>JAANER010000008.1:1218611-1818611 GCA_019702505.1 Alternaria panax | reverse complement strand
CTCCTCGTCCCCACTTTCGTGCTCCGAGGACAAGCTGTGCCCTGCCCAGAAATCGCCCGCTTCAAATCCGTACTCCATCTTCAGCCGTACATTCTTGATGTACCGACACAGCTCGATATTGTTGAGCAGAGCATATGGTAGCTGAAGATAGGCCGGACTATTTGTATCACCCGCCCTCTCTATGGATTCGTACACGAGCGGCGCGGCAGCGTCTCTAAGCCTTCGGCAAACGCGAAGCAAAACCACGAGATCTGGCGAGCGATCGGCTACGTGTGGTGATGAGAAGCATGTGATTGGGGGTGTGTGCAAGTAACTGAAGATCTGGAGGAGCAGTTCATTTGGTAGTTCTTCCATGGCTTCAGAGCTGGGGTAAGACAGACGTCGGTGCAGGAGGCAAGATGAAGATGGTTGAGGCGATGCAGTCGCGTTCATAATAAACGCGTCTGCGCTGGTGCCTAACGCTAGCGTCCGTTTCCCTGCGCTAGTCCTGTCCTAGCTCGGGCCTGCACTCAGCAGATATTCTTATACTTCATTATCACACGCGTCTTCTCGCTCACGCGGTAGTCGTCGATCTCTTTGCAACATCATCAGTGCCTTGATGTTAGCATGTATCGCAACGCTTTTCTTTACACTCACTAGTGTAGGGTTCACAACCGTTACGCACCTAACAGAGACTGGACGCCAACTATCAGCTCGGTATCATGCCAGTTCATTGCATGTCAACCATCCCATACTTTGCCTTCTTCGGAAGGAAGTACCACAGAGCCCTCCTTGGGAGGTTCTCGCTCCCACAGTAGTGAGAAGTAGCTTCGCATTCCATGTCTTGAGGTCGTCTTGAACCCAAGAAATAGTCTTTGTCGTGTTCTCCTCAGCTGCTACGCCGACGCCACGACGCCCACAAGAAGTAACCAACAACGATGCGCTCCCATATCGGGACGGCCGAAGCGGTGTGCGAACGATTTGGCAATAGCTCTGCCGCCTCTGTGATGTGCGCACATCGCTTCACGCATCAGAGATGAGTCGAGAACCCGGTAGCGTATGTATACTTCACACGGTGCTAAAGTGTAGCGTTTCCAGCTCGTGTTCAGCGAGCTGCCAGGGCCCATTTGATAGTGGGGTTCCCGGGCACGTGCTGCGCAGCGCAGCGCCAACAACCACGCAGATCAGGGGCTGACGAGATATGCAATAGCGTGGACGAAAGAGGCATAATGTGAAAGATCCGTGAGTCTGGATGTCACAATGTGCACATTTCAACTATCGAGGATGCCGGGCCGTGCCGCCACTGGCGATCTGGCCAATGGGGAAAAGGCCGAATATCATAGCGTTCAGCTGCCGACGCGCAAACTGCACACTTGATCTCACTTTGTTATTCCTTTTCCTGGGCGTGGTGACATCTCCACGGCTGCCTGCATGTTCACTGCGACGGTTTCATGGTACCAGAATGCTTCGAGAGAGCTATACGAGCGCTCTAGCTTTGCTGGCGAGCTGAAAGCCGATGTTCTGGAGCAGGCGACGCGAAACACGCCATGATGCTTGACCACTTTGCAGGTAAAGCATCATGAGAAGAACAGGTACATCCACCATTAGCCGATGTGTCATCATAAATCAGAGCGCAAGAGACATATTTGATCAGTATAAAGGCATCCATTACCCACACATCGTCTCATCTCATCAGCAGCCAGCAGCTGACTAGAATCATCTACTTCTCGCCACACTCAAGCATTATCATACCATCATGTCTCCTCTTGTCTCAGAGGGCAACACTATTTACGTGCCTGCCGAGTGCCTCGTTGGCGATGAACGCAAAAAGGTGACTGTAAGCTGGAGCCAGATGATGCGAACTCGCACTCAAGAGTACTGGGTCTGCAATTACCAAGTCAAGTCCGGCGGTATGTAGCGTGTTTTCTTCACAAGACGCTTCCTGCTGATGAACTGCCATCAGGCAATCTCGACGGCGTCATCTACATCCAAACCGACAAGGTCGACGAGTTCAAATCCAAGAAGACGGGCGGAGACGAGTTCACTCTGACGGTTGACAACACATTTCAGTACGGACAGAACAAAGAACAGACCAAGCGCTTCCTTGTGTTCCATAACAAGGACAACAAGCCCTTCCAGGTCAGTGAACAGTAATGCATTCGGAAAAAGATGAAGATGAACTGACTTGTTACAGCACCGTTTTGTTGCAACCACACTGTCCGCATTTGGAAAAAAAGGTGCGGATATCGTTAGGGATCTCGGCTTCAAGGGTTCTGCCGATTTTGTTGAGGGCCATGCCAAAGATCTTTTTGGAGATTACTTACACAACTACTAGAAGCTCCAAGTTCGGCACTAAAGTAAGCTTCAAACGCAAAATGCTTTTAGATCATCTCTAGATACCAGGAATGGAATGAATGAATGCGCATTCAGGTATCCGTATGACTGGCTTCTAGCTGCATCTTGTGGCATCATGTATGAAATGTCTCTACGTCTCTTAAGCTACCCATGGCACACTCTAATTTCAATGATCAACCCCCAAAGCCAGCTCATTAGGCCACCCCTCCATATACGACATGTTGCTAACTTCAACCTCGCCTCTTGCACAGTCTCGCTAGTCAATTTGTCAAACATTTCATGGACGCTTGCTTGATCCCTTTGCGTCTTCCATAGCGTTTATTATCATGTTGCTAATGCTTCTAGCACCTGTCTCCCGGTTTATATGTTCGGCCGTATAACCCACCGCACAGACCAGTTCCGAATCGAAGTTACTTATTTGCCGATGAATTCACATCGACGTGCCAATGCGTTCCAAACTAGACACCAGCTCCAGCATTCACCTTCGAGTCACTGCCCTAAAACCTACCCCACGGAGCCACCATGGCAAATTTGTGTGCGAGCCGAATTCAGTAATACCAAGAGACATGGCAGTTGTGAGGTTAAAGAATTTCGACGGACCGGCGCATCGTTGTGTAGGCCATGAAGGAAGCGTTGAAGAGGATCCGTGATTTTGAGAGCTTTTTAAGTCGCCGGTAATACAGCCTCAGCATGAAGAAGCTGTTCAGGGGGTTTGTGTGCTCTCTGCGGTGTGATATATTGGCAACTCAATGTGATTTCTTCCAGTTGCGTAAGCTCTTCGAAGCTGCTGAGAGGCTTTTGCGTCCAAAGAGAACATTCAATGTTCACTCCTGTCCATTCGAGTGTTTTTAGTTCTGGGAGAGACTTTGCCAAATCTTGGCCTAATCGATTATAGTCGTGTTGTGGTGTAAGAGGGCAGCAGACATTGCTTATCTTCAAGTACTTTAGGCTACGCATCTGAGGCAATGGTATCGCTCTCTTGAGATCATCCTCTCCCATCCAGGAATTTTGAAGTTCCAGATTGCACAGAGTCCCTACAATGCTAGGATCGTCGTATGACAGCCAGAAGATACTGCTGAAGACCCCGATCCGACCGCTGATCTTCAAGGACTCCACAGTTGGTAATATCGGGATGGTTGCCAGGGAAGGTATGACGGCAAGAAAACCATCTAGAGATTGTCTTTTACCGTAAGCACTAATAAACTCTTTGAACGTGAATTAAGGGTCGTAGAAGGGGTCCGTGAGATCTTGTATGATTTCCTTTATTTCCGAAGACCTTCTCAGAAGGTCTTTGCGGATACCTTCGATGCAATCACAAGTAAATCCGATATCAAGATTAGTGGCTCTTGCATTCGTTGGCCAAGCATGAGTGCGTTCTTTTGCGCTATTATCATGGGTGGTAACCAACGCAAAGCTCCGTATGTGCCGAGAAAGCTTCCTGTGAGTGATGAGACTTATGAAGAGACACGATATGGCGTTCGGGTTTGTGTTACGTACCTTGATATTCTTGTATAAACGTGGCTTCGCTTAATCCGCGGTAGTACTTGCTAGTGAGCGTTAGGCTGCGAAGGGCACATGGAGGTAGCTGCTGTACGATGATCTCGTCGAGTTTGGTCGAAAGTGCTGAGAGCGACGTGGTGGTAGGTACTGTAACTGAAGATGCTTGTCATCTGTCTTCTGACTTTGATGTTCTAGGCTCGAGGATACGTCGTCGTATATCATGGAATGTTACCAATTTCGAAAATCCCGAATTTCTTCAAAGCTGGTTCTGAGAGAATACGTTCAAAAGTCCAAACTCTGAGATTTTATACCCTCTCGTGCAGTCAGACTTCAATGGTAGCAGATGACTGAAGCATACCATAGTTGTAATGTAGCCAAAGTTCAAGCGAGAACCAAAGTTGACGCCGACGGCATCCAGTCCTACAGTCGAAATGTAACTATCCCCACAGCGACACGTGATAAACCAGACCAGGCGCATCTGCCTCTTATATTTGCCCCACTTTTGACGTTGACGTAGTGAGGTGGGAGTAAACACACGTGTCGCGAGGTCCGTGCCTACAACACGGCAGGCGCGTTCAAGTGAGTCTCTGCTCTTTCACTTCTTGGTCTCAGTAACCTACCTCATCAGATCCCACAGAAATACCCAGCTTATCTTCTAACACTGCTGGCGCCCGATCGAGCAATCTTAATCGTCAACCATAAATCGTGTCTCAACTAAGATAGACGAGAACATCTCCCAGCGCCTCGACCAGAAAGATCTCTTTACCCTTTCAAAGACTTCGAAATACTATCGCTCGATAGCAAAGCTATATTTATGTCGCGGTCTCACTTTCTCCGACCAACAATATGCAAGCATAAGCCTGCTATTCAGGACAATTCTCAATCATCGGGGACTGGCGGGACGTATCCGTTCGTTCACCTTGACCGACAAAGGACACAAGAACACTTTTTTAAATGCCCACACCCGATAGACCCTCTGGTACAAGTTCCACGAGTTAAGAAGTCTGGTTGAAGAAATCATTCCACCGTCGTCAAAGGTTCTAGTAGAGCAATGGTTCCAACAATTGTAGACGTATGCGCTAGTAGTTGACGGGAGGGTCGCGGCGATCATTTGCCTCGCTACGAACATAGGAAACATCACCCTCAGTACCAAGCTGAACGAATCGCCAATAACTTGTCAAATTATCAGCATGCGCTGCATCGATGACGGTGCTACCAACATCAGAAATGGCAAAGGTGAACAGGCTGTCCAAAAGTGCAGCGCATACCATAACGAGCAGAAGAACGACTGCGATGTGCCTTGTCCGTTCCATGAGCTGGAGGCGCTAAGTATCAATAACCCAACAGGTATTAGAGGCGAACGAACCCGTTCATGGGTGGATGGTGTGCAGCCGTTCGGTAGTCTGGAGGCACTTTGCAGCTTGACCAAGCTGACTATAGACGATCACCTTCTCAGTTCGACGGACTCAGACGATCGAAGGCGACCAATTGAAGTACTCAACCCGCAAGCTATGCTACCGACCAGCTTGCAGTCATTGAGCATCACCGGCATCAGCTGTTCGCAAACTCGGAGATCGATGTAAAAGGTACGAAAAAGGCTAGAAACAGAACACAGCTGTAGGAATTATGAACGCAGAAGCAGCTTTGCGACTAGGAAGCTTCGAGTTAGACATCGAGATAGGACCTGCGATTGGGTGGACTGCAGACATCGTGGAGCTAGAGAAGTTCCTTCGTTGCTTCTTGCCCGTCGTGATTGAGGCCTTGTATTGCCGTGGAACTGCGATGCGCGTTTGTCGTCAGGACAATCCCGAGAGGAGACTGTGGTTTGAGCCCGGATCTGCGGTGCCAGATCCACACTGGAACTGAGACGTTGACTACGGAGACTGGTGTGCGTCGTAGCGCTGGGTTGATTAGGCGGCCCGTCGCACCCATTTTCGTTATTACTGCGGTCGATGACTGTACCTGTATAAGAGAATGTAAATGAAACGACCGGGAGCGGATAGAAACAAATGGATGATTACATCATTGCCACTAAGATCTTACAGCACGGCAATCTCCGTCCCTCGGTCGTAGCGGGGTTAACCTTCTGGCGCTGAGCTGCGAAGTGGCTAACATACGCGTCAACGTCACCAAGTTCACTATATCGCGCTATCATTCCCAACACCATGGAGGAGTACAAAGCTAAATACGCTATTCATGAAGCCTGCAGAGAAGGCCAAGGTACCTATCACCCCCTTTGTCTTCTTCACCAATTCTGACAACCCCCAGCATCCCGCGTTGACTCCCTCCTCGCCGCAAACCCCAAACTCGCAAACCTCCGTGACCCAGACGACCGCCTCCCAATTCACTGGGCCGTATCTTACAACCACCTTACCATCGTTGAAACGCTCGTTCAAGCCAAGTCCTTCGATCCCGATGTCACAGATGGCTCCGGTTGGACGCCGCTGATGATGGCGTGCTCCCGGAAAGACGCTGAAGCCATAGTCGACCTATTGCTCTCCAAAGACGCGGATATAAATGCGAAGAACAATAACGGTCAGACTGCTCTACACTTTTGCGCATCGAAAGTCAACCTCGACATCGCACGGACACTCCTGGCGCAGAAGCCGCCTGCGAGTGCGCGGATAAAAGACAAGAGAGGACAACTTCCACTGCATCGAGCGGCGGCGGTGGGCAGCGTACCGATGATGAAGGCGCTGTTAGATGCAAAGAGTCCACTGAACGCTACGGACATGGATGGCATGACGGCGCTGCACCATGCGATGAGCGAGGGGCATGGCGATGCGGCGCTGCTGCTGTTGACTATGGGTGCAGAACACGATAAGAAGGACAACGATGGCCATTTCCCGCTGGATCTTGCGCCAGATGCTAAGACGAGGAGCTTCATACTGCAGGCTGCGGAGAGGGAGGGGATAGATTTGCTGTAGGAAGACGATATACTTCACTATGTGTAATGTTGCATTTACGGAGTCTATACGATACCCAGGGTTATGGCGCATTTACAGCATCGCAAAAGGGATGGAAATAACACAATTGCGCTTCTGTCTCCAAATGGCACTGGCCGTCTCTGTCATGCGTAGAGTTGCCTGGCTGGATGGCGTGGCACTTGCTTGTGATCAGCACGCCCGACCTCAACATAATCTCCTCACATAACCCCTCCCACCCCGTGTGTTCTACACTTTGGACCTATTGCGCAATCGCACTCATTACCTACACAAGTCCCTTGCGCTTTCATCGGCATGTCATCAGCAGCAAGACCTAGCGTCTACCTGTAGCGACCAGTCTACGTTCAATGCTTCGAGGATAACGAGAGTCTACTGAATTGAGACGGTACGAAGGGCTACATCTATAGAGAATACATGTAGGAAGGCACTTGACTTGAGCAGGCGAATAATACACTCATGGTCCCTTTCCGTTGGACCCCTTGCCCACCGTACCCATGCCCAGCGCGCCCATGCCCATCGCAATTGTAGCGGTATTTCCCTCCTGCTTCGTTCCTTTGAACAAGTCCGTCTTCGCAGCAATGCCGATTTTCTCAAGCGTCTTTTCATCTAGCTCGAGCGTATTCACCTCAGGCTTACCAAATTGGTGCAGTTTATGACCAAAGAGTCTGACGCCCCAAGATTGCACATTCTTAGCGGTAGCCTCATCGAAGTTGATGGTCAGCCCACCCGTAGGCGTCTGCACCGAGGGAAGGATGGAAATGACGTTTCCAACAATGAGCTGGGGTTTGGCTTCGATGAAGCGACCCTGCGTAGGCATTCTCAGCACGAAGAAGAAGAGGAACCATTTTGAATAGAGAGTGGCAGAAAACCACAAGGAACGAACATACCTGAGCTGGCTGTCTCTCCGCAGGATGGAACACCAACCATCTGTACGTCGGATCCTTGATGTTGTCCTGCCCGTAGAAGAACTTCTCGTCGATCTTGCACTGAATCCAATTTGTTCGTATAGCCTGAGCTTCCTCAGACTCATTCTTTGAGGCTGGGGGCTCAAGCCTTCTCACGTGGTGATCTTGGAGCGAGGACAAGGCTGGGGGGACGAAATAATATAGATCATCGAAGCGTTCGCGGGCAATGAAGAGAACGGTCTCATCTTTAGAACATTAGTCAGAAACGCCTTTGGCCTCTTGTATCAGTGTGAACAGAGGAGAAGCTGCAGGTCTGTAGAATTCTTTGTCAACTACTCACATTTAGTACCCTTGCCAGTCTCAAGGCCTCCGCCCGCAGTCGGCCTAAATACGAAAGCAGGGGTGCGGTAGTATTCTGCCTCACAGTACTGGTAGTTTTGGTACCAGGTTATCATGACAAGTTGTCCTGCTTGGCGAGGGAAGAAGAGGTAATCGTCTTTCTCGGGAAGCATCATGTTTGGTGAGTTCGACTGAGAGGTATGAATTTGGAGGTGCGAGGGAGTATTAACTGTTAAGGAGAAGCCTCAATGTGATGTGGGATATGAGTGAAGCAGCTGGGTGTGAGCGAACACGCAGCTTTATACTTGTACGAAAGCTTACCTAGGTATAAGAAGATGTACTCTCATATTCGAGACTTCCAGGCTTCCTTCGATTACCCGATTTCTGCAACAACCTCCTGATCTCTCAGGTAGCCACTGGAATGTTCGCGCCTGCTGAGTGCCTTCGGCTGTTTCTTGTCACTATTGCCCACCAGCCACGAAATCGGGTGAACCAAACGTACCTAGGTATGGTGTAGATGTTCAGTCTCACTACAATGAAGATCCTTGCGCAAGCCCATGACTGTGTAATCGCAACATCGGGCCTGGAGGGGTGTGCTACTGCACCGGATACCCCGAATCACAACGCCTCGTTGTTGCTGGGAGTACGCGAAGAGCTGAAGTAGCATATCCTGAGACACAACCTCATTTGACGACCCTGGACTGGAAATCTAGACTGCATATCGCTTGAACATCCTGCATTCAGTGCTATTCGCTAAAAGTAAAACCACACTAGAGACTTCAGCTAACCTAGGCAACAGGGTACGATGCACGCCTCACAGCGGCTCGGCCTCTTAGCGCGTACCTACCACGTGCCTGACGTAGCGGGCCGAGCCTATCCGCTTAAGATACCATACCCCATTTTCAGCTCCACAAAGTCGAACACGAACTCCACAGTCGCTTCTTATCATCGCATTAAGCAAGGCAAAGTGAGACTTGAGCTGCTTTCCGTTAGCGAAACTCTCAAATTGGTTGCCGCACACCTAGGCAATCAAAACGGCAGCATTACCCCACTTTCGAGGCAACAGGTAGCGTACAAATTGCTAGACACGGTTAACTCCAGCGATATTTGCCACGCAACTCCCTGTTTGAAACGCTTACACAAGCCACAACGTAAAGATCTAGGAGGAATGGGGTCATTTTCACGCGCCCGAGTTGATCTAGGTCATCTATCTCACATCCTTCCAGATCCCATCATCACCCCTGACTCTAAGCTGGCGTGACTGACCCTTGTCAAAGGGGGTCACATTCGTGCAGGCTTTGTAGGTTTCCAGCTGATTGCGCCGGATGTATGGCGCGATTTCGTCGTAAATTCTCTTTGTTGTTGCTGGGTCCATCTGCAATGGGCGAGGTCGCCTGGGTTCGACCATTGGAGAAAGTACGTTTGTGCCATCCTGCGGCCCGGTAGCACATATCATAGCGAGAATGCCGAGGAAGCCTGAAGAAACTTTGCGAAACTCCTCGGTCTTCCACCGAAAGTAGAGCACGCTGATCTGCACGCGCTGCCGTCCACCCAGCGCATCAGTAAATGGCTCGTCCCAGGTCAACTGAGTAACATTGCCCGCTTTCGGCTTTGTGCTCGCGAGGAGTGGCATCATGCGTGCTCCATGCTCGCTCCAAGCTAAGATGCTGTCTCCTCTGTTCAAGAACTCATGAGTGACTGTCTTCCAAGCATCTTCATTCGGGGGCAGCAGCTCCAGGTACGTATGTCTCTTGATCAGCGCGCTCACCGGCTCTGTTGAATGTTTATAACTAAATCATCTAGTATTAGCAACTATCCAACGTATTGGTCGAGGGCCTTACAGCAATTGATTCTCGGTCCTTTTCATCCTCTCTGCAAACCATTCTGCTAACATTTGGCAATGTTCCGGCTCGGTCCCAAATAGCAGCTTCCAGAGCGCTTTGACGAACTTCCAGATCGGCCCGAGCACTTCTCCCACTCTCTTAACGAATGCTTGTATGTCTGATTTGATCTTCTCTAGCATAACTGATATCTGTTTTTTGAGCTTGTCTGCAAATGAATGCAGACCCTGGAGAGCCGACTGAACAGCTTGTTGCACTTTGTCCAGAATCCATTGTAGCCAGTCCGGCAGTACTCCCCTCAAAAACCCAAACAAAGTATCTTGCGCTTGCCATAGGAATCTGTCGACAGCATCAACTACAGCTTTCAAAGCCTCCTCCACTTTCTTCAGCGCAGTTTCCACGGCTGAATTGATCGCCTCGGTGATGTCAACTCCTTCTTCTGCGGCAGCAGCAGCAATCTCTCCCACTTCGTCCATGATATTTTTCAATTCTTTGTCAAAATTCGGTGTCAAGTTTTCGAGGTCTTGTTGGACGCCTTTGGCGGTGGCTGCAACCTTTTCTGTCAAACTCTTGGCTACTTGCTCCGCCTCTTCAATCGCTTCGCGGAGTTTTCTCTGGGCTTCTTCTGCAATTTGTCGAGCGTACTGCAACGCGGCTTCTGCTTTGCGGCCGAGTTCCTCGTACATATCGACGAATACATTGAAGAATCCCATGGTGTCCGGGAAGCTCGTGCGATATATGGGTTCTAGCCAAAGGGTTGATCTAACGAGTTGTGAGTTTCCGTGTAATGTTTGAAGAGTTTTTTGACTTGGAGACAATGCTTCCGAGTATCTGCAAGTTCTGCGTTGCTACCGTGTTAGCCGCTCAATGATTTTGTGTACTCTGCTCCAGATCTGCATAGTCTTGCGCCTAGCGTATATTGAAAAAGTTGTGGCTTCAGCTGAGTACGCTGGAGTCTGAGACCATGGACTACTCAATGAGTCCCCACCATAATGAGTTCCCCTGCATTTCTTCGCTTGGCTGAATCGCCAATGCAGGTCCTGGAAACCAATTCCACATGTTCAGCTGAGCCTTTCTTACGCCTTCGCCGATACACTAATACGGTATCGTCAAGCTTGGTCTTAGCGGTCTGGATCATTGTAACGAACAATGCATCACGTCTGCCGCGGCAATTGTGACCGAGGGAACGAAACAGGAACCTCCGAAGTAGACGGATGCCATCAGTTCCCAAACACCATAAATACCCCGTCGCCCACCAGTTCTGTCTGACCATTCTCATCTAAACTCGCAGCTCTATCACTACACTCAACTCAACAAGACTCTTTCTACACCTTCTCGACTTCTCGCAAGTATCCTCCAAAATGGCCGCAGTTCCTCAAGCTGCGCGTAACATGGCTGAGAGTGCCGACCGCGATGCCCTCCAACATGAGGAAGAGGCAGTCGAAGTCGCATCACAATGGGCACAAGAGAAGCTGGAAAACTTCTTGACTAACGTGGAGTAAGCGGTACCCGGAGATGAACCAGAAATGGAACTGACCCCATCTTTAGGAACAACGGAAATGACCACAAGCTTCTCAAGATCAGCTACATCATCAGTCGCCGTACCTCCATCGATGTCTTCTCGGCAAAGAGTAGCGACCTTGGCGAATTCGTCAAGCAAATCATTGGAAAGCTTGCTGATGGCAAGGTCATGGAAGGCATCGCTGGAATGGCTGGCACAGTCATCAACAAGCTGTTTGGTTCCGCTTCCGGTTCTGCGCAGACGGAGCGATTCTAGTAAGTGATCCTTTGGCACAGGCTATATATAAGAAGACGTCACTGATCGCCGTGTAGCGAGGTCACATTCGACGAGCTTGGAGGTCTCAACCGCGTCGACGCTTTCTTCTTCTGCTACCGCTTTGCCTCGAGCGGATTGACCAACTTCAGCAAGGCCGTCATTGGCACTTGCATTGTCCGCTCCGCTGCCTCTATGGTCGACGACAATGCCTATCGCGTGGTTCTTACCAGTTCCGCTACCCTCTCCGATGATAGTCGCAAGAAGATTGCGGAGAGCATGGTTGGGGTGGCCAAGTTCCAGCATGCCACTCTTAGCGAGGTAGGCGTATCAGTGCCGACAGACCCTGCCCTTCTTGAAGCGCGTGCTATCCTGGCAGGGGTCATTGGTGAAGGAGTGGCTTCTTCGGAACAGTATGTGTCCCGCAGGAACGCGAGGACACCCTTCAAGATGGCCGATACGAATGGT
Source organism: Alternaria panax (assembly GCA_019702505.1). Taxonomy (NCBI): domain Eukaryota; kingdom Fungi; phylum Ascomycota; class Dothideomycetes; order Pleosporales; family Pleosporaceae; genus Alternaria; species Alternaria panax. The sequence continues at coordinate 1,806,505 of JAANER010000008.1, read as the reverse complement.
AGCGCGGAGTCCCAGGCGGATAAGCTCGCTGCAAGGACCAGTACCTTGGCGATGGATGACAAGCCAGGGGTCAAGCAGATCGATGCCGTAGGCGCTTAGATCTTGGGTGTTGATAAGGGCGGAGCTCGAGTAGTTTCTTGAGAGGCGGTAGTCAGGTCAAGTTTAGTTCCATATTCACCATAGCCGTTTTTCCGGGTGGCGACGCCACTATGTCTACAATATATACGTGAAAAACCTGGTCTTGAAGTCTGTATTTTCGTTATGCTGTTACTTCGTCCCATCGCTGTACCGATGTTCCTCGCACCTTCCACAATATGGCTCAGCGCGACATTTTGACAGCGGCTTTGTAATAAATGTGAGATGTAACAAAGCCTTATTGCTAGACCGTATCTATGTATGCTCAGCAGCTGTGTCTTGTTCCAGTTGACATGATCCAGAACGGCACGCGAGTAGCGCGCACACTTTCAAATGGGAGCGCAGACGAGTCGTCCGCCAAATACCTTTCGAGATGATGCATTCGTTTCTTGCATCCACTACCCTGTCATTCTACACCTGTCGATGGTGTTTCTTTTTGTTCCACTAATGGTTTGTTGGAGTTGCACTAGTTTCGGTATTAAAATCACATTCTTGTAGAGCTGGCTTTCTAGATCATGGGTAGTTATTAAGAAAAATCTTCATTAAAAGGGATTAATTATCGAACAAATTGAACGCCTTCAAAGCTTCTACTGTTGCTAGTAGAACGTGGGTAATTACGCGAACCAGCTTATTACGTAGCCTGATACGGAAGCTGTAGCGGAAGTTCAGTAGGCACATCAGGCTGTCATTGAAGTCTGAGCACCCGAACACGCACGGATGCAACTGCAACACGTATAGACCTCTGTGGAGCACGCGACAAACATACACAAATTCCGCATTCGCAGCTGTAAACGGATGACGTTAATTTGGTGCCTGACGCGTGCTGATCGTGAGGATGATTCGCCATCATGGTGCTAAGCGTCACCCATCATGGTCTTCACAGAATGACTATATAGTTTGTACAGGAGCAGTATATCGAGGTCCTGATACGCGCCATTTACACTCCCAAGGGCCTATACAGCAAGTACAGCTTGAACTGCTCCTACCCTACAAGAGTTATAAGTCGCGACCTTGACGGCATAGTTTCTGGTTTCCTTACCCACCTCTCTCCAGCATCATTCACCATACGCCATACCAAACCGCTCTTTTATACACCACAACACTATACACTTCGTAGCATAGCACAGCATGGCTACCTTGTCCGATCCATCTCCATACCTCAACTTCCTCATCTCGCCACGAATCCCTCCCGAACTCGTTCTGAGGACGATCCAACACCTCCCTTTTAACGACGGCACGCTCATAACCGCAATTCGGTCTGCACACCCCCGTCTCCGCGCCATCTTCAAGAACTACGAGAGTTCCATCACAAGCAGCTTCATGCGTAAGGAGCTACGGCACGCCGAAACAGATTTCAGCTGCAAAAGTGGGAGCATAACCGTCGAGTGGCTCGCAGATTGCGTAGGCAAATATGATATTGTAGACGATGTCATGGACGCCCTCTGCTCCGATTACAACTTCAACGCCATTCCACGCCACAACATGCCCCTTGCAAACGCAGGAATACTCTTACTATACAGACTCGCCTCAATCGGTCAGTTCCCAACTCGCCACCCCATGTCCAACCCCCAGCTGACCAGCTCCCACCCCCAGAATCCCACACAGACCGCCTCACATACATGACCTCCTTGCCGCGCGACCCCCTAACAGCAATGTACCTCACCCTCCACCACGCCACACTCACCGCCCGCTACCACGGCTCTGGCTGGATCAACCAACGCACATATGGCCGCTTCATGGACGCCAACCAAGTCTCGCTCCGCTGCGAACTAGAATTCTGCTTCGCGGAAGCAGCGCTTTGTCTCGGTCCGCAGTTCATCTCAGATACATTACTGCACCACGATACGAGTGATGCGGAAACGACTCTACTGAACTTTTATGTGGATCATGGGACGCATGATTGGGAGTGGCCTTGCTGGGGGGGTGCAAAGGGTGAGTTTGAACCGCCGAGGGTGCAGGGGCCGCAGAGGGACAAGGGGGGGAGGAGTCTGTTTACGGGGTTGTTGGAGAGGTTGGCGGGGTGTTTGGGGTGTGGGTTGGAGGATGTGAGGGCGAGGGTTGAAGGGGAATTAGAGGGGGGGGATCATTCGCTTGCGTATCTAAGTTTGGCGGGTAAGGCGAGGTTGTTGGAGGGGAGAAATGTTGACGTTGGGGAAGGGGGATGAAGATGAGGATGGATCCGACTTCTGAATCTTGCATTTCCGTTGTTGCATGCGAATAGCATTCCTAGCAAACTTGTATACCCAATCACTCTTTCATTCAGCACCACAATGCCGTACTCTCAAAGCGCAGCATAGACATCTGTTCGCCTGTTCAACGGACTATCCTTCCTCAACTGATGCACAAAATCTAAATCAACCTCCGCCGTCGCAATCTCGCCCTCGTCCTTCCAACTCCCCCCTTCGCCCTCATCACCCCCCAACTCTGCCACAATCTTCCCCCACGGATCCACAATCATGCTGTGTCCCCAACTGCGCCTCTTGCCCTCCTCGTCATGCACGCCCACCTGCGCGGCCGCAATAACATAACTCTGCGTCTCAATCGCCCTCGCTCTGATCAATATCTCCCAATGACCCGCTTTCCCCGTAGGCGTAGTAAAAGCAGCAGGGTAGAGAAGGACCTGGGCCCCACGCGACCTCAGCGCCAGCCCTGGTTCGGGAAACCTCAAATCAAAGCAAATCTGCATGCCCAGCTTGCCCACGGGGGACTCGAACGGATCGCCCAAATGGACGCCGCGTTCCACGCCAGCGGACTCTTGCATTTTGGGGCCGTCTTTGACGTTCATGTCGAATAGATGGAGTTTCTGGTACCGGTATTTGATGTCGCCCTCGGCCGTGATCCAGATTAGTGTGTTTTTCACCTTGTGGCCGTTGTCGGTGGGCTCGTGGATGCCGACGGATATGGGGAGGGAGTAGTGTTTTGCGGAGGCTTGGAGGCCGAGGACGAATTCGGAGTCGGTGACTGACTTGCAGAGTTTGAGGCCGCCAGAAGTGGTTAGGTAGTCTGCTGCCTGAGGAGATGGTTGGTTGCATGTTTGGAGACGAGATTGGAGAGTTTGAGAGTGGTGACTTACTTCTGGGAGGAAGAGGGCTTTTGCGCCTGCTTCGTGGGCTTTGCGGCAGAGAGTTTGGGCTTGCTTGAGGTTCTCGGCCATGGAGGCGGTTGAACGCATTTGTCCAACTGCCTGGGGGTTGTTAGGATGGGGTAAAGATGATGTGGTTTTGTGGGAGATAACGCATGGTGAGTTGCGGGCCCTGTCTTGGACATTGTGAGGGGTCGGCAATAATTCAAAGGACATGTTTGATCAATCCGATTTGACGAGTGATATTGAAATGCTGTGGTATCATTTTTCAAAGCGGCAAGAGCCATCGAAGTTCTCTCTTGATTGAACTTGGATGGTGCTGACGAGAATAGTGAAGCCAGGACTCAAGAAATGGTACAGATGATAAGAGAAACAGGATCAAACTTGAGATCAACTTACGGCGAGAGGCATCTTGAAATGTAATGATAGATGGTTGTATGCAGTGGAGAAGACTGAAGGGATAAAGGTATCTATGTACTCATACAAAAAGTGCCAGGCAGAACTAAAGGAATATTATCGTCGTCAGAGACGGCAGAAGCGGTGGCACTAGACCGACTAGTTCAAATCGAGTAGTCATCGCAAGATGCAAGTGCATCTGAATCTGCATGCCTAGAAAAGCATATCGCAGGTACCCGCAATGCAAAAGTGAAGATGTCGCACACTATGATTTGCATGCCGAACAATGGGCGGGACGCAAGCCAAGTCCCCTGCATAAGTTCAGGCCGTGGGGATTGCGTCAGGGCGGAGTTGCGGCAGAGCGGGAGGCTGGCCAATCGGCGTCTGGCTGGCTGCCCGCCGTCATGTCGAGCGCTTGCGCGGCAGCAATCGTGAGGACACGAATACGGCTGGAGCTATTTCGCTTGCACGAGCTTCATCTCGCTGCGACAGGTAATTCCGCGTCCCCAACATCGACTCCATGTCGCGCATGATTGCTGTTGTTGTCAAAGTCTTAGCCTGCGACTCCCCGCGAAACCTTGCCTGACCACGTACCACGTCCAACAGACCAACCTGGCCTTATGCGCAATTGAGCTATGAACAAACACGAGCGGAGAACGAGCGCACGGTGAAAGCTAGCCAGGCCTTGTAGACGAGGGACAGAGCCACGACACGCAACGGCGCTGGCACGGCAATATGAGCGGGAAGAAGTGGTGGAACAGCGCCATCTCGGGCTTGGAGTCGCGACTCGACACCATACTGGCCGAGGATGGCACCCCAAAGGTGGCAGGCGCCGATGCGACAGCCAGACCGGAAGGCGCAGAGAAGGCGGCGGCGGCAGACAAGAAGCTCGCAGTGGAGCCAGGTGGGTAGCCTTGGACATGCGTGCTGCCATGGTTGCGGAAGGCTAACGTCACAGAAGCCTCGCGGAACTCGTCACGGAGCCGGCCCAACTCGCGACTCCAAGACCGTCTAGCCAAGGCTGTAAACAAGGGCTCCGAGGCAAGAACCTCGTCGGACCTGGGGCCGAGGCCGGCGAGTCCAGCCATAGCTGCCGCCACTGCATCGCCGAGGGCAAGCATAGACTCAAAGGCGCCTGAGCCAGCGACAGACACGATAGCTGTGAATGACAAAGAAGAGGCTGCAGCAGTGAAAGACGATGCGGCGCCTCAGCCGGACGAGACCAAGGCTGAGGAACATTCACAACCACCACCCCTCGTAGCTGAGCAACCGACGTCGACGCCCGTTCCGACCATGTCCATGCCGTCGATATCCTCCATCGTCACCCCGCGCCAGTCGTCCGACAGCGACCCGTCGCGGCCCTCTGTCGATGTCACTGCCCAAACACCGCCTCCCGAGGCCAAAGACGCCGAAGAAGTACAAGTTGAGCTATCCCTGCTGCAGAACACATATGAGGAGGCATTAAAGGACAATCGCGAGGAGCTCAACTCTCACCTTGAGCGCATCGACGCCTTACAGTCCAAACTGACGTACATGTCGGAGCAACTTGCTGCGTCCGCAAAGGCTGCCAAGTCTGACTCGGACGCGACGGCGGCGGACAAGAAGCTGGCGGACAAAGATGCGCAGATAGCCGCCCTCATGGAAGAGGGGCAGAAGCTCTCAAAGACGGAGATGAAGCACCTGACCACTATCAAGAAGATGCGCGCCAAGGCGTTGGAGCAGGACAAGGACATTGCGACCCTCAAACAGCGACTGACCAAGGCCGAGAAGAGCATCACTGAGCAGTCGGAAAGGGCATGGCGCGCAGAGGCGGCGGAAAAGTCTGCGCAAGAAAAGCTGAAGATTGTAGGCAGAATTGAGAAGGATATCGAGACTATCAGAGCAGAGCGCGAAGAGGCCGGACTCACGATATCTGAGCTGCGAAAACAGCTCAACGATGCGCTTTCGCGGGCAGAAGATGCTGAAAAGAGGGCCCAGTCTGGAGCGCTGGAAGCAGAGAAGAGGGCCACTGCATCACTGAAAGAGGACATTGAGAACGTGCGGATAGAGAAGAAGCTTGCCGAGGACCGTGCCAAGAGGGAGCTTCAAGCGGCCAGAGACGAAGCGAAGAGCCAGCAGGAGAAAGCACAGGTCGTTGAGCTTGAGTTGCGTGGTGAGATTGCTGTGAGTGGTCATGGTCTTTTGCAAACCGACGTACACTGACATGAGATTCAGAATTTGGAGTCCAAGCTGGAACTGCTCCGCAGCCGCACAGAAGAGGCGTCTTCATCAGCGACCGGCGACTCGCAAGCCAAGCTTCTACGACAAATCGAGACGTTGCAGACTCAGTACTCGCTAGCTTCCGAGAACTGGCAAGGTATCGAAACCACCTTGACGTCTCGTGTGGCAGCTCTCGAGAAAGACCGAGACGAAACAGCAAAGCGCGAATCGGACGTCAGACGCAAGGCAAGGGAGGTCAACTCAAAAGCACGTCGACTAGAAGACGAGCTCGAGAACATCAACGAGCGAGCCCGGACTTTCGAACACGATCTGAGCGAGCAGCGTGCCTTGGCCCAAAAGCTACAAGCCAGACTCACCCAAGCAGAGTCCGCAGCACAAGACGCCCAAGCCGAACTCGAACGAGAGAAGAAGGTCTGGGAAGCCGAGCTGCAACAAAGAATAGAAGACGAGAGGAACAAGTGGAAAGTAGAGATACAAACACCCTCTCTAATGGGCGAATCTCAATACCTCCGGACAGACTCGCCTTCAATCGCCCAACGAAGACATTCACCCGACCCCCTAGGCATATACAATCGCCGCCCACACCCCCGTTCCATAGCAAGCAGCGGCATGGACCTCCACATGATGTCCCCCATGGACCGCATGTTCGACGACCTCGCATCGCGCCGCGCCTCGAGCTCCCGCCACAACAACAACACCAACAACAGCAAATCCAACAAAGTCCGCACCCCCGAACTCGGCACCCCACAACGACAAAACTCCATTCCGTCGAGCATGTCGAACCTCAACGGCGCCCTAGACACGCCCTCGATCCATACAATCGACCACGACCACGACCCCTTTGACAGCACATCCTCCCCGCACCGCACCATCAACGACATGATATCCGTTTCCACCGCCGCCGCCGGCCCCTCTGTCCAACTCGTCGAGCGCATGTCCGCCGCCGTCCGCCGCCTGGAATCAGAAAAGGCGACACACAAAGAAGAGCTCGCACGCCTCGTCTCGCAGCGCGACGAAGCCCGCGACGAAGTCGTGCGTCTTATGCGGGAGGTGGATCAGGCCCGGACACAGGGGCTCAAGGTTCGTGAGCTGGAGAAGAGGCTAACGGAGATGGAGACGAGGGAGGAGGCCGCCTTGGATATGCTGGGGGAGAAGACTGAGCGCGTCGACGAGTTGGAGGGCGATGTGAGGGATTTGAAGAAGATTTATAGGGAGCTCGTTGATACGCTCAAGTGAGTCTTGTGTTGTTAATTTTATTTTGTTTCAAGTTACAATGTAGTATTACCAGCGGAGAGTAGGTAGGGCAGGGAGGGTTCTGATCGATCATGCATGTAGTCGATATGGCGGGCCTTTTTTTTCTTTTTTTTCCAGGCATAATGCAAGATGACATGGTTATGCGAAACGTATTCATGTCATTTGTTTGTACTACCAATAAGACCCTCATCAACGCGCATATCGTACAAGCCATCTCGCGGCGGAATACCGCAAACATTCGATTCCATTCATCCATCCGCCAGGGGTATTCAATTCTTCCACTTCTTCTCATCGTATCGTAAGAATGCATATGCACATGCATCTGCCCACGTCATCCCACATCCACAGCCTCATCCTCATCCTCATTCCATGCACACACAAACCACCACACGTCACCTACAAAAAGTATTCACCGCGACCTCCCCTCCCAGCAGGGACAGCACGCTTATGATCCGGCACAGCGCTGAAGATCTGGAACTCGGGTTTGAGGTCCTCACCCAGATTCATAATAGAAGCGACGTTTCCGCAGCGGTAACAGTAGTTCGGTGCCGACCAGACGGTCACAACGTCCTTGTCTTTGAAGTGGTATTTGTAGCCTTCGTTGACTAATTGATGGGCTCGTGCGATGAGCTGGAGGCCGTTTACGTGGTTGAACTGGGACAATCAGTTGGCATTCAAATGACGGGAGATCTGGGGGGAAGGGAGATGAATGCATACCTCTGAAGACACCTTGTCTCCGAATAACCAACCTGCACCTCGAGGTGAGACAGCCCATGTATCTACATCTTCGGGATCACTCCATACGAGATCGCAAAAGGCTCCCTCGTGGGGGATCTCCTGGGCGCGAGCTACGACGCGGATCTGGTCTAGTGTCCGGATCTCGGGACTGAGACCGCCGTGTACGCAGAGTACCTTTCCGTCGACGATGGCGGCCAGGGCGAGGAAGTCGAAGACTTGGCAGCAGGCTTTCCATACTGAAGCATTGCCGTACTTGGTCTGGCATTCCTCGTAGAAGCCGTAGACCTGGGTGATTTGGCGTGATTCGTGGTTTCCACGCACGAGTGTGACGCGGTCGGGGAACCTACTGCTGTTAGTATTGAAAATCTGCTGTGCTAGACGTACACGTACTTGGCCTTCAAGCACATGAGAAGAGTAAAAGTCTCCAAGCTGAAGTAGCCTCGGTCGACAAAATCACCCAAGAAGATGAAGTTCTGCTGGCCGTTCCCACCCACTGTGTTCTTGGCCGAGTCCACATCCGATGCAGATCCAATACTCCGCCGGTCGTGGACGCTCCTGCTTCGGCCTCGTTCCTCCTCCTCGTCGTCGTCGCCCTCTTCATCGCCATCACCTCCAGGGGGACTTGTAGGCCCGGTGTAGTTGGGGTCGCGCTGGAATCTCCTCTTCATCTTGCGCTTGACTTTGGGATCTGTTATGCTTGTAGGAGGCTCGAGATCGGCGGGGTTGATTGTGCTTGGTAATGTGACTGGCGGTGCAAGGGGCGCGGCAGGGGAGTCGTTGGGCATGCCACCGGCGACGCGGAAGAGCTCGAGGAGGTCGTAGAATTGGCCGTGGATGTCTCCGCATACTGTAACGGGAGTTCGCACGGGTTGGATGTTGGACTCTGGTGCATGGTGTTAGTCCCATCTGGACCTGAGCACCGTCCCCAGCGCCTCCAGTCCGTCATCTAACCTTCTCTTCCTGCGGACATAGCAGTCCTGATGCTCCGAATCACATACCTTCCATGAGACACTCCTTGACAATCTCACATAGCCGCTTCATGTCTGCCTCGGGCAGGTACTTGCATTGCTTGGCTTGCTCCAGCCATTCATCCGGCCCTGCGCCCTTTGCGAGGCGCGCAGGCCCTGGCTGCGGGACGTCGCTGTCTTTCGCCATGTTTCAGTCGTCCTCGAACTCAGCGTCTGCGGGAGAGGCTCGATGCGGAGCGTTCAGGGAGAGGAAGGCGACAATGGCGGCGGGAACGAGGTCGGCCGTGTGACGATGGGGGTGCGGAGGCGTTGGCTGTGGGGTATCATGGGGCGACGTGACTCGCGGTGAAAGCACACACAGTCAGCGGCAGGAAGGCACGTCGTCGGCAGCTGTCGAGGGCGGGGATCGAGCATGTGTCGTCGTGGTTGAGGTGCAGTTGAGGTGCGGGTTTCGGTGGGGCAGCTGCCGCCCCTCGGCGCTTGCCGTTCGCGCCTGCCCTCGCCCACAGCCTCGTGAAGGCGCGCCCGTTGTCGCTGCGTCATTGCTCATGTCGCCGTGTCTCCAAGTACATCGGGAACAATCGCCGTGTCTGGTACTTCCTCCCAAGTGATGATTCTACCCTCCCCCCTTGCACGTCGCCACTCGATCCTCGCCCTCGCCTCTAACCCAGCACGCTCCAGATAATTCACCAGGCCGAGGGCTGCCTTGGGCTCCAACACGGCATGTTATATTCGTCTCTGACAGCACCCAGCCCTAACATAGACAGTGTAGACTAGCAGTCTCACCAAGCTGTGTACAGGGTCAATCCGCAAGCAGCCATCATCGCGCCCTCTATGGCCCCTCCTCAGACAAACCCCAACGGCGTCCTACCCGTCGCACTTCTCCACAAGAACACGCCGGCCCAGACGCCCCGCGGTCCCAAGGCTTCGCAGCCCCGCCTGAAGCTGGTATGTCGGCGACTCCCTCCAGGCCTCACCAAGGCCGAGTTCATCGAGGCCCTGGGCGACGAGTGGAAGCTTGGTGCTGGCAAGATTGATTGGATCAGCTACAGGAAGGGCAAGATCTCGACCGAGTACGTCCCTCCTTCCCTCTCTTGATCGGCCCATGTATTGATTGCCTCAGTGCCGCCAAGCCCTCCAAGCCAGCGCGCGTCTACATGCACGTCACGAAACAGGACCATGTCAAGGCACTCGGCGACCACGTGCGCACAGCCACTTTCCACGATGCGACCAAATCATGGCAGGACCCCGCCCTCGTCGGACCCCCTACGCTCGAATACGCCCCCTACCCGAAGATGCCCGGTGGCCGCCGTAGGAACGACAACCGCCAGGGCACCATCGACCAGGACCAGGAATTTAAGGACTTCCTCGAGAGCCTCACCAATCCCATCAGCAAGCCTCCTACCGCCGAGAACGAGGACAAGAAAGAGAAGGTCAAGACCACGCCTCTGATTGAAGCGCTGCGGGAAAAGAAGGCCAACAGAGACAAGCCGAGCGCAAAGGGCAACAGAGGGCGTGGAGAGGCCAAGGATGATGGCGGTGAGAAGAAGATGCTCGCAAAGTCAGGCAAGGAGAATGCTCTCAACTCGAATGACAAGAATCGCCGCATGAGCAAGGCTGACAAGGCTCAAGCAACCAAGGAGGCCGTCAAGATCCTCAACAAGGAAGCATCGTCCTCCAAGACACCCTCTTCGGCAGCAGACAAGGCCTCTGCCAGCCCGGCACCAGAGCGCAAGCGCGGCAATGTTGCGCTCGCAAAGTCGATGCTGCAGCGTGACCTCGGCGTAGGTCCTGCTCCCAATCGTCGACGTGGAACAAAGCGCGAGGTCGGTACCCCTGCACCAGATGCAAACGCCCAAGCAAAGGAGACCAAAGCAGCCGAGGAGAAGGCCAAGGAAGCGCCTGCCGCACCACCAACTGCGTCGACTCCTGATAAGAACGCACAGGCAAACAGAAAAGAACGCCCAACTCGAGCTGAACGACGCGCGTTCAAGGCCAATCAGGGCGACAAGTTCAATGAAAAGGCCACTGCCAGCGATGTAAAGCCACAGACGCCACTGAAGACATCTGCGCCTCAAATTCTCAAGAAGCCTCAGACACCGAACCCTCCCAAAGGTCCAGCTGCCTCTCGAGCACCACCGACCGAGCCTGCTGCTGCTAGAAACAGCCCTGCTCCCACGCAATCGCACTCTACCCCAGCAAAGGCCGAGACGGCACCCGCGCAAGCCCATAACAATGCCGCGAAAGCAACACCCGCCAACCCCGTGCCCGCACCTACAAGCAAGCAAGCCTTCCTCAAGCACGCCAACCCCAGCCAAGGCATCACCGAACCTCTCATCGAAGAAGTCATGAAGGCATTCGGCGGCATCGATAAAGTGGAGATCGACAAGCGCAAGGGCTTCGCCTACGTCGACTTTGCCGAGCCAGAGGGTTTGAGGAAAGCTATGGCTGCCAGCCCGATCAAGATTGCTCAAGGCGCTGTTCAGGTTCTCGAGCGGAAAGAAAAGGTTGCTAGGGGCCCGAACCCGAGGTTTAATGGGCCGCCGACTGGACCTGCCCGTGGCGGTGCGAGAGGTGGCTTTGGACCGAGGGGTGGACGTGGTGGAAGGGGTAGTGCTAGGGGTGGGGGACACGTTGGACCTGTGAATGCTGGAGCTGCTAGCGAAGCTGCTTCCGCTACACCCGCTGCTGCTGCGCCGGCTGCCAGTACTGACGCCGCTACGTGAATGGCATCATGCGTATGAGTACGTCCGACACGAGATCTGTCAGCATTACAACGACAGTCCATTGCATCCAACCGCAATTTGCATTGCAGTATCCACGACATTGATTACGAAATTTCATGTCTACCCTTGGACCTCGCCTTGCATAGCCTTCCAATCATCGATATCAGACATGGGCATGGCAGGGCATACATACGATATGGGGGATATCCCGTGTGGGAGACATGATATACGACTCAAGAGCATGCGGTACCGCATCTCCTACATGGATATGAGTACGAGGCGACAAATTATATTGAAAAGTTAGCATGGTAGAAGATTAGTAGAGAAGTAGGACATACGCCAATAAGACATATATACTTGTCTACCTACTCACCGATCATGATACTGTCAATAAGCACCAATCAGTGGTTTCGAAAAGGCCGAGTAGAGAGCGGATTGAGTTGAATTTAACTATACTAGGCTAAAAGAAATGTCCTTAATACTACTTGCCCGCGTACCTGCAACATATAAGGAGTGTATGGTAAAGGAGGAAAATCGGGCTTTTGGTGCCGCGAGGCGATTGTCTTTGGTATATTTGTAAGAGGAAATGGACATGACATGACGATCTGAGTGGAATGGGGTAGGCAATTTCAGGGGGAGGGAATAGTAATGATATGGTGCTCTGGGTTCTGTAGCAAGGCGGGGATGGCGACGATAGTTGGAAGGATAGTTTAACACATACACACACACACAGTCTGGCTCGACTCAAGCAACGACAACAAAAAAAAGAAAAAAAGAAAAAAAACAGAGTGCACAAAAGCCGAACGAACCAAAGCATAAAGAAGAATGCGCAATCATGAAGCATGTACATTAACGTTTGAAGAATGATGATGATGAAAGATTCCCAGCTCTTTCCTCTCCCTCCTCCTCCTCCTCCTCTTCCTCCTCCTCCCATCTTTAACAACCCCACGGAGCCCATACATATTATCCATGGCCTTCCACTACTACAATCCCCCCCCCCCCGCTAAACCACACCACCCCATCTCCAATGCAAGCTAAGAACTAAAACAAGAAAAGATAAAAGCTACCCTGACCACATTCCCCAAAAAAAAAAAACCCCTTACAACAGCAACAACAAAAACAGGGTATCGACTCCAAAGTCCGCCGCGAAGCGTATTGGAAAGATTGAAAAAGAGTTTTTCCCCATATCCCACGTCTTTGGCTTGCTGAAGATACATATATAGATGGAATCCAAACAAAAAAAAAGCCCGCTAAATGGTACCTGGAGGAAAGAAGTGAAAACAATGCGATAAAGACAATGCTGGATAAACCAAAAAAAAAACGCCAAATGAGATGGTGATGAAGATATATATGTATATATATATATAACAGATGACATGGACAGAAGTTGCCAAGGATAGGTTGTTGATGGAAAAAGATGCAAAATAAAAATGTTGTGTCGTTAAAAGAGTTTAGGCCGTCTCAGTTTGTTACGTGATGTCCGCAAAGTAGAAAATGTGGTAGTGGTTGAAGACATGGAAAGTAAAAGCCTCAGATCATGGGCGTATGCTCGCCGCTCTGGTAAACACCAGCTTGCAGCGTATTCGGCGGCATATTCGCCCTCAGCTCCTTGGGATGCCTATAAAACGGCTGGCTACCACCCCCATTCTCAGTCGTGGGAGGGATAACCTGCTCCATGGGCTGTGGTGGAGGCGGCGGCGGAGGAGGAATCTGGTTAAAGTACGAGTCGTGGTGGTTCCCTATGTTGTTATCGCCACCAGCAGCAGGAGGAGATCTCGTGTTGGGTCCACGCGGGAAAGAAAACTCGGGGACGCTCTCGTAGGGGGAGCGTTCAGCACGGTTGATGGGTGGCGATTTGGCGCGCTGGGGCCCGCGCGATGTGCTGCGCATGCGTTCAGTTACGCGCTTGAATGTCATGCCGAGGTTTTCGCTCACGCTGCCGCGGCCTCGTCGGTGGGCGTGGGGGGAGCCAGTGGCGGAGGCTTGGGTGGGTGAGACTTCCATGGGCTTTTCGCCGGGGCTGTTGCCCTCGATAGCGATATTGATCATGCCGATGCCGTTGCCGCCGCCGCCAACGTTTAGTGGTGGGGGAGGGGGAGGCGGTGGGATGGCTAGGTGCTGGAGTTGAGATAGCAGCGGTGGTGCACGGCCATGGTCATCTGCGTCGATGACTATGACTTGGTTTTCGTGAGCTTGGCTTTCGTGGATCGTCTCGGCGATGCTGGCTGTGATTGGGGGCGGGCTGTGGCGCTTGTAGTTGGTCTGGGGAAGGACCTCGGGCATCGTGTTTTGTCGAGCATGGCCACGAGATCCACCTAGAGAGGGACGCCGGCCTATGGAGTAGGTAGGCGAGTTGTAGGAGCTGGATGGAAGTATGTCCTGTGGAGGTGCAGACACGGATCGAGAAGGAGGTGCAATGGGCTGGCCGAAAGTGGTTGCAGGCAGAAGAGGCCCGATGTCGTCTGTCTCGCCAGAGTGCGATGCTTGATATTGCATGTTATTCGGGATAGTTGGCACTGCCGGAATGTCATCCGCCTCGTTCGGGTCCGCAGTCATGTATCTGGGATGGCGCATGGCACGAGGGTTCGCTGGAAGACCGATGGGTACAGATGTTGTCGATGTTGGTCCAGCTCCACCCATCCTATTGGTGGGTGAGTACCTCTTGGTAATTTCCGGATCTGCTGTTTGGCTTCTCTGGATAGGATCCCGATACACTGACATCGAGTTCAGCATGTCGTCAGTGTTTGATCGCTCATGGGAGATTGGTCGGAATGCAAGATCTCCCGGGTGAGGAATGATAGGGGCCGATGGTCGCCGAGCCAAAGATAGCCTACGTTCTTCCAGCTCACGAGCAGCTAGAGCCCTTCTTGACAGTGTGGTAGGGCGCGTACGCGACACACCCGAACGACCTGAAGTAAGAGACTCTGGAGAAGCATCTCGTCCATAGACACGTGTCCGGCTTGGTTCCCTTAATGCCGGAGTCGGTTTCCGGCTCATTGATCGGTCTCGCGGCGCACGGCGCTCTTGGGATGGTTCTCGGCGACTGTCTGCAGCGCTTCCCGAGGGGCGGCGGCTACCGCTGCGATTCCGTGGGCGAACAGGCTCATAGTCCACAGATTCCTCAGTATCGTCGCGTTGCATGGGCTGCGGAGAGACTGGAGAGTGTTCACCACGAACAGCACTTCGTCCGCGGCCTTCAGCTGGGCGACGGCTTGATGCGCGGCTGGCACCTTTGCTTCGGGCGCGTGTGGCTCCTTCAGGAGACTCTGTACGACGTGTGGCTGCCTTGGAGGAGGATCTTGTCTTGCTCACTCCCTGTCGTGCTCGGCTGCGAGCGGTGCGAGTGCTGGCTACAGACTGTGACAACCGGAGAAGCAACGCTCATCTTGTAGAACCTCTCGTCGTCGAAGTCTTCCGTGCTAGTTCCCACTTCCTTCTTGGTTGTAGAGTAGATCCCCGCATCCTCTGGAGACATTGGGACAGGTGAGGAGGGAGAGCGCTTTGCCGGGCGGATGTAGCGAACACCTGATCGTCCACGGTTTTGCGAGTCCTCGCGAGTTCGACTGCGGGTGCGTGCAGTACGTGAAGCAGGCCTTTCCTCATTCCTTGAGTTGGAGCGGTTCTGAGCATAGTGATTGGCTTCCTCCAGACTGCTGATGTATTGATCAATGCTGCGCGCCTTGGCGCTCTTGATGCTTGTGCCAGTCAAAGGTGGGCTCAGTCTGTTGGTATATCCTGTTTCCGGGCCGACTTCGACTACATTGTCCGTCATATCCAGGTGGAGCTCTTGAATGTTCCGGCTTCGAGAGCTGTCGCGAGACTCGCTGTGTTTCTCCTTGAGGGCATCGAATACCCCTACTGCTGGTGAAGGTAGGTAGTCGCTGGACTTCTCGGGGTTGAAGGTTGTTGCAGAGAGAACAAAATCTTTGGAACCACTTGTTGCTCGGCGTGTTGAAAAGGGCAACGTCTCAGCTTCGCGGCCGATGTTGTCGACGGCGGTTCTCGGATGCGACTCGCCACGGTGGCCTCGGTCGGGAATGGCCAATGAAGCAAGGACTTCGTTGTTCGTAGCTTTGCGACCAGTGTCAGATCGCGAGGGGAGGCGTTTCCTACTGTATGACCCAGGTGTCGCAGTTCGTGCCGATGAAGGCTCTCTGGAAGGATCACGGGCAGCGCGACCAAGCCAGCCGTGATGACCTACAGCCGGGCTGATGGCTGACTCTGCGATAGGCGTTACACCCGCGTTCATCGGTGTCTTCTCGTCTTCTTCGCGGACGATCTGCTTGGGCTGGGGACCGCGGGTGAAGTCAGTGACGAGCTTGAGCGAGGCCATCCTGGCCGCTACTCGGCTACTGCCAACACTGCCACTAGGGGGCGACAGGGGTGGGCTCATTTGTGACCCAAGAAGCGCCTGCTTCTGCGCGGAGAAGACTGCATCTTGCGCACGTGGTGAGAACCATGGCTCGGTAGTCTCGAGACCCATGCAAGAGAAACATCGCACTGCCAATTCCGCTTTGCCGTGTTGTACTGCATACTCTCCCCATTTCCGGACTAGGAAAGATTGTCTTTGCCAGTCAGTTGGAAAGGTCAAACATGTCAGTAAAATGGCCTCCATGTAGTATTTGCGAGACACGTAGACTTCGATAGCGTCATTGTGCTCACCCAGTCCGAGGAAGATCGCGACGGCAGGGTGGATGTCTCCCTTCTCCAGGAGACGCTGTACGAAGGCCTCACCGACTTTCTTTTGTGAACCTTGGCCCATGTTGCTCAAAGCCAACAACATCCAGTCGGAGGAAGTCATTGACTCAGAGCCAACCATGGAAGCCATGAGATCAGCGCCAAGATCACCCAGCCATTTTGAGAGAAGAACAGCCGCAGCCGAACCGGGGGGATGTCGTGCCAATTCGTCCTGCACTAAATCCTCGATGTCCTGGTCCCAGCCAAAGACGACCTTGAGCATATTGAGTCGAAGGTCGTCTGGAGTGCGTTCTGGTCCAAGATCCGTAGGACGGAAGGGTACGTCGCTAAGCCTTGTCTTGGTAAAGGGAAATAGATCCATGTGTTGGTTCTTCTTGGATTCGTCTGGACTTCTAAGGACCTCCTTGCGCAAAGCTGAAGAGCCATACCTAGAAGAAGATGCAGCCGACGATATTGATCGGATGGATACGCTCTCACGTGTTGAAGTGCCAGCCATAGAAGATGTTCCGGACGAGAAGATGGTACCAGAACCACCCGAGCTTTCGGATTTTTTCGATCTGGTGGACCGCTGTGATGCCGATCCTTGCGACGGCCTGTCGTATCGGTAACGTGGGGCGCGGCCGCTGCCAGATGATCGGGAGCTTTGAGAGCCTCGACTGGAGACGGGACTGAGAGGTCCGACACGATCGCGACGCTCCTCTTCAAGCTGGTCCATCTCCATGGCGATCTTCTGTAGCGGCGACATGGCGACACCTTCATCGGCACTGCTTTCTGACTCGGCAAGCATCAACGGGATCGTCTTTGACTTTGATGGGAGAGCAGTCAGTGGTGTCTCTGTTTGCGGCTTCTGTTCATCGAGAGAACTGGGCGGTGACGGAGGTGTATTAGCGGGTGCATGCTGGACGTTAGCTACCATTGTGGCGGGACCGTTGCTGGGGTTGATGTCGTATTGTTGGATACTGGAATTGCGTCCAATGGTGAATAGGGTGGCAGTAGGGCCGTAGTTGCAGATGGCGGCGATGCCATCAGCCGTTGGCACAGTTTCGTAGGACACTCTCTTGGTGCGGACATCCCATGCGCAGGTTTGACTGTGATGTCACGTGTCAGTATGGAAGATGCATCTGCAGCGCAAAGCAAGGCACGTACCCTTCGGTGTATTGTACGATCCTACCATTCTTAGACCACGCGAACCAGCAGGGCCCGGGCTCTCTCTGTTCCTTTTGGTTAAGAATACGAATCACACAAGGGGCATCGCTGCCATGCTGGGCCTTCGGTACGCTCCATACTCGGAGGTCACCGTCTGAGGTCTGGGCGGCCAGCATCTCCGACTTTTGCTTTGATGAAGAGCCATGCCAGGCTAGACCGGCGATAGGGGAGGGGTTTCTTGGGGTGGTGAGGGTGTGCAGGATGGTGAAGGATGGCTGCAGTGTGGCGATTAGAATGGAGCCGTTGAGATATCTTCAGCTGTCAGTAGAGATCCCGATGCATTCTTGTTTCTCATATACACACCCAATAGCAAATGTTCTGCAGTCTGAAGCTGGGGCGAGTGCTGTGATGGGGTCGAAGATGGTCCTCGCGGAGAGATGTTCGGATGTGGCAGGCTCGAACAGGATGATGTTGCCCTGCGCATTCCCTATTCACATGTCAGCTCCCAAACAGGCAATGGCGACTGCCAGACCCTGACACTCACCAAAAGCAACATTCCCATTCCTCATCCACGTCGCAACTCTGATTTGTTCGTACGACGCAAATCTCGCCACCTCATCGCCGGTGAACAAGTCCCAAACAATTGCAGTCGAGCCGGCGTCGTAGGAGACGACTAACCGGCCTGCTCCTCTTTCGCTTGTTGTGTCGACTGATATCCACGAAACATCCTCCCGATGTCTGTCGAAGCGTCTCTCTACCGCCAATGTGTCGTGGTGGAGGCATAGGATTACGTTCCGCTGCGCGTAGAGCAGGAAGGAGCCGGTGGCCGCACAGGGCTCGAATGCGAATTCATCTTGACCCGGCGTCGGGGGTTTGAGCTTAACGTCTGTTGATCGAACCGAATTGCTTTTGATCGAGTTCGAATTCGCGCGCTGTCTTAGTCCAGTCGACATGGTGAGTGCTGGATCTAGGTTGGTCGTCAGTCGGGTCAAATCCGCAAGGGCCCGCGAAGCGCATAACGATGAAGACGATGGCGATTTGGGAACACGAAAGTACAACCAGGAGCTTGCACAAAAGCGAGTGTGAAACTGCAAGACGTCAGGGGAATCCAACTCACTGCAGAGAGCAAGAGCGCGCTAAACAGCACTGCGCTGACAGCTCCACGGCGTCTGGAGGAGGGTACCCTTTGGCCCCGCCCCGGTCTCTACAGGGATCAAAGTTGAGGCGGTTAAACAGAACTTGGGTACCGCTTTCGTCTCATGCGGCGGTACAACAACGTGCAGCTGGAGAGACAGGCGAACAAGCAAGACAACGAGAAGGTAGAGGAAAAGCGACAACAGCGCAGGCGATGTGTGAGTTGAAGCGCGTGGACGCCCGCCTATCACTAACGGCGCTTAGAGCTCGAAAGCCCGACTGATGCTCGCTCGAAATAGTACGAATAGCATCGGTTGGTGCCGTCCAGCCAACGAGCAGCATACCCGGCAGGAAATGGCGTTAACGGGCTGGGGTTGAGCAGCCTGATTCGCTCGCAAGCTGTGAAAGGTCGACATTGGACCTCCAGGCACTCGACAAACGAAGCAGATGCATGCTGCAATCCTGGAAGCAAAGTTGGTGACACCGCACATTAATGGTTAGGTTCGCGCCGGCGTGCCTGCGTGAGTTTGGAAAGCAGCCTCTCAGAGGGCCAAACGGCACAGGGACGAAGATGCGGAAGACTGGGGTCTAGAGGGCACATGAGAAGGCCACGCTTATTGGCTAGCTCATGTGCCTACCGCACAATCATCACACTTTCGCGCTCGAAACCAGCGTATCAGC
Source organism: Alternaria panax (assembly GCA_019702505.1). NCBI lineage: Eukaryota > Fungi > Ascomycota > Dothideomycetes > Pleosporales > Pleosporaceae > Alternaria > Alternaria panax. The sequence goes on along the minus strand of JAANER010000008.1, from coordinate 1,787,327 downwards.
AAGCGGTACGGCCGCCTTGGACCGGCCCGTAAAGGATGATCCCTACGTGCTCAAATATGCGACATGCCTCGTCGACTCGATGCATATATCGACTCTCCGTTCTCGACGCTGGCATGACTCTTCTCAAAGTACGGTGACGGTAGCGCCATCACGACATGTTCACAATTTTCCACCACCCGCTTGGTCAACCGTTCGCATACTGAAGCGTCCATCGTCGCCGCAGCTAGCGCATCGTGCCCAAGCTTCTGCGCAAGGGACTCAACCCGCAGCGTTCGGGATCGGATATGTAAGTTGGTAGCACGAAGCTTGCGGTCCCTGAACGGCTATCCTGCACAAGCCATGGCCCGTCCCGGAAGAAACATGAAGACCTCACGCATGATGTGGAAACCCCCACGAGATGGTAGTTCCGACTTCACATTCAAACCCAGCCGCTTGTATCGCGGGGCCATTGTAACGTCTTGCAACCCATGTTTGACTAATGTGTTGACGCCTACATGAGGCCTAGATATACGGTCCAGGAACCACGTCTGCTGTTGAACCAAGCACAGAACATAACGTGCCGCTGTAGAGGCAGGAAACACAGAGGAACACGTCGCTAACCAAGCACAATCGATCTTCTCCCGCCCCGTCAGCTTCAAGCAAGGTCAAAGCGCTGCCGATCCGGCATGCGAGCTTCGTTCCCCGGTCGTGATATATGCATGCCCGTCCACAGTGGCTACAAAAATCTTGTGTTTCTCCAGGAGCTCCGGCTCGGCATGAAGGAACAATTTAGCAAAGCTGCGTCAGGCCGTGTCATTAGCTCTCAACAGCGTCCTACACCGTTCGAACTATACCCAACGGTATCGTAGGAACGGGGGTGAGTGTCATGAAGTTGGGCACACATTGCTAGTTGCGTGATGAATTATTCGCACTTCTTCATCGATGCAAGCGAAGCGCCCGACTAAGGAGCTTCATCCTGGTCTATTTCTACACCGTCTATCAGCCACACGCATTTCGCCCTTCTTCTTGGTACGGTGCTGTATACTTCCCCTACGACATTGGCAGGAAAACAGCGGGGAATGCAAGATTGCAAAGTGGTTTCGCACAAATCGCGTGTCGTTCCTAGACAGAAGCGTACGTACTACTTTGTGTGAGTCAAAGCATGCATGGCTGTCAACACTGCAGGTCCACCCAAACTGTACCGTGATACAGCATAGCCAATATACGGACCCGCAGGAGGTACAAGAGCTTCGAGTACTAGAGAACAACCCCAGCAAATTTGGAAGAAAAGCTTGTCTTGGGCATATCTCGCAATGTACGAGGGGGCCGGCAAGAAAAGGATCTTTTACCATGTTTCAAGGATGCGCATGGCGAGGAATCACAGAATTGAGAAATGTAGGGCTGTTAAGCGACGAAGACTCTCAAACATGCACCCGACAGCACGGTGACGTCGCTTTGACAGCGCCCAGCAGGTCGTTCAGCACGTTGCTTTTTCGTTCGCGACCTCGCGCATGTGGAATGCGATTCCCATCCATGATGTGGATGCGGATGCGGATGCGCTGCATGCAAAGGAAACATGGTAGCAACTACCGAAGGCCGCTCTGGGAGCGCCACACATCTCAACAATCACACCTCAGAATTCGACTAAGACACTTGTCACATCTCCATCACACGTCCACGCTATTCGAGGATGATCATGATGAAAAGCGCAATCATATGTGGAAATGGCAAGGGAGTACTGTTTGGGTAAAGCGCAATGCTGTAAATTCTGCGAAATGGGGTATCTATCTAAACGATGGCTATGCTATGCTAATGCTAAGGCTAAGGCTGGTAGGTGGGGGTATCAAATAAAGGGAAAACAGGCGAGCGACGGAGCTTATCAGCCACAAATAAGCTTCTCGCGCCTTTTGCGCACACACGCGGCGCAATACAAAATTGGCATTCCGATTTGCGGAAGCGGGGGTATCGAGAGAAAGAGAGAACGCCACGAGCCCTGCAAAAGCGAGGATCTCGTCACAAATGCTTTCCTCCAATACATTCCTTTGTCCAGCTCCGGGTGAGTCTGGAATTCCTCCTCTTTTCAAATGATCGCCAGGATCTGCACAAGAACGCGGTCTGGACTCATGTGCGCAAGCACGACTTGAACGAACGACGCAAGGGAGTGTTGCGCCCGGAAGGCTGTCTGTCGTGTGGTGGAAGTTTGGACAAAGGCGTCCAAGTTCACACCGTTGATGATAAGAATGATTGTGTGTGTGTGTGTGACTGAGGCTGACATGAGGGGGAGGTTGCATCCACCAGGACCTGTCACGTCTCGTGGTGTTTGGAGTGAGATGCGACAGGACGTGATAGCCAGGTCGGCTGAGGCGCGACACGCGGCATACTCAGGGGCCGGTGAGGAAGACGATGAGTAAGGCTAACTGTGGCAACTGACTGACTGGCAGCTCATGTGACTCAGCCAAGCCAACGCGCGCGCCTAATAATGGTGACGTTGATGTTGGCAAAGATAAGTGCTGGTAACATTGTTAGTACTGCGTCACGATTCGTTGTCATTTCGGTAGACTTACAATAATATGGTGCTATCGCTTGGTTGCTCGCTCATTCAACCTGCTCCGGTGACTCTGAGATGGGCGTCATGGGCTTGGAAGTGCGACGCTGCTTGCCACTGCTGCGGCGGCGCTCGCTCTTTGGCTTCTTGGGCGCGTACAGTGGTGGCAAGACGGGCATGGCCTGTGCCATGGGGTAGACGCGTGGTGGAGCAGGAGCCTTGTCGAGGAACGGGCAGGCAAAGTCGTCGTCAAAGTCCTCACCAAAGAGGTCTGCGTCGCTAATGTACGAGGATGGTGCGCTGCGGTGGTCCAGCGACGGGCCGGTCGGCCATGATGGGTAAGCACATGTCGAGCCACGAGAGGACGAAGCCTCGGTAGCGTAGTTGCTGTACAGCGAGGAGGTTGGTGAAGACATGTTTCTGGACGAGATGCTGATGGGCAGCGACTTTGATGGCGAGGAACCTGGAGAAGCTTCGAAGTGCATGGTGGTGAGGGTGAGTATGGCGACTGGATATAGCGTACGGGGTGGGTCGCTGTTGTATATACACACTCGCGGGCACTTTCGGCGCTACGAGATTGCTGTGTGTTTTGGTGATTTTTTCGTCGGTCTAGTGTCGCGGCAACTGGACCGAGGCGCAGGGGCGGCGGATGATGTATGACGCCGGTGTGGGTTCTAGAGGGAAAAACAGGGTTGCGGGTGCTACTCCGATAGCGTCGGGCTGCGTCTCGAAAAGCGATACGGGAGGCTTGCGATCGTTGGATCTCGCAGTCTGGTCGGGGGCCTGTGTTAAATAAAAGCCAGGCCAAGGGTCAGGAGTCCGAGTCAGTCCGAGTCAGTCGGAGCCAAATGCTGTGTGTCTGTCTGTGTCTCGAATGAATGGACATCAGATGGCGGCCTGGCCGTGGGGAGGGTTCCATATATCCTCCGCCAGAAACAATACACTCTCCACGCCTCGCTCCGGTCCGCATGAAACGCTCTATCTGGCGCGGTATGATTTGCCTTTTGCTGTGAGTCGGTGAGCGACCGCTCTTTGGAAAGGGTGCACTGTGGTTGGCGGACCTTGCACGCAGCTCAGACCGCCCCTTCACAAAGCCTGCCGTTTCTGGCTACCCTAGCCGTCAGCCCCGTCTGCTCCGCTGTGCCTGCGAGCCCATCCCGGCTGTCGGGGCACCTCGACCGTGACATGGCAGCCCATCCTTCGCCCTGCCGCTGGCCCTATCGACTTGCGCGCATGCGAAATGCAGTCGTGACGAGTCCACAAGCCAGCCATCATCTGCCCGCTCGTCTGGCAGCCAGAAACACCGAAAGCCTGCTTCGTCGCTCCGAGTCGCCACTTAGCCACACGTTGCTTTGGAATCCTGATTCCAATCCACTCTTCAAAAAGCATCTGGACAAGGGATGTGACAGTGACAGCGGTCGTGCACACCCCACGACTCATCCGCGCCACGCCCGCCTCCGCGAGTATCGAGGCGGATAAGATTTGGTTGCATGGCTGGATGCAGTAAGCTTAGTGTCAGAAGATCATCTCGGGGATGAATAGGGGAGACCCTTGGTGCCATCCCCACGCTTTCATCCGGCGGCATCTGACATCCGCAAAAGGAAACGCAAACGCTTGCCCCGGGACACTGTCCGCCTCTCCGTGCGCCGTGTGGAATAATGAAATGAATCGCCATTGTTTTTACGGATGCTGCTCAAACCGTCAATCTGCCTGTTTGACGCCTTGATTCGAGTGTCGCAACTTGGCCACCCTTCTCCTAGCCGGCCGCAGAGGCCGACGCACTGCCCGACCACAAGCAGATCCTCGCCGTTTCGAAACGGAGCCGCTCCACAAAGCTTCCTTAGGTCTGAAGACAGCCTCGGAACACAAATTCCCTCTTTCGCACTGAGGTTCAGCCGCTCAAGCACACGGGGTGCATTAGTCGCCATCACATGCATTCGGCGATGATCTCAAGGGTCCAGCGCTGCGTGGATGACATTCCCCACTCGTCGTCTCCGAGACAATTTCTAGCCTGCGGGTCCCCCTTCACAACCTCACCTCCAGTAGTCTTTCAGAGCCGGCAGGTACTTGACGAACCGTGGAGCGAGGTAGCATTGTCACCAATAGTTGGGGCGAGGTACATCTCGGTCCGGCATGAATTGTACACTCTCACAACAGTCATGCTTGCAGCCGCTGCGGATCCGTGCTGCCTCCGAACAAAGTCCAGTCACCTTCCTTTCATTATCAAGGCCCGAATCCAGTGCGTTCGTATTGTACAGAACTCCAACTGCTTACAGATGACCTGCAGCGTGCGGAAGGCTGAGTAGAGACCCGCAATATACGTGTCGCATGCAGTGAGCACACCCTCCCGTTCGCATCATTACTCCAACCGTTTCCGCAAATACAACCCTTTGTGCCTATAGATGCGCAAACACCACAAAGGAAACGAAGCACAAAGATCAGCCCTGTCGCTTACAATGTTTGCATCTGCGTTTGGATGAATGCTGGAGTAGAGCACTCTGCTTTCATCTCCACGTTTTCGCGACCCGTTTTTGCCTGCACACTCTGCCGGTAATCTGGGATCGGAAGCAGAAGACCGTCTGTGCTTCCTCTGGAAACTGGGGATCGTGAGTCCGTCCGCCCCTAGCATGGAAGGTTCTTCCATTCTTCCATGCGGAACTACCCTTCCAGAGTGCTCGTGCGCAACTCGTCGCGTCGAGGAAGGAAACATCCATATTGCCTTTGCCGAGGTTCTGTTTTACCCTCAAACCCGTACCATAGTAGAGTTTTGGCTTAATTGCCGACTCGGTCAAAAGGTCGGTAGGTCATCCAGGCCACGTTGCCGCTACTCCTCCTAGCCCTTTCGCTATTGCTGCACAGAATGCGGGTGGCCGACCGAGCTTAGAAGGTTCCAAATCGCGCGCGTGTGAACAAACTTTACTTACTTAGCTGACACGAAGGGTGCCCCTGTTTGCAAAGGTTCGCATGCAAGGAACCACATGGCTGTTTTGCGCAAACCTCGAGATGCAGGGTCTGCAGACCCATGAAACAGCACCTGTTCATGACGACGTCTGTTCCACAAACGACATCAGCCAACACCCCGACGAAGCAAGTGTGCCGCCGTCTCCATCACGACCCCATCTGACCCCATGTCAACACCCGTATCACTTGCCTTGATGCTATCACCAAACTTCAATTATGACGTCGACCTGCGCCAGAGCCGCACTAAGCCGGCATACGGCGTTATTCCTTCCTGCACTCTCTGCAAACATGAAGCCGTCGCCAAAAAGTCTCTGCCATGATATCCACATGTCAGTACGAAGTAGACGAATTTCATTTCGGTCAAAACGCACGTGAGTGGATCGGTAGCATCATCGTGCTTATGGTGCGGCTACAGCCTCCAACTAGAAGCCCGTCATCCTTTCATATGGAAACTTTGATGTGGAGCCAAACGATAACGACGCTTGAAAGGGTAAAAAATTTCAACGCTCCAAGGTGGAGTTGTAGGAAGGATACCTCCGATGTGTTTTCGTGGTACTGCGAACCCACGATTCATGGGTGCTGGCGAAAACCGGCCGGGTGCTGTGGCTGTAGAGCAGGTGTTGGAGCCTCAATCTCATGCACCTTCTCAACACACACCGTGCAGTGGCGGTGAGTGGATACAGATGCAAAATTCCAGTTACGGCCGCGGTTTGAGCAGTTGGAACGGCTCGAAGAGATTTTGAAAGTTCAAGAATTACAGCCCGAAAATCCTCCCCAGCTCTCGAATGCACGCGCCAGTATTCTAGAGGCAAGATTCTAAAACACTACCAGGCTTCTCGCACTTTCCTCTTTTGGAAGTGCAACCGCCAGGGTGGTTGTCTGGGAGGCTGGAAATGTACCATGGGATTATCGCGGCCTAGACCGCCGTTGCGATCAGCAATCGCCCTGCGTCTGACTGCATGTCACTAGGTACTCGACAGGCAGGTGCATGGTGAGTTGCATTCAGAAAATATCATCTGTTACCGTGAACAGTATACACTGTTTGGTTATTCTCGGTTGGAATTCTTCCGCTTACAGGTGAGGGGAGGAGAAATTCTGGTGGCTGATCAAAACCGGAGAATTAACTGGATCGTGAAGACCAAGCGATGCGGGGATGCAGTGGGCACACAAGATCTAGTGTCAAATGGCATTTACCGAATCGTTATCTGTTCAAGTCGGAGTGTTTGATACATTCTTACACCTCCCGATAGCCTGCTGCAGCGTGCGTGCGTGCTCCCGAGTATTGGCGCCGCAGTAGACATACGCAATCATGTCGATCCGACAGCTACCACTCGGTGCGACCACATCGACGCATCTCTACTGCAACAGGCAGATACTACCACACAGTACCTTTCGCCATATTTGACCATGTTTGCGACATCTAAATGGTACTAATCGCACATGATGGCGGGGGTAAATTTCCACGATGCCTACTAGGAGGCATCAACGAAATCGAATCGAATCCACATGCATACCATCCAAACACGGGTCAGCAGAGCAGGACAACAATCACCATCATTCTTTGCCACGCAACCCCCTACACCTTGCAATATGGTGAAAACTTTACAGCGTCTCAACATCGCGATTAACAAAGGACATCGGTACAAGCGGTGACTCACCGCTTAGTCCTCTTGCCCCAACACCGCTCACTCCCATAACGTATCTTCATGCAGTGCGACACCCAGAATGCAAGAATGCCGATCCTCTGACTTCCGCTGTCGGAGTCGGATTTTTTTAAAGGGGATGTCAGATGGACAATGGGTGCGAGCGAGCAGGGCTATGCCCGGTTGTCAAGTTAGGAGTCATAAGAAAGGCCATACTTAGCCTTCCATTCTTCCACTGTCCGTCTGCCGCTATTTTTGGCGCCTACACGGTAAAGCAAGTTTATTACCTGCTTACCTGCTTGCCTGCTTACTTGCCTGCCTGCCTGGCCAAGCGAACACTCCCGCCGGTGACTTTATCGGTCGTTATCTGCCTTGCCTTGCTCGATCCTCACTCCGCCGCGACAGCAGCGCTTCCAGTTAATTCTCCTCTTCTTTTCTCACTACTACTCCAAGTGCTCCATCGCGTGGCAGTATCTCGTCGCTCATTCGCCCACGCGATAGGGTCAGATCCAGCCGTCCTGGACGTATGTCGTGCATATGTCATGGTTTTAGTTTTCTCCAATAGACCTTTACCCCACGCGGAGCACACAGTGTTCATCACGAGGGCGCTTACAGTAGGGTAGATTTTGTCCCCACGCCACGCCACACCACACCACGGGTTGACATGTGAAATCGCCTCACGACTACCACTTCTATGCTTGCCGCGGATATCGCTATTCTTCGGCATTTGACTTCCCTGTTCCTCTGCCTTTCCCTCTTACTTTTGGGGACGGCGAGTATACTCCATCTCAACTAGGACGTAATCCTCATTTCGGGACGTGGGGTACCTAGGTAGGAAAGCCGGTGTGGGGTCCCTAGATAGCCTTGTGGATTCTGCCCCTTCCACAGTCCACACACACACACACACACACACACACACACACACTTTTGTCTCGTGCTCCATTCATTCTCCATAGCATGTTGTGGAGAATGTGGTGGGTTCGCTCAAGACCCTGATGCACCCTGAACTGGTTTCCTGCTATTGTAATGGAGTTTTCCGTAAGAAGATGCTGACAGAGAGGTTGCGTCATTGTGGAGACCAGACGGGTCTTGGTGGTTAGCAGTTGGAGTGTAGCTGGTGATCAGTGGGTATGGTGGTTTTCGGCATGTGAAGTTGGAGAGAGTGGGCAAAGAGGTATTGCCTGTGATTGAGAAGTGTCTGGGTGTTGTTTACGTGGCAGGACATGCAGGAGTGATGAATATTCCGGTATTGATTTGAATTAATTCGCATGATTAGATGACAAGTCAAGCACACGATCCAAAGTTGCGTTGCTATGTTCTAAATTCGATGTTTTTACTATATGACTACATTACAAATAGTAAAGGTACTAATCTTGAGTTTTAGGTGCACGAACAGACGACGTGCATCCTCCCAGGGAAGGACTGTGTGATGGTCCTAGGGCAGTGCGTCCTTCCACATTCCATCATTGTCCGGGACCAGCACGTCCTACTGGGTCGCCATGTGCAATCTACCGCAGCTATATGCCATGTGCCAGAGAGGTCAACGCCTTCATCGCAGAGGCCACGGCGCTTCAAGCCGGAGCCCAGTAACCATCCCAGTTATACTTCAGTACCTCGTTACCCCAAGACGTCCATCCACTGACAAGGTACCGGGAAAAGACTTCAAGCGCGCTGTAATCCGTCGGATCCACCAGATAGGGTTCGAGTAACATTCTCAGACACGGTTTTCGCGAGTGAATATCCGGCACGGCAGCAATGACTCTCCTCTTGACCATTGGCGCGTGTGTCATCGTCGTCCACGCATTTGGGGCCGCGCGACCCAGCAGCAGAATTTCATAGGGCTTGCGCATAGCACTATCAATATTGAACATGGGCTCGCCTTGAGTCGTCGTCTTGATCCATATCCACTCCTCAATCAAGCCCACGTTCCACGTTTCAAAGAGCCCACCGGGACCGAGCACATGCTCTCTCAGCGCCGCCTTGTTCGTGATCCAGACGCCCACCAGCGCATTGTGTTCGAGATAACTGTCGATATCCATGTTCAGTAGCATCTTCTTGAGGTACGGCATGCCGCCAACTTGCTCATACGCGCCCTTGCGTTTGGCTGAACGATTGGGCCATGGCGGATCCAGCAGCACTAGATCAAAGTGTCGTGGAAGGGTGTGTTCGTTTGTGAGCTCACGAAACGAGGCACGGAACGAGGCACGGAAGGCATCCGATGCGGCGGAATCGCTAAGGAAGAATGTGGAGCGAGGTGGTATCGTGAAACGATACTCTGGGCCCGGCTGAGCAGATTGCGACGTGTTTTCAGCGATGGCAAGTGCCAGGGAATGGTGGTTGGGGTTGTGGAGGGTACCTGTCCATGGTTCGGTTCGTGCGTCTGGAAAGACCGTTTCGGCGACCCGTGTACCACTTGCAGTCTCACGTGCAGAGCGGTACGACATCATCCACTTTGGTGCCACGGGGGCCGCTTCTGTAGCCCCGGGAGTTGCACCGAAAGAGGCCATCATCTGCTGCAGATTGAATGCGGTATCGTCTTCTTTGGTTTCGCTCGACGCAGCCCACTCCTTCATCCGGGCTTCCAGCTCTTTTTCGGAGATTTCGTCTACCTCCATGGCTTGTTTTTCCCCACGAACTGGCTCCTGGGTCATTAGCTTGCGCTGTGCGCACCATGGCCCTGAGACCTGTGCGCGGATTTGGCGGAGTGCATGTTCAGCGAGGATTTTGTAACGTTGATCATCAAGATGCAACGACAAGAAGTCGTGTTTGGCGGCTTCTGCCACTGTCACAGGTGGAGAGCTGCGGTACTCAACATGCGGCGTGGTATCCGTGTCTTGCGCCTGAGCCTCTTTTGTTCTAGGTTTCTGTGTCTTGGGCCGATAGTCCTCTTTCGGTTCGATGGGCGCTTCCAAGGGTGCAGTGGAGAGCAGCACACCCGAGCGGTCGCCTTGTGCTGCTGCGATGGACGTTGGTATATCGATCAACGTGATGTCCCCCTCCGAATTTTGGTAGAGGATGGGACTTGAGGAAGTCATTGTGAGAGGTGATGGAAGAGAAAAGACAGTGATGGAAAAGTTCCTTCTAATTCTAGTCTTACGTCGCAGCTATTTCCTGCTCCTAACCTCAAAAACACCAGTCTGGACAGTCATGGTGTATTTCAATAGATACACGTGAGGAAGAATATCAAAGTCCTGGTATTGAACATCGTGATGTTCTCATGGTGTTGAGGGCGCCATGGGAAACATATCCGAAGGGTAGCGTCGGATGAAATGATCTGGGCCAAGTGCCGGCCGAAAGCAGCAGATCAGCCTCGGTAAACGTCATCGCCGTGGCTGCGTTTCAAACACCAAACCACACAACGGCCGCTGCTTTCTAATCCACAGACACGCGACCCTTTCCACGTTCTCCGACCACGTTCTCCAACATAGCCACGCGAATCGACAACGCCAAGGAAACAGCAATTCACTATATTCATGTCGCGGTAACCCACGCACCTCAGTTCTGGAATGTCCACGGATCTCCTCCGCTATGACGGAAACAAATCAAATATCATGACCACGACCGCGGCGCAAACGATTCGCGCAAGCAATACAATACCGGACCATGACGCAGCCATGTCGGCGAAGAAGGAAGGGGGCGCAGACATGGCGTCTGGCAGGAGCAAGATGGATAAGAACAGCATGGAATACCTGATCAAGAGTGGAGTGGCAGGAGGATTCGCTGGATGCGCTGTACGTCAAGACACTCCACCTTGTGCATCGCATCACTAAACATGCAAGGGCTGACAGTAGAGCAGGCAAAAACAGTAGTCGGCCCCCTCGACCGCGTAAAAATCCTCTTCCAAACCCGCAACCCCCAATTCGCCAAATACGCAGGCTCCTGGAGCGGCTTCCCCACCGCAATCCGCGACATCTACGTCAGCACCGGAGTACGCGGCCTCTTCAAGGGCCACTCGGCAACACTCCTCCGCATCTTCCCCTACGCCGGCATCAAATTCCTCGCCTACGAGCAAATACGCGGGCGCATAATAAAGAACAAGGCGCAGGAAACACCCGGCCGCCGCTTCATCTCCGGCAGTCTGGCAGGCATGATGAGCGTCTTCCTGACCTACCCCCTCGAAGTGATCCGCGTGCGCCTCGCCTTTGAAACAAAAGAAGAAGCCCGCAGTAGTCTCGTGACCATTGTACGAAAAATATATAGCGAACAAGCGCCACGGATATCGCAGCCGAAAAGTCCCATTACAGCGACTGCAACTCATGTCGTCGAAACTGTTACTCCGCGCTCCGGCCTCTCGAACTTCTTCCGTGGCTTCACCCCTACATTGCTCGGCATGATTCCTTACGCGGGTGCTTCCTTCCTCGCTCACGACTCCATGTCCGATCTCATGCGCATCCCCATCCTCGCTCCTTATACAACATTACCAAATACCTCCCGCGAGGAATCCAGCACATCGAGTCACAAACCCGCGCAACTGCGTTACTGGGCCGAGCTTACAAGCGGCGGCATCGCGGGCTTCTTTTCACAAACCGTGTCGTACCCACTGGAAGTTATACGTCGGCGTATGCAGGTCGGTGGCGTGGTGGGCGACGGCCATCGGCTTAGCATACCGGAGGTTACGAGGAGGATTTATATGGAGAGGGGGTACAAGGGTTTTTTTGTAGGGCTGACGATTGGGTATGTCAAGGTTGTTCCGATGGCTGCCGTAAGCTTTTATGCGTATGAGAGGGGCAAGTATTACTTGGGGATATAGAGGACGGTTGTCATGGATGGGAAAGGATGGGAGGTGAGGCTTTTTGCATGAGTCAGGAAGAAACGGGTTAGAATCGTACACTTCAGGCGTTCCGGAGTACGGATACGTGAGCAAAATTCGCTTTTGATATGCGTTATAGAAGTCGGTAGTGTTGATTACGTACAGCGATGGTGTAGATACGGGATACCAAACATTTTATCATCAGAGATCACAGTGGTTGGGAAATGCGCTGCAGTGGAGAACATTTCAAGTTACATGACCGCGTTGTGTTGCGCTGCGTCAGCATCAGCACTCCTCCGCCGCAATGAAACAAACATATTATCATCCATCATTTCGCACCCTGTCTACTGTGTGTGGCTACTGTGCAATGTTTCCGTGGTTGGGTGTAGGTACTAGAGCTTGCCTTTCTTAGGAGCATCCTTTCGGGAAGAATCTTTCTTAGAAGTCTCTTTTTTGGGCGTGTCTTTCTTAGGCGTGCTCGTTCTGGATGTGTCTTCCTTTGGCGTGTTCTTTCTTGGCTTGTCTTTCTTGGGAGTTTCTTTCTTGGGCGTGTCTTCCTTAGGGGTACACTTCCTGGGAGTGTCTTTCTTGGGAGTTTCTTTCTTGGGCGTGACTTCTCCAGGCGTTGCCTCCTTGGGGATGTCTTTCTTAGGTGTCTCTTTCTTAGAAACTTCTTTCTTGGGTGTATCTTCCTGTACACGGTCGCGCTTGTGCTGGTCGTCGTCACGAGATCTGGCGAGGGGCTTGGTTGGTACCCTACAAGCTCATGTAAGTAACAACGAAAGCGGCGGGGCGTTCTGATACATCTCACTTACTCTTCTCCACTTTCAGTTCGAGCCTCGATATGACTGACATGCGACTTGAGGCTTGTGACGGGAATACCACCACTGCCGAGTTTGCCATCCTCCACAAAGAATTCTATCATGAACTTCTTCTCATCGATAGTCATGTTGATCGAGTTGCCCTTCTCCAAAATCCACGGTGCTTGATCTTTGATATCATCCCACGTGATGTCCTTCTCGCGGGCTAAGCTTCCAAGTGGAAACAACTTTTGAATGTCTTGAGAGTGACCTGTCCTCGACCGGAACACGTGCAGAAGGGGATTTTTCTTACCACTCTCATAGACAACGCCTATTTTTGCTACCGACTTCTCTTCATCAAGGAACTTGAACTCGATAGCTACTGCAGAGGAATAATACGCACAAGGGGTCTTCGGCTTCGGCTGTAGGAACAGGGCATCAGAGTGATCCCACATCCACTGCGGAAATGCACGGTTGATCTGGAGTTGCTTTTGCTTAGGAACATGAAGTGCGTTGCGCCGAGGAGCGGAGAGAAAGCTGACGTTTTCGAGGTGATGGAGTTCAGTGGCAATGTAGATCGTATCTTCATCAATAGATGTTGTCGCAACTTCTGTATAGTTGGCATTCAGGGCTTCCACGCCCGAGAAATTACGCCAGCGGCCATACAAACGCGGCGCTAGCTTTTTTAGGGCAATTTCTCGAGTCGCAAGATTGTTCGTGGTCGCAACACGGAGAAAGTAAGCCGCCTTTCCTGGCTCCACGCGGGACGATCGATATTGTACCGTGAAATCGCTGGTGAGCAGGAGACCTCGGTTTGTGAGAGAGAACTCGGCACCCAATCCTGTAGATGAGTTCTGTAGATTGTGACTGTCTTTAATAACAGTTGGCGAAGTGGCAAACATTTCAACAAGACCACCCGGTGTTGCAGAATCGAGGATAGAGTCCCATGCGAATATAGTTAGATCATTGTTGCGCTTGATAATTTCTTCCTGTAGACGCCGGAATGCCCCCGTGCCCTCGCCATAGATCAATGGCATGTTGATGTCAAATATGCCAAGAAGACAGTATGCCAGGTCTTCTTTGCGTGTTGTATCTCGCTGGGAAGCCCACGACATTCTTGCAGCGACAGACTCATCGTATATTGTCCGCGGCTTAAGCAGAACCTTCTTGGGTATGAGGGTGAACTTGGATATGATGTCAGTATGAGTACTCTTAGTGCCTCTCAGCTTCCAATCTTTATCGAAGAATTGTACGTCTTGTGGAGCAAGCAGTTCTTGTAGTGTCTAGCCTCTTTTGAACCAACGGCATTTCGAGACCTGATCATGGAGTGAATCCGTGACGTTGAGATCTTCCAAAAAGACGTAGCAGTCTTGCTTCCTTGTACCACTTGTACATAGAGTTGATCGACTCTGTTAATTTGGCGCTGCTAGACTTATCGACTGCGAAGAGTCACGAAAATATCAGCGGACATACTAATGCTGAGCTCGCCGCAAGCTGTTTTAGGCCGCAGATAGGCTACTCACTACTAACAGGTTAACCAACTGAGTTTATTTCCAAGGTACGGTGAACGGACCTGCAACATGTATCGACCCAAAAGTGCCGCAGCTTATCCTTTGTGGCCTGCCTTGCGCAATATTGGATCTTTTTGTGTCCCTGTTTCTCAACACCAGTCCCATAAACCATATCACTGTAGCTAACCTCCTGGTCATCTTTACCCCAGGTATGTGAGAGAATGGCGTATGATGGTATCTCAGCCTCGTAGTACTGCACGAGGCTGAGCTGGCCGCCATTCTTGATGTATAGGAGGCGCATAGAACGGTATTGTGTGTGTATGTAAGTGACAGTCTGGACTACCACGAGAGAGTCATGCCGTAAAGACCTGAGAGTTCTTCGTTAAGTGAGGATGACGGATAAGAGCAAGCTCGGAGAACCTGGGCGGGGCAGGAACACCCAAGGCTGCAGCAACGATCACGTGACAATGTGAGTTTGGCGGATAATACAACTTCTAGGAAGAATTCAGACATACATGGAAGAAATGCGAGAAGCCAAGATCATGTCTTTCGCATCAAAACGATAGTCAAAACTATGCCCTGTGGTTTCGAGCATCTGTGACGCACTGAAAAGCTCAACAACCCTCACAGCTCGCTCTTCCACGAATGATCTTCCGGCAGCCCCAACTGCCTCCGTTGCGCATTCAAGATATGCTGCAAGAATGCCAGCTTGATGTTGAGCACACCGACAAGACTCAAGAACAGCATCAATAGAACACCCAAACCCACTCCCAGCGCTATGGCATCCTGCTGCCTGCTCACCTTCCTAAACCACGCCTTCGTATCCTCCACCGCGATATTTTCATCGTACGATCGCCGCGCGCTCATCATACCCGGCAGCCCATCAAGCGATCGGTGGTTGTACTGTTTCTGGTAGTCGGCGAGTTCTTGCTTCTCCAGCTTCTTTCGCGCCCAGTTATCCATCGTATCCCGCTGCTGGAAGCCATTCTTCTCTTCCTTGTCATGATCGTGGTCCACATAGGTGATAGCGTCACCCGCTATTTCTTCCGCACCTGCGGCTTTTGCGCTGCTGAGCTGGGGTACGCCGAATCCGCAGCTGGTCTGCACTTTCTGGACCTTCAACACAATGATGGCGCGGGCACCGGTGATGTCGACTGACTCACCGTTCTCGGCTGCCATCTTTGCGCGTAGTTGGCCGTAGTACGGATCCCATTTTTCGACTACTCGTCCTTTGCAGAAGAGCCGCATGATCTGGGGTGAGGATCCGAAGGAGGTGAACATGACGGTGACACGGCCATTTTCATAGACATGGGAAATAGTCTCGCATCCGCTACCGGTTGCATCGAGATAGGCGACGGTGTTCGGGCCGAGAACGGAGAAAGTCCTTGATGGATGGCCTTTTGGTGAGATGTTGATGTGGTCGCCGGCCCAGGGCGCACTGGCCACGAAGAAGAGAGATTGGCGGGAGATGAAGTCGATATGGTCCTCGGTGAGGGAAGGGTAAAATTTGACCATGTTGGGGAAAGCGGGAGTAGATACAAGTAGCGGTCAAGGCTGGAGATGTGGGGGTGGGATTGTGCAGTGTCAAATATTGTAATCAAAAAGATGCCGACCAAAGAAGTCGTGTATGGGCAAGAAGGTCCAAGGCAGATGTACCAGTTTCTTCACAGAGTGCGCTCGATAGTCGTCTTGATGGGAACAGGAGGCCCAAGGTTCTGAAGTCTGGTTCGTGGATTCGTCGAGTGAAGCAGTATGACAAGTGTGATTACAGCTGTAAAGTCTATGAGGCGAAGGGCGTGCGAATCTGTTATTGTACAGGTTGGGTATGTTCGCAACATGCAATGCGTTATTAAGATTTGGACCGCAAGAAAGCTGCGATGCACGGTAATGCCGCCTTGCCCGTTGGGTACTAGCCCACAAACAGCCCGGTGCTAGTGGGGGCGGGGCGCATCACCTGGGGGGGGGGGGGGGGGGGGCGCATCGAGTTGCGACAGAAGCTTTGTAACGCTCATATCTACACTCAACATGGTGCTCGCACTAGCATTGAAGGCCGAGCTGAACGGGTGAGTCTTTTGCAGTTTCGGTGCCATCTCCAAATAACTTACAACCCCCAGAGTCACGGACCTCCGTCCCAACGACACGGAAGACGCGCCCTTTTTCTACACATTCAAAGTCCAATGCACGTCATGTCGCGAAGTGCACCCCAATCCCGTCTCCGTAAATCGCTTCGAGATGAATGAACAAAGCGGCAGCAAGGGTGAAGCCAACTTTGTCTGGAGGTGCAAGAACTGTAAGGTCTTTCTGCCCTGCTCCCTTCTCTCGACTTCCAGCCACTAACATGACCTGCAGAGAGAACACTCGGCGAACATCAAAGCCGCGCCCGCATCCTACCCTCAAAGCGACCCACCCAAGAAGATCAACATCCTCGAGTTCGACTGCAGAGGCCTGGAGTTTGTAGAGTTCAAGGCCGAGGGAGAGTTCCTTGCGACGGGCATAGAGTCTGACACCAAGTTCTCGGGCATCGAGCTGCCCGATGGCGAATGGTACGACTACGACGAGAAGGCTGGCGAGGAAGTCAGCATCACAAATGTCGAGTGGGAGATACGACGCGCATAGACTGCGCGGGCATGAATGAGACGAGGACACAGTCGATGCAGCTTCAAGTAGCGCATCACATGCGGCACTTGCTCGGACAGATGGAGGAGGGTCGGGAGGAGAAGAAGACGGAACGCTACAGCATGGCCATGTTGAGACATTCACGCAAAAATACGAAGACATACAGAGGCGGGAATATACAGCAATACCGATCTAATCATCAAGCGCATACGTATTGGCAGAACTAACCTCGATGACCAAGAGCTCAACCGATGCACCAAATCATCACCAGCCCATCCACCCCCAATGCAAGCACCACAAGCTCAAGGCTTCCAGCCTCCCGTCCTTGACTTGAACAAACCCCCCGGATCCACCGCATCCGCAATTCTCTTCGCCGACGCGCGACTCTCGGGCCTCAACCTCCCAAAGTAGTCCTGCCGAAAGAACCCATAGTTCATAAAGACCGGTCGATAAGCTTCCGGCAACTTTCCCTCTGCTTGCCACGCCAGAACCCTGTTCCTCACACCAGAATAGGTAGCTTCCATTGTGTCGGCCATCTGCTCGTACAGTGACTGTGGCGTGAACGCGTAGTTCATCTCGATAACGACACGGCCAACATCTGCCTCGGCGTCGATGAGATCAAGACTGAGTTCCCTTGCTTTTTGCGCGATTTTCTTAGGGAAAGGCTGCCATGCGATGGACGCTACGATACCAGGTACGAGAAGCGTGGTACCGGAGACATTGTGCCAGTGATCGTGCAGTCCCTCCATGACTTCGACGGCATTGGCAGTAGAAGGCAATGGGATCGTCTCCGTAGCGATATCCACAACATTGCCTTTGATCACGACCCAGTTACTCAGCGCCATGAGGTCGGCGTAGGTACGTGTCCGGGTGGTGTCGAGCAAAAGGTTGACATCAGTAAAGTTCCTGAAAAGTCCAGCTGGAGGCGTAGGACCGTCGTAGAACACGAAGATAATCCACGAGTCGACTATGTTGATGTTCGCTCGTTCTGCTGTAACTATAACAGCTGCCTTGTCGTCTTCGTTGTATTCCGTCCAGTCAGGCACTGCCCGGAGAAGCTGCTTGTCCTTCTCTGGCGTACGCAGGTATACCAGGTTGCCACCCCCAGATATCACCTTGTCGACGAGCTTGCAATTTGTAGTTTGTCACGATACCGAAGTTGTTGCCGCCGCCTTTGAGAACGACGAAGAGGTCGGGGTGGTTGTCGTTGCTAACATATCCGATTGTGCCATTGGCGAAGACAATCTCGTACTCGAGCACACTTGATGCAGACTATCCGTACTGCGTCGACACGTACCTGAGTCCTCAGCCGAGTACCAGCCCACCCACTCCAGTGTTGCCGATGCGGTCTCGGACAAACGTCCAGCCCGAGCCTTGAAGCTTGGCAGCGATGCCGTCAAGCCTGTTACCAGGACCCATGTCGACGATGCCGGTGCTTCGATCGAGGCTGGCTTGATCGAAATGCTCCATCGCGATGAGTAGGCCTCAGGTAACACTGCTCCATCCGTTGTTGGGGTTGTGGCCTCCGGACTTGACGGCGAAGGGTTCAGCGGTGTTGGCGAGGATTTGCACGGTTGTTGAGACTTCTTCTACTGTTTTCGGGAAGACGATGCATGACGGAAGGAGGGCAGAGCAGGAGGTGGACCAGTATTGGGTTTGCTCTTCGATGTAGACTAGGTTCATGGCGTAGGTGACGTTGATGGAGCCTAGAGAAGCTACGGATGAACACGTATCACTGTGGACCAAACATGGCAATAATAATGTGGCGACGAGGCGCTGGATTAAGAGTAACATGGCGAACTAAATTTGAATGGCTCAGTCGCGATGTGACTGCGATTATCGCGAGCTGCATCTCGATTTATACCCGGCAGGAGGGCATTCCAACTGCTGATGACATTGCTCGGGATTACTGAAGGATTCAAGGGCAGGCGTGCTCGCCGTCGTTCATGTGCATGGAATCAGGACCGGGTAGAGACCACGCTCGAATCTGTCCGGTGGAACACCACTAGTTGTACGAGTGACGATCAAAGCCATGGCTGTCATGCCAATGGCTTCTCCGCATGGCGAGCAATATCGCTTGCTTAGAGATATCTTGAGGTTGGGACCAAATGCTTGCATTGTACTACAATCAGGCCACCAGTATCGCTACGGATACACTCAGTTAGAACCTTGATCCACCATACGAGGCTCTCTCCCTCTCTTCTATCCTATTCGCGCACATCCACAGTGACCAACAGCCGTAATTTGTGTATATTTCTTTGGCCCCCGGTAGTTTCCTCGAGCCAAGCAACCGTATATGCAACTCTGCTTCCACCGAAACTCTGAACTGATGTGACAAGTCGTGGTTGGTAGCCGGGATCAAGGATTCGCAACGGGATCTTGCAGACCACCAAAAAGATTGAGCTGTATTGGGAGTATGGATTGTCGCGTGTAGACGTCGGTGTCTTGGTCCTCATTTTCGTTATGTTTTCGTATAGGCTGACACACCTAGTAGGCATACCCGCTGCAGCTGCAACGGTCAATACGAGAATTAGAGTAACACGAAGCCAATCTCAGGACCTGCATTCATTAGCGTAGAATAAACTGCCTGGAAGCGGAGTACTTATGAAAAAAGAATTTGGCCATCCCAAAGGACGGCCATCGAACCACCCACAGCAACTCCACACCACGCCCTCCCATTTTCACACCAACAACACCGCAAGGACCCACGTCGGTCAACTGGCGACGATGCATCCAAGTCTATGGCCAAGAGAGCGTCGCGAAGAAGGGTGGTGATGTGACCGAGAAGCATAGTCGGATGCAAAAACGAAGAGCCTGCAGAAACTTGTCGCAGATGATGTCGACAGACAGGTCTAGACCTTGAGCCTCACTCTTGAGAGGTCCCGTCTTCATCTTCTGGTTCGAAAAGTATTGCGTTGTGGCTCCCCATGTCCACCAACATGCTGTCATCGACTCCCCAGTCTTTCCTGCTCAACTCTCTTGTCGTATGGCCAAGTCAGAGAAAGCAGATCGATGTAGCCGAATTTGTAGGCCTTTCGAATGCCATTGAGTTTCCACAGAAGGCGCCGTCGCTTCTCCAACACTGGCGATCCCTCACATCGCCGCAAAATCGTCGTCTCCGTGTCCCAAGTGGCGTCAACAACAATATCCTAGTCAGTCTAGCACAACAGCCACGCAACGCTCACTTTTGAACACATTCATCGTTGGGTTTCAGGCCAAGATGCTTCTCTCTGATTGTGATAGCATGACTTCCAGAGACTAGTCTTTGTTTCCTCTCCGCTTCCGTCGGAGACGAAGGGCATGATAATACGGACAAAGGACATCCTCAAAAGCCGCATTGCCAATCGTAACAGCAAGAAAACTGTTCGGTCGAGGGGGTGGACGCTCTTCAATTCAGACGTAGGCTGAACATACGTGTTGATGATTAACGCGACTGGTCAGATATCACCCAGAGGTGACAGGTGTCGAGTGGTAGAACCGTGACACCGGCTCCGTAACGAAGTAGACTGCGGAAGGGGTTGGAGATCTGATGAGGACTTTCGTCCTTGTGGGCAAGACGCACGGATAATACGTTGCCAAACTTTAGTTTAGCTCGAAACGATTGTCGTACAGTACAAACGCCGCGTACTTGATCCAACACATGTATGTACAACGAACAGCTCATGCGTCAAACTTCGAGACATCGGATCCGGAGCGTGACGGTTCGCCATATTTGACAACACCAACCTGAGACGTATTGAGACCTCGCTAGGCATGCGCCTTTCCGACGAGTGGATCTCACGCCAGCCGAAGCGGAACAGGGTGATGCGTCTGTATGTTTGGCTCGATCAATGTCAAGACCGTGCTCTTCTTCTGTCTGGTCGTTGTTGGCAAGGCGTCTGCTGTATACATGGTGATTGTTGGCATCAGGTGTGGCAACTCCTGTATGACTCTCAAAGTCGAGGGAACAATAGTCTGGCGCGGTGATGAAACCCAAAGTCGATCCCTGAATGAGGTGACCGGCGTCTCACTTCAGAGCTCTCCTCTTCGCGTTGTTGCATCTGTTGTGAAGCTATCTTTAGTGACCAGAGTCTGTTGTACAGATGAGATGCCGACGTGGTCCTCATTTGAGAACTTTAATACCCCGACAGGCACATGTTATCCCAATTTGAGCTCGCGCTCCCGTACCTCGAGCCTCCCTTTTGCACATAAGCAAGACGGTCCGCGTGAGCAGACCTAGATGCAGGGCTAATCGGAAGGTCGGCGACGTGACCGCGATGCTATCCATTGCGCTCTAGGCACATTGGACACCAGAAGATGATTAGGGTTAAGATCCGAGCCTGCCCTCCTCACACACAACCCCGGTGTTGCCACTGAGGTGCACAAGCCGGCATACAAACGACCCATTGAGACCATGCTAAGAGGCTCGGGTGTGTGCCAACTGTACAAGTGCGTGAGGCGCGGACGAACCGCATTCCAAATGGAAGACAGACATCGGTAACTGTGGGGGAAGTGATATGCGGGATACTTGCAGGCAAGCGAGAGAAGAAGTTGTGTCCAAAGAGCGCGTTACGTGACTGTCCCGCGGCAATTGACATGGTCAGAAGATGCTGATGGCGTTTGCATGGTTCAGGATCCAATAGAGAAACGATGAGAAGTAGTAGCGTTTGAATAGAGATGGACGTCGTGTAGTAGTGGGTGTGCTGGGGTGGGTGTTGTGTTCTTGTCCCCCAGAGCCATTGAGAAGACGCATTGCCTCGCGCCAAGAGATTCGCGCCGTCCTCGCGTCAGGCTGGCGCTAGCACGTGCAATCCACTTTTCTCTGACCAATCAGCAGTATCCTGCTCCACTTGCTCATCCATCACATCATTCTGCCTGTTCGTTGATGGCGAACCTAGGAACTGGCAAAACCACGTCGGGATCTTGTAAGCTTTCAGAGGGGATTAACGACACCCATCATAAGCACAGGTATCCAGGGCTCAGGCAACGGGCCGCTTCCGTATCGACAGGCGCGCCCAGAACACAATAGAAGGCATCGCGACACAGCAAAGCACGATGGGAGCAGTTGAGGATGCGGTTGATGCGGCGGCCAACTTCATCGGCCCTTTTATTGACAGGAATCGCGAATACAGTGCCGATGTCCCGACTGACACTCTTGTTGAACAAGCGCTTGTCCATCTGCAGGCCATCAATACTGCGGACTTGGCCGCAGATCCTAATGCGCCGTACGATGCATCGCTCGCTGGTGTCGTGTACGGTCTCGTGGATCTCATCACCATTCTCGGTGTCATTCCACGTTTGTCTGCTGGTGTTGCGTTCAGTCAGCGGCCACGATCAGTCCTGACCGCTGTCATCTTCACACCACCGAATCACGATCTGAACGCATTGGCAACTGTTGTTGAGGTCCTGTTGCCCATGCTGGAGCAGAAGGGCTCTGGTGTGCAACCGCTCATGTCCCAGAGAATTTTTCCGGACATCGTCTCTGCACTCGTCGAGCTGTCTTACTCTCCTGCTTCATCTGAAGAAGCGAAGTCCAAGTATTCAGAAGTATACGGAAAAGTTGTGAGGAATACTCCGACATCTCGACTCCTCCCAATTCTCACTACGTTCCTCCAGCAGCCTCTGCCCGATTGGCTTAAACCTGCCATCACCTCAGAACTCTCTTCTATTCCTCTTCGAACCCAAGGCGTCCGCCACACCATTGAGTTTCTCTCGCTCTCCTACCTGTCAAAGAATTCGCATGTACCCCAGGATGCATCTGGCCCTCAATCGAAAATACCTATCCCACTAGAAGCGGTTTCGCAAGCTTCGAAACTTCTGGTCTTGCCACCATCTGGCATCAGCCAGGATGAATGGCTAACGAGGATTTCTCCTCAATTGCTACATCTTCTAGATGGCAATGAGGGCCCGGAACTCAGTCGGGCCGCTGGGCAGATTATTGCTGGTGGAATCCTGACTAAGAAAACGACTGGTGCTCCGGGAACTGTGGGATGGAATACGTTCGCAAAGCCTATGTTACAAGCAATCTACCCCAAAAACGTCAACAAATCAAACCCCTCGCAACATGACTCCGGCCATACGATCGTGCCAGACAGTGATCTCAAAACGGCACTGAGACGACTCAAGACAATCTTGACATCATACTCTTATAGTGGAGTCATTAGACGTCTCGTTCATCCCATCATTCTCCCACTTTGGGCGTTGCTCAACTCTGCGAAAAACCGACCGTCGCTGGAAAAGGAATGGAAGATACTTCCAAGCCTCATTCTGACAAGATACATGGAGATTGCATGCGATACGAAACAAATTGACAATATCGCAACGAACCTGTTCTGGGATGGTGATCCTGACTGGACGTTCGGGCCCGGCTCCCAAGGCGGCGTCGAAATTCGTCTTCGCTCGAGAGACAAGACTGAAGGGATGGAGGCTATGGAAAGCATCATCAAGCGGATTAGTTACGTGGATGGTAGAGTTGAGCTTCTCGTAGCCCTTCTTACCGCAGCCAACATCCCTGACGACACGGCTGGCTCCATCTTCGTGAACGCTACCAAACGTTGGCTGGTACCAGAGAAACCCACAACGAGGTCGCTCACCGACGACGACGACTCTGATATCGATCCATTGCCGGCCTTTATCAATGCAAAGCTATCGGAGTCTTTGGCAAAGCGTTTCCAGGAGCATTTTGCCAGAAGTCCACAGCATATCATCGCTCTCATGGCACAGCTGATAAAGCATCATGTGAGCGGGCACAAAGCACGAAACGAGAAGTTTGTCAAGCTGCGTGCATCAAAGAGAGCAATACTGGGGAACATTGTACCACAACAACATGTAAGAAACATTGTGCCGGGAGGAGGCTTCGCGATGGGACAGGACGAAGGAGAAGCTACAGATGACGACCTCGCGTCTTTTGCATTGAGTGTCTTGAACACACTCCTGGCATCATCAGACCTGAAGAAAACGCCCACAGTAACAGAAACCCTACATGCGCTTCTCCCTTCCCTAGCATACCTTTCAAAGCCAGAGTCTCAGGCCCAGCCGCCCACATCGTCCATGATAAGCAATTCCGCCACCACAGCCATCCACCTCATCACTCCCCCCCATGAACCCCAAATCTCAGCATTAAAAACACCAACCGACCCTCTAGCCAAACATCGCGACACTCTGAAAACATGTTTCGCCGAGCTACAATCACCTGATCCTCCGAACCGGACGTGGGCTCTGAACACGGTGCACAAGCTTTTGAAGGACCCAGCTGCATTTCCAGCCCTCGACATACCATCTCTCACGCACATGCTACTTTCAGCTTCGCTTGCAGACCCAGAGTCTTACGTCCACTTGGCCGCAATACCCGTCCTCGTCACCTTGGCAATCAGCACTCCGAAGCCCGTGGTCGGCATACTAGTTGATGCTTTCATCGACATTGACGAGCATTCCCTAAAGCTAGCGAGAGGTAAGCAAACAGAGGAGAAGGAGCGGGAGCTAAGGAATGCCATGGACTTTAGGCTACGTGTCGGAGAGGTTCTCAACACTCTTGTCAACAGCGACGACGGTTTCTGGAGCGTACCTGAAGATGGCGGACTACAGTTTCGATGCGCGAAGCAGATCACCGAAGCCTGTCTTTCGCTGGCGAGTCGGCGGGGTCAGCGTACTGAGACGCTATCAGCACGAATGGAAGTCGCAGACGACGAACGAAAGCTCAGGGAGGAAGGCGAGGCTGCTTGGGGCGGATCGATACCAAATGTTTTTGAGTCCGAGGGGGCGGATCCGCAGGAACAAGCAGAGTATGAGGCGCTGCAGAAGATTGTGAGTGGGTGGGAAGACACAGGGATTGAGGAGGATATTCGCATCCGTGCTTCTAGTCTCAGTGTGCTATCTGCTGTTTTGGAACGTCAATTGGATGCTTTGCGTCAGCCCATGATCGACGCGACGCTGCAGATGGTGCTATTGATTCTTGTCATGGAGAGAGAAGAGGTCAAGGCTTTGTTGCGGCGCTCGGCTGTGCTTGTCATAATGGGCTTACTACGCGGGATTGATGCGGGGATTGAGAGTGGGAGGGAGGGTACCGTTGGGGTGAATCTCAAGCAGCAGGAAGAAGTCGAGCGAGTGGTGAAATGGGTGCGGGATGAGGATGCAGATGAGCTCGTAAGAGACCACGCAGCAAATGTCGTAGAGGGCCTTGAAACGATGAGGATGAAGAGACTATACAGGATCAGGGACGAAGGTTTGAGACTGGGACCTGATCTTGGGCTCGAAGGAAACCTTCGCGGGCTCAATGTCCAGCCTCAAGCCGACGCAGGAGAGGGCAAGAAGAAGATGATGATGATGATAGAAGAGATAGAGTAGCTGGCGGCTTGCATAGTTGATAACATTGTAGCGCCCCACAACCGAAGCTTGGTATCCTGACTTTTTTTACCTGTTCCAATTGTACGCCTATCTGCTTTGTGGTATCTTCAGTGCGCGTACTGCGTGGGGCGCATCTGCTGCCCTGCTGCTACAGGCGCACGTGAAGATTCGCGCTACGTTCAGCTTCTGCGCGCTCCCGACGAGCACTCGTTGTCGCGACCGATCTCAGTTTGGTGTCGCGCATCGTGTTGTCTGCCCTCGTGGGCGTGCTCAACCGCTCATAGCCGTGTCCTTGGTCCCCTTGGGTTGCACCTCTTCGGCCTTGCCGATCCAGAGAACGTTGTTACACCTTATGAGGACCTGGCCGAGGGTGCCTGAGCTGATGCCGCCGACAAATTCTTCCGTGTTGGAGAGCTGGATGTTCATGTACAGGTCGACTGAGACGAGTCTGCCCTTGTACTCGGTCTCGCCCCACTTCAACCTGACGACGATGTCTTTGTCGACTCTGTGCGCGTGTTAGCGCGTTGTCCCTTACGGTGCGAGCAGTTTGGAGGGTGGGGGCGTGCGACGTACAAGCTCTGGAGCAGTGGACGCGGGTTGAAGGGTGCAACTGCCTGATGCATGTTAGCTTTGCGCGTGATTTCCGGCGAGAGTGAAAAGCCTACAGCCATGTCTGCGACTCTGATCAGAGACTCGCTGGTGTATAGACGTGAGTTTGGTGGGTACAACGATGACGGTCGTGGTAGTATGGCGGTCGTGCTTGCAGCTTTGGAAAGCCATCGGTAAAAGGTATCGCCGATTGGCCGCGAGCTTCACCGCGGGGAAGCCGCGCGACAGAGGGTCAAGCCTGGGGGGTGATGAGGTGCAGTTCATTCCACTCCAGGCACGTTTGTTCCAAACTACTTACGAAACAGACACATGTTATGCACCTGAATCTTCGCGGCTTCCATAGCCATGTCTGGAGATTGCTCAAGTTGTAGAAGAAGGCGACTAGCGGGCGCGCTAAGAATTTATTCCATCTTCGTATGATCCGACAACTCTATGTTTCCTGCGAAGACCACACACTGCACCCTTACCAAACGACGCGGCTACCCACGACGTCCCCGGAAGGATACCAATAGCCGCCCACCATCAGTTGCACCATCGCGCCCACCACGGTGCGCTGTCTCGCCCTGCCGCTCGCGAATCGGTCCCTCGTCGCCCCTCCGTTCCTCGCGCAGCATGCCCCGGTAGCAATGCGAGCCATCTGGTCCCGGGCAACTTCGAACCCGGGTACCTGCAGATGCATGTCATGTGT
The DNA here is from genome assembly GCA_019702505.1 of Alternaria panax. Classification (NCBI taxonomy): domain Eukaryota; kingdom Fungi; phylum Ascomycota; class Dothideomycetes; order Pleosporales; family Pleosporaceae; genus Alternaria; species Alternaria panax. The sequence goes on along the minus strand of JAANER010000008.1, from coordinate 1,760,903 downwards.
CTCTACTGCCACCGCTCTCGCTAGACGCGGTGGGCGGACGGCTCTTCGCGGCTCATGGGCAATCCGCGCACCCACGTCGACCTTCGTGTATACGACCGTGTTCGCAGCGGGGCTGGCTATTGATGCGAAAGCAAAAGCTGCTAGGAACAAACAGTGGGAAAAGGCGTTTTCGCAACTGGCCGGGACTACGGACAATCAGCCTCCAGTGGAAGGAGCGAACGAGAAAGAAGTGACGGCGGATGCTATTTCCCTTACCCATGGATATCACGGCCTGAACTTTGATGATCTGCCCAGGGACATGGACTGGGATGCCTTGCAGCGCATTGTAGGCATGGAACTGGACGAAGACCAGGTACTAGAAACACAAGAAATCCAGTCGCAAATCCGCGACTACGCCAACTTGGCCTGGGAAGACCTGCAATATGATTCGAGGTTTCCAGGCGCTCAGCTACTGGAATGGCCAGCCAACACCGGTGCGGACCTTGTACGCAACAACTTGCCACCCCAATCATTGTGGGCGCCAGACAGAATGCGAATTATCGCGCTACGAAGGAGGCACACGTGGAAGAAGCTGGCTATGCAGGAGCTTTCCACCGGGATTCTTATACACGATTTGTTGTTTCACACCAACGCTGCTCGCTTCTCTGGACCCGCGTCTGCAGGGGAGGATTTTGCGAAGCTGTCGCATCAGATCCGGAACGCCATGTCCATGACACCGGAGCAAGGCAAGCAAGCGCGTCTGGACATATTAGAGGCCCTGGAAAACCTCGACAAAATCCCAGTCGATAGTCAAGTAGATGACCTGGTCAACGATCGGATCAAGCTGGACTACCCGGCAATCCCATGCTATTTCCAAGACGCCGATGGGGACTTTTACGCCATCACAGATCAAATGAACCAAGGCATCCAAGGGCTGCTGGAAGAAATCCCCCATGGAAGTGATCGCAAAGAAGCTGTGGCGGTTGCAAAGATATGCCACAACCTCCTCGTCTCCTCTGCCTCTCCAGATCTACAGACATTCAACACCTTGCTTATTGGCTTCCGCCGATGGCGTCGCCCAAAGCTAGTGGACCGTGTTGCATCCTCTCTAATGGTCAGCAAGATCCGCCCGAATGAGATCACTTGTCGAGAACTACTCAACCACTATGCTTCTGCACGACGTGGGCACGCTGACGACTTCTCGCGGTTCATAACCAGGATGAGGGGGATGAATGACGGGCTTATGCTTGCGAATCCCAGCATCTCCGTCAACGAAGCCAGCCAAGGTCGACTCATAAAGGTCAACGAAGAGAAGATCTTCCAGAAAGTCTATCCGACGCCCATGGTATTCAGCTCCCTGATCACTGGCGTCATGCGGTTTGCAGGCTTCGACAGAGCCCTCGATATCTACTACGAAATGAAGTCGGATGGTTGGGGTCTCGACGTGACAGGGCTGACGAGACTACTGAACGATTGTCTCCGCCGCGCCGACTGGGAGGGCGGCTTATACGTGTGGGGCGAGATCAGCAGCATCAACAAGTCCAAAGTGAAACCTCACGATATGGCCAAAGCATATTCCAACATGCTTAGCTTATGCTCTATCACTGGCAACACCGTCGCATTCAATCAGATTCTGAACGACCTCTCTAGAGGAGGTTTTGATCGCGGAAAGATTCTCGCTGCTGCCGACAAGGCAACGCAAGTTGCGCGAAAGAAGAAACAATATCTTGCCCCTGCTTGGGTTGCAGACAACATCATGATTGCCGCATCCGCATACATCAACGACCTGAGATCGACAGAGCCAGAGGGAGAGCTTGCACCAGAACTGGTGGATGATGATAATACCATGTTCTCTCAACACGAACCCGAAGTGATTGAAGATGTTGAGCATAATGCGGCCGAGTCTGATTCTAAAGAATTGTGGGCACAATGGTTGGAACGAGAATTCGGCGAGAGGCCGAAAGAGCCTGAGCCATGAGCTGGATATGACTTGTACTATCAGAGTCCAGAGTTGTATACTAGTGTATATGTTACAATACTAGAATTGCGCTGCCAAAACAGAGGGAATAACTGGAAAGTCCAGTTCACCACGAAGTTCTCTACGAGCGTTGATATTCAGGCCTACACGAACTACTCTGTACATTTTCTTGCCACCACCACTCTATCCGCAGGTCAATCATAGTGACGAGCCACAACCAGATAGCTTCTCATCGTGCTGCGAAAAGTCAGGTGTCATCCGACAGTTACTTTGCCGAGCAACTGTCCTCCCTTGGTTGGGGTTATCTATTTAGATTACCTGCATCAACAACCTCAACTTATCTGTCTCGCTTCTGCATCTCCATCACCAAGGCCAGTGCTCGTCACAAGGGTGTCTCCTGCGCATGGAGGAATGTTGGCTTGGCTGACAGTCGTGTTCCGATAACGTCGCTGCCATGTCTAAAGATAGACAGATGCACTATGGAGATCATGCCACCAGCGACGCTACGACAGGAATACGGAACGGAGCCTTTCCACTGCCTTTCATTTTTTTTTTCGGCTCTACGGGTACAAGTCTCTTCCCCTGACTGCGCGGGTCGACAACTATGGTCTCGGGAGTAATTGCCTAGCTAGGTGTGTGCGATCTAAATCTTTGAGTGGGACAAACTCTGTCTAGCTAACACCCAAATAGCTAGGTATTCGTTCATTCAGCCTTCTATAGTTCTCGTCTGTTCAAATCATCACCGGTCGACCTCTCTAACGTCGCATCTACGGCAGATGGCACCTTTGCCGAAAGCTGGTGTAATGCAACGACAGCGTTGATCACCGGGCTAGGACCCAATAGCACACAGTCTTGACAATTAGCCCCTTACTTATTCTAGATGATCATGCACAGGGTCTCCCTGCATGGAAGCCGTTTGATGCTGGATACGCAGATTAAGGTGTGAGTTGGGCTAGAACGTGCTACGGAAGTTGAGAGCCTGTGCATTCGTGCTCAGGTGCTCTCGGGCTGTGCTAGACAAGACGGCTGTTACGGCGCACGATGATCCTGGATATAATTGAGGCATGGTGATGGTCTTGTTGAAACGGCGTTGCGCCTACGCAGATATGTAATGAGTGCTTGTTGCTCTTGCGCAGGCACATTGAAGACGAGGAGATTCATCCAGCGAATCGAAGAGTCAAAGTATCCAAGACCACGAACGTGGTCTAGATCTTCGCACCAAGAGTTGAGGGCGAATATTCCCAATGGCTATTGTGTTCTATGGCACAGGCACGAATATCTAGAGCGAATGCCAGCAGTACCGACCAGTATAGCACTCCAGAAGATTATATCTCTCAATCATCCCACCCCTAATTATTCAGTCACATAAACTGTTCAATCTGCAGGCTCGCTTGAGGCTGGCTGGCTGGACCATCTCCTAACTACAACAGGCAACGCAGGTACTTTACCCAAAGTGCCGATTCTGTATCCAACAGTCTCGAACACCAACTACTCACCTACCGTCCGGAGTAGCTGCACAGTGGAAAAGGGGGCGTCTGAAGTCTGATTCAAACAATGCGTATAAATGAAGTGCGCCGGTTCTTCTGTCGATCGAATGCATCTCATTATCGACGTATATCAAGAGCAGAGACCCTGAGATTTCGCCTTGCAAGCGAGTCCCACCCACTTCTCATTACCTCCTAACAGTCAACTTTGACATCAACATTAGAAGATCAGAAAAGAGTTGAGATGCAGTACCGCTTCGTATCCGTCCTTGCTGCTGGTGTGCTGACCGGCATCACCAACGCCGCACCCGTACCTTCAGCTGAGGTTCGTCACCACGACCTCATCATCACATCTTCCACAAACTGACACCCTCCAGGCACAAACCCTCGGCACCGACCCAGCAAACACCATCGATCTAGGCAAGCCCTCCACAATCATAACCTGGGGCAAGCGCGACGGCGCGCCCACCAACCTAGACGATGTGCAGCTCGGCCCCCCAACAACCGAGACCATCTGGAGCAAAGACAAGAAACGCGATAAGTCGTCCGAAACACCCAAAGATAGTTTCACCCTCGGCAAGCCCAAGACGGTGGTCACGTGGGAGAAGAGAAATGAGCCTGACACTATCGAAAACGGTGTACCGACGACTGTCGTGACGTGGGGTAAAGAGAAGCGCGCGGATACTGCGCAGCCTGATACCATTGAGTTGGGAAAGCCGACAACGGTTATCACCTGGGGCAAGGAGAAGCGTGAGGATCCGCCTGTGTTGGGCCTGCCGGATTCAGAGACGACGTGGAGTAAGCGTGAGGCTGCGAAGCCGAAGAATGTTTTCAAGCTGGGTAAGGCTACTACGGTTGTTACTTGGTCCTGAGTGTCATGTTCTTGTCTGTGTCAAGTAGAGTTTGGGGCTAGATTTCGCCGTCGCTACTTCATTGCTGCTGGTAGCTAGGGTTTAAAACTGTGATATCCGAAGGGCCTTCTGCCTGCTTAGTGGTCTCAACACATTTTCATTCGACAAGTTTACGTGCTCCTGAACATTGGTGACGCATTGCATCATGCGCAGGTTGGAGAATTTTTTTGCGCTAGTACAGCCAATTTTGTAAACCTGATCCAGCTATCGTTCGTTGATTCTTACAGTTCCGTCGGAGGTTTCGTAATCTTCGTCAAATGGTCACCATTCAACTCTTTCATAATCTTACCCAGACCTTCGTGACTATAGTCCTTCTCATTCCACATATCCTGCTCAACGTCAGTAACCACTTCTAAAACCACTAAGAAAGTGGCGCGGGGCGTGAGCAGTGATTGGCTAACCTTGTGGTATCGCACCTTGCCCTCCTGATCAAGTGTCAAAGTGATCAAGCTATTCACCTTCTTCGCAATGGGTAATGGCTTCAGTGTATACTCTTGCTGCAGCTTAAAGATAATCTCATCCGGCTTCGAAGAAATCACCTCAGTCTTAATCGTCCGGCTGCTCTTCATGAGTTTGGGAATGCCTACGACATGTTAGCTGATCGCCCTGTCCACTCTACTCTCCCGAGTAGAAGCTTTCGAAATACTCACCATACCACTGCCCCGCGATCTTATATCTGGTGTCGCAGTAGCTCCAGGGATCATCATACACCGCTTCCTTGCCGTACACCATCATGTCGTCTTCGCTTGCGCTCCCAGAGTATAGGTTGCATATTGATTGTACAATCTTCTCTCGATCAGGTTCCAATTGGATCGATTTCTCAGGGTATGGCTCATAGTCGACGCCCGAAGAGCTGTTCTGCGATTCATCGGCGTTGTGGGTTAGAGCTACGGGATCGGGTCGTTTCTCGAATTCGTTCTCGAGGCGTGCTGCAAGCGTGTCTTTTCCAGACTTTCCTGTCACTGGGAGCGTCATACTGTGTTACGAATGTTGGCAGTCGTATATAGGTGTTCGCTTACCGGAGAAAGTGCTGCTTTTGTTTCACGCAATGTCTTGACGTCATGGCTGGCTGCGTTCACGGCGGCTCCACAAACCACCCAGAATGCGCCTGAAAACACCCATTATGGTCGTCACTCCTTTTGCAACCATCGTCACGTTTCTAATGCAGCTGGGGTGATATTTAAGACCAGAAAAGGGTGTCACAAACAGTCTACTACCTATCGACGTGAATAGGCCATACTTCTACAGCCTCGCTGACTAGCAACAAACTACCCACGGGATAGGCTGTCGGCGCCCAGACCAGGGCGAGTGTACTTTGGTACTTGCACTTACTTGCACTAAAACATCCTCAACAAGCACTCCACACCCGACCCGCACTGCCGACCAGGTTGTTCAATCAAACCCTCCATCTTATTATCTTGAGAGCGGGCTTCCACTACTGGCGTTGAACCTCGAATGTGTATAATATCGATGCGACGAAGAAGCGAATGGCTCTTTAGGGGGGAATGATAAAGTCGGGGTTGTGACTATGTACGCGGTTTGAAAGGTCGGGCTAGAAGCCGGGAGCGCTCCCACTACCCTTCTCTACATGCGCAGAAGCGAGTTCGATGTTCTCACTATTAGAGATTAGGGCTTCCTTCAGTGCCCAACCAAACATCAAACCAGTTGCGATGGCTCGTGTGTACCGCTTCTACCAGAAGGAGCATGCCGCCCAGCAGGACGAACCCCATACGAATGAAGAACATGGCGCCGGAGGTGATGAAGGGACGGTGGTGAATGATTCTCCTGGGAAGGCAAAGTGTCTCACCAGGCTATGACGGTGAGCATACGCGTGAATGCTCGAAGGAGGGGGGTAGTGCGGGCGGTAGAGGCGGTGTGCGAGGGCGCTTGATCGAGACTGGCGAGGAAGATATATCGGCCTAAGGATTGTACTTGTCAGCACATGACGCGCATGTTGAGCGAGTATCTGGCCACACACCCTTTCAATCCTCACGCTTTCACGACTCCCGCTTGGTGTCGCTCGCGTGTCCATCCTTATCGTTGACAGCACGCCGCCACAGATTGGCGTTCTGGAAGCGCAAAACTTGGTGAGAACTACCCTTCATGTAGTTCAGCTGCTGCAAGGAATTCTAACGGAAGAGCTTGTGGTTTCTATGCGCGGACATGGACCGAGCACTGCGCTTCATGATGAAACCGCAGTCGGGCAGCACTTATGAAAGACGTCATGGCTCTTGTCGCCACCAAGCTCTCTGCTCCATGTTGCGACTCCGGAAATCGTGCTCTCAAAGGGGATAGCCCAGCCTTTCCATCGAAGATGATGATGCGTGATGTCATCGTGTAGAGACATCGTGTCTGGGGTCGGGGTCTGGGTCTGGAGCTGTTTGCTAGCGTCTGGAGGCTTCATGTGCCCAGGCAATGCTGCAAGGACCGCCATAACTAGTGTGAGATTAAGATCTCACATCTGAGCATGTTTCGTGAAATAAACCAAGCTTCCGGAAACCGCCCGTATCAGTAATCCTTCCTACACTTGCTATCGTCTCTGACTCTCGGTATACAAATAAGATTGTAACACAAGCTCCCGTAAAGAAGCTTGGGTCATCGCGATGCGATCCTTCCTCTTGTACATGGTCATTATAAACCGCCCTACACCCGCCGCGCGCCTGGTTGGAATTCGCTGTATGCACAGTTTCTAGTACGAAATCCGGTTTACGCCTCTCGCACGACTGACGCGCTCCGACATCTGCGAGTAGCCAAGAAAGCTAACGCCTATGACTTGTGACAGTCGCTGACCACAGCTCTACCATGCTGGTCGTGTTTATATGAAAGCGCGACGCGTACGATATCTCTTGGCTTTTGTATGTATGCCTGCAAGCGATGCCTTTAAATTGTTCTCGCTCTGCACTCCAATGGAAAAGTAGCGATGGCTTCATTTCGGGCGCTTGGTAGGACGGCTGCTTCGGCGCCGAAGCGTCCTCATGCAAATAACTTTCCCACCAAACGGCACACTCCGGAAGACTATATGTCGGTAATGTATTTATCACATATAAGGCGAGAGATGCGCGTACTCTTGCAAACTGGAGAGCAATTCTTCATACACTAAATTTCCACACCACAGTCATTACTACTTCGTTTCATCATGGGTCTTCGCCACTCATTCAAGCCCCAAGGCGCTCTTCGCCTTTTTTCTAACATTGTTCTTGCTGGTTCCCTTCTTTCCGGTGCAGTAGCTCAGGATGATTCCACCAGGCTCCGAGACTGTTTGAACAACTCTAGCATCCTTGACTCCCTGGCAACCTTTTCGGACGCTGCAAACTGGGAGACCATTACGTCTCCATGGGCTCTTCGATTCAACCCTGAGCCAGCTGCCGTTGTTGTTCCCCGCAATAGGGATGAGGTAGCTGCCGCGTTGGCATGCGCTGTCGATGCCGGTGTCAAGGTCTCACCGCTGAACGGAGGACACTCCTATGGAGCCTACGGTCTCGGTGGTGTTGACGGAGCACTCGTAATTAACATGGAGCGCTTCACTGAAACCACTTTCGACCCGGCTACGAACCTATTTACGTACGCATCATGAAACTCATGACCTGCAGACAACATGCTAATGATCATATAGATACGGTGGAGGCAGCAGAGTTGGACCGACTGTAACGTGGCTCTGGGAGAATCACGGGCGCCACTTCCCCCACGTCCGAGCTAATTGGGTTGGTCTCTCTGGCTCCTCCATCGGTGGGGCTTTTGGTACTACCAGTCGTTTCCTCGGCATGACAATGGATAACCTCGAAAGTGTTGAGGTGATGCTGTACAACGGCACCATTGTGACCGCCTCCCGCACGGAGAACCCTGATCTGTTCTTTGTCATTCAAGGTGCTGGCTCATCCTACGGTATCATACTGTCTCTGACTACCCGTACCTGGAAGCCAGAGTTTGAAGTCGCCACAAATTTCACGATCTCACTTGGTGCTGTAGATCTTGACACCGGTGTCCAAGCCCTTATGGATATTCAGGAGTGGGCCATGACCGAAGCACCCGACACCTTTGCTCTGCGATGGCAGCTTGCTGGCGAGTGGAACGGCAGCGGCTATTTCTATGGTAACCCAGATGAGTTCGATGCCCTTTTCGCCAGTCTTGTTAAACGCCTCCCAAACACTACGACTACCACCAAGTCAACTGCGGACTTCTGGGCCATGGAGAACAGCGCCGTGCCCCTACTCAACGGCACTACAGACGCATTCCCCCCACGTAGCATGTACCTGCAAGCCCTGGTCCTCCGTAGCGACCAGCCTTTCACATTTGAGTCCGCCAAGGCGCTGTACCAGTACACCACTCTCGCTTTCAACCGCACCGACCTGACCGAGTTCGGCTTCTTGGACCTCTGGGGCGGTGTATCCCGCGATGTCGATGACTCCAAGCAAGCCATGGCCTATGCCAACAACCAATGGCTCATCCGCTGGGAGGGACGTCTCGCCAATGGCCTTACCCAGTGGCCTGCCGACGGCATCGAGTACATGCAAGCTGGTTTGAGGCCGTTCAAGGAGCAGCTGAAGAAGGAGGGTGTTCCGCTTAGGGGATTCGTCAACTACCGCGACACCGCGCTTACCCTCGAGGAGTGGAGTGTCAGGCTTTATGGTGACAACTTCGAGAAGATGAAAGGAATCAAAGCACAGTTGGACCCTGAGGGTGTTTTCACCACCCATGCACAGAGTATTCCTTCGTCGTAAGCGGTTGAGTAGCTTACAGTGGTGGTCATTGATTGGAGCTGGTAGAAGGTGATAAATGGGAAAAGGCGCTGTCGAACAGCTAGTACATACTTCACAGGGGAAGACGTAAATACACCAATGTCAACGCTGGTATAGTCTATTCCGCGAATGTGTTTAGAGTGCAATATCTGTTTGTGCTGAGCCTTCATTTCGGCGCTACGGCCAATCAACTTTTGATTCTATTACAGGTTATATACAAGAAGGGGCGATGGTCTGTCGTGCGTCGCATGGTGGACAGCGTCCATTGGTTTTGGCGTCCTAGCAAGTCAGATCGAAGAAGGGTGTGTTGTTCTCATTCGGGGTAATGGCGAAAGACATATCGGTCTGCGCGGCGTTGGCGTCCTTCAAGGTGTACCAGAAGGTGTTGCGGGAGCCGAAAAGCGAGCAGCCAACCTCGTCCCAGTAACGCTTAGAGTTCTCGAGAGAGGCAACAGCGGCGCCAGACTTAGGCCCAACTATACATCCGTTAGCATCATGGGGTTCAGGTACCGTCAAGAATTGGGGAGCTTACTTCGTGGCCATCCGGTCTCAGTCACCCAGACAGGCTTTCCGCCAGAGACACCCTCGGTCTGTCCGAGACCGGTGAAGAAATTCTCACGAGCCTTGTCGATCGCGTTGGGTCGGATGGTCTCAAAGTACGGGAAAGAGTTGTGTCCAAGCCAGTCGACAGCGTTCACAACACCGCGATTCTCAGGAAGTACCCACGCGGTGAATGTATCCACGTGACCAATAGGCTTGCCCGCGAGCGCGGTGCCGCGGATCCAGTCGCGCATCCAACCGATGTAGCCCTCGATCTCAGTACCGGTCGCACCAACACCAGCGTTGCTTTGTACTCCCTGTGGGCTGCTGCGGTACAAGTCCTCAGATCCCACGCTGATGCCGATGATCTTATTGGTGAAAGCACTACCCAGATCCCTGGCACCACGGATCAACGCGTTGAGTTCGTTCTCGTAGGAGGCACGTCCGCCACTGGCCCAGAGACCAACGAGAATTTGGGTGTCGGTATCAATGGCAGCTTGGAAAGCAGAGATGGGGTCGGCTACGGTGCCGCATTGAACTGAGGTGTACAGACGCGCTGTGTTGAAACCCGAAGCCCCAGACAAGCTCTTTGCCTCATTGAAGAAGCGCACGAAGTCGTTGTATCCGCGGCATGAGCCATCTGCGTTTGTGGCGCCGTAGTTAAAACCTTTGGTTTGTGCGACAGCGGTGGTCACGAAGGCGAGGATAGACGCAGATTTTGCCCACATTTTAAGAATTAGAAAGTAGATAAGATGGACTGGTAGGTATCCGAAGCGGCGTGGATGCGAAGAAATGGGAAAGAATGGACGCTTTATGCCTACACGGAGCTGGGTTTTAAAATAGAATGTTTGCCTTTGCGCATCACCGCTGGCTGCATGCCAACCCAAATGACGTGAATGAGGCTCGTACTTTTCTTTGCCAAGGGCTGTTGAATGGCGATCTTCCGAGTGCAATGCTCGGCAAAAAGCTCAGCAGCATGCGGCTCTGTGATAAACAACGGCAACAACGTTGACTCTTGTCGACCAAACATAGATGCCATACGATGCCGGGCGTTGTGCGCATTGATCAGAGAAGTTTCGCGTAGTCGACAAGTCTGTGGGAATTGGTGCTAGTCCTGATGACAGGCTGAATGGCTCTAAAAACAGCTGTCAAGATGTGCACGCTGGCACAAACAGGATCGAATTCTCGGCAGCCGGTTCATACGTGCGTTGGTCTCGAACGCGCGGTGTGGTGAGAATACGGTCAAGCTGCAGCTGCCCAGACGGAGGATGTGGGGTAGAGATGTTAGCGGCGCGAGAACCACTGACCACATTACGTGGCGAACAATTTCCCGCCGCCCCTGACAGCCCTGAGCTCCAAGGGCTTCACCAATCGCGAAATATGTAGGGGTGTACTAAAAGTTAAGTCGAGTCGTTCTCGAGGCCACCTACTACCTAGCATTAACTGAAGAGATGTTGAAGTCCTTAAGGCCGGAGGCGCGCTGCCTAAAGTCTGCCTAGGCGCAGCTTACTAGTTACCTAACAGAGTATAGGCCTTACCCAGCTATCCCGCACGGTACGACGCAGGTATACTTACTTATCTTAAGCTTGTTATTGCTTTTCGACTAATAAAAATAGAAGTTCTTAGGTTATAACGTAGGCGTATAGTTCCTCGGCTAGTATACATTATAGGCTACTTATATGTAGACTAGTAAATAGGTCTCTACATCGGGATCTTATTTTCCTTAATATCTCTACTAGTTCTAATCTGATTATAATAAGTAATTACTTATTTTGTAGCTAGAATCTAGATCTATATTTTATATATAGAACGTATCTAGCTAGCGAAAGTAGCTAGCTAGATATCTTAGATCGGAGCTAAATGTAGAGACCTAGCTCTTAGTAACGTAGGTTATTAAATAACTTTTAGAGTATAAGAGATAAACAAGATCTTTGTATATATAATATATAGATATAACCTAGACCTATAAGAGATGTATATAAAGTTTTCTAATTACGTATGTATCTATAGAGATATTATAGAAAAAGCTACCTAATATAGAGATCTAATATTACACGGGGTTAGGCTATACTTCTCTAAGCTCGGTCCGTACTTAAGGCGAGGTAGACTAAAGTAGTAAGCCGTGTAGTTTATCTAGCGATTTAGGTAGAAAAGAGTTATTAAAGTTAACTAAGGGTAAAGATAATCTAATTCTATATGCGATAGAATAACTAGTTAATAATCTATGTAAGAGATAAACTATTTAAGTTAACTATAACGAGTGTAATAATAAAATCTAACACATTCTTATACCTATTACCTTTAGTCCTATCTTCTCTAATATCCTATCTTAGTAGAAGGTTAGGGAGGACGCTAGTATCCCTATATACACTAGTATCCTAGATACCCTATCTTAGTAGGAGGCTAAGTTACGTAATCTAGCGCGCCCTGCGCAGATTATTACTTTCTAACGTAGAGGTAGTTAACCTTTAACCTACTTCTCCTATTAAGGAGTAAATCCTTCGTATTACTTATAATACCTAACTCGCTAGCCTACTTATATATAAAGGTCGTCTTTAGATAATTTAGAGTTAGTTCTTAGTAGGGTAGTAAATAGGTTAGGTATACCTAACGATAGGTTAGGGTTAGGTCGGGGTTGCACGGACTCTAGGTCGGGGTTAGGTTAAGGTTAACTAAAGATAGGTTAGGGTTAGGTTAAGGTTAACTAAAGATAGGTAGAGGTTAACTAAAGATAGGTAGAGGTTAACTAAAGATAGGTAGAGGTTAACTAAAGATAGGTAGAGGTTAACTAAAGATAGGTAGAGGTTAACTAAAGATAGGTAGAGGTTAACTAAAGATAGGTAGAGGTTAACTAAAGATAGGTAGAGGTTAACTAAAGATAGGTAGAGGTTAACTAAAGATAGGTAGAGGTTAACTAAAGATAGGTCGGGGTAGTAGGAGCTTAAGGCTGTAATAATCAGCTGTGATTAGTCTAACTAACGTCTTAGTAACCTAACCTCGACCTAGCGCATAGACTACCCTAACCTAACCCTAACCTATCTTTAGTTAACCCTTACCTATCTTTAGTTAACCTTAACCTAACCCTAACCTATCTTTAGTTAACCTTAACCTAACCCCGACCTATTTACTACCCTAGTTCTTAGGGATAAGTAAGTACGAAGGACGGGGTTATACTTAGTATAATTAGTAGATCGATGTAGTAAGTATAGAATGTATTAGTACGTTTAGTAGAACGATATAATAATATAATAGTTAAGAAGCTAGTACTAATCTTTAGATTAAAATACGAAATTAATATAATAAGCTATAAAGGCTTATTGCCTAAGTCTATATACTAGATAATGTCCTATAGTATCTTATAGTTCTACGATGTCCTTATATAGGACTTTATAGTATCTTATAGAATATACGTAGTTTATCTTAAAGTAGCTTTCTACTAGTTCTATAAGATTATATAACTATATAGAGTAGCGTTATCTATTAGCTGTTAAGATACTAACCTTTCTTTAGCCCCTCTTAGTGTTTCCTATTATTCTTTTATATATATAGATTACTTATCTCTTTATTCGTTAGGTTTATAATACTATCCTCTCTTTTCTATATTTATATTCTTATAAACTAATATTAATATAGTTAGTAAGTAAGTCGATTAGATAAGTAAGTCGGTTACCCTACTAACTTTAATTACCTACTCTATCTTAATATATAATGCCTCTACGCTACGCTCCTCTTATGTAGTTAAATAAAGTAGATATTTAGCTTACTCTCTTATCTATAGATTCTACCTAAATTTAGAGTACGCGACGTACTACTATAGTCTTTAATATCCTAAAATTAACACTAATTAACTAGCGCGCTAGAAAGTATACGTAATATAATTACTAGCCTAACTTAAGAAAGCTTACCTAGAGAGAAGAGGAGGTAATTATTAGCTATATACTTTACCTAGATTAACGTAGATTTGCGTATACCTACGCAGCTATATATAATATAGCTAATAAGCTACTAGCTGTACGCGGCGCTAGCTAGGTTAGGTAGAAGTGGCTAGCTAACTTTGTTAAGCGTATAGATAGTCTTTAGACGTATTTTAACTAAGCGTATAATAGGTAGTAAGCTTTATATAAGGATACGATATTATTAAAGAGGTAGTTTAAGCTTATAGAAGAGATAAAGGCTAAGTAAGGTATCTGTAATAAGGACGTCTATAACTTTAATAAAGCTAGCTTTATAATAGGAGTAGAGAGGAGAGGTAGGCTAAAGACTCTTTAGCTAGGCAATCGCGAGTAGGTAACGCTAATCGCTACTATTAGCGCTACTAGCTAGTTAGTGCTACTATTCCTTATCTTCGCTAGTTAGTACTACCTATTAGCCTAGTATAAGGAGAATATCCTACGTAACTAGGCGATTATAGTTAGCAATAATAGCTAGACGAATAATAAGCTTAGAGTTAAGTAGCTAAAGTATTTTAACGCTAATACGTAGGCTCGTAGTATAGGCGTACGTTATCTACTTATTATTAATAGCTATAAGAGCTACTAATCTCTAGCGTTCTAGGAGCTCTTTAAGGAGAACAACATCTATACGCTCTATATACTACCTTACTTATCTTACCTACTCTAGCTACTTAATATTAGCTACTTCTTACTATTAAAGTACGCGTATAGCTATAAGGTAGAGAGCCTTATACGTAACTACATTAACTATATTACTAAGCTTAAGTTTCTACTAGTGTTTAAGGTAGCGTTTAATTAAGCGTTTACGCTAGCTAATATCTACTTAGCCTGCTATAGTATAGGCCTTATTCCTTTATAACTAGAGGCTATTCTATTAAAGCTAGATATATAGCTACGTATACCTACTCTACTAGTAATAGCTCTACTAGAGGCTCTCTAGGTAGCTATTACGATTTTATAAGATAGGTAGGTACGCGTTAGCTTTTAAGAGAAGGAGTTAACCCTATAGAGTATAATAAGAGTAGCCTACCTAAATAAAGGGCTACTAAGTATAATACGTAACTACCCTACTATCCTATACATAGCCTATATATTAGTAGTATTAGCTATACTTAGGATTCTTAGGAATCCTACGAAGCCTTAATACGTCCTAACTACTAGGACTTACTAGGATATACTAGGACTTAGTAGGACACTAAGTTATCCTAGGTATATAGTATTAGGGAATAAAGCCTTATAGCTTATTATATTTAACTTTATATTTTAATCTAAGGATTAGAACTAGCTTCTTAACTACTATATTACTATATCGTTCTACTAAACGTACTAATATACCTTATACTTACTATATCGTTCGACTAAACGTGCTAAGTATAACCTCGTCTATTACACTTACTTATCCTTAAGAACTAACCCTAGGTTAATAAATAGCGACCTTTATACTTTAAACATCCTTAAGATAAGTAACACTACTATAGATACCCTTACTAATTCCTAGACCTCTAGAACGACTACTCGTAGTAATAAGCCTAATACCTACTATAGTAATTACAACAAGCTTAAAGTATAGTTACTCTAGGTTAATAGATATCTTTACCTTAAAGGAGATAAGATTAATAATAACGACGCTATTATCTAGGCTACTACGTTTCTATAAGGAGACGTAGAGAAATAGGTTAACCTAATTATCTATTAATATATAGATAATACTATTAACGATAAGAATAATAGGAACCTAGTTAAGGACTAGGACTCCTTTAAAGCAAAGATAAAAGAGATCTTCTTACTCTTTAAAGAATCTATAATTACTAAGTAGAAAATTTAGAAGTTAAAATAGACTTATTCTACTACTAACTATACGATAGAATTCTAATAATACTACACGGTTATTAAATAGGACGACAACGCTTTAATGTAGATGTATTGCTAAGGTCTTAAACCTACTATACGAATAGAACTTATAAGAAGTAGATCTAGCCTTAACACGCTTAACGAACTTATAGCTAAAGCTATTTAAGTAGATAACGAACTCTATAAGCTAAGACTAGAAGAACAATTATTTAACTAAGGGAATCGCGCACTAGGAAATACGAACATTTAGCTACGTTAATAGAACTAATGTCTATACCCTAACTAAGGTCGTTAGCAAAGCTATACGCCCTAGGTTCTAGGTGTATACGTAACTAATAGATATAAACCTTTATACCTTAATAACCTTAATAAAGGACCTAGGAAGCTAAAGTTTAAATATAATAGAAGTAAGAAGAAGATTACTTACTACGTATATAGTAAAGAAGGCTACATAAAGCGGGACTGCTAAAGCTAAGGTAAGGTCGTACGATATCTTAATGTCCTATACTAGGTAGGACCTAACGAGGCTCTAGAAGAATAGAACGTTATTATACTACCTACGATTACGCTTAACAAGGAGGTCTACGAAACTATTTATAGACTTAATAACTTAACTATTACCTAGATAGATAAGCCCTCCTTAGATAAAGAGTCTTCTAAGATAGGATCTAGGAAGGACCTAAAGGTAATAGAAATTAACTAAACTAAGTTTAGTAAAATAGACAAATTCTAGAAGGTTAACTAACCCTCTATACTATATATTCTAGAAATATAGATAAAGATACTCTCGTACTAAGTTAACTAACTACATTAATACTTAAATAAACTAGATATTAATTATACCTCTAAGACTCTAGATATTATAGTAGCTATAAGATAGAAACTATATATTCTATTATAGTAAGTAGAATAAGATAAGGAGAACCTTCTACCTAGAATACTAGAGTTCCTACTAATATCTAATAAACTAGAATAGGTTATATAAGTAGTAAACCTATAGTAATAAACTATAACTAACTCTAAAGAAGAAGTTATCTAATGTGCTAAAGACTTAGACTTTAAACTTAGTATACTAGTATCTTAATACTAAGAATTAGTTCTATAATAAATTTAAGAAGTTTATAGAGTACTAAGAGCTCTATAAAGAACTCTAATATAAGAAAGAACTAGATACTAAAGACTTAATTAAATAGGCTTATAATACTAAAGTATTATAGAAAGAGTCTACGCTCTACCTTATAAAAGAGGAGAAGTAAGAAATCTACGAAGAACTTAAGGTAACACGGCCTAAGCGTAAAGCGCACGATATAAGCTACGTAATAGATATACACTACTAGCTAGACTACTAAAACCCTAAGTATGTAAAGCTTAACTAGACAGTATGTGCCTACAAAGTATACCTAATCTACTACTTAGATAAGGCTAGAATAGGATAGTTTCTAAAATAAGTCTATAGTATACCTAAGTATAAATAGTTATAGTACGAATATAAGACTAACTCTTACTCTGTCTACCTATAGGATAAATACGTAGCGTTCTACTTCTTAGGCTATAAGGACCCCTAGGAGATCCTAGATATATAATTAGTAGAAGAAACTACAATTAGTAAGTTAGAAGTACTAGAATGTAATTAGTATAATTAGTATATAACGTAGTTTATAAGCGAGTCGCCAACACAAGCAAGTCGCTACCCTAACAGCAGCGCGACGACTATATAGTAACCTAGCGTAATACTATAATATAAATTTTATACTATTATAATAGTATAGCATTATTTAGAAGCGTTACTATTTTCTATATCCTTAAGCTCTACCTTATAGGTACGGGAGTTATACCTAACCTTACTATAGCGGCTGTAGCGCCTCTCTACGCGCACCCTCTTTATAGGCATCTTACTACCTTTATACTTACTACCCTCTCTTTTAGTAATTAAGTCTAATACTTTACTAACTATTAGAGTCTCCTCTACGCGTACATAACGCCTTTTATAAGTCTTACGCTTTATAAGTATATTAATAGCGTCTTAAAGGCGGCCTATTTCCTCTTATATTAATACTATATTATAAGCTATCTACTAAGCGCCTTTACTTAGCTACTTAATCTACTTATCTAATAAGCTTACTAGAGACTCTTAGTAGTTTTGTATAAGATTTAAATTAGCGTAGATTACGCCTCTATCTTACTAGCGTTACATAGTGTTTACGCCTCCTAGGCAATAGTGCCTAGTATAGGTAGTGTTAGCGTACGTAGCTATATATCTAGCTTTAATAATACTACGTCTAGATTATATAGGACTAGCCTAGTACCTTAAAACCCTACGTAAACGTTCTCTAGTGTAAATGTCTTCTTATAAGCTACTTTAAAGGCTAGTAAGAAGGTTTCCTTATTAATATAGTAGATGTAGCTACGTGCTAAGAGTAAGATTCTATTACTATAGTAGCGCTTTAATAGTAAGTAGGGGACGACGTTAAGAGGCTATAAGAGGTATAATAAGTAAGATAGCATACAGAGAGCGATAGTGTTGTTCTCCTTATAGTAGTCCTAGAAATCTATTAAGTAGTAGCTCTTATAGCTATTAATAATAAGTAGCTAATACGCTCTAGTAGAAGACACCTTTATATAGGCGTTAAAGTGCTTAAGCTACGCTAGCGTAAGGTTGTTATTAATCTAGCTAGTAGAAGAGATAGTAATAATCTAATCCTAAGGTAGATCTATAAACTAGGAGGTAATAAGGACCTTTTCTACAAAGATAAGAAAGGGTAGGATAACGTGCCCTATTACAGAGACGCCTTAGACTAGAGTTACCTACTCGCAATTACTAGGCTATAGTTTCTTCTATTTCCTAGGTTTCTCTAAGCCTATAATAATAAGCTAAGAAGTTATCTTACTTATTATAAAGCTAGACTTATTAAAGTTCTAGGTATCCTTATCTACGATACTATACTTCGCCTTTATGTTCTAAATAAGCGTAAACTAGGGCCTAATAGTTACTAGGTCCTTGTAGATAGCTCGCTAGTAATTATATAGACGGCTCTATTGCGTTTATAGCTTAGGTATACGCTTAATAAAGTTATTAACTAAGTTCTTACCTATAGGCTTTCTACTACGCTCTCTTAGTAGTCTATTAGCTATATCTTATACGTACGCCTTTAAGGGCAGTATTCTACGTAGGCTCTCTTTAAGTATACGCTATATAATTACCTCCTCTTCTAGCTTTATAAGGCGTTTTAAGTTTAGCTTATAATTACTTTAAGAGCGTCGTCTAGTACGTTAGTTAACAAGCGTTCTTTATAGGACATTAAAGATTATAGTAGTGCGTGCGTTGCTTTGAAACTAATAAGAATTAATATCTAAGATAGTAAGCTATAGATTACCTTTAGTATAGGTCCTTTAGAGATTGCGTAGTTACGGTATTACATAAAGTTGCTGTACACGCGTCGCGCTGCTGTTAGGGTAGCGACTCGCTTGTGTTAGCGACTTGCTTGTAAACTACGTTATATATGTAATCTTTGTAAATTATATCTTAGTACTCTCTTTCGTCTTATAGTAATTTATTAGAGCTATTTTCTTTAGGCTCGAACTACTAGCTAGCTACTCTTTACTACTACTATTATTGTAGCGTTTCTACCTACTTAGCTACCTTAGCTACCTTAGCTAGTTCTAGCTAGTTATAACGTAGATTACTGTCTAGCATTCTTATAAACATAGCGTCGTGTAGTTCCCTATAACCTTTTTTACGTAAGTTAGATTTCCTCCTTAGAGTATCTACTACTCTATTAAGCGTTCTAGCGTAGTAAGTTATCTTAAAGTTAAACTAAGCTAACATCTTAGCCTATTAGACTTTCCGTTAGTTAAGTTTCCTAGTTATTATAAACTTTACTAAGTTCTAGTAATTAGTAAAGACCTTAATGTAGTATAGTAGTCCTATTAAGTAGACTTCCTACTATTTAAATGCATTTACTACTTCTAGTAGTTCCTTATCGTAAATATTATAATCAAGTTCTACTCTAGAGAACTTCCTTAAATAGTAGAACACTAATCTCTATTTCTTGTCTAGGTACTACTAGAACGTTATAGCTCCTAGTAAATTATCTTACGCGTTAGTCTTAACTTACGTCTCTTCTTTTAGGTCGTATATCTCTAGTATAGGTAGTTTAAGGAATATCTACTTAATCTAATTAAAAGTATCTTATTATTCCTTATTCTACTAGAACCCTATTTCCTTCTTTGTAATCTTAGAGAGAGGATTAGTAATTCTTAAGTAATCTCTAATAACCTTCTAATAATAATTAGTAAATCCTAGAAAGGATTATATATTCTTAAATACTTTAGGTCGTAGCTACTCCTATATAGCTTTAATCTTTTTAAAGTTTATCTTTATTTCCTTTATAGATATTATAAAGCTTAGGTATTTCGTTTCTTTCGTGTATAATTCGTACTTCCCTAGCTATAGGTATAACTTATGTTTCTTAAGTTTCCTAAGCACTTTTTTAATATAATCTATATTTTCCTCTAGTGTACTACTAGAGTATATTAGTATATTGTTAATGTACGCTATAACGAAGATTCTAAGGTATTTATAAAGCGCGTTGTTAATAACTAATCAAAACGTTACTAGTACGTTTATTAATTTAAAAGGTGTAACTATATACTTAAAAAGTCTATACTTCGTCTTAAACGCGATTATCTATTTATAACCTTTTTTAATTCTGATATAGTAAAATCCTTCCTAAACGTTAAACTTTGTAAACTACTTAGCTCCTTAGAGTTAATCTATAAGCTTAGTAATTAGTAGTAAGGGATATTAGTTCTTCTACGTAACGCTATTTAACCTATAGAAGTTAATATATAGCTACTACTTCTTATTAGGCTTCTTTACGAATAAGTAAGGTAAGGCTATTAGGCCTAATCTTAGTTAGATAAATTCCTTCTTTAGATTCTTCTATATATATTCCTATAACTCTACGTCGTGTTTAGGTAATATTAGGTATATCAGTCCTAGGCTTAGCTTAGCCCCTTCTTCTAAGATAATCTCGTCATCTTAATTTTAGTGTTTAGCTAGATTTATAGTCTCGTTTTCCTTAAAGAGTTCCTTAAACTTATTAGTTTAATACTCTTATTGTATTTCTAGTAGTAAGGGTCCTTCCTTTATAGTTATAACTTATCTTATCTATATAACTCTTATTCTTTAAGGGTCCTTTATATAGATTCTTATAATCTTATATAGTAAGATCTTACTAAATCTCCCTTCCTAGGGTAAGCTCTAATTCGTTAGGCAAATCTCGTAACGTACTCTAGTAACCTTATATATAGTTTTAATCTAAGTATTGTTCCTTTTTACTAGTTAATAGTAAGGTTGTAGGCCTCTAGCTAATTATTTCTTATTAATATATCTAGTCCTCTTAGATCTATAATGTTTATATTTTTTTAGTGCTCTATACCTACTCTCTATAGCTGTATTAATTTGGTCTCTAACTATAGTATACTATTACTATATTCTATAGATTTCTCGTCGGCTAGTATTATTAAGATTAGTTTACTCTTAATCTAATATAGTACCTTATACTTCTCTATAGCCTATAAGGAGAGTATAGTTTGTGTAACCTCGCTATCTATAAGTACGTAGACTTCGTATCCTTATATAGATATAGTTATAACTAGCTATCTTAGCTAACTATTAGTCTTCTATACCTTCCTAAGGGTCATTTTAGGACTACCTTTACTAGCGTAACCCTATCTCTAGTAGTATCATAGTTTTTTAGCTACTTACCTTTCCTATACCTAGGAAAGTAGCCTATATTATTTTTTAAGCTATAGTATATTAGATACTTATTATTATAATAGAAGCTTTGGTAAATATTGATATGAGGTATCTTCTCCTTAGTAATCCTCTTCCTTAGTTCAGCCGTCTTAGCTTTATAAACTAGGTAATCTATAACCTTATAGATATTTAATAATAGAGTAGCGTAATAGTAGTCGTCTACTTATAAAGCTTTCTTAAGCTATTCCTAATAGAAAGTATACCTATTCTTATATTAAATATATAAAAGTCTATTATAGATCTCTACCTTCTCTAGCTTATAGAGGTAGTAGTTGTAAGGGGCTACGCTCAGGGAGCTATTGCGCTGGTATACAGGAGTTGTATTCGATAGAGAGCTGAGCTTCTCGGCTACGTAGCTATCTATATATCCTTAGGTAAAGAGCGGTGAGGAGGGCTCGCTTATTGTCTAAGTAACTATCGGGTCGGGCCGAACGAAGAACCGAGATATCATCGAGGATAAGAGAGCAAAGGGCTCTAGCCTATTACATACTCTTCTAGAATTGCTTTTTTAAACAATCTAACTACTTTAGCACTCTTACCTATACCTAAAGACGTAATTAGTCTCTTAGCTAGAGCGTTTTTAAGTAAACTCTATACGTTTTTTATAGAATTTAGATTAAGACTATAGGTAGGATGCTTAAAGAGAGGAATCCTATTCTTAGAAAACCAAGAGATAACTAATAGCGTTTTATAGATCTTAGCGTTATCCTATTAAAACTTCCAGCCTAGATAGAATAATATACTAGCTATAGTAATATTAAAAAACTATTACGAGAAAGTAGGAAATAGAAGAGTTATACTCTTTAGAAGTAAAAACAAAAGGTCTCTTACTTACCTCGTTTAAATAGAGGTTTAACGATAGGTTTTAGAACTTCTCCTCTATATCTTGTATTTATAAAGCTACTAGGCTGTTTTAGTAATCTAGTTATTAATAACTTAGATCTTCTACCTAGCTAGATAGCTCCCTAAACAGAGATAGTAATATCGTAAGCTATATCTTTGTTAGTAAGCTAGCTAAAATTATTCTAAAATTATAGAAAAATAGTAGATTTTCCGGCAGTTATTTTAGCCTATTAATACTTTTTTTAAACTTACTTGTGTTTGTTATAGAGACTAATTCCTTCCTAGCTCTATTATTTCTCCTTTTTCTATAGTACTCTTACCTAGTACTATACCTACGCTGTATAGAAGACTCGTTAAGGAATAAAACTTTATTAAAGTGTATAGTTTTAATAATCTTTAGAGTCTTTCTAGCGTACTTCTTATAATTAGAAGCTTTTTCGGCGTTTAAAAGCCGCTTTTTCTTAGAAGTATTAATAGAGTATTACGCTCTTCTTAATAGACGTTATAAGCTTCTAGTAGAAAGATCTTAACTATTCTCTTCTAGAATACGTCTATTTGTCTTCTTAGGACTTCTTTCTAGGTCTCTATTAACTACTCTAGTAGTTCTTTTAGAGACCTTAGGACGGCCTAGTTAAGGCGTAGAAAGAGGCAGGATAGTATGTCTTTTCTTCTTAATACGTTATAAAGTATTATAAATAGACTTATAAGGCTTCTCTAGTATTGTACTAATAGTACTAGTAGATATATTTTATAAAGATAGAGTATAAACTTTCTGTTCGAAAATCGAAAGCTTTAAAGATATAGAGAGATAATAGAGAAGAGATATCTTAGAGATAGAAAGAGAATCTTATATAGAATTAGACTAAAAGTCGATGATGTAAATTTAGCGTACTTTTTTAGCGTACTTTCTTTTCTTTTAATTTTAGGAACTTAACTAACTTATAAACTTATACAATGATTCTGCTTACATTATATTTATATAAGCTAGTTTTACGTAGTCCTGTTTTAGAACTGTTTATACAGTCACTAAAAAGTTATTACAAGATTTCTAGCTTAGACTTTTATACTCTCTAACATTACTAAAGTTAAAGAGGTCTCGTCCTACTAAGCAAAGTTTCAAAGAGGTAAGCTTATAGATATTATTTTTCTCTATTTAAAAAACTAAAAATCTTAGTTCTAACTACTCTAGCTATTAAGATATTATGCTTTAAAAAAGATAGTTTTTAAAAAGTCTCTTTCTTTTTGTCACCCCTCTATATATCTTTTTATCTACTCTCTACATAGAATCTATATTCCGTCTACTTTTTATACAGTATCTCTACTATTACTATTATAAGGGTGTAGAGTAGAGTAAAGGCAAAATGTCTATAAAGGTTTAGAATACAATAAACTAGAATCTTCGTAAATAGATAAGAATAGAGATTTTAGAAAAAAAATGTCTTCTTCTACGTTTTTTTCTTTTCTCGAATCCTACCTTTCTTTAGTAAAATAGGGTTATAGTCTATTTTATATACGCTGATGTCTAGGTTAAGTATAGACTTAAGAACTTGCACCTGGGTTACACCCTGTACACTAGCACACTATTACCTTAATAGTTTCTTTACTATTATAATAGTACTATATTTCTTTTTTACTACTTATCTGTAACACCTATATCGTATCTTATAGTTCTATTCTTGAAATATTATTTCTATTATTACTATAGCCTTAATTGTATATAAATTACTGTATTAGTATTTCCTTACTATTTACTTATATACTCTAGGAGTTTCTCTTTTATAAGCAGCTGTCCTAAAGCTTAGACTTAGAGGTATATTAAGTCTTACGTTAGTTACTATTTATAAGGATATATTCTATTTAATACCTATATAGATATTATAGCGTAATAAGTTCTCGGGTAAAGGTAGGGGGTATTAAACCCGTAATCGGCGAGGTAGTAGGGTAAGGCAAAGAGCGATAGGAAATTAGCGTTATTTTCTTATCTAAAGAAGCTACTCTTTCTACTAAAAGGCGTTTAGAGTACTTATCCTTCTACTAATTATATAAGTAATTATGTAACCGATTACTACACTATAGTATATTATTAATCATCTCTCGTCCCTTACGTGTGCCTAATAACCTATAAGCTACTAACCCCTATAATATATATTATTCCTCTATACGTAACATTACTTTACTCTATTATAATATAATTACTTAATATCTAATAGTAAGTAGAATCGAATAAAGTTCTAGAAGGATAGAACGTTATTCTACTACGTAGGATTACGTTTAATAAGTAGGTCTTAAAGATTATATATACACTTAATTTTAGAACTATTACCTAGATAGATAAGCTCTCTTTAGATAAAGACTTTTCTTAGATAAGATCTACGAAAGACCTAGAGGTAATAGAAAGAGATTAAATTAGGTTTAGCAAGGTAACTTAATTCTAGAGGATTAATTAACTATTAATACTATATAATCTAATAGTATAGATAAAAACATACTTGTATTATATTAACTAGCTATATTAATACCAAAGTGAATTAGATATCGATTATACGCTTTTAAATCTAGATATTGTAGTAGCTATAAAATAAGAACTATATATTCTATTATAGTAAGTAGAGGTAATAACGAAAGACTCCCACCTACTATAATAACGTTCCTACTTATATCTAGTAGCTAGTATAGGTTATAGAAGTAGTTAACCTATAGTGATAATTATAACTTTCTAAAAAGAATTAATTATCTAATATCTTAAAGACTTATGCTCAAAGCTTAGTATACTATAGTAATACCTTTAGGAACTAGTATACTACTATCCTACTACTAAGGATTAGTCCTATAGTAATTTAAGAACTTTATAAAGTACTAAAGGCTCTATAAGGGCTTAAACGTAAGGAAGAACTAAATACTATAGAACTAATTAAATAGGCTTATAATACTAAGGTATTATAGATTAAACTAATAATATACCTTTTAGAAGAAGAGAGGCAGGAAGCTAATAAGAAGCTTAAGGTAATACGGCCTAAGTAAAGAATGTATAATATAAGCTACGTAATAGATATATACTACTAGCTAGACTACTAAGACCCTAAGTACGTAAAATCTAACTAGATAGTATACACCTATAACTTATACTTAGTCTACTACATAGTTATAGTAGGAGCAGAATAGTTCCTAAAGTGAGTCTATAGTACGCCTAAGTATAGATAGTTATAGTATAAGTATAAGACTAACTCTTACTCTATCTACCTATAAGATAAATATATAGTATTCTACTCTCTAGGCTATAAGAACCTATAGAAGGTTCTTAATATCTAACTAGTAGAAGAAAATATAATTAGTAATTTAGAAGTACAAAAATGTAATTACTACGATAATTATATATACCTTTACTTTCTATATAATAAGTATAGTATTATAAAAGAGTTTTATATTTTTAGAAAGTCTTTACTAGACTAGCGTTTCTGATAATAGGAACTAGTAAGAGATTAACTCTATAAATTCTTTGACGATTCTTAAGTATATAGTTATAATAAACAGAAGATAAATATAGATACTAGTAGATTTCTATTTTAACTAAACTATATTTCTACTTAAGAAGTAGTTTTACTAATACTAAAACTACTAATATAAGAAGAAAGTTACCTACTTCATGTCACTAATAGATAGCTAATAATAGGTAAAACTAAAACTATATATAAGATAACTAAAGTAATACTCTATGTCGATAATAAATGAAAGATAATTAGCCTAGACGTCTTTATACTAGCTACCTATAACTTACTATTATAACTTCCTTAGTAATAAAAATATAACCTTAAGATTAATTAGACATCAAAGAAATTTTTATTAAAGTACTATAGATTATATAAGTCTATAAGCTGGCTAACGATTCTAATAACTGCTATTTTAAAAATAATAAAGATTAATAATATTACTAAAGGAAGGTAACAATTATATAAGAACGACTTTAAGAAATAAAAATTTAACCTAATAGATACTAGTAAAGAACGTTTAGATTACGAAGTTGAAGTCCTAGAGAAATAGATAACTTTTGTTATCCTAAAAGAGTAAAAGGATTTTTAGGAACTTTTTATAAAAGAAGTAGATAGATAAAACATACTAAGATATAAATATTAAGACTATAAGATCGTTTTAGAAGAATTAAAAACTCTATTCGTTAGACTAATTTACCTATTCTTAGAGATAGAACTTAAGAATTAAAGAGAGAAACTAGGGAAGAGTCTAAATAAAAAAGATATTAGACCTTTAAGCTTGTAAGTAGGATTCCTTATACTCTATATACTAAAGATAAATACGCTACCTAGAATGTACATAGACTACTAAAAGCTTAAAAACATAATAACAATAATGAACACCTATTACTAAATATTATAGAACTCTAGTATAAATTATCCTTAGTAAAGATCTTTAGAGCAATAGATCTAGAAGATAGTTACTACCTTATAAGAATTAAAGAAGGTAAAGATTAGAAAATAACGTTCTAAATAAGATATAGTTTTTCTAAATATACTATTATATATAATTTAGGGTTTAAAATACCTTAGTAATGTTCTAAAAACTTATTAATAATTTATTAATAGAAGACCTAGATATCTTTATCGTTGTAATACTAAGATAGTATTCTTATTTACTACAAAATTAAAGAAGAAAATATAATATATATCTATATAGTTCTACGGTACTTATACTATTTTGATTTATAGCTTAAGTAAGAGAAATATAAATTCTATAAGACTTAAGTTACTTTTTAAAAGTATATTATAGAAGCTAATAAAGTACGTATTATTAAGGGAAAGATAATAGTAGTTAAGAAATAGCTAGCCCTAAAGGTAATTGAAGATATATAATATATCTTAGTAGTTTTAAATTATAATCAATCGTTTATTAGAGACGTTTTTATAAGTACTCATTTTTAAAAGATATATAATAAAGGATAACTTATTAAAGTAGATTAAGAAAATAGAAGATACTTCCTAATAGCTTTAGCACGTAAGTATAAAACTATTATACTTCTAGATATTTAAAGGAAAATAGTTACTACGCTTTAAGACTAATAGTTTAGACTTTATACTAGGTAAATGTACTAGTAATATATATAAAGGTAAATAGTATCTTACTACCTATTACTCTTATAAGTTCTTAAGACTAAAAGGAAAATATAACGTTAACGTAGTTTACAAGCGAGTGGCCACCCTAAGCGATGTTACAAGTAACACGAAGGATTCTCTCCTTGACGCGGAAGGTGGGTTGGAGGTCAACCACATCTACGTCAGAAGGTAACGATCACCGCGGGGCGGCGGTCACGTGATTGACATCCCGCCAAGGCCAGCCATCCGAGGGATGGCAGAACGCCTAAGGATGGCAGCCATTACGAACATCACTAACATCCTAGGGATGGCAGTAATGGCAAGGAGGGCAAAGGACACGGCAACGAGGATATAAGGATGGAAGGGTTTCATTTATTACTCTCGTTGTGGTCAACTCAAATAGTTCATCTCTTACACAGATTGTCAACTAGTTATTCTATCGTTTATAGAATTGGTATCGTTATTCTTTTGGTTACAACGATAACTCTTTTCCACCTGATCATTCCATACGCTACCTCACGGACTACCGCTTTAGTCTACCTCGCCTTAGTACGGACCGAGCCTAGAGAAGTATAGCCTAACCCCGTGTAACAAGCGAGTGGCTACCCTAACACTAGCATAGCGCACGTATAGTAATATAGTATAATACTATAATAAATTACTATACTCTACGTAATACTATAGTATTATTTAGAACCGTCGCTATTATCTACATCCTCTATTTCTACTTTATAGGTACAGGAGTTATACCTAACCTTGCTGTAACGGCCGCAGCGCCTCTCTACGCGCATCACACGGGTTCGTGTATTACTTTTACTAAGCCCTTACTAAACTCTACCTTTCTACGTAATACCTTAATAATAACACTAGATAGAACCTTCTAAAGAACGTTAGATATAGCTTACCCTTTAGGCTCTTAAACAAGACGTAATACTCTCTTAGTAACGCGCTACAGCTATCTATAACGTTAATTAATTAACACTAAGCTACTAATACGTAGGATAGACTCTATAAGTAGATTACTAGCCTAAATTAAGGAATCTAATAAAGACTAAGGAGGGCGTAGTTATTAAGTATATACTTAACCTTATTTTACGTAGATTGCCCCCTAGGCTTATAGCTATAGCTAATATAGCTAATTCCTTACGCGTAGAGCGTAATCTAGGCCTAGTTAGCTTAACTAGCCTAGTACGTAGGTTATACACCGCCTTAAGTTTATAATAAAGTTTAATTATAAGTATAATTATAAGAGAGCGCTCTGTAAGGATCCTAAGGTTATCTAGGGCTAGTTTTACCTAGTAGCTAATATAAAAGCTAAGTATAGTATCTAAGATAAAGATACGTATAACTTTAACGAGTTAGGCTTTATAATAGGATAGATATTAACTAGAGTAGTTATTATAGCTTTAGAGAGACGAGGACAGCTAAAGGTAATATAGTAAGGTAATAGAGAGTAGATAATAGTTATTATAATATAAGAGAGCGAAGCTAAGTAAGAAGGACGTGTACTTCTTAATATGTTTACTTCTCTTACTCGCGCCTTAGCTTTAGAACTTATTCTTAACCTACGCTCTACGCGTAAAGAAAAAGATAAGAATTATTACTACTACCTCCCTAAACCTAGTGTAGTAATAATAAAGCTATCCTCTACTATTCTATTATAGTGTAAAGTAAATACTATTACCTATAACTACCCCTAATAAGTTCTTCCTATACTTTATACGTACCTATAATATAGTAATTACTCCTAGTAATATCTAAGGAGGGTTTTAAGGCGCTAGATTAGTTCTATTTAACCTAGAACAGGTTATAATAGCTCTTAACGTCTTGTTACGTACTCTATTACTACTACTACCTATTAATAATAAGCCCTAGTAGTCGTAAACCCTAAGTAATACCCTTAAACTAGGGTTATAATTAACGCTTATAAAGGTAAAGATTTAGAGGTATAACATAGTTAGTAAGTGAGTGAGCTAGGCAAGCGAGTAAGCCACCCTACTAACTTTGCGCACCTCTATATATATATATCTTAACTACCTTATAAGATAATATATAGATAATAACAGAGTATACTAAGTAGTATCTAAGGTATCTTTCTTGCACGTACGTAAGTTATAGCTAGTCTCCCTACACCTTATGCAGCGCGCTAGAGCCTAGCGGCTAAGGCCTAATTACGCTCCTCCTTAACGCTCTTTACGAGAAATCTACTACTTAACCTTACGTTAAGTAAGTATATCCTCTCCCTCTTCCTTTGTTAAGGTCCCCTACTTCTATATATACTTTTTCTTCTATTACTTACGTACTAATACTATCTTATTAGCCTTCTTAAGGCTAGTAATCTAATCGCGTATTAGCTTAGCTAAGAGTATTATTACCTTAGCCCCCTTCTTAAGCTAGTTAATCGCCTTAATAATTAAAGCTAGTAATAAGCTCTTATACTATTATACGTAATTACGTATTAACGTTAATTAAGCCTTAATCTTACGTACGTTACTCAGCGTATAAGCCTTCTAAGAAGCTTCTAGTAGAGTAGCTAGAGTAAGCGTATAGAGCTATACGTCTAGCTTTAAGAGGATAGCGTCTAGCTAGAGAGGAATAAGGCCTACGCTGTAAAAAGCTAAGTAGATATTAGCTAGCGTAAACGCTCGATTAAACGCTGTCTTAAACGCTAGCAGAAACTTAAGCTTAGTAATATAGTTAATATAGTAGTAGATTAGGCTCTCTACCTTACGACTATACGCGCACTTTAATAGTAAGAAGTAGCTAACGTTAAGAGGTTAAAGTAGGTAAGATAAGTAGAGTAGTATATAGAGTATATAGATGTTATTCTCCTTATAGAGCTCTTAAAACTTAAGAGATTAGTAGCTTTTATAGCTATTAAGGATAAGTAGGTAACGCGTACTAACTATATAAGTCTTTGTATAAGCGTTAAAGTGCTTTAGCTACTTTACTCCTAGCTTATTAGTTATCTAGCTATTATTAGTAACTACAATCGCCTAGTTGCGTAGGATCTCTACTTCCTTGTACTAGGTAGATAGGTAATACTAGCTAGTAAAGATAAGGAATAGTAGGACTAACTAGCTAGCAGCGTTAATTATAGCGATTAACGTTACCTACTTGTAATGGGCCGAAGCCTAATTAGTTAGTTCCTTGATAATATCTCGGTCTTATACGCGAGGCGCACGGCCTATAAACCCTAGGTACTCTATAAGTACCTAGCGTTTATACTAGCGCTATTAGCATAAGGTTATCCTAAGCTACTGCCCTCCGAACAACCTTTAGAACCCTAGCTACTTATAGTTCTCTTCTCTATTAAATACAACTCCTATATACTAGCGTAATAGCTTTCTAAGCGTAGCCCCTTACATTTTATATTTAATCCTAATTAGTAGAGCCTTATTTTAAGACTCTATTAACGTAACGTACGTTAAGCTCCTTAACTACCTCTTTACTACGTATAAGTAGGTTAATCTACCGTACGGGATTAGTGTTACTCTATTACTAAAAAGCTTTTAGATAATAACTAGGTATAAGCTATTATAAGATTACTAGCTTAGGACTATAGCTTCGTAGGAAGCTTAGCAATACGTATAATTAGCCTTGCGTTACGCTAGCGTTAAATAAGTATTAAGTAGCTAGTAGACTCTAGTTTATATGCGAGATACTATTTAACGAAAGCCCTACGTATTACCTTAATAGTATAGAGGTATAGGTCCTACTATTTATAAAAGACCTTCGTAAGGAGGTAAGTAATTATAGTTAAAGCTTTATTAGCTCTCTAAGGATTAAGGAATAGGTAATAACCCTACGTAATAGCTAATTATAGCTAAGAAGTAAGCTGTCGTTTAAAGTCCTATTAGTCCTCTATTAAATAGAGTATAGGCTATAATACTACGTTAAAGTACTAACTAGTGCGAGAATTGTGAGTGTAAGGTAATAGGGTTACTAAAAGTTACGACTTATAACGACTACTAAACGTTATTAGAAAAGCCTTACTATTAAGAGTAAGCTATAGAAGCTCTATAAAGAGCTATTAATTAGAAGACCTAAGATAGATAATAACCTACTAAACCTTAACGCTAACGAACTATCTACCTACGCATTAGCAAAATATCTAGCTAGAGTACCTAACGAGGAGATATACTAGACTATTATTTAGATACTTAAGAGCGATAGGTAGAAGGACGCTATAATAATACTAATAATTAATAAGATTACTAGGTAAATAAAGAGAGTTATAGTAATAAAGGGGTTACCTAGGAGCTCACTAAAAGCTCCTTAGGACACTTTAGCAGCATTATTAGCTAAGTTAGTCTAACTACTAACTCCTATTACTATAAGACTAGACGTAATAGAATAGTAAGGATAACCTTCTACTTTACAAACGTTAACACCTAAAAGCCGTCTAGACCTAGAAATAATTAGGTCTTTCTTAATAACGCACTTTAAAATAAAGTACTTATACCTAGAACTATTTAATAGAAATAGAGTAAAGTACTCTTTCTTTAGATATAAGATAAAAGTAAAACTATATAATATCTACTAGAACGCCCCTAATAGGATAAAAATCGCCTACGTAGTTAGCTGTTACTCTAAACGAGCTTTAGACGTTATTCTCCCTTAGGTAGAGTAATACTAGGAGTATAGTTTAATAGAAGACTTATAGTACTTCCTTAACTAGTAATACGATAACCTATACCTAAAAATAAAGGCCTTAGAGAAACTTATAAACCTATAGTAGGGGAAACGTTAGATACAGGACTACTATATATAGTTTAATTAGGTAGAACTCTAGTTAGGTATATAAATTAGTAATACTTAGAAAAAGAGCATGTTCTCTAAGGGGCTAAAAGTTAAGATCTAACGATCCTTAATCTTAGTAAATAAAGACCTCTTATTTAACTAGTTCGTATAAGAAGCTATATAAGCCTTAGATAGCCTCTATAGAGTAAATATAACTACTTATAACTCAAGGGAGTTTAGCCTACGATAAAGCTATAACGCTTATTAGTATAATAACTAAGACTATAATTAGACGCCCTTACTACTAGAGAACATAGACTAAGAACTAACGAAGGTTAGTAAGGTAAGCGTAAAGGATAGGGGGCTAAACCTTAATTAGATAGAGTGTTACTCCTATAGTAAGAAGAGGTATATAGCTAGGTACTATAATAAGAGTGTAAAGGTAAAGAGTACGAAGGTAAGTAGAGCAGCTTAGTAAGAGTCTTCTCCTACTTATAAGTATTACGTAAAAGTATTAGATAGTAGTAACTTAGAGAACTTAGGAAAAGAGTAGCTCTAAGCTAAAGTCTTAGTTCGGAGCCTCTAAAGATAGATTAGTAGATAAATATAGAGTAGAACTAGTTCTAACACTAACACATGAATACCCTACCTCTTATAGTATACTTAATTATAAATTCTATATATAACACTACTACGCTAATAGATAGTAGGTATTTATACTATACACTAATTAGTAGGAAGTTTATACGCTAAAGCTACCTAGAGCTCTTTATAATTACCCCTTAGATAATTAAAGGAATTAATAAGAAGTTATTAAGAATTAAGGAAGTCTTTTAATTTAAGTTTAATATATATAGCTACGAAGAGGTTACCTATATATACGTAGTTAATAATATAGACGAAGACGTTATCCTAGAAAAAGGGTAGATAGATTACTAAGATATTATAATAGCTCTAGTAAAGAAGAGCTTATTTATCTACTTAGAAGGTATTTAGGTAAGGTATAACGAGAGCGTTATAAATAAGAACGTAGTTTACTAAGTAAGCGTAGCTACGTTGACGAGATTCCTAAAAAGATCTAAAGACCTAGAAAGTAAGATACAAGTATTTACTACTTCTATTATAGATATTAATAAAGCGCTAGCGCTAAAGAAAGCGGTAGATATTAATTTAAGGCTTCTAAAGCACTATTAGGACTACTATAAGCTCTTTAACCCTAAGGAAGTAGTAAAGCTTCCCCTATATAGAGGACCTAGAGTAGACTATTAGATTAAGTTTAAATTAAAGAAAGGTTAGTAGCTATAGCTACTATAAGGTCTACTATATAGTATGTTAAGAGGCGAGCTTCTAGTATTACGTAAGGAGCTTACATTATTACTTAAGAAGGGATTTATACGTATAAGTAGCTTACTAGCCTTAGTACTAGTACTATTCGCGAAGAAACTAGGAGGAGGACTATAGCTTTATATAGACTACTAGGCACTAAACGCAATTACTAAGAAGGATAGATACCTACTACTACTTATCTAAGAGATACTTAATAACCTAAGTAAGACTAAGTAGTTTACTAAGCTAGACGTAATTATAGCCTTCTATAAGATCTACGTTACTAAAGGTAATAAATAGAAAATAGCCTTCTAAACGCGCTTCGGTCTCTTTAAATAGTTAGTAACTCTATTTAGTATAGCTAATTCCCTAAGTACCTTCTAGTAATATATTAACTAGACCCTAAGAGAGTACCTTAATAAGTTCTACTTAGCCTATCTTAACGACGTATTAATCTATACTAATAGTAGTCTAAAATAATACTAAGACTATATCTAAAAGGTTCTTAGTAAGCTTTAAAAAGTAGGCCTATACGTAGATATTAAGAAGTGCAAGTTTAAGGTAAAAACTATAAAGTATCTTAGCTTTATTATTAAGGTAGGAAAAGGTATCTAGATAGACCTAGATAAGGTTAAGGTAATTAAGGATTAGAAAGCGCTAAAGATAGTAAAAGGAGTGCGATTATTCCTTAGTTTCGCGAACTTTTACTAAAAGTTTATTAGACACTTTACTAAGGTAGCTACCTCTCTTACCTACCTAATAGATAATATAACCTTTACTTAGGAGATAGAAAAGTAAGAGGCCTTTAATAAGCTAAAGGAGGTCTTTACTACTAAGCTAACTCTAGTAATCTTTAACTTAGAACGCGATATAGTCCTAGAGTATAATTCTTCTAGATACGTAGTAGGAGGAGTACTATCCTAGTACGACAATAAAGGGATACTACGCTCTTACGTATACTTCTCTAAGAAGAATAATACTTATAAGTATAACTACGAAATCTATAATAAGGAGCTACTAGCTATAGTCTACTACCTTAAAGAGTAGAACGCTAAACTACGCTTAGTTAAGAGCTTTAAGGTAATTACTAACTATAAGAACCTTAAATACTTTATAAAGCTAAAAATACTAAGCGAACGCTAAATGCGCTAGGCTACGCTATTAAGCTAATTTAATATAGAGATTTTATACTAGCTAGGGAAATAGAATATAAGAGCTAATACCCTCTTATAAAGAGAATAGGACTTACCTAAAGGCGTAGAGGACGAATAACTCTAGAAGCGTATAGTATAGGTCCTAAAACTAATAACCTAGTACTATAAAGAAGTTAGTAAGGAATAAGACGACCTACTTAGTAGCTAGGTAATAGTAGCTAAGATACGCGTAGGACGGATAGGAACCCGTCCTAGCTCGTCTAAAGAATAGTTAGAAGAGTAAGACTCTACTACTAATAAGAATAGTATAGAGTAAATAGAATAGAGTAATAGGGCGCTTAAAGACCTAGCTAAGGTAGAGAAACTAGCTAGCTAAGGAGAGAGCCTAGCCTAAGCTAGTAAACTTAAAAAGCTTTAGCTAGAGGCTCTAAAGGACGATTAGTAGTATAAGGACGCTATATAAGTAGTACTAGACTAGGAACGAAGGTTTCCTCTTAGCTTAGGCGTAAAATACTTAATCTTAGAGTACTTAATTAATAAATAAGGAGAGTTATTATATTAAGGTAGGAAATAGGTACTTAATAAAGAAAAGTTACATACCTAAATAATTAGCGAAGTCTATAACTCTCTTTTAGCTAGCTACCTAGGTAGAGAGATTACCTATAAAATAGTAGCCTAAGACTTCTTCTAGCTAGGTATATTAGATAATATTAAATACTATATAAGGAACTATAATATATACGGGAGAACGAAACTATAGAGAGAAGGCACTTAAGGAATCCTAAAGCTATTACTAATACCTAATTAAATATAGAAAGAAATCTTAATAGACTTTATTAAAGGCTTACTAGATAGTAAGGGTATAACGTACCTATTAGTAGTTACTAATCGATTAAGTAAGGGGTCTATCTTTATTCCGTTACCTAACATTAAGATAGAAATAGTAGTCTAAGCGTTTATTAGACACGTAGTAGTATACTACTAGTTACTTAATACTATTATATCTAATAGAGGAAGCTAGTTTATTCGTGTACTATAGGAGCGCCTTTATAAGATCCTAAAGATTAACAGACGACTATTAATAGCCTTCTACCTATAAACTAATAGTATAATAAAGTAAATAAATAGCGTATAGGAAGTATATATTAGAGCTTTTATTAGCTAGTTACAGAACGACTAGATAACGTACTACCTTATAGCTTAGATCGTAATTAATAGAAGAGATATAACATTAATAGGAGTAGCTCTATTCTTCTTATAATATAGTTATAACGTAGACCTATTATAGCTAGAGACGCTACTAGAAGCTAATAAGAAGAGGTATACTACTAAAGAACGTTTAGACTGCAAGAAAGTAGAGGCTATTATAGCTAAATTCTAAGACGTGTTTAACCTAGTATAAGCTAGTATAGCTAAGGCCTAAGCTAAATAAGAGAAGTAAATAAATAGGCACTAGAAGGAGGTAAGAAGCTATAGGGTTAGCGATAAGGTATAGCTAAAGCTCGATAAGTAGTATTAAATAGGTTAATAGTTATAGAAGCTTGATTAGAAGAACGCTAAGTATATAGTAATTAAGATAGTTAATAGCCACTTAGTTAAGCTAGATACCCCTCCTAGCTACTACCTAGTTTTCTATATTAATAGACTACGCCTTACTAACTTAGACCCCCTACTAAGCTAAGTACTAGATAATTACTAGCTACTACTACTCTAAGTAGATAGTAACGATAAGTAGGTAGTAGAAGAAATTGTAGGTAAGTACTTACGACGGTAAGGGCGTAGTTAGAGACTATATTTTAACGTTAAGCAGAAAGGATACTACTAAATAACGCTTAAACTAGTAGAAGCCCTAGAAAATATAGAAGCCTTAGACTAATAGAAAGCCTATATAAAGGAATTTTAAGATAAGGAGGGACGCCTACTAGAAGGATTCTAGTAGGACACTACTTAAGAAATAAGGAGAGGAAGAGGGTATTATAATAGGCCGAAGCCTAATTAGTTAGTTTCTTAATAATATCTTAGTCTTATACGTAAGGCGTACGGCCTATAAACCCTAGGTGCTCTATAAGTACCTAGCGTTTATACTAGCGCTATTAGTATAAGGTTATCCTAAGCTACCGCCCTCCGAACAACCTTTAGAACCCTAGCTACTTATAGTTCTCTTCTCTATCGAATACAACTCCTATATACTAGCGTAATAGCTCCCTAAGTATAGCCCCTTATACTACTTACGATTACTAGGCTAGATAGCCTTTAGCCTACCTCTCCTCTCTAACGCTGTTACGATAAGCTAAGTTATAATCTTACCTATTATAAAGCTAGCTTCGTTAAAGTTGTAGACGTTATTATCGTAGATACTATACTTAGCCTTTATCTACTCTATAAGCTTAAACTAGGCGCTAATTAGGACTAGATCTTTATATAAAGCTCTCTACCTATCGTACGCTTAGTTAAAATACGTTATAAGACTATCTATACGCTTAACGAAGTTAGCTAGCTACTTCTATCTAACCTAGCCTGCGCCGCACGTAGTAAGTAGCTTATTAGCTATATTACGTATAGCTATATACGTAGGTGAAAATCTACGTAGATCTAGATTAAGTATATAGCTAATAATTACCTACTTCTCTAGCTAGGTAAGCTTCTTTAAGTTAGGCTAGTAATTACGTTAGGTAGGTTTACTAGCGCGTTAGTAGTAGAGGGTAGCGCGAGAGACTTTAAACGTCGCTATAGTACGTCTCTTAGTCTAAATTTAACTTATACTAAGAGCTAAGATTATAAGGTTTATATTAGCCTTATAAGAGGCGTTTTAAGTTAGGGTAGGTAGAGCTATAAGTAATTTAAGGTCGTAGGTTGCGCAAAGTTAGTAGGGTAGCTTACTCGCTTACCTAGCTTACTCGCTTACCTAGCTTACTCGCTTACTAACTATATTATAGATAGCTTACGAACGTCTATAGTAGAGGCCTTTAAGAAGGTCTTAAAAGGAGTAGTACTTATTACGTATAAGCTAGTATTAGCGTAAAAGGAGATTATAGAGTTTTAAGTAGTAAATAAGGCTACTACGTAGCGTAAATTATATAAAAGAAAGTAGATTTAGGTAGAAGAGACCTTAATAGTTAAGGATAGAGCTTATCTAACTACTTTATTAGAGTTTAGAGCGTATAGTAATAGAAAGAAGGTAAAGAAGTAGGTACGTACTAGAGGAGGTAAGCTAACTTAAAGGCGCTGTAGATAGTATAATTAGACTAGGTATAACGCGCGTACGTATAAGGAAGTAGTAAAAGTAGACTCTAAAGAATATTTTGTGTTATATTACTCTATATAGAGATAAAGTAGGCTATTTTACGCTATAATAGAGTAGTTTTAGTAAGGGCTTAGTAAAAGTAATATACGAACCCGTGTAATACACAAACCCGTAAGGTACGTTAAGGCTCCCTCTTGTACTTATTACGCTTAACGTAGTTTATAAGTAAGTAGCCTACCTAAGCAAGCGGCTTACTAAACACTAGCGTAGCGTACACGTAGTAACGTGGTATAACACTATAATAAATTACTATACTATACGTAATACTATAGTATTATTTAGAAGCGTCGCTATTATCTATATCCTCTATTTCTACTTCATAGGTATAGGCATTATACCTAACCTTACTATAACGGCCGTAGTACCTCTCTACGCGCACCCTCTTTATAGGTATCTCCCTATTCTTATAACTACTACCTTTCTTTTTAGTAATTAGGTTAGATACCTTACTAACTATTAGAGTCTTCTCTACGCGTACGTACTACCTTTTATAAGTCTTACGCTTTATAAGTATATTAATAGCGTCTTATAGGCGGCCTATTTCCTCTTATACTAACACTATATTATAAGCTATTTACTATATAATAGGCTAGAGCTCTTTGCTCTCTTATCCTTAATAATATCTTAGTTCTTCGTTCGGCCTAACCTAATAGTTACTTAGATAATAAGTAAGCTCTCCTTACTACTCTTTACCTAAGGATATATAGATAGCTACGTAGCTAAGAAGCTTAGCTCTCTATTAAATACAACTCCTATATACTAGTATAATAGCTCCCTAAGTATAGCCTCTTATATTTTATATTTAATTACCTACCTACCTAAGAGGAGATTAGATAAGCGTCTAGCCCTTACTAGAACTATGTCTAGCCCTAGCTAGAACCTAAGTACCTTAATATTGCTTATATAGCAGCTCTAATAGGAGCTCTAAAACTAGTAATTAGAGATTATCTCCTTACGCGAAAGCGTAGCCTATCTATAGAACTAGATCTATTAGTCTCTAATCGCTGCCTAAACGCGAGTCTAAGTACGCTTACTAGACCTACCTAAGTTTAATAGTAAGCTGTACACGCTACGTACTTAGCTACTATCTATTAAAGCTAAGCTCTAATTAGATTAGCTTAATAGAGTAGACGCCTTTAATTACGTTTAGGACTGCCTTAAACAGCCTTAATAGGCTTATATTCTATATCTCTAAGAGTAATCTAAAGACGATTTAGATTAGGACCTAGAATAGATATTTTCTTTCTTCTAGTACCTTTATTATAACCTACGTAAGTATTAAGAGGTAATCTAGCGTTTCTTATAGATCTAATAAAGAGATAATAAGTCTATAATTACTTATCTTATATAATTTAAGAGACTATTATTTAAAGTAAGAGCTTCGTCTTAGCTAGAGATCTTACGTATTACTACGCTTTATTAAGGTCTCTAATAGCTACTTAGATAGAAGCTTAAAGAATCTAATAACTCCCTCTTTAGCCTATCGTATAACTAGTATATTAAAACTATCTAGAGCGTTAACTAGCGTTCGAAACGTTTTTAACCTAGCTAGCTAAACTAGACTAATTAGCCTCGCTAGCCTAGTTAACCTCGCTAAAACTACTTTAGCTAGTAGATAGATATTAACCTAATATTGGTCGGCGTTACTAGACCTATTCTTACGCTAGGATCTAAATCTAGGTCCTTTTTAACCTCCTCTACAGCCTTAGTAGATGTTACAAGGTAACAAGGAGTTGCTTCCTTTTGATGCAGGTCGCATGAAGGAAGACCATCGGGCGAACACGATGAGCGGATGTGGATCCAGGACGGGGTCCAGATCACGTGATAGGAAGGGCATCCCGCCAAGACCGGGCCTCTGGGAGGCCAGTGACGATCGGGAAGCCACGGCCCTCCCAGGTCTCCCTCTTTGAAGGGAGGACAGGGAGGACGGGTTCAGATTGCAATGGGTATAAAAGATGGACGGATTTCATTATTACACTCGTTGTGGTCAACTCAAATAGTTCATCTCTTACACAGATTGTCAACTAGTTATTCTATCGTTTATAGAATGGGTATCGTTATTCTTTTGGTTACAACGATAACTCTTTTCCACCTGATCATTCCATACGCTACCTCACGGACTACCGCTTTAGTCTACCTCGCCTTAGTACGGACCGAGCCTAGAGAAGTATAGCCTAACCCCGTGTAACAGTAGAACGCTATTTATACTACCTAAAAATAACCTCTACCTCTACTATAGTTCTAATAATTATTAGATTAAAGAGTACCTAGAATTCTACTCTACCTTACTAAAAGCGCCTTACACGAAGACTACTATACGTAGTACTACTATAAGTGCCCTATTTAGTTCTAAGAAGAGAGGTAATATAATAGGCTAGAGCCCTTTACTCTCTTATCCTTAATAATATCTTAGTTCTTTATTTAGCCTAACCTAATAGTTACTTAGATAATAAGTAAGCCTTTCTTACTACTCTTTACCTAAGGATATATAGATAGCTACGTAGCTAAGAAGCTTAGCTCTCTATTGAATATAACTCCTATATACTAGCGTAATAGCTCCCTAAGCGTAGCCCCTTATAGACGCCTTTATATAAGTATTAAAGTACTTATGCTATACTAGTATAAGGTTATTATTATTCTAGCTAGTAGGAGAGATAGTAATAATCTAATTATAAGGTAGATTAGTAAACTAGGAGGTAATAAGGACCTTCTCTATAAAGATAAGAAAGAGTAGAATAATACGCTCTATTATAGAAACGCCTTATACTAGAGTTACCTACTTATAATTACTAGGCTATAGTTTCTTCTATTTCCTAGGTTTCTCTAAGCTTATGATAATAAGCTAAGAGGATATCTTACCTATTATAAAGCTAGACTTATTAAAGTTCTATATATTCTTATCTATAATATAATATTTTACCCTTATTAATTAAACTAGGCTAAACTAGGGCTAGATAACTACTAGGTCTTTATAGGTAGCTCGCTAGCGATTATACGGACAGCTCTATCGTGTTTACACTTTAGGTATACGCTTAATAAAGTTATTAACTTAGTTCTTACCTATAGGCTTCCTACTACGCTCTCTTAGTAGTCTATTAGCTATATCTTATACGTATACCTTTAAGAGTAGTAAACTACGTAGACTTTCTTTAAGTATACGCTCTATAATTACCTCCTCTTCTAGCTTTATAAGGCGCTTTAAGTTTAGCTTATAATTACGTTAATAGTATTATCTAGTGTATTAGCGGCGTACGGTCGTTTAGGGGACGTTATAGACGGCTATAGTACGCTTTTTACTTAGAATCTAGTTTAATATAATATCTAAGATTACTAGGATTATATCTCTTTTAGTATAAGCTAGTTATACGTTACGCTATTAAGACATAAGACGATATTACTACGCGTGCGCTACGCTAGTGTTAGGGTAGCTACGCGCTTAGGGTAGCTACTTACTTATAAACTACGTTATATAATTAAAGATATTATAAGTAATATAAAGAATTTTCTTCTTAACGCGGAAGTTACGTTAAAGGTTAACTACGTCTACGTTAGAAGGTAATAATCTACGTATATAAGAGGCTACGCTTAGGTAGGCTAGTAAATAGGTCTTTACATCGGGATCTTATTTTCCTTAATATCTCTACTAGTCCTAATCTAATTATAATAAGTAATAGCTTATTTTATAGCTAGAATCTAGATCTATATTTTATATATAGAACGTATCTAGCTAGCGAAAGTAGCTAGCTAGATATCCTAGATCGGAGCTAAATGTAGAGACCTAGTGTTACAAGTAACACGAAGGATTCTCTCCTTGACGCGGAAGGTGGGTTAGAGGTCAACCACGTCCACGTCAGAAGGTAAATGATCAACGCGGGGCGCGCTAGATCACGTGATTGACATCACGCCAAGACCAACCATCAGGCGCTAATATGTGACGGCAACATCTGAGTGATGGCTGCCGTCAGGAACATCAGGCAAGGCAAGGTTTAGGTTGTAATGGCAGTGATGGCAAAGGACACAGCAACGAGGATATAAGGATGGAAAGGTTTCATTATTACTCTCGTTGTGGTCAACTCAAATAGTTCATCTCTTACACAGATTGTCAACTAGTTATTCTATCGTTTATAGAATGGGTATCGTTATTCTTTTGGTTACAACGATAACTCTTTTCCACCTGATCATTCCATACGCTACCTCACGGACTACCGCTTTAGTCTACCTCGCCTTAGTACGGACCGAGCCTAGAGAAGTATAGCCTAACCCCGTGTAACACCTAGCTCTTAGTAACGTAGGTTATTAAATAACTTTTAGAGTATAAGAGATAAACAAGATCTTTGTATATATAATATATAGATATAACCTAGACCTATAAGAGATGTATATAAAGTTTTCTAATTACGTAGGTATCTATAGAGATATTATAGAAAAAGCTACCCGATGTAGAGACCTAACTCGCCAGCCTACCGTTTAGACGTATCGGCTACCTTTTATCCTATCCCGCGCTACCCCTCCGTCTAAGTGCCTTTTAGCCTTACGTTATACCCTAGTTTTACTACTACCATATCTAAATTAAATACTTATTAGATATTATAGAAAGGAGAAAAGAAGGTAAGAAGAATAGATTAATATCTACAAGTCTACTTTACCTCTATGAAAGTATCTAGAGCCCCTTAGTTATTTCTACGAAACCTCTTTTTTACGCTCCTCGAGTAGGGTGTTTTTAATACGCCGTTTAAGTTATTCGCCCCTCGACGACTCCCTTATTCTCTGTGTATTTAGTCTAGCTTAGATTCCGACAAAGCGTTTGCTATTTGCTTCTCTTATCGCGTTGTAAAGAGTTGTAAGTCCGTAAACACCTTAACAGGCCTATATCGAAACCTCTATGTTAGCTATGTAAACTAAGAGTAGCAGCTAGTAACTACTGTTACGCTCCTGAGATATGATATACACTTACATCACAACTGTGGTACGTAAGACAGAACGTACAACCAGATGTTTTGCAAACTGCATCATTGGTGTAACGATTCCCAGTGGTTTGACAAGTACTGGCTCCGATACAGAGTTTGCACCCAGATGATTTGCAAACACTAAGATTCGAGTAGCGATTGCCCACTGCACAGTCTCGCTTATCCAATCCAGAGATGTCGTTCGCAGTCAAGGCTGTTGGTCCGGCCATGGCGCTACCGAGGAGAATAGCGGCGAGGAGTGTGTATTTCATTGTAAAGATAATGGAATGCTTTGTTGGGATTCAGTGAAGTATACTGGAAGGAACTTGGATATGTGGGTGTATGTAGCGAGCAGCATGAGTACTTATAATACTTCTTCACAGATCAGCAAACTAAATGTCTCCTGGTATGTGTCAACCGTTCTTCTCGGTGTTACGCTCGGGTCAACCATGGGACTTCTTTCGGGCAATGCTTTTTCGACGACCAATTACTTAGGAGAGTAGTCCTCCGTACTGAGCCTGGATGTGATGTCGAGAACAAAGACGGTGCCGAGGTGAAAGACCGTGTAGAGAGATCCAGGCCCCATAGAGCCAGGTTAGTCCTGGACGTAGATAATATTCGTGAGATTTAGTCCCGAGTGATGCTAAAGGGGCGTGTACCAATAAATTGTATTTGGGGCTAGAACGCGCATGCGGAGGTACATCCGATAGGAAAGGAACATACCGGATAACGAGTGTTTGTTTCAACCCTTCCATTCTGTTGCACAAGCAGAAAACGATGTGCGCTGCTGTATAAATCAACAAATCGTCTTAGTGCATGGAAAGAAGAGACGTAGAAGAACAGAGTGTGCACAAACTGGCACCATGGCCGATCATGCGCGCTTCAGTCGCGGGGTCGAGCGCGCTTTGAGTTCCCTTCTCTATCTCTTTCGCAACCAACGCTACGCACCCTGCGTAAGCGCCTCTTCTAGTTCCCCGAGCTCTGATTTGGTCTGAAACCCGGAGAACGTCACCATCGTACCATTGGAGACATGAAATCAATGCGGCAGCCATAGGAAGGAAGTCGTAGATGTAAAATGGCGCCTCGTGGTTCTGCAGGGGTCTGTTCTAACAGGGTCTGTCTACAGATCGACACCGTTTCATAATCCGGACTTACTGAACCGCCCGCGAATTTGATGAAGCGCAATAAGCTTCGGAGAACTATCAAGCCGATCGCGACATGTATTGCCGGCACGTCTCTTTGCGCGAACACCATAAGCTGGTCCAGACCTGGAGTCCTCTTGCCAACGATGCGTCGCTGCTAAAAGACAACTATGGTTACAAAGTCCACGACATTGCTGATATGCACACAATCGCAACCAACAAGATCCCCTTCACAGCGCTAAAGGTCGTTCGAGCTACTACCATAGCACTAGATGAGATTGCAACCTCACACACAACATTCACCCCACTCAAAATCTTGAGCAGCAAAGAG
Organism: Alternaria panax; assembly: GCA_019702505.1. Classification (NCBI taxonomy): domain Eukaryota; kingdom Fungi; phylum Ascomycota; class Dothideomycetes; order Pleosporales; family Pleosporaceae; genus Alternaria; species Alternaria panax. Next base: position 1,716,759 of record JAANER010000008.1, on the reverse strand, counting down.
GACTTGAGCGGAACGCTTTGCGGTGCGGCCGTTGTTGAAATCTTGTGAAAAACGTAATACATGACCGACGTCACCATAAGGGGCGTAAAGAGTAGGAGTAGTGGACTCAAATGATGGATAGCACCAGTACGGCTGCTTTTGCTTCCTGGAACGCGAAGCGCGTAGCCTAAAACCTCATCTAAAGGGTATGTGGATCAGCCCAAATCAGCGTCCCACAGAAGTGTTCTCCGTGCTTACCTAATGACGCCAAAGAGAGCACGATTAGTAGCTTGACGCCCTTCGCATTGTAGACAGTTACGAAGCTATATACGCGTGTTGCTGTTATTGCATCAGAAACGAGGGCCGCGATGACGACTGCTGCGACTAAGGTCTTGTAGGCAGAGAAATGGTGTCCCTCTTGTGCCATTTGGACTATGCAGACTTTGACGTCACGAGGTGCAAGAGCGGTGAGTAGGATAGTAGTAAAAGATTCAATGTCAAAGATCGTATCGATGATGATTTAGTACAGTGGGCATATCGTAGAAGCAGAGGCTACACGCCTACTCGTATACAGTCTCTCATTGATCTTGCTAAAGGCTGTGTTCTTCCAAGGGGACGCGTCTAACGGTTTGATCCTGAGCACTTAGGGTACGATGTGTACGATATGTGCCTTGTGTGCAATGTGTAGACGTCGGAGTCGGAGCGATTATACACGCGCAGATCACCCGTTTACGGGAAAGCCCCATTGATTTGCAGCTAATTTGCCACCTGCACGGCGTTATGCCCCGAGCGTTCGGCTCATCCGTTGACTGCCGCCGTACAAGCATGGCCGACTGAAGAATCTGAAGCAGTTCACATTCGTTTCGGCGCAGCTTCTCCTTGGTCCTCAAACACATGGCATGCTGCTCGAAGACTGTGGAAAGACATTACTGAGCGCTTGACGTTTGCGCTATATGTTCATCGGCTGGTGGGTCTACCCCATGACACCAGGGTCCATTCTTACAAGCATCTTATTGGTTGTGTAAAACGTTTACATCTGCGAGAAACATTGTAGTAAAACTCCTTCAGTTTAGCTGAACGAAGGACGTAAACACGTCATCTTATCTAGGGATCTTTGACAAGCTTTAAATATTAACACCAGGTATTCTAATAGTCGCATGCTTCCTCATTCAACTCGCCATTGCTAGAAACAGTTTTTACTGTCCAAGAACAAGATCCGCGTTCCAAACAATTAACCCGAACATCGCAACCTCTAATCTTATGCGTTGATTCAACACGGTAATTGAGGAGTTCTAAATCTTGCGGGCTCTCCAATGCACCAAGCTTTTCATTCTTTCTCAAGGCGTCAGCGATTGCTCCAGGATGAACGAGGTTCGGCCACAATATGATAATGGACATCAGCCCCGCATCCAAAGCGTAGAGGAATGTCTCATGCCGTAGTCAGTACTCATCGTTACCCTGCGCGTACTCAACCCTTCAAAAATCGGACCTGATCAAAATTAAGACCGAGGTGCCCCAAAGCACGTATAAATGCTTCTTCCATGGCACTGATCAATTCAATGTCAGGAGATGCTTGTATCCGCGATTTTGGAACATGAAGGCTGTGGCCAGAAAGAGTCCAAAGAAGATCATCTGTATGCATAACCCTACTATAAAACCTTCTCGCCAGTTTCCATATTATCAGGATTCTCCTAGTCTGCACCGCTCATAATCCCGCCATTTCCAGATTGCGTAAAGAATGAGAGGACATCGCCACCAACAAAGATCTTCGTAAGCCATATGCGTCTGATAAGGGAGTAGCGCTCTCCATCCGTTAGCAGCATGATGCGACCTAAGATCATGTAAATGCTTGCGGCGAAGAGGGCGGGTCCGAGAAGGAGAAGTGGAGTCTGCATGACATAGGGTCCAAGAGCTTCCCGATCGCTATGGGATAGCGCGCACCCGATGCAAACAATTGTTTCGAAGATTCCGCCGATGATGAATGGGATCATGAACCACGACCGCTTGCGACATGCTTGTCATCCGTGATATATGGTGATGCACCCGAACAGAAGTACGAAGATCACCGCACCCGCGAGTGTTGGCATGTAACGATAGAAGGCCTAGTCTTCATAACCTGTTCCGTCGCTCATGTCTAAAAGGTTCCAAGCGGACTGGAACAGTTGGCGTAGTGACCGGCGATGGAGTCGTGTTTTAGGGAGCCAGAATATTTTTGCCGATCAATTTGCATCCGAAGAAGATCACAGAAGAGACGCGTTCTTGAGACGCGAGGAGAAGAGGTTGGCATACCTTGCGCGAGTGCTTCCCCTATATCAAGACTGCTCTCGTTTACTACGTTTCCATATTGGACAGCATTTTCGTGCTCGTACAGACAGGTCGGAGGGCATCCGCATCTGGGTCTTCGAATCGCAAGAACCATGCTGTAGAAGCACCGAACGCAGATTAAAGAACAAGAAGAACCATTTACAATGTGTGAAGTACGGTAACATTGACACAACATGCCGCGCCGGAAGAGTCGGCGTAGGTCAGTGTCGCGTATTTGCGATCTGCTCATTGGCCAGGTGATCATTACTCATCTCGGTTATGCACTGACTACTCCCCTGCTGAGATCTTCGTTAACGAACGGCATCATCTCGTCCGATGTCGCGGGCTCAGCCTCCGCAGACGCGAATCTCCAGAACGACCTGCTGCGATGATGCTGGAAACATCGTGAGCCGTGGAGCTTGATGTCAGCTCCCTAATGGCGGCGCCACGGTACTCGAGACGCCTACGAAGCCACCACAACACATTCCTGTTCAATCGACACCTCCGTTTTCTGACTGCATAGACGCTTAGCACTTTCTTCCTAGCACTCCGGCATCGTAGTACTGTCGTCGATCTTGTCTCATGTCTCATCCGGGCTTTGCTGGAAGCATCCGATTATCACCCAAGCAACTTTCCACCAGCAGTGTATCTAAACTAGAAGGCTCGATGCCGAACCGTATACGACGAGCGCATACCATGTCCAGATTCGGATGTCAGCAATGTAAAAAGAGACGCATAAAAGTAGCCATTTCCTCAAGAGCTATCTGCCATCTTGTGCGACGCCACAGCGACCATGTCTGATGACCGCTGCGACGTGTGTACCAAGTCGCGCCTTTAACATTTCCTGGTCTCGCCTGTCGATATGGTCTACTGCACTTTGCATATACGAAATCAACTGACACAGAGCACAGTGCGACTAAAAGCATGCTTCCTGTGGAATGTGTATCAAGAAAGGGGAGACCTGTAGTTACCTCCAACCTGCGCCCTCGAGTCCCCTCACAATCACGTCTTCAAGTCAATCTTCTAGGTCACCAGACACGCAATTTGTGTCCTCGGTGGAAGATTGCGGTTCCATAGATGGTTCAACATCCGCCCACCACAGCACCATGCCGCCACGATAGCAGCTCTCCAGTTGAGCGAGATGGTTTACCGCCATACACCCACTTCCAAGACTCATTGAGAACGCGCCAAAGCGCACTTCCTTCCTCGCTACAAGACGTACTGTCCTACTATACACGCACAACAAGTCTGACGATCGAAAACGGGAATCGAGAGACAGCTGTTTGGCAGAATAGCATCCCTCAAATTGTTGCGCGCTACAACTTCTTGACGCATTGCGTCCTCTCAATCACGTCGCTACACATTGCATATCTTTCCAAGACTCGAGATCAGCCCAAGCAATTCAGCCATTTGAATGGCGTGGCTGCCTTTCAGATGAACCATGCGCTTGCGGGTTATCGTTATGAGGTCGAGAAGGTCACTCCGAAGAATGTTGCTGCGGTGTTTGCAAGCTCGGCGTTGACTGTCATATATCTTATGTACACTTCGGTCTTGAATTTCAGAGACTTGGAAGCCAGCTTTCCTTCTGGTGATATGTATACAACTAAGATGGCGGGCAAGATGATTTCTTGTGTCGTCAGAACGATATGGGGACTCCAGGGACCCCTAGAGGTCCTCGTGAAAGGTTGGAGCTGGATAGTTGATAGCAGTACACAGCTTGTGGCAACAAGGAAAGGGTGGCCAAAGACGCGCAAACCAGCATTCCCATAAGTCCGTGATGAAGACGAAAGGTTACTCCGTATCAGGGACTTGTGTCTTCAAACAGACCGACAGTACGATCCGCACTCGAATTACCTCAGCCAAGCATTAGATCTACTTCGCGAAACATACGCTTTTAATTCACAACTCCTGCTGAAGGCTTCCAATGCTTCTCGTGCGACTGATGTTCTACTCGATCGCGGCGCAATATTCTCGTGGGTTGTTCGTGTCCCTCAGGAATACATTCAGCTCGTGAAGCCCAAGAACGTGATGCACTCGTCACTCTAGCGCACTTTGGTATTCTGCTCCTCCGGACTAATACGGCGTGGTGGCTTGAGGGCCTTGGGTCAAACTTTGTAAAGCCTGTAGCTGTAGCGTTAGAATCATAGGACCGGAAACTGATTGAATGGCCAGCACATCTTGATGGCGTAAGTCTGTTATAGGATTAACTAATGTCATATGTTGCCATTGTCATCGTGTCCACTAGGGACTGCAGTTATGCACCTCGCTTCCACGTCTGATCCTTTCGCCCTGTGTCTGTTTCCCTTGAGCTTTTAAGTTCAGTATCCACGTCGCTGAACCTGAATTACCGTATACAAAGCACCATAATAATCATCTTTGCCATGACTCCAAGCATCAGAAATAGACATATTGGAAACGCGGTGCTCCTGTCTGTCGCACCAGGGTCCTCCTCACGTAAAATGATCGCATGAGCAACAACAAACGATGCTCCCAAAAAAAGCGACAGGCCGGGTCTAGGATTCCTAGAGCAAGATCCTTCCATACTCAGGCTACCTCATCCAAAGTCGTTTGTGTCTGTCACGGGTTGCCAGATCCCCTCATCCCCGGAGTCTTTGAACAAGTGGCAGGCATAGAGGACACAGATGCTATTATAGAAGCAAGCGCTGATAAGAAGGCATACCGGACATCATCGTAGACTTGCATTTCAGCCTGCAGTCTTTTGCAATCCAATGAAGTAGACGAGAAGAGCGAAGATTAATACATTAGGAAGAAAAACATTTAAGCCGGGTAGGAAGATGGCGCCATAGACGTGCGACGGAGCATTTGCAGCAGAATTTTCTTTGTTCTTGCAGCGTCAGTCATAGTCCAAGACAGAAGATATAAATGCGAGAAAGAGCTTGGTTTCGGTCTTAGGGTGCACAAATCTTGCGGGAGCGGGAAGGTGCGGTCGCATCTCAAGGTAGATAGAACTGCGCACGGCATCCTCGAACATCGCATCACTCGAGCATGCAGAGCATGAGCACTAACAGATTGTATGGACGTCAGTCACGCTACTTCTCCAGAGCAGTGGTTGAGGCCTCATGTCGCGTCAAGTGACTGCTGATTCATTACGTACACTTCCGTCGTTATGATCAGTGCCATGCTAGGCTAATGTCTAATAATGCTATTATCCTGCATAAAGTCCTCGTAATCCTAGCTCTTCATAAATCAAGGTGGTAAAGGCTCACTCTAAAGTAAAACTCCTTGTGGGTAACCTGTAGATGCCTATTTCTCAAATAGCGCCGTTGTAGATATCCCTCAGGATTGGTCTGCCATCCAATACACTCCTCTTCCCTGCTGTGAAAACCTTCCCAGGTACTCTCCTCTCTTTAGGACTACCGGTTGCGCTCTTGCTACCGATCATTTCCTTCGGACTTTTCGCGTTGACCTTGCCAGGTTTCTCCGTAAGATCACCCAGCGCCTTCCGCTTCTTCGAAGGACTGGGCGTTAGACTAGGACTCTTCGCCATCTGGTTGGTGAAGGAAGAAGGGTACGACTGTTTGACGGGTGTTTTGCCTGTTTGTGTAACACTTTCGTCAAAGACATGTGATTCCACCACGCTGGGCTGGAGGTCAAGTACCCAGTCTTTCTCCCGGCAGAGGGCAATCATTTCGCGCAAAAGTTCATTGCTCGACAACGTCTTCTCGCTACCAAGAATAATAAGTTTCGATCGCGCGCGAGTCAGAGCGACATTCACACGTCTGCGATCTTTCAAAAGATCACCCACAGTGCCGTTTTCATTGCTTCGAACGCTAGAAACGATAATGACCTCCTTGTCGCGGCCTTGAAACTTGTCTGCAGTATGTAGCTCGACACCTGCACACCCTTGTCCACTGGTGGCCGGAGCAGCAAGTTCAGAAGACTGTGTTTGAGTGTGTGCGGAAGACAGGCTTTGTCGCAGTAAGGCGAGTTGTGATCGATAGAAAGCTATGATGCCGATCTCTCCGGTAGGGACACCAAGGCTGAGAAGAGAAACTGTGAGTTGTGTGACAAGCCGTGCCTCGAGGGTATTGGTGATGCGGGATCCAGCTTGTGTTTCTAGAGTAGAGGAGATGAGATCGGTGTTGATAAAAACAACTGGGTGATCAGGCGATAGAGAACGAGAAATCCAGCAGTTCGCTGTGTCAGGACCAGTACATGGTGGCGCCATATTCAATCGTGATTGGTGTGCTTTATGGTGATAGGCAGTGAGACCATTAGGCTTGGGAACTGCAAGCTTGCGAGAAGCGACAGCAGGCGTACCACATTTCAGACGTCCCGAATAGATGAAGTTGTTCGACAACAGCATAACGTCAGCGCACATTCGATACTGATGCTCCAAGCTAACGACGGCCTGCGGATGAGCCTCGCAAAGAAGCTTGAACAATGAGACATCCAGTCCACCTTCCACGGCCTCTTTGTTCTGTACCAGCGGAGGTAGCTGATAATGGTCGCCAACGAGGATGAACTTCTGAGCCATGCGAATGGGACCCAGGCAAACAGGAAGGGTGATCTGAGACGCCTCGTCGACGATACAATAGTCAAAGACGCGGCGGCTAAAGAGGGGGTGGTTGATGGTGAGACATGTTGTAGCTACAACGGGCGGCTGCATCCACGACCGCTCAAGCTCCTCGAGACTGTCTTTTGGCTCTACAGCAAGTGTGGCGAATTCTCTGACTTCGGGATGAATCTTCTTGGCAGCGCCCAATCGCAAGATGCCGATTTTGTCCTCCCGGATCTTGAGGAGAATATTGTCGACGGCAGTGTGGGTATATGAAGTAAGCAAAACACTCTTTCCCTTTGCAACCAGCGTGCGGATGATGTGCGCGATGGTCGTCGTTTTGCCGGTTCCTGGCATACCCAGCACGAGAGCATAGTCTTTTGCAGACATGACTTTCCCGACGGCAGCACGCTGGTCAGAGTTCATAGACATCTGTGACGACTGCGGCAGTGAGATTGCATCTGACATAGGCTTGAATACGGGAGCTCGTCCATCGACGATCAGCGCACGGAGGTCATGAGCCTTGTAGACACTGTTGTCCATGATCTGGATAAGGTTGTTGCGGGCTGCAGCCATGCCGTTGCTGAACTCGTCTTTGTCGAGACGATACAGTACCGGTTCCATGTTGGCTTCGTATTCGGCGGCAGTCTCGCCCTCTTTAGTCACTTCCATGATGCCTGCGAATGTTTGGTTGATTTGTGGATGGAATCCTGGCAACTTGATCCGGGAATTGTGCAAGCGTCTATCAACAGCCACGGTGATGCGACGTTTCTTCACGTTAGTCACATAGCCATTGGCCAAGGCGAAATGACCTTGCTCATCCGAAACCACAATGGGCTCTCCGATGATGAGCTGAGATTCAGTAAATGAGAAGCCGGGAACTGGCTGTTGTTTCATGAATGTGTAGTTGAATCGGTTGATCTTCTGACCATGCTTATCTTCATGTCCAGATCCGGGTTCCAGAATGACGTTCGAGAAGCAGCGGCCGAGCTTTTCACGTTCGGTACTCAGCATGGTCCACAGTTCTCGCCGAAACTTCATCATATCCGTCTCTTCTTTCGTCAACAGTATGTCCCACTTCTTCATGAACGCCCGATGGGAAGGCTGGAGCGGCTTGACAAGCTCATCGTATCTCTCCTTTGCTTTCTTGTTCAGCATCTCGCCTTTCCCATCTTCAACAAGGTTATGATACAAGAAGCATGGCTCCTGCGCGTAACACTTCTGGCACTTGAAGTCCTCCTTGGGGATTGGCGGCAGGTCAATGCGGTCTCGAACATAGCAAGCCAACTCATTGCGCTTGATGATCATATGAATAATGTCGTTACGAATAGCAGGGATCCGACTAATCTCCGAAGTCTCGAGGTAATACAGAATACCGTAGGCAATGTCGACATCTACTACTGTTAGCTAAGATTTCGAACACGGGTGGGAGCCCATACCGTATCGATTGGACAACAATAAATTGTACAAGGCGGTCTGTGCAACGTGTGCAGCGTTCGAGGAGTTTTTCCCAGTCTTGACCTCGAACGGCACCGTCAGCGTCCGTTCCCCTTGATCGTCTCGCATTGTCACTTGTACAGTAGCATCAATATTGCCCTTCAGACCATACATGGGAGACCAGACATGCTCTTCAACGTCAAGTAGCTTGTTGATGCTCATGGTCGACTGTCGTCCATTTCGCTCTCGAACGACAGCATCCGCTTGAGGCTCTGCACAAACAAAGATCTTGGCCCAAGCCTGCAGCTCAGGCAGCTTGCTACTCAAATGTTCTTTTACTGCTTCGCAGGTTGAGTTGATCTCCAGTATGGTTTCGAGGTGGCTCGGCAAGAGCTTCTCAATAGTCTCCAATAAGAACTTGGATTGCCACTGGTTTGCCTTGATGGCCTCCTGGAATAGCTCGTGGAGTAATGTCCCGTAAAGCATAGGAGCGTTGGCCTTGCTAGTAGCCTTGACACGATCCTGGAGCACTGCTCGTCTCAAGCACCCAAAAGAGTCTGCGACAACAGTCGACGATATGAGATGATCCGGGTGAAGGATGAGCATATTGTGGTGATCGTCAATGATACATTGTCCAGTACTTGTGAAGTCGCCAATGACATGCACAAACGAGCCCGTAGTACAAGGAGTGTCGAACCAAGCTTGTCGCAGGGTGATTGCCTTGAACAACTTCGTCTTCTCCTCTTCCACTAGCAGAACCTGTGTCGTGTTAGCTGCATTATCCGAGCGGCCGCCGCATCATTGACTCACTTTCTCAGGCATTGAACAGCCTCGATCCATAGTATACGAACTCTCGTCTACTCGCTTGATAAGATAGCGTTGTATTGCTCTATTGTCCTGTTGACTCTTCGAGGTTTAGCACGGCTTATACTCTTGGGTAGGTTGATATTCTACTTACAGTACTGGCAGGTACTTGTGTGGCTGCGACTTCAGCGGCAGCAAACTCATCCGCGTCGATGTCCTCCCCGAATTCATCTTCGTCATCGTCGTCCATGAGGCTAATGACAGAGGCTGACATTCCACTTGCAGTCGCTGGTACTCCTACCAGTTGTCCAGTGGGTGCCTGGTCCGCCGTTGGAGGTTCCACAGACCTTGTGTCATACAGCGATGCTACGTGTTCCAGATCGGCGGCGAAGTCGTCTTCATCGTCCATTCCAAACTCGTCATCATCACTGACTTGTTGTAAAGCGGGAATCGGTGCGAGGGGCTGATGCGGAGGCGAGTTTATGGGCTCCGTGGGTACGGTGACATGGCTGGCGGAGCGTGCTAGAAGTAATTTGGGTGCGGGTCGAGGCGGCATATCTAGGGCTTCCACCATGTCCGCGTCGAAGTCGTCTCCAAAATCATCCGATGACCCTTGCGATGCCTGTGGCTTTTGTGCCACGTCTGTCTGGTCATCTTCCTGTAACAGTTGGTCGTCTGCGTCCAGGATATCTGCCAATGGCGCTGAGTTGTGTCGCACAGTCTCGGATGTATTCCCCAGTTGTTCCCGGGCGCGTCGCTGGAGAGGAGAACCCGACGATGGATCTTGACGATCTCCAGCCCCTGGTAACGGTGACGAGCTTGCCGGCATTGACGACGATACGCGCGGTTGTGATTTGGAGACGCACTCTCGCATGCGCTGCACCATGCTCGCAAGATTTGGTTTGGTAGGTTGCCTGAGCATCATGCCGTCCGAGCTGGAAGCGCCAGCGAAGACGTCCTCTGCAGCTTCCTTGTCTGGCTGAAACACGCCGTGAGTTCTCCTTCTTTTTCGACGCGATGCTGGAAATTCAACACCGCAGCTTGCCCACCTCCGCAGCCCACTAATGCTTCCGGCAGCAGCTTGTGACCTTGGCGACGACTCGTTGATGAGGTGCGCAAATGCCACGCTCTTGTTGGCGCTTGGAGTTCCCTTGTTGTTCGTGTATCGTGACCATAGCTCCATGGCAGGGTCGGCCTGGGGGGTTGTGATGTCTTGCCTGGTCGCATCCAGCCTGTGTTCCTCTTGCGACGGTGCGACGGGCGACGAACTCCTAGCGCGTTTCTTGTTTTTCCGTACAAAAGGTGTATTCACCGCTTGTGACCCTCTCCATATCAACTGCTCTTCGGGTGAGGCGACAGGGTGCGGCGCGTGTCGTGAGGAATCATCGATGTTCCCAACCAAGTCGGCAAGCGGTAGCCTCGTCGTGGCAGGTGTTGACGGTGGCGGGCAGTCTGAGATGGTCGGGAGCCTAGGGGTTTTGTCCGTAGCAGCTACGTCTTTCGCGACTCTGTTCGCCTTTGGCGTGCCCATGGGCTTCGGTGTCTTCCCCAGCGCAACAGGTCGATTTTCCTTGTCGGCGTCGCGTCGTTTCAGAGGAGCATCGGCGGCTGGCATACCCTCGACGAACTGGAAGGCTTTGAGCTTGGTACGGGTCTGGGTCGAAGGCATGATCGGAGGGCCGGTCACTATGTGCCGGGCCTGTGGCGCCGCCTGATTACTGTTCTGGTGGGGGAAGTTGCGTGGGCGGTTCCATTGGCCCTTGTACTGGCGCGAGGATGAGCGATGAGTATGCGATGGCAGTAGAGGCAGGCAGTTGTCCAAGTACCTTTGGCTTCTGGTTCTGGTCAAAGAAAGATGTCTGTCGCGTGGACATGGGGGCGGTAGGTAGCGTAGTCGTGTCGAACGGGTTCAACGCGAAGACGCGTCGTGGGTGGCCAATCACAATGAGCGAGGCGAGAGCCCGTCATCACGTGGGAAGAGCGGCGATCCCGCGCCCATGGCGACGCGCGACCAAGGACTCGTCTTTGCCTCGATCTTGCTAAGCAGAGGGAACTGGACTGTTGCTGCGCAGCTGGAGGCAGACTGGAAATGCTAGCTTGAACGGAAACATTGTGGCCAACCCTCACTTCCATGTTCTCGCATGGCCCGATGGGGAGTACAGTCACTGAATTGACATGACGTGGCATATCACAGACGGCTCCGCGCATCAAAGTGCAATCCAGGGAGCTCTGGAGATGGACGGGTCAGATGGTTGCGTTTGCGCCAATGGAAAATGCGTCAACCGAAGACGGGAAGCTAGGGCCATGCCTAGGCGGAGTTTGGACATTCATCCCACGCTCTTGGGCTCTTTCCCCAGATTGTGCGCGCCGACCGTGAATCGCTCACCCAACAGCGGCCCTCTTCTCTGTTCACTTCCCCTCAGACACCTCGTCCCGTAACAGCACTACCGCCAACATGTCTGCTGCCGATGCGAAGCCATTGCCTTTCGTCTACCAGTTCGCGGCCGGTAAGTGCAAACTATCCCAACACCGCCCAGCTCCGATGCGACGGCTACTCGAGGAAACTCCGGGACTCGCTCAAACCAACAATGCGATACCGCTTGTGCTCAAAATTAGAGCACGGCAGTCGCGCGACTGGTTTAAGCTTCAGAAATGTGAATTGGCACTAACCATGTGTAGGTGCCGTGGCTGGTGTGTCAGAAGTGAGTGCGCAGCCTTTAGAGAAGCTCGCGTGAGGTCGTGAATGCTGATGCAGCCTGTGTGTAGATCCTGCTCATGTACGCATCTTCCCTTCTCCAACCATCCAACATCGAAACGCTAATATCGTCTCAAGGTACCCGCTGGACGTCGTCAAGACCCGAGTGTAAGCAACCGCACACACACACGGCCAATCCTAGATCGCCTCTAAAGATTCGCAGACAACTTCAGACCAGCAAGTCTGTCGGGGAAGACAGTTACAATGGCATGGTAGACTGCTTCAGGAAGATCATCAAGAATGAGGGGTACGCTATGACACTCCTGCGATCATGAGCACGAGGGGCTGACACCGGGCAGTGCGTCAAGATTGTACCGCGGTATCACCGCACCTATTCTTATGGAAGCCCCCAAGAGGTACGCATGCTTCCACCCTCCCTTATCCAGACTCGGAAGAGCTTCATCTCACGCGATACAGGGCTACCAAGTTTGCAGCCAACGACTCATGGGGTTCCTTCTACCGCAATCTGTTTGGCCAGGCCAAGATGAACCAATCGCTCTCCATCCTCACTGGCGCAACTGCCGGTGCCACCGAAGCCTTCGTCGTCGTACCCTTCGAGCTCGTCAAGATCCGGTTACAAGACAAGGCGCAAGCCCACAAGTACAACGGCATGGTTGACTGTGTCACGAAGATTGTCAAGCAGGAAGGACCTCTGACTCTCTACCAAGGTCTTGAGTCGACCATGTGGAGGCACATTCTGTGGAACGCTGGATACTTTGGCTGCATCTTCCAGGTCCGCGCGCTCTTGCCTACAGCGACCACCAAGAAGAGTCAAATCACCAACGACCTCATGTCTGGTGCTGTCGGTGGCACTGTCGGTACCATCCTCAACACTCCCATGGACGTTGTCAAGTCGCGTATTCAGAACTCTCCCAAGGTCGCGGGGTCAGTGCCCAAGTACAACTGGGCATGGCCGGCTCTCGGTACGGTCATGAGGGAGGAGGGTTTCGGTGCGCTATACAAGGGCTTCTTGCCCAAGGTCCTGAGACTGGGACCCGGAGGTGGTATTCTCTTGGTCGTCTTTACTGGTGTCATGGACTTCTTCCGCAACATGCGCGACGGCAAATAAGTAGGCGCTGGGTTTGTAGTCGGTCAGTGTACTCTTTGGATTCCTTCGAGCATTCAAGAGCAGGACAGAGAATTGAGAGATAGACTAGTTATCCTGTATCCGCTTTTGCTATATCAGCAAGGCAGGGTCAAATCACGTCCTTCGAACCTCCCCCGAATTTCGAGACGATCATTGTCCACTTTCGTCACCCAACTTACGTGCACGCAAGATTGACTAACACATAGTACGCGCTTGTACTGTCCTTAATTTGTGGAAGATAAGACCCCGAAGCTACAGCATACCGACGCATGCCAATCCCGCGATCTAGAAACACTTCACACCCCACCTGCGCGGCTACACGCGGATGACGTCAGCCCTCCCCTCCAAGCACCACCATAACCCCGTCCTGCAGCCTGGTGACCCCCAAAGCGCAAACAAACAAGTTAGTCCGCACAAGTGCCAACCAGGGTCTACTTGCATAAGTACTGCCTCTCTCCAGCCTACTCCACTACCACTACAATATCTAGACACGACTATCTACCTTCACGATTAGACGCCTACCAAAACTACGCGCACCCAAACACATACATCTGCACAAACACTACACCAACTCAACAGCACCACACAACATGCCTCTCGTAGTCCCCGGTCTGCAGTCCAAGGACGGAAACTCTGGCGATGACTGGTCGAGCAAGCTCATGGGCAAGAAGCTTGGTGACCAGCACGATGAGGTGGTGAGTCCAGTCCGCCAATCACCTCCTTTCCTCTTCCCACCACATACCTCAACACTCCATGTTCCTACTACATTCTGCACAGCCCAGACATCAGCACTAATGCACCGCCACACTCAGACCTTCGCGAAGACCGACCTCCCCCAACAACACCGCGTCCTCAAGCCCGACACCATGAAGACGATGGACTTTAAGCCTGACAGGCTCAACGTCCATGTCGATGAAGATGGCACAGTCAAGGATGTTACAAAGGGTTAGAATTCTCCTGTCTGGCACAGCTGCTAAGATGGGATGTGAGAAAGAGAAATGAAGGCATCAACACATATGGGTTAGGATTCGGGTTCTCAAAGGAGCCATAGTAGGACACAATCAAGTCGTGGAATCAAGAGACACTCGTGCAACACTGGGCAAGTGAAGTGATGTGTGAATATTGGCGACAATAGACCCGTTCGATGAGAGATCCTAAGATTCGCCTTTGCGACTGTGACAACGCCTGACACTCCAACGTCAATGCTCGATCCTGTAATGGTTTGATACAGTAAAGGTAGAAGTATATACATCTGAACAACTAGGAGAATATGACGTCCGAATAGCTGCGGCAGGCTCTAAAACTTGGATGACGCCAGGACAGCCTTGGTCAGCCTTCGGTCTAAGCCCTACAGCCCTATATGCGCATGGATATCGTAACAGAATGCACCAGTCGGCGTCGCCGAAAGACATCGCCACTGTGGAGAAAGCTTGTCACAACGTCGTTCCTCTCAAGACTTACTGATGAAGAACAGTTCAAGCTTTCCTTCGCTTCCCCGACGTTGCACTATCTTTCCTAACCAGTTGTCCGTCGTCAGGCTTGTCACTCAATGCTTCGACGACACTGGTCATCTTCAACATGGTACAATGTATCGCTTCAGGGTGTTCGAAGCAGAGCATGACGCATGCTCTCATGGTTGTCGCAGAGAGATATCTTCGCAGCATCTTATCCTCGCTTTTGTTACTTGCTGCTCCCATGACTAGCCCGATCCATAGCAGCACCCCAGCCATATCGCCCCAGCACTGTGAAAGATTGGATTCCTCGAGGGCGTCTCGAAGTTGTTGGAGGATAGAGCGTCTATTGGACGTGGGTGCGGTGCTCCAGCGCCGAGGAGATGTGTATGATGAGCTTGATTGTAACGACCAAATTGAGGGACGTTGCGATCGTGTCGAAGAACTAGAAGCTCGGTGGCCGAAGGGAAAGCCAGATTGTTGCTGTGAGTTGACATCGCTGTAAGATCCAAAGGTAGAGCTCTCAGAGCAATCGGTAGCCGGAGTTATATGCTGAATATCGAGTGTTGAAGGGATGGAGTCGTTTGACTGCGAGGCTATTGACGAGGTGTACATGGCTCGTCGTAACTCAGATGACTCTACCCTGTTGAGCGCCTCTGACAACGGAACTCGGTCGATCATAGCTTGAGCTTGAACGCGCGCGGTGAGTCGAATCGCTTCGTATCTCGAGTGGTTTCCGCTCGAATCAGATGCATACTGGTTGATACGGCTGTGGTACTTTTCTATCTTGGATGGATTACTTTGGCGGCTCGAGCCCTGAGCATCGAGAAACGCCTCCATCATCGTTCGGATGTCTTCCAGGAGCTTCTGCGCACTCGACGAGCATTTGATCGACTTTTCGAGCGTTACGTACCTGCCATGAGGCTGGTAGAGTGGCGACTCTGGTATCACATCGTCAGGGCGATGTCTCAACCCCAATCGGCTAAGGCAGTACTCGACATACATCAGATCGGGCTTGCCTTCCCGCAAAACGGCAGTCGCAAGATTCGCCCACGATACTGCCGAGGCTAACTCACGGTTCACACCCAGCTTGTCAAGCCCACCGCGCTGCCTGATCATAGCTGCAATCCCGCTTTGGTGGAAATCCAGTCCTGCTTCCGCCCGGCTAATGACATCACCCAGGATGAGTTGGCTGACTGCCATGATGTTGTAGTCGGCCACACGCTGCTCCCTATCGGTCAGATGTTCACTCACAAAGTGTATAACATCCTGACGCAGTGCTACTGTTTCTAAACTCTCTACTTTGCGGTTTTGAATGACATCATCGTATGCGGACGCCATGTAGAGTGTACTCAAGAAGGTGTGTGGATAGTTCAGGCATACAGGAATCCAGTGTCTTCCCAGACCTGCAGTGCCGAAGTAACCCGCGCATTTGAACTTCAACCTCTCGACATTAACGCGACTGTCTCTTGATTGGTACATGGTGCCGAAGGGATCTAGGCCCTTTCCGAGGGAGAACAATTCTGGCACTTGATATATGTCGAATGGATATATCCTTCCTACCACTATAGGGACCACGATCGGTCTCTGTGGAAGGGTCGATTGGCGTGCTACCTGAGTATCGGAATTTGAGGTACTCGGATTGTTGTTTCTGGTCAGCTGACGCCCTTCGGGCACCAAATCCTTCTTCTTGCTATCGCTTTTCCCTTTGCCTTTCGGCATCTTGATAGGTCGGGGTTGCGCGCCGCCTTGACTGCCGACACTTGATCGTGACTTATTCGAGACTTCACTGTTGGCTCTGGATTTGCCGCCAGCCTGGTTTTTTATGCCCTTTAGATAACTGCCCATTGCAGTCCGACGCACGGCTTGCATGACAGGTTTTGTTTTGAAGTCGTCCGGCTTATTGCCGGTGATCCAGCGAAAGCCTCCACCGCCAGCTGGTTGCGCCGTTGGCGAAGGACTCGCTGACTTCCGCGAACACAACGGATCTGGCTCATGTTAGCATATCAAGTCGCTAGAGTGAGCTAGTTATGGTAGTCAAGAGTGTCGTTGACGTTGGTGATCGTGTTATACAGACTGCGTAGATGCAGCGCGCAACCAGTGGACCTCGGCAGCGAGAGCGCCTCTGCATGTGTCACGCGCATTAAGTCCGTTCGATGACATGAAAAGGCACGCTTACCATTGAGGTCTTGTGGAGGTGACATGAAATTATAATGTAAGCAGCCCGTGTCCGATGTAATAGTTGATGCTGGTGAAGGATAGACAAATGGCATGGAGTGGGCGGCGGAGAACAGCGGTCGTGCGGCCGGAGGGGCAGTCATTGTTGTCGACTAGCTAGTCCGATACTCAAGATAGGTTGACAAGCGCAATGATGTTCGATACGATAATCCGAATGTCTTGGTCATTCCCAGTGCAGAGCGAAGGTCGTCAAGTGGGATTTGAGGAATAAGGGACGAGGGATGGATCAGTTCGGATAAGGCTGAAGGGGTATGGGGCCAGACGCATATATATGCGGCTGGCAACAGTGTGCCTTGCCGCTGGGGAATTATTCCAGAAAAGGCGCAACACCACTCATCCAAGGGCTCTGTGTTGCATGATGAAGCGCAAAGCAGGCAATTCTGCGTCATGAAGCGTGTGCTGAGCATGCGCAGCAACGTGGGAATGCCGGAGATCATGCGGTGAAGGCACCTTGACTGTGTATTTCCGTACCTATACTGACGAGTGAACGAGAGGCCTGCGCGCATGGAGTGGAAGGATTGCTGGTTGCCTGAAAGCCGGCCCATTGCACTGGCACTCTCTCTAGCGCAGGACGCGTCGGAGACAAAATACGATGGGAAAGTAAGGCTTTCGAGGCTGGCTAACACTGTTTTTATGGATACGTCACGTCGGACACAGACGTTCCAAGTTGTCACGATGTGCGCGTTGCCCATGAAGGACATGATGATGGATCTGCGCCCTGCCATCCCTCCAACGAGTGCTCGAGAGAGAGACCCTACTTCCAGCGATTGCCTTGTGACGAGAACAGACAACTTATTGGACGCTGCTTCATATGTGCTCTCGCTGACCACCAAACCCTGGAGACGGCGTAAAGACCAAGCGCATCTCACCGCTCGGGCGGCTCCACCGCGTCACCCAAGCGAACGACTACCTTGTTGTCGCATCTATGCCCCAAGATTCGGTCCAGCTGCGTACCTTGTATATTTACCACGACACCTTGTCCCGTTAAAATGCCTTGGCACAGCTACGTACCTCTAGACCCAGAGACACAAGCGATCAAGCGATGCTACGTTAGACGGAGATACGGAGATCACAAATGCTACCACAATTTGAGCGTTTCGCTTGCAAGTGTACCAGCTGCATGGGCGCGCCATGCTTCGGGAGCCTGTGGAAGATACGGTAGACGGAGGTAAGTCGGTCGTTATCACCAATCGCTATGCTTCTCCTGTACGTCGTGAGGCCGTGTAAGCAGCCCCGTGGGGCCAATAGGACCCTACAGGCTTAATTATTGGCAGAAGCAAAACCAGACCAAGTATCTGGGACCAACGGATGCCTGCGGTACCCCGAGTACATAGGTCGCTTAATGTTGCTGTTGTGAGCATGGCAGCATTGAGTATATGGAACGCTGGTGGAAATATGTATAACTACATCAGTGAAAGTATACCAACGTCCCAGCTATTACTACTGGCGTAAATTGTTCATACCAAGGCCGAAGTAGTCCCCAGATACGTGTGATGGGCTTGTATCGCTACTGGCACTCACGTCACTCACTCCGGGACTAATGTCACCATTCTCCCGCGACGTCCTGCTAGCACCGTTGGCACCGAAATCAAAGCCTGGGCCACCTAATGACCTAGTCCCGTTGTTGCGACTTCTGAGGGGAATGTTTAATCGGGCGGTGTCGAACGTGAAATGCGACTGTCCAAGGCCTGGCTCTGCTGACGGGGTCTTCAGCTCCACAAGTTCCAAGGTACTGCGCAGTGTCGCACCGGATTCATCGAGAGCCATGAGAAAACGCGCAAGTTCCTTGCATAGCTCCCAATCTTGTTCGTCCTTAGCGCGTTGAAGTAAGCGCACGACTTGGTCACCCGTTGGCCGCAGTTCTTCAAAAGTGTGAAGGACAAGGAGATAACCGCCTGCGGTCTTCAGGTTTCCTTTCTGCAGTGATTCTTCGAACAACTCTTCTGGTGGAGGCAAGTTTGAGAACAATGTTCGCCATGATCGCGCCTCAGTTTTGCGGGTACATTGCACGACAATGTCGAGATATCGAGGAAAGGAGCTTAGAAATGATAGCACACTTGGCAACAGCGCTTGTTCGGGTGGTGGCTGGGTGTCCACTTCTTCGTCCAAGACTTCATGGAGTAAGATTTCCAGGGCATGAGGGAAGTAAAGCAAGTGCTGGTAATGATGGCTAAGATGTAAGGCTGCGGGGTGATTGAATTGCGCCAAGTGAGATCGCAGCAGTGCGGGAAGGAAGAGGTGTGTCTAGCATGTGTGTCAGCATAAGATTGACGAGCCGACAATCAGGCGCGGAGCAAGGCGCGGCAGCTTACTCTGGTGCCAAAACGCAGGTAGGCGAAGCTTGTATCTCTGCGTTGAATCAACTCCGACTCCACACCGAATACGATTGCTTTGTTGATCAATGCCGAGAGAGGATAGAAGTCGACTGGAATCTGAACTGGTGTGGATAGTTCCCGACCGATCTCTGCTGAAGCAGACGCAAGAACATCCTGCATATCTATCCAAACTCGCATGTCATGACCGTCGAAAAACCATAGTGAATCTCGGAGGTCGTGACCATGCACACCTTCCATTGTCAGTTCCATGGACGGACTCGCCGGTAACGAGTCGGCATGCCGGTCTAATGCGAACGCAGGGTGATCGCGCATGAGAGCATACGTCTCCACGTTCTGCGCGATGATGCGCATGTCGTACTTGAGGTCGCCGCTTTCAGTTGTCGTCGGCTGGAGAAGCACAAGTTTGCCGTCCACAAGGAACAGAATAGTTGCAACGGCCACATCCTGTGATGGATCACCATTATCTGTACGTAGTCAGCATGTACACGGCAGTATATTTCCAGGCACGTACGGATCTGGTCCTCTGGTAATATCCAGCTAAGTGCTCGTACTCGCGTAGGTGCACGAATGATGCCATGCAGCGCGATTTGGCCAACTTGTACCAACTTGACACTTGCATCGTTAACACTAATGACGAAATGATACAATATGTTCTCGTAAGTGTAGACGAGGAGTGAATCTTCGCCGGAAGGTGTTATAAGGACAATGGGTGCAGGTAGCTTCTGTGTATGCATGATATGGCTGTTGTCGAGAGCTGCCTCGCGTGAATAGACTCGAACCTTGATACAAGATGTCAGTTTCGATGCTATGATGACGAGACGATGAGCATACCTCATGAGAATCACGACATTCGACGGCCGTAATTAGGACATGTTGAAACCAGCACATGCCTCCCCGAACTGTGAACTCGTTCTCAATGAAAGGATCGTCGAACATCTTCCAGCGTCCGCTGTTTACACTGTAGTGGGCAAGCCCTCTCTTGCCCGCTATCGCCACATACCGGCCATCGTTTGAGATGACCGCACTTCTGATTGGCCATTGATCGACAAGGTATGCTGAAGGTATTTGAACATGGTGCCAAAGAGAGACATCGGCAGAGATTGTCGTTAGGTCCGGCAGCTCGTAACCACGGTAGATCATGAAGCCGGAACTTGTCTGCATCAGCGAACGCGACACGTTAGCCGAGGAGAAGCAGCCAGTAACTGCACTTCGAGCCATCTCTAGAACAAAGAGCCGATTGTCGTCGTTGCCCAACATCAAGAGTTCTGCGCCACCCCCAATCCAGAAAGCTTCTTTGACGCTTAGAAGCCACCCTTCGTTGTTTGTCTTGGAAAGTGTTCTCTCTGCAGTGAAGCTAGTCGCTCCAGGCTTTCCGTATACGCTCCACATTGCCCAGCCACGTTCATATCCAGCGAATAGACAGTATCCATCTGGCGAGTAAGTCAAGACAGTCATCCTGCCGGGAGATGTAACGTTCGGTCGTAGCTTATGCGAGAGTGGGATGTTGCCAGTATAGTCGCGTGCGGTGTATACATAGATCTCACCACTCGCGCAGCCAACAGCAAGTAAAGAGAACCTCGCATTGATTGCAGCTTTGACGCCGTGATCGGCATCATTCTCGGGTGTATGGAAACCATAGCCACGGAAGAGACTTGAAGCGAGCGCGTCTCGTCGGGCGGCCTTTTGGACCGCAAATGCTCGTCCGTCGCCTGTGATCCAACACGACAGGTTCATGGGCCGGTCGTGGACCATTTCACGCAATGACGCCTTGTTTCCTAGCCACGACATCTTGGCCAGTAGCTCGGTACTTGTTTGACTTCCAGTGCTGTCCGGTGCCCAACGGATACATTGCACAGCAGCAGGCTTCTCGGTTGCAACAGTCAACTCGTCGTCCAGAGCTAGAGCCCTGATTATCCCAGCATCAACACGTATGACCATCCGAAAGCGTAGACTGAGCTCTTTCAGGCCGCTGCCTTCTCCCGGTCCTGCATTGACATCATGCTGACGCTGGATCTTGAAGCCTGTAATTGCACTGCTTCTCCTCGCGTGGCCTCCGTGTGTGTTGGTGAACTGGGCCTGGTATATGCGGGATGAGTGGTCTGTCGCGAGCGAGTACGTGATGAGGAATCCGAGCGTGGTCTGCACAACGAAGATCTGGGAGTCGGGGCGAAGTAGAACGTCGGTATTGGGGCCATATGTTCGGACGGATTGCTCTGAACGCAGTACAGAAGCTAGAACAACCGTAGGCTATGGCTAGTTAGCACATGAAGCGTCGGGGTAGCAATCACACATGCCTTTGTCTGCCAGACTGTGAGCGTTGTTCTGGTGAGGGTCGCAAACATGTGTCCGCTCCTCGTCACCCTGATGGCAATGATGGCGCCATGAATATCGTCTTCTATTGACGCGCCATTCCTCGCCTCTACCCCGCTCTTTGTTTGCGCACATGTTCCATCTTCAGAACGTGTCCGCAACTCTTTGTCGTCGCATTGTTCGCCTGATTGCGGGTGGTCGATGCCATCGTGCGAGGTATGCGCGCGCCCGAGATCCGTACGTTTAGTGGCCGCGAAGACGGAGGGCGACGAGATAGGCCAATACGTCATGGCGGTCTACCGCAAGCGAAGGCTGCATTTGCGCGCGCCCATCTCAATGCGGGTATGTGTGCTTCACGAAGCTCATGCCAGCTGGGCGGATGCAGGGGAGGCTGGCTGTGGAGTATGGCGGTCAAATCGTGCGTCACGCGAGGCGCAGCAGTGTGGCGCAAGGCCCGTGCTTGTTTTGGGAGCCTCTACCTCTACGTAAAGATTGAAGTTTGTACCTGCATGATCAATGAATTGATAACGGCCATAGCATTGGCGGATTACAATAAAATCATTGTACAAAATTTTTACTCTTGCTATTCAGTCGAATCAGAAAGAGCGATTCTGAAATTGCTGCATTAAGAAAGAAAGATAGCCATCGATCACGGTGTGAGATGCGCATTTGGGCACATGCATGAGCCAAGGGTAGCACGAGGCCTTGTGTTACCTACAACAGACCAAGCATAGCCGCTGCAATCGCCCTTTCGTAGTGTCCATTGTCTCATGGTACATATTCGCGGTGACAAAAAGTAAAGACAATGACATCCTTTTGCAAGGTAGGACACGATGAGATGCTTCGCATCGGCCAATGGCTATGACAAGGCAGCAAATAGTCACAGCAACAACCTATCCGAACAGTAGCTGTGCATGGTTCCAGAGTGTCCAAGCTAGTCTCGAGCGACCGATAGTGAGGCCGTGATCTAGTGTTCCGCCGAGTGCAAACTTGTGCCCCGCACCACCCAGTGATTTCACTGCCCCTCCTCGCATACAACAGGATATATATATTCAGATTGGCTTTTATACCATCAAAATCACCTAGGTGAGATGGCCGGTTAGTTCCTCAACATGCTCTCATCAAAACATACCTAATATCCTCCAGAGTTGGTTATGGCGCCAGGTTAAGGTCTTCCCCTTAGCACGCAACTTCAAATTGCTTCCTGGTCACGAAAGTGGCGTGGGTTCGAGTCCCACTCTCATCAGCATTCGTCTGGCTTTGTCAGATATCCCAGGTTCTTTTTTTGCTCCTTGGTGCGCCTCGCGTCACAGCAAGCGATGTTCCCATTACTTGGCGCAAGAAAACTTCTACTTGTTCCTCTACCAGGTTTATGCACATGAAACAAGCTTTTACGCACCACCGTATATGTGCTTGAGGGTATCAATGTATAGGAACCGCATCCTGCGCAAACTACAGATGCTCTTGTCATGTCCCTTACGAAGAATCCCGATGTGAGAATGATTCAATTGCGATTGACCATGTGTCCTTAAAACTAGTGTTGCTCAAAACATGAAGCCTGTTAAAGGAATTGGTTTTGTGTACTTCAGGCGGTAACGTCAACGCGCATCACTATGAGTACATACTACGGGTCTACCTAGGTGGCCTCTTATACACACTGTTCACAGTACAATCACTACCAATTATCCATCGGTAGATGCCATGTCACTCCTCTGGTCTAATGAGAAAGATCGTCATCATCGTCGTCAGGAGTGGAAGTAGGACGTGGAGAAAACGGTAGGCCAACAGTGCGAGACGGCGTAATAGAAGGGGAAGGCACAGGAATGGCTGACCGAGAAGGACGAGGCGAGGGCGGCGGGCGGGGTGAGATCACGAAAGACCTAGTCGCTGATAAGCGGCTAGTCAATGTATCAGTACAAGCTGCTACGTGACGGACCATCAAGATACCTACGGCGTACGCGAGAAGCTAGGAGCTGGGCTGCGGCTGACTGTGGGCGAGGAGGGTTTGCAGGTCCAGTCGGAAAAGGAGGAAGGGCAGTTGGAAAAGCAAAGCTTGGGAGGGTTACGCGCGAGAAGCTTGGTACTGGGCGGCGGGAGAAGCTGAGAAACGCATGGACGTCCGGCTCATCATCTTCTTGGGGAGTGGCAGAGGCAAGGCTATATCCCTGGCAGTCATGCTCATAGCTAAGGATGACGAGCTGAGTTTTACCTAGTCATGCCCATGACGTAAAGAACGGTGGAGAACTTCATGTTGACGTCTTGTTCTCGCAGGTCAATGTGTGTTGGAAGTCTGTGCTGGATTCGACAATGAGGACGAGGAGTGAATGGTACAATCTTTATACGCATTGGAAGCTCCGAAATATGACTGAAGCCAGGTGGCATCAGGGGTGTCAAATGTGATTTCGGCTGAAATCATTCTCATTCGCTGTAGCATCGTTGATTGTAGTTGCGATATTACAGACGCGCAACACTCTTGCGAATTCGAAGCACGCATGTCGTCAACAAGCCGGACAGTTCAGGAAGTCCCGTGAGACAGACAGCATGCAATCTGCACCTCCCTGCTCCGGCAAAGATTGACATGAAGCTCGTCTACAGAAAAGGCTACAAATGCTCCATATGGTACTTGGTGTTGGTTTGGAAACCTAGACTAGTGTTTTGTGCCTGCGGCCAGACTCCGTTTCCAGGATTTGGATGGCTGAGAACCCGATGATCTCCCGAAACAGTGGGTTGGTCGCGACATATCGACCAATACTCTTGGAGATCATCCACCTCAACTCTGGGTACATTGATCGCATACTTTCTGCCGTGTAGACCCTAGACACCGGTGCCTGGTTATGAAGACAAGCCATGCGTCATGCTACTTTCCAGGAAATTATACTCGACCATGCGAATCTTCGAAGCGGAACAGAGCATTTCTCGATGCTCTGAGAGAGGTCTGTTTGAGCATGCATCCTTTTAGCCACCAAATGTTTGATCTATAGAGCAGTTTCCTCATTCGATATACTGAGCAGGAGTTTCGTAAGAAAGGTGATACTATGAGCTCAGGTGATGCTTGGTCCAGGTAGGGCTGTATATTTGGTATTCCCAGTATGAATGGTGTGAAGAGAGCGAAGAAATTCGTGGTCGACCCTACCAATACCAAGTTTTGCCTTGTTCAATGTATGTATGCCTGGGGTCGTAAACTTAAGCGTTCGTCAAGCAATTAGCCGAAGCCTGGTGGGCATAAAGAAAGCACCGTCATAGGATGATCAGAGAAAGACCGTCTGGAAAATCGTGGAGAAGCCTGTCGGGCGCAAGGACGTCGCAATTAATATGCAATAAGACGATGTACCCCATACAGTAAAGATGCAGGTTTTGGGCAGCATCGGTGATACTGCGGAACGACAGAACAGATTCCAGACGAACTACTCGCCACATGCCAGAACATTAAGGTATCTCCTACAGGGTGACATGTACACAGATGAGCCACTCTCAGCGTTCGAGCCGGGTTCCTGGTTAAAAGAACAGGTACCCTGCAATTCGATGGGTGAACTTAGTGCGCTCTGGAGTAATAAAGTTATCCAGGCCGTAAGCAAGCACGCCAGAGTGTGCTATCTGGCGCAATCAGTGACGAAGCAAGAAAGTGTAGAGCTGAGGATGGGTGGGAAACGCAAGTCTGCAGAGCAGTGCAGAGATGGTGGTTTCATTCCAAGCTTCGGCCATAGTATCAGCTGTACGAAGAAGCTCGATCAAATCGAGCTGTGACTTTATTAGACCCTATCGTGAAGGTATACACTGTTACTTCCTTAATAGATCTCCAACGTAAAATACGATGTATACCTTGAGGTTGTGGCATAGTTGGCAGACAATTTGGAAAGAATGAGCTTCCCCGTAGCATCAACTCAATCTCTGCATTCTTCATTAGTGCTCTGGTTAGTTCAAAGATTGCGAGTCTCGTCGAGACCAAATGTCATCATTGCGGATAGGGAGTGCGCGAACTGATCATGGTCTAAGGTGATATAATTGCGTGTTCATCGGGTTGGAGTCAGATGCAGGTAGCTGTGCGTTGGACGTGTCGACAAGAGCAGAGATGCGGGAAGTGTGCAGTACAACAGGCTGTAGGTGGATATGAGGCGGCGAGAGATGGCGCGCATCGCATGTGGGACATCGTTCGGCACCTGTCCTGATCAGGCTAGGCTAAGGCTAGACCCCGGCCCGCTTGTCAGAAAAAGTTCACGAAGTCGCGAACTTTTGCGACCTCGAGCTTGGAGATTGCGACTCAACGACAACAATCTCAACATGGCCGGTATCAAGCGCAAATCCACGGGCGCAAGTGTGCCTGACGTCAAGGCTAAGAGCAAGAAGGTCAAGGTTGACAGGCCCGCCACGAAACACGAGACGAAGCACGAGGTCAAGCTGGTCAAGAAGGCGAAGAAGGCCAAGGAAGAGAGCTCCGACCTTGAAGAGTCCGACACCAGCGAACAGGACAATGGCTTCTACGGCTTCTCTGCGGCTGACGGTGCCGATGTCGACATGAGCGACGCTGAAAGCAGCGAGGAGACAGCACAGCCGACCGGCAAGGCGCAGAAGGAACCTTCTAAGAAACCCACAAGTGATGCTGCAGAGTCCAAATTGGCGGGTCTCAACTGTAAGGCACCGTAACGAACCTTATCCCTGCTCGCTTGCTAACTCTCACTTCAGCAACCAACTCGCGAGAAGCGCATGCGAAACAGAAAGCTCTTGCCAGGGAACGAAAAGCCGCCAAGCCGAACGCCGACATCATCGAGCGATCCAAGAAGCTCTGGGAGAAACTGAGGCTGAAGTCGCACGTTGACAAGGAGGAGAGGAAGGGGCTCGTCAAGGAGCTGTTCGACATCATAACTGGCAGGGTCAAGGACTTCGTCTTCAAGCATGACTCCGTGCGTGTCATCCAGACGGCGATCAAATACTCGAACATGGAGCAGAGGCGCATGATCGCGGGGGAGCTAAAGGGAGAGTTCAAGGTCCTGGCCGAGGGCAAGTACTCCAAGTTCTTGATCGCCAAGTTGGTGGAGAAGGGGTGAGTACAGCAGCCATGCACGACTAGATTATGCATCTAACCGACTCCAGTGACCCTGAAATCCGCGACCTTGTAATCACCGAGTTCTACAGCCACGTCAAGCGCATGATCAACCACTCCGAAGCCGCATGGATAGTAGACGACATCTACCGAGCTGTAGCCACACCAGAGCAGAAGAACCGTCTTCTCCGGGAATGGTATGGTCCCGAGTTCTCTATCAAGGGTCTCTCTCCTGAAGGGACCGACAGCGCAGAGCTATCGGCCATCCTGAAAGATTCGCCCGATAAGAGGAAGCCCATCATGGGCTACCTCGAGAACCAGATCAACTCACTCATTCAAAAAAAGCTCACCGGCTTCACCATGCTACACGACGCCATGTTACAATACTTCCTGGTTTGCGAGCCCAGCACCGAACAGGCGAGCGACTTCCTTGAGCACCTTAGGCCGGACCCAACGACCAAGGAGGGCGAAGAGGCCGACAACGTGGATCTCCTGAAGAACCTTGCTTTCACAAAATCAGGATCGCGACTGATGTCGCTTTGCTTCGCATACGGAACAGCCAAAGACCGCAAGCTCTTCCTGCGACCATACAAGGACACAGTTGAGACAATGGCCTTCGACCAACACGCTCATCACGTTCTTCTTGCTGCCATGGCAATTACTGACGACACTAAGCTTTCAGCCAAATCCATCTTCAGCGAGCTTCTACCGAACAACGACGCCCTCCCAGAAAAGGTATTGAACCTCGTCAACGATGCTCGCGCGCGCACAGTTTTATTATACCCATTTGTCGCAGATGCGAAATGGCTGCTAGACGACAACACGCGTGAGCGATTGAATGAGTTGTACGCCATTCGCCAGACTACGTCGAAGAAGGACCCAAACATCCGTCTACAAGAGATCGCGAAGAATATCGAGCCGCAGCTACTGACCGCTGTCACTGCTCGCGCTGCTGACTTTGCTTCCTTCACATTCGGCCTGCAATTTATGGGTGAGGTCCTTGTTGGAGCCCCAGAAGTAGAACCGGCTAAGCGGAAGGAGGCATTGGCGGAAGTTGCCCGTCTTTCGCAATCGATATTGGACTCCGCCCTTCCTGCCTCCGCTGGCGACGGTAAAGCCACCAGTCATGGCAAGAACATGTTGAAGATGTTGGTACAAGGTGGCAAGTTCGATTCTGCCACCAAGAAGGTTGTTCCCGTTGAACCTGCCCTCGGTTTCGCAGACTTGCTTTGGCCTCAGATCAAGGCCAATGTTGTGGATTGGGCGACCGGTCAGGGCTCTTTTGTAGTGGTTGCCTTGACCGAAGCTAACGGCTTTGGAAAGAAGGATGAGGTACTAAAGGCGCTGAAAAAGGAGAAGAAGGCACTGGAGGCCGCTGCCAATCCTCCAGGCGCACAAAATGGGGAGTCCAAGGGCAAGAAGCAGAAGAAGAGCGATAATTCGGATAGCACCCCCAGAGGAAACGCGGGTGCGAAGATCTTGCTTGAAAAGTTGTAGAGTAGCATATTTTCTCTTCGAACATGTATGATGATACCCATGCAACGTTTCCTCCATACACTCTCTTTCGCAGACGTGCCGCATCCCCGTTTATTACGGCAATCCATGCCAACAGCATGACCTTGTAGTGATAGTGAGTGGTGTCGCCAAAGAGTTCAATGTCTACACGGTGTGGTCTACTGGTAGGGGCAGGTAGTAGAGTGAGACATGCATAGCAGATGTACTGCTTGAGGTCTTTTCTGCGTCTTGTGTACCTCACAAAGGCTGAGAATGAAGGTCGAGACATACAACACGATATGCTGCATTTTTCGTTCAGAATGATGTTGCGATGTCAAATTGTTCTTCGTAATGCGTAAAAACATGTTCATCCACGCATCAAGCATTGTCTATATGTTGTACTCCTGAGTACCGTCGAAGCACTCGATTGAGACTCGGCTCTTCTCTTTGCTTGCGAAGGAAGGGGCGATGGACATTGTTGATTAGTCACATTCGATCTCGCAAAGCAGGCGGGCGGACAACAACGCCAAGGTACATCTTTCGCTCTTGCCAAAGCTCTCAACCTCCTCTCTAGTGCATACCCTGGGTATCCTGAATCGCCTCGCTCATTCATCCCTTGCTCCCACAAATGGCATTCACGCGTTGTCGCCGTGCACGTACCCCGCAACGCTGGCCGTGGACCAAAACTTGTGCACCCCGACATGCCAGTACAACTCCAAGCGTTGGTTATTCTTCTCCACTTCAGCGCGTCCACCATAGACCTACGACGTACTTGTATCAAGTTCCACGTTCTTCGATATGTCGAAGCAATCCATATTTGCCAGGTCGATATTAGTGCAAGTTACTGCATGCCCAGAAACCCAATCAGGAAATGCTTCCGACAAAGAACTGTTGTGGTGGGCATTGACCTTGACGTGTACCTGCCGTTCTTACCACGACCTTTCAACACACCCGTGGACGCGTCCAATGAAGGTATATGTCAGACTACGTTTCACCGCTCCTTCTTTGGTCTCTGTATCTCATCGAATTTCATCCACTCGCAATTTCTGTGTGACCCGCACAGATGCAAAGCATCGGAACTTGCGAACCTCTTGTACAGACATATCTCATTTTGGTTGTACCTCTCTCCCCAAACGCGCCTATTACACCATGTCACGAGACATTGTCATCGACGAGTCATCACTCCCGTCCGTTTTCCAGTCACAATGGCAATCTAATCCAGATCCAACGGCCCTTCCCTTCCCACGAGACAATCCACCTTTCCCGCTAACAGCCATTGATTGGCACCAACTATCTCTCAAAGATGCAGATTTCACGCCACATTCTTGGTCAAATTTGCAACACCTCATCTCCACAAACCAACTTGAAGAGCTGAAGCGCTGGCCTAGCTCATTGAAAGCCTATCTTGCGTGGACAGCACATGTGAAAGAAAAGTATGGAAGCGTCATGGCATATTTGCTCAATCAGCGGCTGTTATGGGAACCAGTCGAAGACGAAACGGGAGCGCTGCGATTCGATGTACGCAACGCGATACCTTTTGCGGATTCAGAGGACTACAAGATCCTGAGGAACGACTGGACATACTCGTTCGAACCTGGTATTCGTCACATTGTGGTTTGGCTGAAGCAGCGATTGCCGGTGGATGAAAAGGGTGCATTGAGCGACGTGGGCAGGGACATGGTCAAAGATTTTGTGAAGAGGGAATTTAGGGAAAAGACAGGGGAGCGGGAAGAGGGGAACAAGGTCATCTGGTTCAAGAACACGATAAACTTGCAGAGTGTGAGGAGTTTGGAGCATGTGCATGTACTGGTGCGTAACGTGGAGGAAGAGGTCTTGAGCCAGTGGATGGTCTAGGAGGCTTGTTGGATGTCACGTTCAGGTCACACTCGAAGATACGTCCTGGTTGTGTTTGGGTACATGGGTAATGATCATGCAGTTAGAGTGATTGTTAATCATGGTAAGGCCAAGTTTGAGGTTTCGATTTTAGTATCGCAGCCATACAGATATCTTTGTGCTACCTGCATCCAAGACGATTTCGCGCGCGCACGACTACGCTAGTCATGGATCTAGGGAGTTGCCGCGCACATGAGTCACCTTCCAGCCACTCCCATTTTCTCCAATGATCGACGTCATCACATCGACACTGCGAGGCCAGAACATCACAAAGAACCTTAAAAGTTAAAACATACATTTTGTCAAGGTCCCCACTCGCTCGTGGCCAGCGCATTCGACTTTTCTAGATACCAAGTCGTAGTCTGTCTGCGGGCTGCCGAACAAGTTAGGTAAACGTTAGATCTCTGCACGCCTGGCGCCGATCATGACAATCGATGAAGATGCAGCATCGTCATTGACTTGTCGATAGCCTCGTCTGAAAAGCTAAGCTTTTCGAGCCGCATTTTCCTTGGCCTTGCTACTACAAGGTGCATTTTCGGCATTTGTGTGCTCCCATTGCGGCGCCAGGGGACGGATAAGCTTCCTTGGGCTTTTGTGCGAGCGCTGATGTCGACGATGATGTCACACATGGGTGTCGAATATAAGCATTCGATGCCAGGGCTTGGTGGAGTATATTGTATCTCTTGTGCCTTCAAGCTTTTGCGACATTTACAGCATTCTGTGAGTGAGCATCATGCTTGATCTCATCCGCGACTCGGCTTTTGGCCATGTCGTTCGACTTGTGACGCGAAACAAGTACCTTCAATATCCTGAAGAGCGGGACCCTGAGATATGGAAAAAGTATGTTAGTCACGAGAAGTCGGGATACGCGGCCTACCATGGATCGACACAGCCACCGGAGAATGCGAATGAAATCGATCAACTCACCCAGGCGCATGGAGCAAGAAGCCGGGACGAGAGACACGACTCTGAAAGTTCTTCGCGTACTATCGGCAATGAGGTCAACGAGGCCAGTGGTGTCAGGGTTGATCCTGAAAAGGGAAAAGACCTTCATGTTATCGACTGGTATGGACCAGATGATCCACAGGTATGTTTGCGGCGCGTCGAGATTCACAAGTTTCGCTGATGGCTTTCAGAACCCGCGCAACTGGTCGCGAGCAAAGCGATACTTCGTCACCTTTCAAATTTGCTTCCTCACCTTCTCGGTGTACATTGGCTCAGCCATCTATACACCCGGTCTCATGGGCGTGATGGCAGAGTTCGGCGTCGCTCAGGTTCCTGCGACGTTGGGATTGACGCTTTACGTTGCTGGATATGGTCTCGGGCCACTTCTTTGGTCCCCCATGAGTGAGATTCCTCAGATTGGTCGTCTTTGGGTGTACATTCTTACCCTTTGTAAGTACAGCTTCTCTTTGCATGAGTGGATGTGAGCTAACACAATGTCTGCTAGTAATGTTCGTTCTTCTTCAGCTGCCCACCGTCCTGTCGGTCAACTTTGGCATGCTTCTGGCCTTCCGATTCTTGACTGGATTCTTCGGTTCGCCAGCGCTTGCAACAGGTGGTGCTTCCATTGCCGACATGTATCGACCCAAGAAGCAAGTCTATGGTCTTGCAGTCTGGGGAATCGGAGCTGTCTGTGGTCCTGTGCTCGGTCCCCTTGTCGGTGGCTTCGCTGTTCAGGCCAGAGGCTGGACATGGACCATCTGGGAGATCATGTGGCTTTCGGGCTTCTGCTGGGTATTCCTGTTCTTCTTCCTGCCTGAGACCAGCGCGCCAAACATCTTGCATCGCAGGACACGCAGGCTCAAGAAGCTGACGAGCGACGACCGTCTCACCTGCGAGGCGGACATCATGTCCCAGGAGATGTCAGCAAAGGACGTGCGTATTGCAAGCCTTCGACTGATGGATGCGTTGCTAACATAACATCAGGTCATCAATATGAGTCTTCTCAAGCCCATCACTCTCAACTTCACAGAACCCATCGTGTTCCTACTGAACCTGTACATTGCGCTCATCTATGGTCTCCTCTACATCTGGTTCGAATCGTTCCCCCTGGTGTTTGAAGGAATCTACGGCTTCAGCCTCGGTCTCGAAGGAGCTGCATTCCTTGGTATCCTGGTCGGCACCTTCATTGCGGTTGCAGTGCTCTTCGCATGGAACTACTACTACCTGGAGAAGCAGTTCGATGAGAATGGCAACATCGAGCCTGAGAAGCGTCTTATCCCTGCCATGGTGGGCTGCTTCTTCGTGCCCATCTGTCTCTTCTGGTTTGGATGGGCGTCCAGGTCGGACGTGCACTGGATCGTGCCCATCATCGGTTCAAGCTTCTTTGGCATCGCGTCCTTTACGCTGTTCCAGGCTGTCCTGCCCTACCTGTCCGACGCCTACCCTGACTCAGTGGCCAGTGTGTTGGCGGGTAACGACCTGATGAGGTCTTCGTTCGGTGCCGGCTTCCCGCTGTTCGCCACCGCCATGTACAAAAGGTTGGGTATCAACTGGGCGAGTAGTTTGCTGGCGTTCCTGGGTATCGCTTTTATCCCGATTCCATTTGCGCTTTACAAGTGGGGCAAGCAGATCAGACAGAAGAGCAAGTTGGCTAGAAAGGACATCTAGGAGGCTGTTGTGTGCAACACGAGTGGGCGGGCATGTAATGAGTAGGTCCTATAGGACGATAATGTTTATTGGTTCGAAGAAGCATTGCATTTCTCAGATGGGTTCGAGACATGTCGACGTCATTATCGTCAGGGCACGTTTCTTTTTCCGCGATCCGTGCCGCATGGGTGGGCCTGCAAGAGGGTGTGTTCCAGCGGCACAAGCAAAGATGGAGTGCTTTGTCGAGCAGAGGTCTAGTGAAACAGCAGACGTTGAGGCTACGTCAGACTCGGAGTGATGCAGGCGGAGCTTGCAACGGCTATCCCAGTGCGGGCTAACATGGGCTAATGCCTCGGAGGTCTAGACACGTTGCAGCCAAATTCGCAATTCGGTCTTGCTGCGACGATGACGCCGGATAGGGGGCGTGGAATTGGCGAGACCCTGATCTCCCAGGAATGATGTCGGCAGGGTGCTGCTTTGGGATTCGCAGGGCTGTGCGACTGGGAAGACCTGGGTGTGGGGATGACAGAAGCACGCCACGCCGGAAGCGGCTAGCCCCGCGTAGCGTCGCGTGGTGGCAACTTCGTGAACGACAGGCTGCACGCTTGTGTTGGTGTGAGGGGAGCGATGCGGCCGGCTGGGACAGGGCGAGAGGACGCGTGGAAGGCGGCGGAAGGCGCACGAAGCTGGGAAGCAGCGCTAGGAGCGGGCTAGTCGCGCGCTGGTGGTGGTGGTGGTGAATGGAGTGGATAAATCTGCTCTCGTCTCATGTCTCGCAGCAAACAGTCTGTGCTGCACCGCCACAGCAGCCCGCAAACAGGTTATCGCTGATCCCTTCCGCGCCGGGACAAGCAGGCGGCCGTGTGCCTACGTACAATGGACAGCCAGGCTCGAGTGCGCTTCCAGGCTCACGACAACCCTCTGCTCGCGCACGCCATGGCCGACGGCACGAAGCCCGTAGTAGTCAATGCCCCCGAGGCAGCGCAGCGCCCCGGCCTCGAGAGCTCGGGGAGTGGCTCGTCGGGCGACAGCGACCAGAACCTTGGCATCAGTGGCCTCGACGACTACAATTTTGCCCTCGCCCCGGAGCAGCAGAGCAACAGCCGCGCCGACCAAGTGGCTCCTCTGCGCGAGCCCCAGTACTCGTGGAGCAGCACCGCCTCGTCGTCGCGCGCTCGCGGGCCCGCCATCATGACAGACCTGCCGCCTGCCACGCCGACGCTGTCCAACGCCAACGGCAGCAGCAGCGGACCCGGCTCCAGCACCAGAGGACCGCGCCCGGCGGCTGTCCGCACGCCGAGCAACGCATATGCGCCTGCCCGCCGCCCCCAGCAGTTCTCCCTCAACTCCACCACGGCGCACCGCCAGCGCAACAACTCGGCCACGCGCTCGCGCCGCAACCCCAACGCCGAGTACCGCGCCCAGGAGAAGGCCTATGTCCAGCGCATCCGCCAAGAGGACCAGCAGGACGACTTCTTCGACCCGGCCCTGCGCACCCCCAGCCTGGGCTACAGCACCGACTCCGAGACCGACGACGAGTCGCCGTCGACGGCCGAGTATGTCGACAACGACCCCTACGACCAGGAGACGCTGCTCTACTATGGCAACGACGACATGCAGCCCTCGATCGAGGAGCTCAAGATCCCCGCCAACCGCGAGCGCCTCGAGTGGCACTCGATGCTGGCCAGCGTGCTGACGGGCGACGTGGTCAAGCAGGAGAAGAAGCGCCTGATCGGCAGCACCGAGCAGCAGGGCGACAGCACCATGAAGGCCGAGATCTGGATGGGCATCCGCGCCAAGGTCTGCGGCCGCTCGCTGCAGGCCCAGCGCCGCATCGTCGATGACACGCGCAGCAAGATCAAGGCCATGCTCGAGAGCATCGTCTCCTTCGAGGTCGGCGGCGAGGCCGAGGCTGGCCAGACGGCCGCCCAGCAGGTCGAGGACATTGTCAAGAAGATTGAAAAGGTCGAGAGCGTCTACCCCACACGGCAGTCGCTCGAGACAGCATACCCGCGCGCAGCCTCGCAGCCCTACAAGGACGCGTGCGACGCCGTCATAGCCTGGCACAACACCATCGCCCTCATCAACACCGAGATGTCCATCCTCAAGAAGTGGGTCGGCAACGAGGAGCTCGACTTCACCAAGCCCCGCCCGCGCTCGTCCCAGGACCACCATCTGACCGACGACTCTTCGTTTATTGACCGGATACTCAAGGAGGATGGCCTCAAGTCGCTGCAAGGCGACACCAACCTGCTGGCCCCTCTCGAAAAAGTCATCCAAAAGGCCAAGGCTACGCTCATCGCCAACGCCGAAGGCTTCGTAGAGCGCCATCTTCCCCCCTACATCGAGGAGCTGCTTACCCTCATCAACTTCCCCTCGCGTCTCCTCCAGGAGATCATCCGCGTTCGGCTGTCGTACGCTAAAAAGATCAAGGATCCCTCACAACAGGGCGTCATGATGGCCGAGCAAATGATTGCGCAGTTCCAGATTCTGCTTGCCATGGCTGGCCAGGTCAAAGAGAGCTACATGGTCATCTCCCGGCCGGAGCCTGGCTGGGACCTGCCTCCGTGCATCGAGGAGAACTTCGATACCGTCGTCCTAGACGCCCTCAAGTTTTACTTCAAGATGCTAAACTGGAAGTTGGCCGCCAACAAGAACACCTTCAAGGAGGCCGAAATTCTGGAACAGGAGTGGGACTTTTGCAACAAGCTCGGCCGGCAGCTCCAAGGGGGTGATGTCGAGACCGCAGAGCAGTTCAGTGTCCTGACATCCAAGTCGCTCACTCGTCTCAGCGCCCACTTCGAGCGAGAGCTGCAGCGTCGGCCAGACGAGCTCACAGGTTCCGAGATGGAAAAGCGATACAAGCAAATCTTAGATTCTGTCCGTGTTCGACAGCGTAAACTCTTCCGTTTCTCCAGGATCCTCACACAGCGTTTCGAGAACTGCACCGAGTTCAACATCAACAACATCGACTTGGACGAAGAGCAATTGCAGGAATTGTACGAATCTCTAATCGCTACGGGACACTTCCTCGTCGAGACAACCGGCGGCAACAATACCGGCATCTACATCGTTGCGTCACCAACAGCACTGGACCGGCCAAACGATATTCAGTCGCTTCTCACAACCTGCTACCACGCTGAAGAAGCTCCGGAGGACCCCTCCAACCCCTATGTCCTAATCATCCGACCAGAGCAGCCTCTGTACTGGCCTGGCAAGAAGATGTCGGCCAACATCATTGAGCCCCATCTCGATCTCAAGCCCGGGCGGCTAAGGCTCGTCGCAGATGGCTCCCAGCAACGCTTAGCAAACGCAAACATGTCGTTCCTGTCGTCGATAGGGATTGAACTCACAACCCTGATTGATCAGCGCGCCAACCTTCCTCGTGTCAATGCGGAATTGCAAAAGATCAAGAAGACTGCATACAAACTGTCCAACACCATCATGGACAGCGTCGAGATTGTCCGCAGGCAGACAGTTGGTCTCGACTGCCAGGATCTCATCCAGACTTGTTTCGCTTTCGCCACTGAATTTGGTCAACGTTCCGTTCTCTACATGGACTACAACCGAAGGGCCATGAACAACATCAAGCTAACTAGGCTGGCACTTGACTGGGTCAGCTTCATCTGCGATGACTGCATTGCTTCCGATCGCAAGACGTTCCGATGGGCTGTCGTCGCTCTAGAGTTTGCCATGATGATGACCCGTGGTCAAAACATCCTCTCCATCAGCGACGAAGAATACTCGCAACTCCGTCTCAAGGTAGCCGGCTGCATGTCCGTCCTCATCTCCCATTTCGATATCATGGGCGCAAGGTCCACCATTGCTGCTCAAGCCGAGCGACAGCGTCTGAACGCTATCGCCGGCAAGAGCTTGCTCGATCCTAAGAACGCAAAGGACGATGACGAGTCCATCGAGATGACGCAACAGCAGTGGATGCAAAGGCTTGAAGAGATCGACTCTTTCCGCAAAGACAAGGAGGCTGAACGTCAAGCACTTGGTAGGGTGCTGGAAGACTCTAACGAAGCCGACCGAGCTCTGACCTACCTGTCTTCTTCTGCGACGAACGTCACACTTCGATGGCAACAAGGTCAGTTTGTTGGTGGCGGCACATTCGGATCCGTTTACGCGGCTATGAACCTCGACTCCAATCACCTTATGGCTGTCAAGGAAATCCGTCTACAAGATCCACAGCTCATTCCCACCATTGTTGCTCAGATCAGAGATGAGATGGGTGTACTGCAAGTGCTCGACCACCCGAATATTGTGTCTTACTACGGTATCGAACCACATCGAGACAAGGTGTATATCTTCATGGAGTACTGCTCTGGCGGTTCGCTTGCTGGACTACTTGAACATGGAAGAATTGAAGACGAGACTGTCATCATGGTTTACGCGCTTCAGATGTTGGAGGGTCTCGCCTACCTACACGACGCTGGTGTCGTGCACCGCGACATTAAGCCTGAGAGTAAGTATATTGAGACACACTATTGTTGACCCATGCTAACTCGTATAGATATCCTGCTCGACCACAACGGAGTAATCAAGTTTGTTGACTTTGGTGCTGCCAAACTCATTGCACGCCAAGGTAGAACCCTCGCCGCAGAACACAGCGCTACGCGTCAGGGCCGCCAACGCTCCATGACGGGAACACCAATGTACATGTCACCTGAAGTCATTCGGGGTGGAAGTACAGGCCGCCATGGTGCTGTGGATATCTGGTCGCTTGGCTGTGTCATTCTTGAGATGGCTACTGGTCGCCGCCCTTGGGCTTCCATGGACAATGAATGGGCCATCATGTACCACATTGCCCAGGGCGACCCACCACAACTGCCTTCCAAGGAACAACTAAGCGACATTGGTATCGACTTCCTCAAGAAGTGTTTCGATCGCGACCCGAACAAGCGAGCTAGTGCGGTTGAGCTGCTGCAAGATGAATGGATCATGACGCTCCGCGCCCAGCTCAGTCTGGAGCCAGCAACGCCAAGTGATAGCAATTCGAGCAGCGGAACACCGCAAAGTAGTAGGCAAAACTCCACCTACAACTAATTCCTGACGTCTCCATCATCATGCTTCGTCCTAGACTTTGACGATGTTGGCTGATGGTGCATAGTGGTTCGTCGCCTCTCCCTTCACAGAGCTAGTTTCGATTCTTCTACCAGCAGAACACCTACTACAGGTACCTCCTCAATAAGCTCGAGGATTGGTCCGTTCAGTCTGGCACCCGGTTGCTCGACTACGGGAGCCACACCTTTCCGGCAATTTAACTTCTCTGAACCTTAGAGATGCTTTGTATATCTTTTCCCTTGCATGCTGGCCTATGGTACAGGCTCTGACGTCCCAAAGACTGTACACTTCTTCTTTCCTTCCTTCCTTCCGCTTCCCGCTAGTGTCTCTTGGGGAGTCTGGATAGGATATTGACACCGGGTTTCTATCCCATGTTACTCTTTTCTTTTATCGGGTGGTGTCTCTTTACGTATAGCCACTGTCGGTTGGACATTCCGTTACGGGTGTTTCTGCATTAGCGAGGGCGTTTCTCCAAATGTGCTTTTTCGTCGGTTTGGTCATCGTCGTTATAACTCATGCTTGCTTTGGGTGGCTGCGGCGAGCAACAACTTTTCCTTTGACCTTGTTGTCTAATCGTCGATACGATGAGGGCGAGGGTTTTATACTAAGCAACGATTGCCCTGCGAGGCCTATGCATCCTTTGAAAACGTCTGGATATGAGGCTTTACACTACGAGTGATCTCATTAACTTAACTTTACTGCTACAGTTTGTCCCAAGATGAAATCCACGTCGTTCACATTTCAGCCTTCATCTCCACCTCCCCCAACTTCTCCCTCCGTGCATCGTCATAAACACACACACACACACACACACACACACACACACACACACACACACACACACACACACACACACACACACACACACACACTCTCTCTCTCTCTCTCTCTCTCTCTCTCTCTCTCTCTGCATTTACCCAATCCTCCCACGTGCCAAACTTGTCCAATCGTTCTCTCACGCTCAATCCATCATCCCGTGCCCTGACATCGATATTAGCCCACGCACGTCTCAGCACTGCAAAGGCCTTGACCCAGCACCTCGATACAGCATAATGCAACGGCGTCCACCCGTTCTCACCACCATGGTCAACATCCGCACCAACATCGATGAGTGCTTGTGCGATATCAGGTCTTGAACACAGATACAGTAACGTCCGCCCCTTCGTCTCTATTCGTGATGGACCCCTCCGTTATCATCTTCATATAACATCTTCTCGCGTGCGGCGTTCGCTGTTTTTGCTTTGCGTATATGCGATCGAGAGTCATGATGATCAAAGCCCTTAATACAGCTCCCGTGATGATGGTATTGTAACCTCTTCATATTTAAAGATCACAAGCGAGGAGTGACATCCACACTCTTAGAGAACCAGACTGATTCTGCCAGTTTCGGAAACAATATTGATATAGGAAGACTATTGCAGGTGAGCGATCCAATAGCGGAACGATGATCCGTGTTCGTGTTCGCCCACGATGATGACAGTACACTGGGCACATGTAGTCTTTCGCCGATCAACAAGTTTTACTTCACCTCCTCTCTAGATATACACACAACACATTACGCTGTGCACGAGGATCCTCTTGGACGATGCAGCGCGGAGCAGCTCAGTTTGTCGATAACCGCAATCGGTATTCGTAACAGTGAGTGCAGGAGAAACGCAAGATTCTTGACAGATTTGATGCTTTAAATCAAAGTAAGGCGTACAGGACTTCGAGTACTGAGGAGTACCAACGAGTTCCACGAAGACATCAGGGGCCAACATTTTCTGGGTACGAATTTCTCTTCTGCACCTCATGGTAATCAACTGGATAACGGAGACGGAATGCGATGTACGAGAGACGGACAGTAGAAACACCCAAGGAGAAGAAACGCAGAATCATGCGGTTGAGGTGGTTGAAGCAAGATACATGGTGAGGGTCGCTTCCTCCACCCCATATCTGGTCGGTGCATGTGGAGAAAATGTGCCGAGCCGCACTAAGCCTATCTCGTACCTGTCGACGAGAGGCGTCACAGAGCATCGCGAGATCGACTATTGAACTGTCGAACCACAGCGAAATCAATAAGCGCGATGAAGCCCGGCAGCCTGCCAGCGCGCACCCAGTCGCGGCCGGTATGCCAATTGTGCAACTACATACTACAACAGCCCGGAAGCCGCCGCACGTTCCTATCCACAACACTCCGAGCACCTTCGACACGACGACAGACCGCGTCAACCCCGAACGCATATCGCAATACTTCTGCAGCCCGCGCACAAAACATCACGACAACATCTCGGAAGGCAGCGGTAGTCGACACTGGCGACGATGGCGGCCTACAGACTTCGGAGAGAATTGTGTCCTTGAAAAACAGACTCGCCGAAGTGGAGGCTCGGATACAGGAAATATTCAATTCGTCCAGAGTCCAGAAGGAGGGGGTCATAATGGAGACATTTGAGGGACTGAATGCTATTGCACAAGAAGCGATAGCGATACGTTCAAAACAGCCTCCACTGACGAAGGCGCAAGTACGGCAAAGCAGTGCAGGTGCCATACTCTCCGGACTGGATGGTGAGGAGAAGGCAAGAGAAATGAAAAAGAGTTCGAAACCACTGGGGCTAGATGCGCTGCCTTCGCCATCGTACCTCTCGAAGCTCGCCGAGGGCCTTCTCAAGAACGAGAAAGTCTTCCTATCACAAAATGTCCTTGCGATTTACATCCACCTACAACGGCTACTCGCCCGACCGAAGACCATCCCAGAGGCACTTTACCTCTACGCGAACAAGCCAGTCCCCGTCGAAGGCTCCTCGCCTCCCAAGATCTCTCGACCCTCTCCCAAGTCGGCAAAGCAAGCCATCCCTGCTGATCTCGCCGACGCAGCGCTCACGGCTGCCATCGATGCAAAAGATCTTTCCTTAGCTCTAGATGTTGTCGACCACACCTACTGCGCTCCTGCATGGCGGCGGCATCGCATATTCACAAAGTTGGGTCTACCAGGTGTCTTGACGGCTATGACACCACTCGCTCTCTACATGATCGCCCAGGAACTGTCCGTATACAGCGGCTTCATCGACCCACGAACGTTCAAGCTGTATGCTTTCATGGGCATGAGCACATATGTAATGTGCACGGGAACGCTCGGGTTCGTCGCCCTGACGACACACAACGATCACCACGACCGAGTGGTCTGGCGACCTGGTGTCCCACTACTGGATCGATATCTGAGGGAGGACGAGCGGGCAGCTCTGGATCGCATAGCCTGTGCATGGGGTTTCAAGGAATTGTGGAGGCGGGGTGATGAAGAGGGTGAGGATTGGGAGGGTTTGAGGCAGTGGATCTTGCTCCGGGGTATGGTTCTTGATAAGCCTGATCTGATGCCTGGTATGAACCCTGGAAGATAGTGGCAGTAGTAGCAGTAGTACCAAAGCAATGGACACCAGCAGATAAAGCATGTCTTGAACATCCTCTACTCCACTCACTTATGAATTCCGCAACACATCATGCCCATAGAAAGAAGGTGCTCATGGACGAGAGATACAGCGAACAAAGGTGACTATGCATGGACTCGCGTATACGATATATGTGCTAGGGGTTGGCAAAAGGTTCTCTCGGAGTCTCGATCTGCGCATACCTCATGTTTTCTGCGTCGGCAAAAAAGACGCAAAAAGATCATCTGTGCGACGCCTGTGTGATTCGAACACACGCTCCCGAAGGAACTGGCTAACTTCCCCGTGAGGGACTAGCAGGCCAGCGCGTTAACCACTCTGTGGTCCTCCATTAGTGAACAGCTCGGCGTAGGGGAGTAGGATCAAGCTTACCCGCCAAAGCGCCTCGCTTTCTTGTTTTGAGCATTTCCAAATTATCATAATATATTGTTATTACATTGACGAGCATAAGTAGACAACAATCATCAACGCGAACAACTCGAAGTTCAGAAACGTGTTCAAACCGTAAGTGCCCCGGTGGAGTCATGCTAGGCACCAGTTTGTCATTCATGTATGAGGATGGCGGGGCAGGCTGTCGAGCTACCCCACCAACCTGGAAAGCTCTCCGACGCGTCT
This sequence comes from Alternaria panax, assembly GCA_019702505.1. NCBI lineage: Eukaryota > Fungi > Ascomycota > Dothideomycetes > Pleosporales > Pleosporaceae > Alternaria > Alternaria panax. The sequence goes on along the minus strand of JAANER010000008.1, from coordinate 1,675,421 downwards.
TGCTAACAGACTCCCGCCACAACTCCACCCGAGACTAAGCCTCACCCGCTCTCAGCTTCACACCCCACTTTGCATCTCTGCTGCTACTCCCGAATACAAATTATTCTCACCTGACGCGACACACCCAATCCGCCATCCAATCATGTCAGCCGACGCTGCCCCCATAACGTTCACGCGCTTCTCCAAGGCCCTCGAAGACCTCTCCATCGAATCGCTCTACGCCAAGTACTCCGAGCTTACCAACCAACTCACCCACCTCGACTCCAGCAACAAGCAGCTCGAAGAGTTTGCGCGCGAAAACGACGACCGCGACTGCTACGAGGCGCTACTGGAGAACAGGCAGGTCATGAAGAGGTTCGAGGAGAGGAGAGACGCGATCAAGAACGAGGTGAGGGACGTTAGGGGACTACCGTGGAGGCCGAGAGAAGAGGACAAGGTTGATGGTGCTGCTGTAAATGGCAGTGCGACTGCAGCGACAAACGGTACAGCAGCGGAAGAGCATAGAAATGGCGACACGGTGGCGCCTGAGGCAGATGATGGCGTGTATCTTTGAGCAAATTCGAGATGCCGATGCGATACACGAGATGAGGGCTAGCTACCGGAAAGAAAATTGGTGCACAAGTTAGTGCCTGGGTAGCCGCTAACCATAACGGAACATGAATCAACCAATTCGCACGAGTATGTATATCAATTCCTACCCGTATTCATCGACTCACGAGTTTGTAGTATAGATATGTCCGACTTAAACGATTTTAGAATTACGTCAAAGAATAGCGTCCTACCAGTACTTCGACTCCCGATACGTGGTATAGCTGAGCATGGACGTCTGTGGCATCGCGGGGATCCCCAAAGCACCTGCGAACTGAATAATCAAAGCCTTGAGGCAAACCACGACTTTGGAGCATCCAAGAAAGATTAGAATACTGGACATATGCCTTTTGTCGATTTGAGTGGTGCTGCAAAGTTTAAGCAATAATGATACCTGGCGGCTGTTTCAATCTAGAGTCAAGGTACACTTACTAAAGGCAAAGGGATCTGGCAAAGAGAGAGGGTGCCATCTGGCTAAAGTGACAATCTGGCGATGCCTGCAATACAGAGTCACCCATCATGCATGTGCAGACTATGATAGCCTGTCGACCAAGATTCGTGATCAGTGTCGCTCAACCAGGAATCTAGTCGATTTACAACCCGCAGCACAGAAGCGCGAGAGGAAGATGATTTATACCATCGAATGCGCGAAGATGTAAGGCATGTTCCTAAGAGGGCAGTGGCTGAGTAAGCACTCGCCTCATCTACATCACAAGCTCATTCTTTCAGACGCAACCGCTTGTCAGCCAACTATGTCTTTCTTACTTGGAGATGCCATAACACTTTGTCGTTCAGAGTTGCACTTTGCAATCCGTATAGTAGAGAGGACGGTCATGGGCAACTCAATTCAGTCTCATGGCAACCAGATCTCACTGTGGTATCGATACCCTTTGCAACACATGGTGAAACGTGAGAACAGTGGCCGATGCCATACTTCCTCCAAATTCTACGGTCTGGACTTCTTTCAGACCTCGAAGAGACTTCATGTCCGACATTTGCGCAGTCTTGTTATCAGAAGCTGCCACAACGCCCGGAAGACGGCTGCGAGAGTTGTCCGTATCTAGGCAGAAGGTCAGATGGAATGGACAACACATACACCGCAAACAACTATTCCAACTTCCCCATGGGGGAATGCGTGCCTGATTCGTGCTACTATTCACCTTGGGAAACTTTCCGGCAGTCTTAGGAGATATTTAGTGTCTTGGATACCCAGTTCACTATCCAGCCACGAAACTTGGTATGGTGTACAGTGGGTTCGAAACACATCCTGACCCATATAATCAACTCGGTTCTTTCTCCGTACAAGGGAGCGACACTCGATCGTGTCGGAACATCTTCAGCTGAGAGTAGTCCTTTCGATACATCGGAAGGCTTACACTATTTGCCTGCACTGTGCAGAAGATTCATTCTGATCAATATCAAACTCAATTCCTCGTACTAGATATTGCGCTCGGCTTAAGAATTCCACTACTAGACCCATCTGAGTAGGTCACCTGGGGTGACTGCTTAGAGTTGGACGCTCGGCAACGTTTTTGGGTGACTTGGCTTGCAACAGTGCTCAGTGGCGCTCCTACCGCCACTCCTCGTATCAACGGACAAAGAATTTCCACGAGTTGAAGAAGATACTGACCGTACTGCCTCGTCTCCATACGAATCTTGGATGAATGGCGCTAGGCGTTTGCGGTAGGTCTACTCGGCGACCATGACCTACCATCTAGAACGCAGTCGGACATTTTACTTCATGGTCTATGCGCGATCAGGACCAACTTCTTCCAGATCGCTTACCGACTTCAGGGCGGTGTAGAGCGTATTTGTATCATTCAGTGTGTGACGCAGGCGAGAAAAGAAACAAAGATTTACGACCATTGACGTACTAGCAATCTTGCGACGATGAGTATCAACGCGCCGCAGCATAAGCAATGTCAACTTCAGCCTCGCTAAGATCCCGCTTGGCCTACTCGCAATCGTTCCAAACACTGGCATCTTCACCGCTTACACAGTTGCGCCGCTGTCACTTCCGTCGACCCTGCTTCTAGAATCCGGCCACTGGGGGTTTCAAAGCGTTTTGACGTACGAACATGGTGGGCATTAAACCTTATAGGGCCGAAATGGTGGGTTCTGGTAAACACTCGGTGGGAGTTTCTGTGTCACAAAGCTCACTCCCACTCGCATTTTAGGGAATAACGTCGAGATTTTGTTTCCAACAATCAATACATCAGTTCACCCTGCTGTGACAGCAAGTTGTTGAAACGAAACATCTATCAGATGCTATCGTCTACTACTGCAGAGGATGAATTGACGTTGAAATAGAGCTACCAAGCCCCAGCGATCAAACCATTAGTTGCCGCACAAGCCTGCATAAGATTTAAGCATATACCCACCACAACTTGACGTCTTCTCCAAGCGGGCTTTGTGTGCGACAATGCACCCCTCTGCCGGGCACTCCCTGCATTACGGAGAATTGCCGTCCGTGTAGATACGCAAAAACCCTGGAATCACTATGCCATTAATATACCAGGCCCCAAATGGTCGCATGGCATGTATGATCAGTTTCCAGTGCTGGGATAAGCTATGGTACTGAGGTGGATGTGAACGATCGAGACAATCGGTAATTCTTAGAGTAGAGACGATGTGACAGTGCCTTGTAGGTATCTTGGTAGGTCCGATGCTGGCTTAGACGTATAAGTATCCTGTCGATATCCATCCTTAAGGCCTCACTCCACAGCCAAGCTTCCCCCTCAAACAACACAAGCTTCTCTATCACTCACATCAGCAACCATGCGTTTTACTCCTACCGACCTCAGCCTTCCCACGGCTGCCATTGCCTTCTTGGCATTCACTGCTTCAGCTCAGAGCTGCTAGCTGCCTACCAGCTACGGCTCCATGAACTTCGATCTCGTCTCCAACTTCAACGAGTTGGCATCCGCTCCTCAGAACGCCATGAACCAGGGTCTCGTCGCCCCTACCCTCTTCTACTTCAAGCCCAAGAACACCTGGGTCATAGCCCACCAGTGGGAACCTACCGCTTTCTCCTACAAGACCTCTGCCGACCCTACCAACGCCAACGGCTGGAGCGCGGCTAAGCCCCTTTTCTCCGGCAAGATCACTAGCTCGAGCACTGGCCCGATTGACCAGACTGTCATTGGTGATGACAAGAACATGTGCCTGTTCTTCGCAGGTGACAACGGCAAGATTTACTGCTCCAGCATGCCCATCAGCGACTTCCCGGGTGACTTCAGCACCGCCTCCACCGTCATGAGCGACACCCAGAACAACCTCTTCGAGGCCGTTCAGGTCTACACCGTCAAGGGCGGATCCACCGCCAAGTACCTCATGATTGTTGAGGCTGTTGGTTCTCAAGGATGTTACTTCCGATCTTTCACAGCCTCCAGTCTCGGAGGTAACTGGACCCCCAACGCTGCCACCGAGAGCGATCCCTTCGCCGGCAAGGCCAATAGCGGTGCTACCTGGACCAACGACATCTCCCAAGGTGACTTGGTCAAGGTCGCCAACGACCAGACCATGAACGTCGACCCTTGCAACCTGCAGTTGTTGTACCAGGGCCGCAACCACAACTCCGGTGGTGACTACGACCGTGTCCCCTACAGGCCCGGTCTCCTCACCCTCAAGAAGTAGAGTGGGACTACCTGACTTGCTAAAACTCTTTCATTGTACATGTATTTGAGCAGGACAGTGTATATAGATTCCAAGTTTGATATTTCTTCATTCCATTGACGCAGAGAGTCCTTTTTAGCAACAAATAAAATTGTGGGATATCTTTAGATCCCTATTTCTATCTATCGCTATTTCGTGAAACATGCTCCAATCGCTCTCCTCCCTATGCCAAATCCCCTGCGAAACTCCTCCTTACGCTTTTGATCCTGGTAAATCTCTTCCTTGCAGACTTTCAATCCTTTCCTCTCCCTCATAGCAATCTCTTGCAGTACACTTCGACTCTCCTCGCTCAACAATGCAATATCTCCTTGGAATCTAGCCAGTGCTTCGTGTACCTCCATGAAAGCCCACGTCATACCCACGAGTAGATCTCTATGAGTTAACCATCGCATACCCATCCAAATCATCCATTGCGAGAACGATACGGACTCTGTGTTACCGAAAGCAACTGTCTCATTCAAGTTCGACGGCTTTTGCATACTTGCGCTGACACACATTTCCAAGCCAAGCTCGACAAGGCCAATAGCTTGACCGTCATCGGTGCGGTGAACTTCGTCCATGCCAGCTACACCAGGGCCTTCAGCGCTGAATCCAGCTTGAGCGCGAAGTACGCGTACGATGGCGGAGCCAAACTTATCGGCAGCTCGGACGGGTACTGCGGGAAGCGCCTCGAGTAGAGTAGGCGAGGTGAGCCATAAAGGAAGGAGGTTGGAGATGTTCAGTCTACTCAAATCGAGAACCGGCGCATCGTCGACGTTCATACCACTCGCTATGGTGCTTGTGAATGGGGTAATCGGTTCAGGCGTCGCAAGGACTGGGTAATTGACAAATATATCCAAATCTTGTGTCATCGACTCCACTAGAGCACTGGAAGATTGTCCAGTGAATTCGAAATACACTTTCGGGTCTGAAGCTGGGGACTGAGTAGGCGAGCCAAGTTCATCTATCCACGCTTTCACAATTTCCACCTCTTTCTCAGTAAAACTTCCAAACATCTTGCCTTCCCAGGACAACTCTTTGACTAGTCTGCTCTTCTCACTGCTACCCTTGATAACCCAAGGCTTGCAGTTGCCTAGGTCCTGTAGAAATTCTTTCTGCCACTGGGCGCCCCTGAAGGCATTCGGTTCCAGCCAATCCACCAAAGAACGGCGGCCAATTCTCAGTCGACTGTTACAGTGAATCTTGTGGGCAACAAAGCTTTTCGCAGCAAAGACCTCGATGAGCGCCTCCGTATCGGTGCGAAGAAAGGGCTCCTCAGTCTGGACTTTGAGTGACGGACTTTCAGGAGTTGTAGGTAAGCCCTCGGCGAGGATGTAGCCAGCTTGCACGCGTTTCCACGCGACATGCGCAGCTTCCTCTCCTTCCTTCTTAGCTACCAGCTCAACATAGTTGGTAACTGCGGCCATTGCAATAGCAGCATGGCCGGAATCGGCATTGTCGATAGAGATGTGAAGCTCGAAGTAGTACGCATTCAACCGAAGCTCGCGAAGTTCCTTGACCGTCTTCAACAAGTGAAGAGGCAGACTTTCGTAGGCCATGTTGAAGCCCAAAGCCTCAGGAAGGAATTCATGGGGAAACAAGGAGATGGTAAGTTGTGCCATGGCGGCTTTCCAGCAGCGCGCTTCAGTCAAATTGTGGCGAGAACTGATGAAATCTTCCGAGTCGGCAGCAGGAAGTCTGGCGTCGATATCTTCCATGAGTTCTCGGTACACATATACGTGGTTCTTTGCGAGATCGCCGTCTCCAAGCTCCTCGGACATGACCTGCCATGCGTTCTTGGTAATTTGACGATACTGGAATGGGGTGGTAATCTTGTTGATGTGTCCAAGCCATGCACCGTCAACGTACTTGACTGGAGCTGCTTGTTTGAGCCACCACTTCGCCTCCTCCTTCTCGCCGAACATCTCTCGAGATCCTCCAGCTCTTCGGCGCGAAAGGTACTCCTCCCATCGATTGGTAACGTCGACATCTTTGGCTTTTAGAAAATCAGCTAACTCGTCACGTGAAAATCTCTCCACGGATAGGATTCCACTTCCTGGTTCCTTGACTGCGTCGGCGATCGTTGAGGAAAGTAGGTTGAGGAGGAGTTTGCGGCACTCTGGTAAAATCTCGGGGTGGTCTTCGAGATGATGTAGTTTGTAGTAGAGTTGCTTCTGACTCTCTAGTTCTCCATCAATCAGCTGAGTTGTCTCAAATACAGGCCCCGTTTCCGAGCTCGCATCTTGTAGCGGTGGCTTGACATCGTCAGTGGCAGGTATCATTGGACTCCCTGGAGTTTCGAGATCTTTCCTTCTTGACAGGCCTCTCGGGAGACGATTCCGAACCTCGCTGTAGGCGATAGGTGCGAGAAACGCGACTAGTATCGCTGTGGTTGTTTGTAGAATATACATGATGAGAGATATCGCAATGTCAGTTTAGCGCACACGCAACTACATTTCCTTGTTCAGCCATTGGGGAGCGCAGTAGTTTTGACTAATGTCAGCGCAGCCGTGGCAAAGTAGCCACACCCTTGTGAGTATACGCAGTGAATCATGCTGACGACGAACATGCATATGGTCGATCCGGACATGTCAATGTCATCGCTCTGGAAGGCACCTGGGCGATCCACAACGAAATCTGGAACTAGACCACTTACAGCTAGGCCAAGCGTACCCCACAGTTCGCGAGATCCGTACACGTGGGACCCAACGTCTTCACGACATCATCCTGTTGGTTACAACGCAAGCGATGCAACACACTACAGGCAAGATGGACAGCTCTTTGCATTGAACGGTATTGCACACCTGTCCCGGCTTCGTATTGTGGGCACCAAGGCTCGAGCACGACATGCACGATGCCTTTTACCGACCTATCATTACTAACAACAACGTCACACTGACCTCTGCGTTTGTTCCGCGGCTCATGCAACCCTTGGTATCATGTGCCCTGACAGCTAGATGTGTTGGCTTTCTCAGAAGTTTCACGCAATGAAGCATTCGCGGAGCTAGATTTCTAGCACTTCCTTGACCATGACAGAAACTACCAACGCCTACGAGGCTCTAACTAAACATCTAGCTAAGGAAAAGTATGTCTTTGTATGTCCCTCCCCAGAGACACAGGGCAGGGTAGTAAGCAAGAGGCGTACCCATGTTTCAGCAGAAGACGCCCAGAACGGGTACGATTTCTTTGGCTGGAACCTGCCATGTACCAGGTACGCTATGCATATTGTCTATCTGTTACTATCTCTACCATGCCAACAACCTGACAGAGAAGCACTCCGATCGATAATACCTGACGATGTATTCGAATGCCTCCACAACGCCTCCGTAATCACACAGGGTGACGATAAATGCTACCGCTCCAGCATTCGCGTATCCAACTTTTACCTTCCCAGCCTCCCGACGCGCGACATCGATGCCGCTTCGCTCTATTACATCCACTCGTCCTTCCCAGCATCTTCAGATTCCGTCTTCTTTGGACCCGACACGTACCTCTTCGTCTCGTTCCTACAAAACATAACGCGACATCTTTCACAAGCCCCTACCAGCATCGTAGATGTCTGCTGCGGATCGGGCGCGGGCGCAATACACATGGCAAGGACATATCCGCAGGCAAAGACGCTAGGGTTGGATCTGAATCCACATGCGCTGAGTTTGGGCGATATTAACGCACAGCTGGCTGGTGTAAAGATCGGTTTCTCCGAGTCTAACCTTTATGCGACTGTGCCTGAGGAGATGAAACACCATGGTGTGGATCTCATCGTAAGCAATCCGCCATACATCGCATCCAGCATCGATGGCGAGGACCTACCAATATACGCAGATGGCGGCGCCAGATTCGGTCTGGATATATCCTTGCGTATTGTGGAAGAAGGGATGAAGCTCTTGTCCCTAGCTGGCATTATTGTGGTTTACACGGGTGTCGCAATACCCACAGCAGACCCTGGTCATGATGCTTTCCTAAAGAAGCTCCAACGATTGGAAGGTGCTGAGCTTGCCGAATACACAATTCTGGATCCAGACATGTGGCCAGAGGAGATCGAAAAGGCTGCCTACGCGGACGTGTGCAGGATATAAGTCGTTGGAGCTGTGTTGCGACGGAATCGTCAGAGTATGGATGAGGTAGAAGTAGAGACGCGCAGACGATGGGCTGTGTAATATTGACTATAAGAACACCAGAAATATATACAAATTAATTACTGATGTTTTTCATATCCTTACTTGAACTCGGCTTCTGGATGCATGCCATCTGGGATCTCCAAGGCAGTTGTATACGCAGATTGTCCGACTTGTTTCCCCCACGTATCCGCGATAGCCGGCAATACACTCCTTCCCGCATATACCGCGTTAGTGTTCGGTACAGGCCAAGGAACTGACATGTTCTTGTTGCTCAACTTGCCTGCGTAGGACGCGTTGAAGTACATGTTGCTGAGAGGAGCCTTCCCTGACCACGCTCGCACAGTATCGCCAGTCTTTGCAGCTACGAACTTGAATACGTTCGCGCCAACGTCCCAACGACCGAGAGTACGGAGTCCCCAGTTTGCTTGTACAGTGGAGATCTCGCTGTAATGGTTGTAGTAGGCGTTGTCTGTGGTACCCACCAAATTCGCAGGCACGGCATCTCCTAAAAGTATGCTAACGACGCGGTTCTGCTTTCCGTATGTGTGGTTCTCGTCGAAAGTCACCATGACGAGTGTGTTATTCATGAAGTTCTTGTTGGCGAGAAGTGGTTCGAGGAACTTTCGCGTCCAGGTTCCTGCTACAGTCACGGTAGTGTCATGTCCTGAGCATGATGAGCATAATTCCAGATGAATATGTAGTGTATTGCGGACACTTACCATCGCTTGTCATGTTGGGGGTAATGAACATCCACTGCGGCAATTGGTTCTTATCCATATCTTCATTGAACATAGTCAAGGGCTTCGTCTTGGCTAGCCTGTCTGCCTTTTGGGCCACTGAATCGTAGAGCACCGCCGGGTTATGCTTGCGGACGTACATGTTGGCTCCAGTTTTGGGATTTGTGTAGGACTTCCCTTGGAAGCCAACCGACGGCATGTCTTCCTGGTACTCGCCCCAGCTAACACCTTTGTCTTCGAGGATGTCTACCAAAGTGGATACGTTGGAGGGAATGGCGACCATGTCATCGTGGTTGATGCCGTAGTAGTCGCCTGATATCGCAGCGGCGTAGTTGGGCATAGAAGGATGCGTTACTGCAAAGTAGTTTGTAAGGCTGATGCCTTTCTTCGCGAGCCATGCTAGGTTTGGGTCCCCAGCTGCGAGGTCGTAGTCGGTGTTTTCAAGCCATATTATGGCAATGCGGTCGAATGCTTTTCCCTTGACTATGGCTTGCACTGGGCTGAAGTTCGCCAGCAATGCTAGTGATAGAACGAGTGGAGTAATCATGATGATTATACAATTCTGTCAATCCAATTAGTGTTGTTGATGGGGCATATTTTCGATGCTTTCCTACCAAAGGATGTTACGACAACGAAGAAACGCCAAAGCACGACGACAGCAGACAGACACGTATGGCATCTACCACTCATGTTTTTCATCCCATCTGTCAGGGTCATAAGCTGCCGCTTTTGCTAGTGTCTAAAGGGTCTGGACATCACACGAAGGCTAACTGCAGCAAGGCCGCCACATTCCCACCAATTGCGATATGTGTATTGCACATGTGCGCACTATTGGTATGAGCACCTCGCACATCGATGCGGGAGGATAAGCTTTTCGGGAAGGTGGACAAGCTTCGGACGGGTTCGTGAGATCAACGTGCGGGGCTGATTGGACACGCACCCTGGCACAGGTCAAAGTCGGCAAATCTATGCTGATTGATGGCACGACCCGCCGACACAGGACATGACCACGCGCTGCAAGTAAAGCGGCGTAGCGGGATGATCTTCTGGATTTGTGCAGCGGCTGTTTTGATGGTGGCGATGAACATCAGAGGCTTTCTGGATGAAATGATAGGTAACAACGGTCAACGCCAACTTACATGGGAGGGACGACCAATGGTTTGACAGGAGCAACATCAAACGTTGAAAAACTTACAGCTACACACACCACGTACAACGCTTATATGTCACCAGTCAGGAATTAGTGAAGAACTAAGAAACCTTGCTAGCCGCGATGGGGCGGGATCAAAGTTTCGGGATGAGAGAGATGTCTGCGTCAAATGCGCGTAAGCCCGAGGAGCAAGTTGGCTTGCTGCATCCATCTATGGGCGATGAAAGGCCGCGGGACAACAGCGAACACCGAGAAAACGGTCAGGAACCGCGCTGGAGCGATAAATTCGAAAGCGCACAACATCACAAACCTCGGCGATCATGGATTAGAGCCACTACCGTCATATTTCTCATGGTTTGCACAACTGTCGCCTTGGTGCATCGAGGTTTGACAGGCAGTGAGCGCATTCCCTCGCCATCCACTACCCCTGGTCTTGCAAGACTGCGACCGGAAGAAGACTATATACTCTCTTCAGAATGGAACTTCAACGCTCCAGCTACCACCCGGGAATATACCTGGGTAGTATCCGACCACGTTCTCAACCCTGATGGAGTGTATCGCCCCATGATACTCATCAATGGCATCTTTCCTGGGCCCGTGATCGAGTGCAACGAAGGCGACGAGCTTGTTGTCCATGTCCACAACCAAGCCACCAATGCCACCTCTATTCACTGGCACGGTATCTACCAGAACGGCACGAACTGGATGGATGGAACAGTGGGAATTACACAATGTCCCATCGCCCCAGGCCATTCATTCACATACCGCTTCAATGTGTCAGGGCAAACAGGGACGTATTGGTACCATTCGCACGTTAGCATGCAAGCGTCAGACGGACTCGTAGGACCGCTCATCATACACGCCCGAGACGGAGAAGAGAAGGGAGAATTGCAAAGGGTACCGTATGAACAGGACCGCGTGGTCCTATTATCGGACTACTATTACGACCTTTCTTCCGATCTGCTCATGCAGTACCTCTCCCCTGGCAGTGAGAACGATGAGCCCGTTCCCCCATCTGCCTTGATCAATGGACGGAATGTGCGAAACTGCACCGACTTGCCGAGCCGGAACTGCTCATCATTTGGTATCAGTAACGCCTTGTTTAACTTGTCTCGTACGAGCAACACGCGACTTCGCATCATCAACGTCGGAGCTTTCGCAGAATTCGCTCTGCAGATCGACGAACATGAGTTTCAGGTCACGGAAGTAGATGGCACAGATGTACACCCTCAGTCTATTCATCGACTGAACATCAATCCTGCGCAACGATACAGTATCGTTCTTACTCCGCCGGAGGAGGACGGGAATAAGGGGACGTATTGGATGCGTGCGAGGATGGTGACGCATTGTTTTGCGTATGAAGAGCCGGAGTTGCAGGAAGAAGTCAGGGGTATACTATACTATCCTACTGCGGATAATGAGACGAAGGATCTTGTTCCAACGAGTAAAGATTGGCCCGAGATCATCGATGTCGAATGTCGGGACCTAAATACTTCAACCTTGGAGCCCGTCATTGTAAAGCCAGCACCAGAGATCGATACCCAGCACGCTCTCTACCTGCGCTCCTCATTCCAGATCCGGGATTGGAGACTCTCGCGGGGCTATCTGAATGACAGCTCTTTCCACACAAACGCTACCTCGCCGATCCTGAATACCATACTTTCGACACAAACTCTCGAGTCGAATGTCCATGAGGGGATATTAGATACAGACCCGTTTGACCCTGTACACCAACTTATCTACCAAACTAAACCCACAAGAACTATAACGATCCTGATACAGAATCTCGACGACGGAAACCACCCCTTCCATCTCCACGGCTACAAATTCTTCATCCTCGCTCAGGGACATGGATACCCACCTTCTACACTACTCGACCCCGATCATCATAGAGATCATCTCAATTTGACTGCTCCGCTGCGGAGGGATACGGCAAGTGTAGAAGCATATGGCTGGCTGCTGATATCGTTTGTGGCGAATAACCCAGGCCTGTGGGCGTTTCATTGCCATATAGGTTGGCATACCGAGGCTGGTTTGATGATGGTGTTTGCGACTAAGACGGAAGAAATGAAGGGGTGGAATTTACCCAAGGAGGTTGGTGGGTTGTGTGGGGTGGAAGGAGTGGAGAGGGGTATGGGACCGGATGATGATGTGTGGGTTGGTAGGAGGGAAGAAGACAGGAGAGACGATGTTGATAAAGTGCCATAGCAGGCTCGGTAGTGCTTAGAAACGCCCAGCATTATTGTTGCTGAGCTGATAGGAGATGTCCCTACTTTCTCTTTCCTGTTAATAGATGGGATCGAAGTCTCTTTTATACATACTCTCGTGTACATGGCTCGAACATGTTGTTGCCCATCACTCATATCCTACACTGCCTTGCATAGGCCGCGGCCCAGCTCACACCACTGCGCCCAACGCTGGCGACTTTCTGCGACTGGGGAAACCTGTGCACAGCCAATCTCACTCCCAGATGCCAAGCCACTTCTTGACCCTCCTCCTCCTGATACCATCCTCACCAACATAATACCGCGGATCCTCGACATACTCCTCTCCCTTCTCCTCGGCCTCCCTCTTTCTCTCCAGTCGGAACTGCTTCCTCTTCTCAACCTCTTCCGCCTTCTTCAGCCTCTGCTGCTGGTACTGCTGCGACGTTTGTTCCATGTGCATCTTGTAAACTTCGATGAAGCGCGAGGTGGACTCGAAGGGATGGCGCACGAAGTCTTTGCGTGTAGGAAGCAAGTGGCCGAAGACGGTCTTGGAGATGAAGTCCATGTACCATGCTGCTATTGCGAGGGAGACGAGTATGCCCTATTGGAGAAGGTGGGGTTAGCTTGGGGGGCGTTTGGGGATTCAGGCGGGGTATCAGAGGGAATGCTACCATTGTTATCCATAGGTGGATTGCCCGGTTGTGCAGGAACCAATGCGAGAAGGTGCCCTCTGGACTCATCATGTTGGGGTATTTCTTCGTTGCCATGCGCTTCCTGTCTTCCTCGGAGATGGGCGCGCCATAGATCTTGTTCTCTAGATTCCGGTTCGGGGCTCGCTTGCCGTGTGATGGCGGTCGGTATTTGTCAGGTTGTGGTATTACGGGCGCGCCTTTCTGCTGTTGTGCTTCCCGCCGTCTTCGGAACTCCTCTGACAGGCCTTTGGGAGTGATGGAGGCATGGCGGACACTGGTGGGTGAGGGCAGCGGGAGGAGGGCGCGGGCTTGGGGGCGCAGGAGCCGAGGGGCCCGGGGAAGGAGGAAACGTGGTATTGATTGGAGGGTGGCCATGGCTGTGCGTGGTGGTGCTCGTCGTCTCGGCAGTCCGCAGAGTGATGAGAGGAAGATCTTCAGATGCCGGAGAAAGCTCGGGCCGGCGCATGCAGTTGTTTGGGCATCACCGCGTCTTCCCACGCCTTCCCTCACCGCAGCAGGCGCTTCGTACTGATATCGCGTGTTTACGCGTGCCCCGAGTGCAGACCCAAGGACTGGAGTCGTCTATATCAATCACGTCTGATCTGTTAGTGGAGAGATGGCGACTAATTGCAGAATAGTATTAACGCCAATGTTGTCCCAGGTCGCGATGTCTTCCAAGCAGCCACCCTCGTTCGGATCGCAAGCGTACTGGAATCATCGCTTTGCTTCAAATCCGGATCCCTTCGAGTGGCTCGAGGCCCCCAATGCCCTAGACCCCTACATCGTCGATTCTTTAGACGCTACACCCACACCGAAGCCCCAACTTCTCCATACAGGCTGCGGCACGTCGCTGTTGTCCTACCATCTGCGCTCGCATGTAGACGACCCGCGCCAGATACACAATCTGGACTACTCGGAAGTCGCAATTGAGGTTGGCAAGATCCGCGAACAGGAAATATACCACGATCCGAGGCCCACTGTGGCGTACATGCGCTGGGATGCAGTAGATCTGCTCGACTGCAAGTCGCTGATGCGCGCATGCAAGCGCGCTACCTACTCTGTCGTAGTTGACAAGTCAACATCCGACTCCGTTGCTTGCGCCGACGACGTCCTTGTCCCTTCGCCATACCCGCTAGCAGTTCGATCCTATGAACCCCTAGATATGGATCCTGCCAAGTCGCCAGAGCTCGTTCATCCTTTAGTGGTCATGGCCGTGAATCTAGCGCTCGTGACGAAACCTGGGGCACGGTGGATAGCTCTATCCTACTCTAGCGACCGTTTCATTTGCCTGGATCAATCCGCAAAGGACGTAATACCTCAAGGTGCAGCATTTCCACATCCCGGTGATCTGTGGCATGTGGTGGAGAGGCGTGAAATTGACAACGTAGAATGGCAAGTACGAAACGAGAAGAGAGATGATACGGTAACACATAGACCAAAGGTGTGCAATTTTGTATATATTCTTGAGAGGACCCATTTACCATTGTTCGTTCGTGGAGAGCACGTCTAGACAAGCCACGATGCAATTTGCTTATAGCACCGGCATGTTCGCCAGTCCTCAACTACGATGCAGAACCTCCAGGCCATTTTCCATAACAAACACTGCCGTCTGTCCCAGAATTATTTTCCAAACATGCCTGGTTGAGAAAATCCACATCTCTCCTAGCAACGCCTCGCCTTCGCCATGTCGACACCCATCTCCAGTAATAACCACGGTAACCCTCTTTTACGCGATTCGCCTTCCAGCTCCTCAAGTATAAACTGCGCAATGGACACGCGTGACCCATCGTCCCCGTCCAATCACCCCCGGTATGCTGGGTCAACAAATATCCGCTTTATCTCAGCAGAACTCTTGCGCGTATTTTCCGAAGTTGAAGACAGAGGACGAAGGCCACGGCATCCCACTAGGACATCATCGTGATATGCAACAAGGAAGACTGGAACATCGGCGACTGACGGTGAAATTCCGCAGTCCGGAACTCCTTGAGCAGCTATCTCGGCTTCTTGGGTGGTACGGAGCTGAACGCTATCCGGATGATTGAAGGGAACTGGACGTATGACAATGTTTTTGATAGACAGCATGTTGATAGCCGTAAGAAGAAGCGATATTGATTCCCATTGGGAAATATTTCCTTGCTTTAGTTGTTCACGCCCTACTCACGACAGACTCTAGTCTACCAAAGATTCAGAGTCCCAGGCTAGCGCAATCGAACCTTTTATCTACGGCAAGTTGCGCTCTAGCAAAAAAAAAAAAAGTACTTATATCATAAGCTACGAGTCACCAGATACGAAGCTGTTCGTATCGTTACGTAGGCCTTCGTCTCATTGGTCCAACGCGACTACCTAAGCTACAGTCTAGGCATCAATCATACACCTCTACAGTCCACCTACTCACTGTCCATTCCAGTCGCCTCTTCACATACAGCATGGTGCAATATCCCTATCCAACACAGCAACAAACCTCTGAAAACTTTACCGAGAGCTGCGGCGCCATTGTTTACAACACCACTCGCCAGAAGATCTGCCTCATCCACCTCATTCCAGCCAATATGTGGGTACTACCAAAAGGACGACGCAACGTCGGAGAAGCGCGTCAAGAAACAGCTCTACGTGAAGTGTACGAGGAAACCGGATATAGGTGTCGGGTCTTGCCTGTGGATATGGTTGCTAGAACGCCTCCTGCAGGCGATGCGGCGGACGCTCCCAATGTGCCGCGCATGTTGCAGAATTCAATAGAACCTTTCATAGTTACTATTAGGAATGTGAGAGAGGGTCAGGGTGTCAAGATTATTTGGTGGTATGTTGCGATCATGGATGAAAGTGTCTGTGATACGAAGGGCCCTGGTGAAGGAAGGGTTAAGACTGGCCTGTACTCCTTTCCTAAGCTGAAAAGTTTCTGTTCTATGAGACGGATCGAGAGGTGTTGCGTAAGGCCGAAGCACTCGTTGAGGATCTAGATCGATTTTACTAGTCCTAAAAGCTGCGTGCAAAGAAGAGGTTAATCTTCCTTCTCCAACCACTGCTTGCTCGCCTCGTAGACCTTTGGAAAGGCATCATCGAGAGCCATGAGCTTCTCGAAAAGATCCTGGTTTATGCGCTTAACGAAATGCAGCATTGACACGAAGATGAAGTCGGCATAGGACACTGCTCACAAGTCAGTATGCACATTCTGCATCACCCATCCAATGCTTATCCACTTACCAGTCTGACCCAAGAAATAAGAGCCGCCGTTCTTCCTCAGCAGATCACCCGCCTCCTTTGCCGCCGCCTTAGCCTCCCCCCAACATTCCTCCACATTGGCATCCTTCTCTACTTGTTCCAGCGGCTTCTGAAACGTCTTTTCTCTCGTCTCATAGAAGTAGTCGGCACTCGGCTTATTCAGCAGCACTACTGGTACCTGAGGGATAAGTAATGGGCTGAGTGGACCCATCAACTTGGGAATGAAGTCCCTGATCTCCACAACGATCGGGTCGTCGAGATGCAAAGAAGGACTTGGATGCTGTTTCTCGAGCTCAAAGGCAATGGGCCATGAGTCCATTTGGTAGGTACCATTGGCATGTTTGATGGCGGGACTACTGTAGTCGGTGAAATAGCCAGGTGCATCTTTTGGGTTGGGTGGAATGCCGACGGATTTGAACTTTGGCGCTAGGTCGGGATATTCTACCCATTCGGTCGTGTAGTCGATCTTCTTGTAGTTCAAGGCCATTCGAGCTGCGAGCTTGTCAGGAATGTTGAATTAGTGCCGGTCGTATAAGGAGGACGTACTCTTCCACGGATTTAACGACCACGCAGTGCCTTGACGGCTGGGCAGGTCAAAAAGAATCACATCTGAGGACGACATTGTTGTTCGATTGTGATGGTGAACAGCTACGAGCAAGATGAGGATAGATACGGTAAGAGCAAACCTTTTGTAGCCAACTGCCATCACGCCCTTCGATGTACATTCTCCACAAAAATCGGTCATCTAGTGCCATGTAGGGAATACATGAAGCTAGTCGGCCTGACGCTGTCGCGCGCGGATCGTCGCCAAAAAAAAACCTCGTCATGCTCTTATGATCACAGATGCGTCGCACATTGCAGTACAAAACGAATTGTAGTTGCTGCTCGAAGCTCGAGGATTGGTGGGCATCCGCATAGGTGCAAGCTGACAGGGTCGTCAAGCGTGCGAGCCGCGGCCGAAGCTCAGGTACCCCTTCACAGTCGCGTCGCACACAGCAACGTTCACAACAGCACTGATCTAAGCATCCTACACCCTCGCCTGGTTTCCCCAAGCGCATACCCGAGTTCAGGCGTATCCTGCGAAATGCTATAATACTTCAGGCTTTATGTCTTGCGCTTCTCGCGCTACCCAAGTACCTTCCCGCAGCTGCACTCTAGGCGAATGAGCACTTCAGCCCCCCTCGTGGCTTCCAACCACCTGCATACTCACAAGGCTAGATGCGCCTCGATAAAGCAATGTACACTCAACAGGCTACGAGCTAACAATAGGACTACTGATCGCTACACTCATTGGCTCTGATGCAAGACTCAGCCTCCCGTTCGGTAGAACGCCTGCTGAAGAGGGTCATGGGCCGGAGCACGCTTCTGCATGAGGGGACTGCTTCACGATAGGCGCATGGTAAGTAGCAGAAGGGTTCTTTTCTCTTCTATTATTACACCAGGATACTTCTTATCTCTTGCTATATGCTTCTCCACAGGAGTCTACAGTCTCTTCGCTTGCCTGGTGCAACACAAGGAGGCTTGCAGGTACGCTTGTTGCGGCCCCCAAACTTTCAGCCCCCAGAGCCCCCAATAATTGCTAGAGCGCCGCGCGGGAACTCGTCGGGAAAGAAGCGATAAGAGCGCCATGTGCGCTCCATGGAAATCGTTCCATCTCTTCTGCCTTGTATCATACCTCTTGCAACTTCCTTTGGCAAGGTCTTGTAAACATATCTCGTGTTTGTCCTCAGACATCCGGAAACCACGACGACTACCACTATATCGACAGTTTCGACATCGTTGCGGAATACGCACACAGTCCTACTCGCTACTTGGTTAGGCTAGATCCACCCGACACGCTTGCGCTTTCCCGTCTGACGGGATACGAGATTCTGGAGCCGAGCAAATCCACCTCTATAGCTGTGGGGTAAAGCTCCAATACATCATCTTCTCGATACGAGGCAAGAGACGATGGCCCACAATCGTACAGTCAGTGGTGGGCATTCCGACAATGCGCCATTGATGAGCTCAGCAGAACCGCCAGGCTATGATAGTGGAGATGTAGCGATGCAACACATGGACGATAGATCACATTCACCCAACGATACCTCATACTCACCACCGATGGTCATGTCACCAGAGATGATGGACTCCAAGGGCGGTGTCTATACAACTCTAAACTCGCCTGACTCGACATTCGACGTGGAAGACGGAACTCATCACCACAAGCAACACCGACAAATAAAACGTTTCGATCACCATGAAGCACGAAGGACTCTCCTAAAGACTGGAGCGATGAAGCTCCTCGTAACACTATTTTTCAGTGCAGCGATGTGCGTCACACTCAAATCGTGGGAAGGATTCCGCGGCCGCATTGTCCTCTCCAATCTCGATGTTCGAATCTTCAACTCGCTCACAATCGGTATTTCGCTGTGTCTGGGTCTCAACATCTTGGCCTCGTTGAAGCACTATGCATCCGTGTTTCGATGGTCTTTCCTTACTAGACGATATGTTAGTCTGGAAGTGTTTGACCTCATCTTACACCTGAGCTCGCTTACCAAGGTCACGAAGCTGATGATTCTCAGTTCCCCTGGATTTCGCGGAAAGACCTGGCTACGTAAATTTGGCTGGTTCAAGGACGTCAGAGACGACGGGACCAAGTGGATGTGGCTTGCTTGTCTAGCTTGGCTGTCTCTCAACATTGGCTCCCAGATCTTGGTTGCGTTGCTCAGTCTGTTCTGGCCGATGGAGAACTCTGAAATGCCGCTCTTTTCCAAAGGAAACGTGACCGTGGCCAACATGAACGATTGGTCCAATGGCAATCCCTCACCCGATATGGTCAGCGAGTATACCCTGGCAAACGAGACATCACTTGAGGCGGCTTGGATGTTCGGCATGGAGGCAATGGCTTACCCCAACTTCACGTTTGCAGAGCCTGGAGAAATAGTGACTGATCTATCCGGCTTACCGGGCACACCCATCTACAAAGGCGACAACGCTTGGCATTATCGCTTCTTCAACCGCGAACCAAAGCACGAATGGCTTAATTATATGGCGAGCTCCCGCACCGTAACGGCCCAAGCAACATGCGAACAACTTGACCTAGAGGACGGTGAGGTTTACGATATAGGAGATGATCCTTTGTACATACTGGCAAAGAAGCAAGACGAAACAGAATTTGTTAGATACAACGTTACCCAACAGGCGTGGGGATCTGTCACTTGGATGGCATCTGTACAGGAGGGCTGTGGGGCGAGATGTACAAACTTCACCGTCATGCAACTACCAGACGGCCGTCGTGTGAACAACACGGCCCTGTTCCTCTGCAACAACACGCTCGACAAAGTTGAATCCGGCCGTGCCGAAAACGACATTATACTGCGCGACCAGAACGATACAGACGCAGTCTTTGGTAGCGACAGCTTCGCCCGTATAGCCGCCGGAGCAATAGGCTGGACGGGCATTCCCTGGAATAGCTGGCTTGACCGACAAACGCGATCGTACAGCCAGGGTACCAAATGGTCGCCGGCGCACGAGATCAGCAAGAAGGAAGTTGAAGAGCTACTGATGCGCTTCACGATTGGTGCCGTAGCCGCGTTCGATGACCACGGCATCCGCTACAACGTCGCGGGCCAAAATGTGGTTCCCTCACAGGGCCAGCAACTCAACGTAGATTGGTCGTACGTCTTCAGCATCCTGGGTGGAATATGTTTGATCCAGTTCCTGGCACTCTGTCTAATGGGTGTCTTTGCCAACCGTACAATGGTGCGGGATGAGAGCTACTTCAGCATGGCCATGTTCTTGAACCCGGTTGTGAGTCGGCTCAAGGGTGAGTCGGCCATGGTCATGAGCGGGGATGAGATCAAGCAGTCTAGGGCGCTCAGGTTCAAGAAGATCATGTATGACTACCACGAGGGAGGGAAGGGGGAGCCGAATCGTGTCGCCATCTTCTTCGAGGGCGAAGATCGCAGGGAGAGTCGGAAGAGTTGGGCGGCGGGGAGTTACGCTTAGTCTGGTGGGAACAGTGGATGGCTCTCTTGGAATTCGTACATGCAACAAGTGCAATTCAATCCTTGAACTTGGTTGAAACACCGGGATGCGTGAGGATGAGAGACGTTGCACGCTGTACGCGGCGCTGCTTGGAGGGCGGGCTTGGGCGGGCTTGGGCGGGGCGGCATGCCGCGTGGATCGACCCGTTGCATGACGCTCACTCGACCGCGGCTGTGTGCTGGCCATGTGAGCAGACACAAGTCCCAGATGGGCCGGCCCAGCCATCCTTGGGCACATGGACATGTGTGGCAAGGCACTCGTAATGCTCTCACACTCTGACGACGGCAGGAGCGCAAGGCGTACCGCGGCATCCATGCAGCCATGCAGCCATGCAGCCATGCAGAGGGTGTAGACTGCGCCTTCCAAAGGGTATAGACTGCGCCTTCCTGCCGCCGATTGGCATTTGCCTGAATCCTACAGCCTCGTCTCAGCTCGCCCCGAATCGGCTCCTACTCTCCCTCGCGCCAGAAGCACTATGCGCATGCCATCATCATTCACTTGCAGCCATAGCCCCTCTAGCATTGCTGTTGCAGTCCCACGCTCGCTGCTCTGCGCATTGCTCGCTCGCACATGTCGGCTGAGCCCACGGTTGCGGGGTAGGATTCCACAATGGTACGTCCAATGCAGACGGCATGCCTCGGCGCGTGTTTTCTTGTTCCGCACGCTCTAACACGCGGCATTAGGGCTGTTGCGCCTCACGCACGAGCGGCGACCGCGCGCCTGCTGTCGGCGCGCATTCGTCGTCGCGCAACATCACAGCGCCCTCGACGCGACCAAACTCTATTCCCTCACCGCGCGCATCCCATGCCGAGCGGCCCACTGTGCACCCTCCGCAAGCCGACAACCGCCCAAACACGCCTCTGCAGCCCATCCCCCCGGCCCAGCGCTCGCGCTTGCCTAATGCGCTCGCCTCCACCACCGCCAAAGCCGGCAGCCGCGTCGCCCCTCTGACCGACTCGACGAACCTGACATGGACGCCATCGCGACTCGAAAAGGAGCGCGGGGACTGGTGGGATACACAGGTCACGGGCTCGGAGCAGACATGGCGCGCTATACGCCTCGTGGCCCAGTATCTCCAGTCTGGCCAGCTGCAAGACGCGCAGACAATGCTGGATGCCAACGACTGCACGTGTCCAACGGGACTACTCTGGCGAGGTGTATACGATGCGACGGGCGTCCAGTACAAAGTCCCCGAGTGGGTCGTCGTGGAGCCGGAGGGACTAGCAGGAGAGGACCATGTGGACGCCAAGGACGTGACTGGACACGCCAGCTCCAGCGCCATGCAGGAGACGCTTGACGACCCTGTCGACGACGATTCCAACCGCCCTGTACGTGTGCGACTAAGGACGAGCCATGACCAGGGGGATGTTCTGCTCGTGATGCGCATGAAAGACTCGGTCGCTACCATTATCCAGAAGCTGAAGCAGCAAGCAAAGGTACGCCTTCTCTTCCCTCGCTGAGCAGCCTCCGGAAAGCAAGTGCATTGCTAACAACATATAGCTGGATTCCACCGTAATCGTCCGTCTCGCCTACGGCGGACGCCTCTACCAAGACAAGGAGACGTTGGAATCGCACTCTTACTGGGACTTTGCTAACAACTTCATCCTCACCGCACTTGTCTTTCAGTAAACATGCAATCCTTTGCATATTTGCACACCCTTCACCTCCCACACCCCAAGGCTTCTTCGTCAGGACGCATTGCAATCGTGGCTTACGCGGGTCCTTAGGTCTCCAACTGAGCACCTCGACTTCTTGCTCGAAGCGAATGTCTTCTCGTTCCGAGACATGGGCATCGAGAATCCTAATATCAACGCTTCTGACCATGACACGTCTGACGGCAGCGAAGCCGATCCTCTTCTTCCTCGGTCTAGATGCTCAGATAGCAGCAGCGACGGCGAGACACCGAATGCGGCGTGTCTGACCTTTTTGTACAGTCTGATATGTGTACTTTGAGCATCTCGGCGGTGGAAGTACTCTTCGCCGGACTGAGTTTGTTTGGTGGCTTGTTTGATACCCCTCTCTTTCGTTTCCTTTCTTCTTCCGTAACCAACATTTGAAATGATGTCTTGACACATCACTATTCGGGAACTTGTAATCGTACTGGATGACTGGTGCTCGACTTGGTTTTCAACCTCACCCGAGTAGAACTTAATCTTCGTCTATGAATCATCATCATCTTCTTCTTCTCACATCTCATGTGGACAAATCTTAAAGTTGTATCTGTGCTAAGATGCTACCGAACTGTGGAGCATCAAATACAAAAGGCTAGGTTACGGCCCATGGGGGTAGCACATCTTATCAAGACGTGACCTTGTAGAAGATACTTATGACGTGTTCCTTCTATCGGTGGAATATTTCAACATGTGCAAATGCTGAATGGCTGTGAGTTGATTTACACTCGAACACTGGGTCGTTATCTCCGGCTGGCTTAACCCCGGACATACTTCCACTCGCAGTGTTGGTCGAGCCAATCTAATAAGAGCGAACTGATCCTGCTCAAAACTAGTCTCCAAGCGTTTATTATCGTCCCATCTAGCCCAAAGGTCAATACATCATCTACCGACACCGTGATGGGTGCCGTGAACCCTGTGACATCATCGGCCTTTTCCCCAAGGGAACTCAGGCCGCCATGACGACGAACTACTCTCAACATGAGTACCATAAAGACTCAATATATGGACAGCGTTGTACATCCAGCCAACACAAAGAACGCCAACATGTTTGCTCAATCCGCTTCCCGCTCTCTACGCACGACTTCCACAAACAGACTGTCGCAAATAACGCGACAGCTGCACCCGCAACAAGTCAGAATGGCACACAATGGCACAACCTTTACGCTCAACACGGGCGCAAATATTCCAGCCATCGGATTCGGCACATGGCAGGACAAGGAGGCTCAGGAGCCGTAAGTCCTTTTCCTTTGTATCCATTGAGAAAGCGTACAAGACCACTAACACACCCAACAGAGCCGTTACCATAGCCCTCATGTCTGGATACCGCCACATCGACACAGCACGCATCTACGGCACTGAACCCGCAGTTGCGGCCGCCATCAATAAATCCGGCATCCCCCGATCCGAACTGTTCATCACGACCAAGCTATGGAACAACCCGCACCACCCGGACGACGTAGAAGCCGCCCTCGACGCTTCCCTCAAAGACCTCGGAACCGACTACGTCGACCTCTACCTTATGCACTGGCCCTCGCCCTTTGCCCGCAGTTCAGAGCTGTTCCCGAAAGATGCCAATGGCAAGACCAAGCCCGGCGACAGCGACTACGTCGACACATACAAAGCCATGGAGAAGTGCTTCAAAAGCGGTAAAACCCGCGCAATCGGCGTATCCAACTTCAGCAAGCGCGAACTCGAGCGCTTGATCAAGGAAACTAGCGTCGTCCCGGCCGTCCACCAGATGGAATGCCACCCCTACCTACAACAAACCGCCTTTGCGGACTACCACAAGGACCAGGGCATTCACATCACCCAGTACTCCCCCCTTGGGAACCAAAACGAAATCTACGACGCAGGAAAGAATATGAATAAACTCATCGACGACCCTGTGCTCGTGGACATGGGCCACAAGTACAGCAAGACTGGCGCGCAGGTTGCGTTGGCGTGGGGCATCGCCATGGGCCATTCGGTTATTCCAAAGAGCAAGACCGAGTCGAGGATCAAGGCGAATCTGGAAGGCGACTTTGAGCTGTCCACGGAGCATGTGCAGAAGATTGCGGGTATTGACAAGAAGATGAGGTTCAACGATCCGAGTGCCAACTTTGCATGGAACTTCTATGCTGATCTGGATGGTAAGAAGTGAGGTGGTGGGTAGTGGATTGGATCACACTGCACAGCAGAGTATACATCTAATGACCATGGCCATGCAAACCTCGGGCACCACCTGCCACATGCCAATATTCTTCTTCTTCTTCTTCTTCTTCTTCTTCTTGGTCTGGTCAAATCAGGAACATTACCATTGTTGTGGTCGCTCTTAGAAAGAGCCTCCCGAGCTACACGACCTGCGAGTGAAACTACGAAATGATCAAGGTTTTTCTTCGGCATAGCACACACATCAAAGACACAATTACCACATCACACGGCAGATTGGCAATCAGGTAAAGAGCAACGACAGTTTATTAAATATTATTACGTCGATGTGTGCCCTAGTGGCCGCTTGTGTACTCCTTCTAACAAGGCGGTACGCAGAGGGTATCCGGGGTATTGCGCGATAAAACAAGGTGCGTCCGAGATCCGCCAGTGGTATCAAAACGAGAGAAAAACAGATAAGTGGTATCAGTCTAAACCATCGCGATCCATCCGTCCACAAAAGAGAGTGACAAAGAGTTGGTCCAGATGCAAGGAGAAAATCAAATATGAGAGGGGATATGTGAAGAAACTTGATCCAAAGAAACACGCCTGAATCCATGTAGGAGATCCAAAGCAGATTTTTGGGGGTATCAGAGTTGGCCGGGCGGTCAAAGAAGGGATTTACGAAGTCTTTGCTTTTCCGTCATTCCGTCGTGGCTGTCGTTGCAAAGGCTGACATCTTCCCACCACACCTTACGCAGTTGTAGCGACAGTCGGGTTGGCGCTTTTCGAAGCATCGGCCACGCTGGCCTCAGCGGGAACGTCACCCACAATTGGGGCAGTGGTCTCATCCTTCTTCTCCTCAACGACGGGGGCAGCGGTCTCCTCCTCGGCAACGGGGGCAGGGCTGGCAGCCTCCTTCTTGTCCTTGGGTGCCTTGTTACCAGTGGCCTTGGACAGGGAGCGGCCGAGGTTGCCGAAGAACGACTTGCGCTTGTCTTGCTTGGGCGCCTCAGTCTCCGGTGTGGCTTCGACCTTGGTCTCAGCGGTAGGGGCAGGCTCGACAGCCTGGATGGGCTCAGCGGTAGTGTCCGCAATCTGGGGAGCGGTAGCGTCGACCTTGGGCTCGCGAGCGGGCGACTTGGCACGGTCCTTTGAACCAAAGAACTTTCCAAACTTGAAGTGATCCTTCTCCTTGGAAGGAGTGGAGACGGCCTTGACCTCCTCAGGCTTAGCCGCTGGCTCAGTGGCAGTCGTGGTGGTCTCGGCGGGAACGACGGGTGCCGCAACCTGAGCCTCCTCGAGGGGCTTGGAGACCTCGGGGATGGTCTCGTTCTCCTTGACGGGTGTGGCGGCGAGACCAGCCTCGTGCTCCTTCTTCTCGGTGGTGGGAGACTTGAGCTTCTCAACGAAAGATCCGAAGATGGAACCGCGCTTCTGGGGCTTGGGCTTCTCCTGGGTCACGGGAGCAGCGGTCTCGTCGACCTTAGCAACCTCCTCAGCGGGGGCAACAACGGCAGCGGTGGGCTCGGCCGTGGCCTCAGTGGGGTGGGTGACATCGCTGGCGTTGACGGGAGTAGAATGGGGGACTAGAATGCATTAGCACGAGGTGCACAGAAAATGGTGAAGATGAACTCACTCTCATCAAGGTGGGGAACAACGGCAGGAACAGCGGAGGGCTCCTCAGTCTTGGCCTCGGTGTCGGCCTTGACGGCGTCGGTCTCCTCCTTGGGCTCCTTGTCCTTCTTTCCGAGCAGGCCGCCGAAGAGGCTGGCACGCTTGCCACGGGAGACGGAGCGGGACTTGCTCTTGGCAGCCTTCTTGCGCTTCTCCTCGTCGGAAGAGGAGCTGGAAGAAGAACCAGCACGGGCAGCGACGGGTTCGCCGGCAGCCTCACCCTCGACGGGCTTGGGGGTAGCGTCAAGGCTCTTCTTGGGGGCGGAGGATGTGGCTCCCGCTAGCGCGGTGGGCTTGCCTGCGGGATGTTAGCCTACTGCAGCAACACGGCCAGATCGACCACTAGTGCCACCGCGACGCGACACGACGTGGACAGAGTGCAAACATACCAATCTTCTCCTTGTGCTCCTTGTAGCCCTCGCTCGACTCAATCGTGTCCTTGGACGCCTTGGCCTCGGTGATGGCCTTCTCAACGGCGTCGAACCAGCCGTCACGCTCGGCGGCGCTGGTAGCCTCGAACGTGTGCTTATGGCCCGAGATCTTGAGCGCAAAAGCAACGGCGCCGTCCTTTGCGAGGTCGGTAGCATAGGCCTGGTCATGTTAGTTCTGTCTTGCCTCGTGGGAGCGTTGTTCCTACCAAATTGAGAACACCGGCGGGGTGCTCCTTCTGGTCGGCGTGCTTGACGAAGAACAGAAGGCCCTTTCCGGTCTGGCTGGACCACGCAACAACAGGGTGAGCAATCTCGGGCTTCTCGCCACGGAGATACTCCCTCAGGTTGTCGGCGGCAACGGGCTCCTCGCCGAACCAGAAGTACTTCTTGGCAAAGCGGAAAGCGCTGCGGGCTGTTAGCACGTGTCTTCCGTTTCGATGTTCGGCCTACTCACTTCTTCAGACCAGGTGCCTTGTAGCCGAGCGCACCGCTGTAGATGGGCTCGACAACCTTCTCCTCCTTGGCCTCCTCTACTGGCGCCGCGGCCTCACCCTCAGTCGCGGGGACATCTTCCGTCTTTGGCACCTCCTCTGCTACTGGCGCTGCAACAGCAGGCTCGGTAGCGACAACTGGTGCTGGCGCAGGCTCAACGGTACCAACGGTGCCAACCTCGGGGTGCTCAACCGGCTTGGGGGCATCGACGGGGGCAGACATGTTGTAGAGTGCTGTTTGTTTGGGAGCGGACGTGTGTGGAGGGGGGGGAAGTGGGTTCGAAAAGAGGAGTGTTGTGGAGGCAAGCTCAATGTTTGGGTATTACAAGATGTACGGAAAGGGAAAGTTCTACACTCGCAAGGTGCAGCGGCAGACAAGCAGGCACGACCTTGTTAAAGATGCGAAGGGCGGTGAGGAGAGAAGAAGGATAGAAAATCTCAGACGATCAAGGAATGGGAGAACTTTAAGGTGAGGGCTGTTGCTAGGTAGGGGTTCGCCGTGCAGGGATGCCACCAACGAAATTGGCTTTTGCGGCTGCACGTCCACTCAGACGGACCCGCCTGCACCTAGCCCGCCCGACGAGCACCATTCACCAACGTTATGCACCGTGAAGCCCTGAAACAGCGACTGTGCATCCAGCATCAACCCGTCGTTCAGACAGACGCTGGCGGAATGGGCCATGGCGAACATCTGTCTGGCATCGGCACATGGCGGATTCTGACGGTGGGCGCCCACGCGTCTGATAAGCTCGTGGTCAACCGACCCTTGGGACGTGGTCGCATGATCTCGCTGCCCCTCTCCACCACTTGCTGGAGAGATCGCCAACCCTAGGAAACAGGCTGAGACTCTGCTATCTTTGATGGCTCACGAGACACGGGTGCGCGGCGACGGAACACGATTGAACGGCGCCGTCGTGGTCAAGATGCAGCTGCCTGTTGGGGCGTCTTGTCTTTGTCATCGATCAACAGGCATCATCACCACACTGTACATGTATCTTGCACCATGATGAGTATAACCGTGATCGGCATCCCTCTCCTGCAGCCAACCCACAAGATGCACATCATCACCCGAGCGCTCCTCGAGTCTCACTCGCCCAGCGCGCGGCTCAACGGCTGCTGTGAACAAGTCTGTCACCACCTCTCCCACTCTGTTGCTACACCACAGCCGTCCTGGTCGCGCCATCGCGAACTCTGCACAACTCCAACTCTGGCGCCACGCCAAGCACGTCTGAGCATTCGAGGCTAGACACTTCTAGTGGCCTGCACGTAGCGAATCGCGCCACGCCACCACCCTCCAAGCCTGATCCCCGTTTACAAAAGGCGTCAAGACCCTGGCGCACAAATTGCAAACCTTCACGCTGGCGAATGCAGCCGAAGAGACTACGTGCCGCCAGCCTTGGTCTCCATGGCGTTCACGCACGCTTGACCTGCTTCTTCAATCTCGATGACTCGGAGGTCGAGTCTTCGTACAGTACCCAGATACCAAAACATGTACCCCTTAACGTCTTGCACAAACCAGCACCATATGGCTGATCATCGCATCAAGGTTGGACACCGCCTTCCACGACAGCGGGTGAAGTGAAAATTGCTAAAGTCGGACTGACTCTTCAGAATGGTCGCCTTCATCTCAGATCAGCCGAAAACACCTGGCCAGTGTACTAGGGCAATGCCGGCTCAATATTCCACTCACGTGAAAGGGGCGTCAACCACTGGCAGCACCATAGACTAGCCTGCCACGTCCAAAGACCGTCTGTTACGCATCTGTCGTATCAAGACAGTCGCCCACTCCTCAGCTAAACGTCCTCTCTCCACACACGTCGACAGCTGTCAGGCCTGAGACGCGCAGAACAAATTTCACTCTGATCTGCATCCTGTCATCTCAGCGGTTGTTGCCCAATATCACGGTACGCACAGAGCACTCGATAAAACTCCGCAGACGATCTCCCTGGCAATAATTATGACCGTATCCAATCCGTGTCTCATTCACCGCCACAGGCACTCGGGCGCAAATTTCGCGACAAGAGGCTGACCTCTGCCGTGCGGCGTTGTGCCTGGCGTGAGCGACCTTGTGCACCCAGTCATGTTGCGCTCCGTTTCATGACTTTGAAACGCTAAATGCCATTAAGAACTTTACCAATGAGCAGACTCCACACATTAATCAACATCTGACAAGCCACCATCTCTACATCTCTGAGCCGCGGGTAGCCCAATTTGAACAATCAATCGAGACATGGCAAAGGCCTTCCTGGATCGGAAAAAGCTGTGGATCTCTGTCCCTGACTACTCTCGCTTCTTTCTGGAGCGCGGAGCTCGTGGCTACTCGAAGATTCCCGGCCGGGACCCACCGCACGAGTCAACGTCAATAGCGTGTAGAACTACTTTTACCACGAGCAAGCTATACATTTCTTGTTGAGCGTGTGGCTTTCTTCCAATTTTCGCACCACATATCAGGTACGGTGTCAGTATCTGCAGCACCACATGAAGACAACGTCGTACCCTGGTCTGGCAATTTTCCCCGCGCTGCCGGGGCGGGATGCACCTGGATATCGAGCCGAAGAAACATGGGCCATGTTCTATCTCTACGATCAATGCTACACGGCTAGGAGCCGAGATAAACCAACCATGCACCGTGTAAATCAGATGAACAAGCCAACACCAACATCACGAGCGGCGTGCAAGGTAATAGCGGTCAAAATAAGCTCAACGCAATGGCGCTCGAGTGCCGCTGCAAGGCGGGGAAGGAGCGCGATGCGCGTTGGTGGAGACCGCACTCACGATATCTGCCTTCCCCATTTGGCTGGATGCACTTTCCGTGCCTACTCCCGCGACGTCATCGCTTTAGCCTTGCGGGACACTGCTTACACCTCATCGTACCTGCACAGTCTAGCCAAGATAACATTGTCTCGAATTGTACGGGGTATCAATTGCTGTACTCATGGTAGAAGTCTTATTTTCTACTCTTCTGCTCCAGAAATCTCAGTGCATCCGTTTCTTCTGCTTCCATCATTTTCTGCACATTCTCTGCAGCTGCTTTCCACACTCTACTCTTGCTATCCCTTCCATCAACATGCACCATACTCTTGGATCTTTCGAGGGTGTCGCTGCTGGTCCCTTCACGGTTCTGCTTTCTCCCTTTCTTCAGTTCCTTCGCCTTCTGTGCCTTTTCGATACCTTCGAAAACCTTTCTCATCCTCATCTCCTCAGCCACGATATCTTTTCTTGAAGTACCCGGTACAATGAGATCACCTGCTGACCGTGACCCAAAGTCAATCTTTTTGTAGCGCACACTCCACTCGCAAACTGATTCTGGTGCTCCAAAGCCATACGTGCGCACGCCGAGCGTTGGGAACCCTACCAGACTTTGCTCGCCTGTTTTCTCGTTTATTCGAAACACGGCAGGTAGGGTGTAACGTAGGTCGGCTGGTTTCAGCAGATCAAAAGCGGCCTTGATGTAGCGATAGGGGCGACTGTCGTCAGGCTCCAGTATTTGATCTTTGTTTTGCTGATGAGTAGGCAAGTACACCATGTCGTCTTTTGAGAAGATGCGCAGGACTAGTTTGTCATGGGTAAGACGATTCCGCAGCAGGATCCAGTAACGACCATCGACCAGTACGTATTTTTCCTCTCTCGGCCTTGTCTGTGGGGGATAGACGAACACATTCTTGGCATGCGTTATCTCGAGTGCGTCGATGGGTTGCCGCGTGAGCAACCATTCTCGTGGATGAGGCGAAGATGGATCGATGCTTGCTTCTTGGTGCTCAGGCCTGTCAAATGGCGAAGGTTGG
Source organism: Alternaria panax (assembly GCA_019702505.1). NCBI lineage: Eukaryota > Fungi > Ascomycota > Dothideomycetes > Pleosporales > Pleosporaceae > Alternaria > Alternaria panax. The sequence goes on along the minus strand of JAANER010000008.1, from coordinate 1,644,843 downwards.
TGCCAGAAGCGCCACCACAAATTATAGACGCAGTAGTTCTTCTTTCGCCCCCTGTTCCAGTGTCCAACCTGCTCGTCCCCTTCCGGATCATCAAGCTCGGGATAGATGTGATGGACGGTTGCGGCGAGTGGGCCCAGAGGCGCCTTGGAGCTGGGTGTCACTAGTTCTGCTACACGTTCTAGTAGGCAATATGCTGTGTTCTTCGCGTAGATCTTATCGGTTTTGTCAGTTTCGGAATCGACTCGCTGAGGTAGTAGGTCGGAAAAAGGAGGAAACCGGACGACAAGACAGCCTGTCTGTATGTCGAGCTTTATCAGGCACTTGTCGAAGAGTTCGTCTGCGAGGGTTCTATGCCGCTTGATGCGCTCTTGCATATGCTGCGAAACGTCGACCAGCGACTTGATGCTTAGAGCCTCTGGAAGTTTGTGGTTCTTGTAAATATGCCGTATAGCGTTGCGGGACGTAAGCGTTTTTATCTGATTCGTGTCATCCTCTGCCCAGACTACACCCTTCTCTCTACACGTTGCGACAAGTCTTGTCTTCTCAAACGTCAATAGTGGCCGGAAAATATTTATGCCTCCCCGCTCGACGGGGAAGGGTATGTCTAGGCTGCGATTGGGCTTTTGGTATGCGCCGCTGTGGTGCACACCGTACATACCCTCGCACTCTGGTATCCACTCTTTGCGCTGCATGGCCTGAAGCCCCGAACGTAGTCTGTTGTTCGCCAACCTCATCATGACTGTCTCCGCTTGGTCGTCTGCGTGATGCGCCACCAAGAGACGTGTAATCTGCATGTCCCTACATGCTCGGCCTAGCGCTTGGTAGCGGAGAGTGCGCGCTTCCGTCTCGAATCGCTTGACATCCTGGAGATTGAATCGGTCGGGCCATGTAAGCGGAATTATGGTGGACAACATGTCAACTAGACAGCGTTAGTGTTCACATGGCGAAGGCCGTGTTCTGTATCTCACACTTCAAGCGCAACTGCGATTGAACCCATTTGGCCTCCTGAGTGCTCCCACTTCTCACCTTGTGGTCAACGATGAGACCATGAGCCTCGGGTAGCTCAGAGTTCCTTTCTCGGGCCTGGGTATACAGCGCGGCGAGTGCCATTGAGTCGACACCCCCACTAATAGCAATGGCCATGCCACCTGCGTACCGTCAGTCGGCCATGCTCGCATCGAACACGAACACCACTCACCCGAAATCTTTCTGGCTACAAGCTCATGCTGTTCCTCGCTGAGTGCGCCCTCTCGCATAGCCAGCATGAACTCATCGTTCCCAATTGGCAAGCGGCTCGTCGAATTTGCCTGTCGGAATATCTTAGCTACATGGCTCTGTCTTGCAGTATGGTAACAATGCCCGCGTCTGAGGGCATTGCTTCTCCACATATGAAGCACTCAAGGCCGATGCACTGGTGACAAAAGAGAATGTGAAGGCCGAAGCAAGAAGCTACTGGTTCTGGTAATGCGCGAGATGCGAAGCGTTCCGCAGCTTGTTCCGAGGTAATGCACGGACATGGAATTTTCTGGAAGGGCAAAGCACAACATCTTCATCTTCGTGTCTAGCTTCACCGACATCCGTTTCTCTCTACAAGCCAGCGCAAATCCAGTCTTCCTTAATTCTTCGTGATACCCAGTTCTTGTAATCCGTCAAGATGGTAAGCTCTACCAGTTCCCAGTCTACTTATCATGCAATCTACACGGGCATGGAGCACTACGACCATTTTCACCCCACTACGCGCTCTACAAATGCACCCACAGCTCCAAGCTAATCAATTCCCCTCACAGTCCGCAATCAAGTCCATCCGCAGCATCGCGCCCCTCCTCGACCGCATCCTCGTCCAGCGCATCAAGCCCGAGGCCAAGACCGCAACCGGCATCTTCCTCCCCGAGACCGCCGTCAAGGAGCTCAACGAAGCCAAGGTCCTCGCCGTCGGCCCTGGCATGCTCGACAAAGATGGAAAGCGCGTCACCCCCAGCGTACAACCCGGCGACAAGGTCTTGATCCCGCAATTCGGCGGAAGCCCCATCAAGGTCGGCGAAGAGGAGCTGAGCTTGTTCCGGGACCACGAGTATGTTTACACCACACAAATATGTAATTGCACGTTTTAGAATAGCAGCTAACGTTCCATGTGCAGGCTCCTAGCTAAGATCAACGAGTAAACTGGCTACCAGTCATTATCTGCCATACAAAAGTGTCGGCAAGACTGTATCCTTTATCTTGTACCAATACCACCCAAAGATTCACGAAACGCGAGACGCTAGCATAACGGCCGGCGTTCATTTGGCATATCATCTGGCTTGGGGACATCTGTTTTGGAAAGCGATTCTTCGATGCATGTATTTACAAGAGGTTGGAACCAAAAGATACGAGGGTGTGGAAGAGACGTGGGGGTGAAATAAGGAAATAAGAATCTCTACTCTATCGCATTGGAATTGATGAAAAGGTTGAAAGGTCAAGTTTACATTATTCATGAATTCATGGAATCATCCCAAAGCACCTCGTACCCATCAAAAGGCCTTCACGAATATTTCAAGCGCCTTCACCCTATTCAGCACTCACGCATCTGCACTAGCGGTTACCAACCTGAGTTCCCACCGCCGCCCCACTGTCTTGCGCTACCCTCGGACGGACCTTGATCATATGCACCGCCCTGTCCATATGCGCCATAAGATCCTGGAGGTGGCTGGTGAGCTGGTGGTTGGGCATAGCCTCCTGGCCCAGCATTGTAGTTCTCATAACCCTGCTGGTAGTTTGTGGGGATACTATAGCTAGGCTCCGCACCTTGACCTCCAGAGTACTGGCCTTGACCCCATCCGTATCCGCCAGAAGGCACTGCGTTGCTGTACTCGGCAGGCGGCTGGTAAGCTTCACCTGAGTAGGAGGACTGGTAGGGCTGGAAACTAGACCACTGGTTGGGTTGCGGCGATGGTGACGGCTGGTATGGTGCCGGTGCTGCGGAAGAGGAAGCAGAGAAGTTGTCGTCCATGTCGCGAGTTTTTCCAGAGCTACCGCCGAAGCTGCTAAGCATACCGCCGAGAGGGCCAGGGAGTTTGCTGGTCAAGGAACCGAGAAAGTCGTTAGATCCGCTGGACTGTGGTTGTTGGCCGGGATAGCCACCTCCGTGACCACCCCCACTGCCATGGCTGTGACCTCCAAAGCTCGACATATTTACCGCTCCATGACTATGGCCCGTAGAGTGATCGTTTCCGCCACTGTGGTTGTGCCCGGCTTTGACAGATTCCGAAGACAGAACCTGGTTGAGGTCACTACCATGGTAGTTGTGGGCCCATTTCTCAACGACCTTGAACATCTCGTTGTGTACTTCGCAGTGCGGGTCTCGAAGTGCTGGGTGATGGAAAACACGCATGCAGTCGTTCAGGACTTCGTCAACAGGAACGTCAGGGTGATCCCAAGCGTAGATCACGCGAGGCGCAACATACTGTAGGATGGCTACAGCGACTTGGCCGGCCGGGGGATTCAAGACGTTCGAGAAGTGGTCCTTGGACAGCATGCTGTGTGTTGGGTTGGTGGATGTAGGGTCCGTCCAGACCTCAAACTGGTGCTTGGCTGCTGAGTCGATGACAGCAGAAGAACCGCTCTTCAGCTGGGATGATGCTGTCTTGATGATTGGTAGAATGAAAGGCGCTAGCAGCGACAACACGAATAGAGTGACACGCTCAGTGATGGTCTCAATTAGCTTTTCGAGGCCCGGGATCTTCGAGATGATGGCCGAGATGCTGCGTACAACATTGTCGCGGAAGACTTGCGAAAGGTTAGCTCGAATCTGTTACTTTGTGTTTATTGGTTTTCTTTACCAAGGATAGGGTAAATCTTGGGGATAATGGTGGCAGGATCCGTGTTGGTTCCTGGAATGTCCGGTCCTGCAAAGGTAAACATACAAAGTCAGTGTATGTCTCACACGCATTTCGTACAGTCATAACTTACCCGGGGGTCCACCCATAGAACCAGGAGGTGCGTCGAAGGTGTTGGGTCCAGCTCTAGAAGAGCTATAGTCACCATAACCTCCATGCGCGTTAGCTGCAGCCTGGGCATCTGAAGAGGCCTGCAGATCCTGTGCTTGTCGGATGAGATCGCCAGTACCAGGCACCTTGCTCAAAACATCAATCAATCCCCCACAAGCATTCGACTGGCCTCCAGGTCCGCTTCTCTGCCCACCAGGACCACCAGATACTGCATCTACGAGAGCAGTGTTCACCTCATCGATCTCAGTCTGAGTGATGTGGTCATTGGCCTCTCCGAGTACCGAATGGAAGAAATCAACACCTCCAAACGTGCCAGTCACGAGCGGATAGGTGTGCTTTCCGTGGAGGTTGATGCCAGCTTGTACGCCCACGTGAGGAAACACGTTGTGGTAACCAAGTTCACGTAGCACAAGTTCGGTGTAGTTGGTATGGGCTCCAAAATCTTCGAGGCAGTGCAGTCCTTGACCCAGACAGCGGAGCGCTTCCGATAGATCCTCGTCTCGTCCGCGTTGACCTGATGATCCGTGGGTATAAAGTCGGCCGAAGTGGATAGCGCGCGCGAATGAGTACTTGACATATCCGGTTGATGTAGCCCAGTTGCCATGTTCGTTGGCGATGTAGTTTTTCATGCCGGTGTTTGGATCCACTGCGAGTTCGGCTTCTGACACTGGACCTCGGAGACGAGGGTCGTATTTCCTTGCGTCCTCATTGTCGGCATAGTCTTTCTTTGGGGATGTTAGCGGCAAAACAAACGTCTGTGTGCAATTCGAGGTTGCTTACAGGGTTATCTGAACTTTCGTTAGTATGAACAAGCAGAAGAGTTTCGAGTTCGCTTACCGATATGCTCCTCGGGCCTATAGACACCTAGTCTCTCGGCTGTGACCTCAAACTCGCCAGTTGCATAGCCAAAAGACATGAAAGACAAAACCCAGACTAGAACGCGAATAGTTTCGCCCTACTCATCGTAAGCTTACTGGCCCATGAGAACATTTTTCATGTCTTTACGTACTTGAACTTTGGCCAGCGTTCCAACATCCACAGCCTGAATCGGTCAGCGTAGTCCAGCGTCGCGCATCCAGTTGGAATCACCTGTGAGTAATCGCGCAGCCAGTTGCCAAAGTACACACGCTACACAGAGTTTTAGTCACCGAAATCGCAGCAATATCGTTCTTTGAACATACCTTTATCATGTTACTCTTCCACTTGTGGCCCTTCAAACAAGCGACTGTCGCGAGCATGTCTTCGATGTCGCCATGGCGCCAGTTCTTCCCTTCAATCTTTGAGATGCTCGCGATGTTCCCGGCACCAAAGGCATCAGCACCGGCTGAATACAAAGTCAGTGTCCATCTTACATGCGATTCGTACATCCTGGACTTACCTGGCAGTAGCACGAGTATCGCAATAGCGATGAGCAGCAAGTACTGTGAGGATATCCCCATGGTCGTGATATTAAGACGGGGGAATTAGTAGGGAAAGGTATTGTAGAAGCGCAGTAAGAGTCTGCGAGTGACTATTTGCGTGCCTGTTCAGTCAGCTGTCTACGATTACGGATAAGCGGCTGTGCAAAATGACGCAGCCACACCTGCCCCACTTTGTGTGATGGCTCCATGTTGGAGGGGCTGGCGCAATGACGCAAGCTCTTCTTGTTAGCTTACCACAACAGAGTTACCAGAATGTTACATGCATAAATAGACAACCTAGAAGTCTGTGGAGCTGTAAACATCTGTAAGTTGTCTTAGACTATGCTCTGGAAGACTGCGGGGAGACGTAGTAGCTCGGTACTTCTTAAGTTGCTTCTTTGCATAGAAACGTTACAGAAAGATCTTATCACTAACCGCCTGGCAGTTGTATACATTGGGATCATGCTAATACAATATAATGTGTTGAAGATAAGAAGGACTAAGAACCAAGGAGACCCTAGCTGTAGTAGCAGCGACTATGCGATTCAAGAAGGCTCGCCAGAGGCCAAGACCTCTCGTAAGGTATAGCAGTGGGTCCTCGACGTCTCAGCTGGGAGCCTGAAGAGGTACTAAGTAACGTTGCCATGGACTATGAAAGTCTATCCAAGGCTTCCTTCCAGACATCTTCTACATATGTCTCACAAACAGGGTGACACTGGTGGCGAGGTTGTTCGTGATGCAGAGCAGAAAGGGTCAAGGATACCTAAGGCGCACGGGCAGTGAACAAGGGTACACCCTCAACGATGAGGTGAGGAGCGATAAGAAGAGAGGGGCACTCACCAGTCCGATGAAAAGGATGTCACACTCAATTGTACGTGTCTCGCAATTCGATCCAACGCTGTCAACGCAATCTTGATCGCGTTTCCCAGGTACCAATTCAAAGGCGATCCAACACGACTGCAATGATCCAGGAGAGAATGTGCGACGTTTGCCCGAATACACTCACTACTCTGCCATCACTGCCCAAGCAGGGTCCGCAAGCTTAGGCATCAATCGCGCTAGCATTATAGATCCTCTCCTCGACGACTCCATACATGTGCCCATAAGAGAAAAGGCACCACGAACATGGGGGCTACGAAACCCGGAGATGTCTCAGGATTTGTGATAGGTGCACATTGTGGAAACAACGGCATGGCGGGACTGAGAGCACAGAATTGGACAGGCAGCATGAAGCAGACAGCATTGGAGAGCTTGAGTAGGGCAAGGAGTACGACGTTCAGTTTGTGAACCATGAAGACAGGATTAGGAAGGTGAGACCTCAACAGATGGAGGCAAGAGAAGACGCGTGAAGAAAAGAGAGCTAGAGTAGGCTATCTGAGACTCGGTAGAGTTTGGATAATAGGGACAGCCAGACTTGATGAACTTCAACGCATCGCAACCAAGTCGAAATCTCAAGTGATGATTCGTGTTTTATTGGAGGTGATGATCATAAAGAAGCAATGGAAGTAGCGAGAAGAAAGCAGTGGTGTCAACGGGCGCAGCCATTGCTGACGTAAGGCGGAACGTGGAGGACTGAATTGCCAAGAGGTGACGAAGCCCAAGACGATCGGTCATCTTACCTGGACACACCACTCCACCCGCATGCCCACGCGCACGACCAAGCAGCAAAGCCTGCATATACCCCCCCGACATACCAGCTGAAAAGCGTCAAAACACAACATCGAAGCGCGAGACAAACCGTCAAGATGCCGCCGCCGCCTCCTCCACCACCTCCACCGCGTAAGTTGTCCTTGTGCGAACTCCACGAGACACGTGCTGACTTGCTGTACTAGCTCCACCCGGCATGGGGAGAGGAATGCCAGGGAAAGCGCCCGGAGCCAAAGCTCCTGCGACAGGAGCAGGGCGAGTATGTCGCATCCCCACGGCAATTGGCACAGCGTGCAGCCGTAGCTAACGTGCCACAGGGAGCACTCCTGGGCGACATTACAAAAGGCGCGCGACTCAAGAAAGTCACACAGATCAACGATCGATCCTCCCCTATAGTCGGCAAAGTGAGCGACGGTCCTGCTGCGGTCGCAATGGGGGCCCCAAGTATTCCAACCATGGGCAAGGCGCCAGCAGTGCCGGGTTTAGCTCCGCCTGGCAATCGAGCGAGAAGCAACAGCGACACTGGAGATGCTCCCGCTGCGACTCCCCAACTAGCGGGGATCTTTGCTGGTGGTATGCCCAAGTTGAGGAAGACGAATGGTGTCAAAACCGGTAAGTTGTGGCTGCACCAAATGCTTGGGAGACAGATACTGACTTTGCATCTTCGCCTGTGTAGGCGCAGATGACCGTCCTTCATATGCTTCAGATCCTGAGTCGAATAGAGGTTCAGCAGTTCCCAAACCACCTTCATCAGGGCCTCCTGCGCCGCCCGCCATGAACACCAGACCACAACTCAACGCTCTTCGGGGTCAAGACTCGAGACCCAACTCAGTAGCTTCAAGCATAAGTGGCAAGCCCAAGCCCCCGCCACCGATTGGAAAGAAACCACCTATGCCTCCTCCCTCGTCTCGCAAACCGTCTAATCTCAGTCCTCGACCACCTCCCGCACCCCCTTCGCTCCCTCCGGTACGTAATGTCCCTGTACAAACTGCGTATGAGGCATATGCTGACGTCGTATACCGGCATTCAGGCACCACCTCCATTACCACCTAGCTCCACAAGTCCTCGACCGACAACGCTTCCCCCTCCACCACCGCCGATGCCGCCTTCTTCACCAGCCCCATCTCGACCTCCCCCGCCTTCTGTACCCCCGTCCACGAGCGCGCAAGAGGATGACGACGAAGAATATGATCCATACAAATACGGCAGCCGCGCACCGTCAGTTCCTCCTCCACCGCCGCCGCCACCGCCGCCTGCATCGAACGGACACGCACCTTCTCTCGCAGAAACAGCTGCGCGCAATGCCTTCAGCCGAACAAATACTGCTCCGCCGTTACCCAGTGCGCCAGCCCCTTCTCCGCCGCCCAGTGCATCGCTCAGCCGGCCTGCGTCTCAAACACCCCTGCGATCGATGATGGATTCGAGCTCGTACACCTTGACAAACGGCGGATCAAGCATAAAGAGCCCGACTAGCTCTCATGCTGGTGGAGGTGGAAGAGAGAAGGGTAGAATTAGGCCCATTCATGATTTGAGGTGGAGATTCCAAGACGAATCACAGTTTCCACGACCGAGAGAATTCACTGGTGGACAAAAGAGATATCGCGCTGGACGAGGCAGCAGTGTGCCACTGGATTTGAGTGCATTTGAATGAGCAAAGTCTCGAAAAATATCCTTTTGGGCGATTTGTTGCATTGCTGCTGGCCAGAGCGGCTTTAGGGATAGATATTGAAGTTTAGCCTTGGCGTTAACGGGGCTTGGTGCCTTTGATGGTGTGCTGTTGGATGATTAGAGAAGGTCGTTGAGGCCATAGTATATGCGCAGCTCGCAAAGGAGACCCTCAAGGGTATTCCGCGTGTGATAGCAAGTTCCATAGGCGTTGGACAAATCAACAGTCTGTTGTGAGGGGACAATTCGTCAAGTCGCTCCAACGAGCACAACAACAACTGTGCTGTTCCGTGATGAACATTGGATATTTGACGTATTGCTTGAGCACTGCTCCGTCGCGACATTTACTGACTGCTGGGACGCAACTTCTAGTGCTTGACACACATGACACGCACGACAAGTATCAAGATTAGATTGTTAACACTAGTGTAAAATAGTCTCAGCTACACGGTACTCCCTCTGTTTTGTACGACATATCGATCCATTGTCTCTTTCTTCTCTTTTGCTTATTCATCTTCTTCTTCCCGCTGCTGAGACACCCCTAAGGCCTGCTTGGTAAAGATACGGTACAACGTGCCACCACAGTTGACAAAATAGATGATGAACATGGATTCGAGGAGGGCGGGAATGAAGCCGCGGAAAGCAGTGGAGTTGAGCGGTATCCAAAGGTCGAGGAGACCAGTCATGAAGACACCTTAGAACTACTGGTTAGTTCATATATATAATTAAAGTCAAAAGAACGACATACCCATTGGGAATACAAAGCTCCACCACGTCAAAATAGATGGCAGTTGCCTCTTGACAAGAGCCTCAACCACGATATACCAGGGCACGATAATCCACATGAACCCGAAGCCCAATGCCAACAAGGCAATTAATGGCACGGCTGCACTCGCACTATTCGCTGCATTGGATTGCAACAATGTCCCCTGATTGTGACTTCCAAACATCCCTCTTGTACTCGCAGCCGAAGTCAGCACCTGGATTGCCGTAGCAAACTGACCGACAGGTCCCACTGTAATGACAAGACTGGGAATCTGCATCGGCGGAGGCAAATCCGCAGCGATGAGTTTATGCGCAATGAACGCATAGTAGAGTAGCGCAAGGAAGAATGCGTAGCCGGTGCACATGTATCCTGTAACAATGACAGGAACGGCCATGCTAGCACTCAATCTAACGGAGTAATTCGCAATCAATCCACCCGTCGTACCGAGCGTCATGACGGAGATGAGTGGAAGCAGAATCGCAGAACTGAGTTCATAATCAACGATGATATTTCGCTTCGCAAGCACAATGACCTGGAAGCTGCACAACGTCACCGTCCATACGAGGCCTATCCACCACGACACGTATGCGAAGACAGTCCAGGTGTATCCCCATGCTGTGGAACATGTGAGTATTACTTGTGCTACTAGCATCAAGTACGCGATGGCTGGCGCGCCGAGGTAAGACAATTTTTCTCCTTTGGAGAGTGTCTGCGTTGTAACGTGGCGTGGGAATTTCGCAAGGCGCAGCAGCGAGATCAGGGTGAAGACCGTAAAGACAAGGATATTGAAGACAAACATGACTGTTTCCAGGATGCCTAGACCGCGGAATAGTCAGGTGAGGAGATTCATAATTATGGACAGAACGCCTGTGTCTGTCGATATCGTAAACCTAATTCATGGTTAATTTGCGTGAATACGCGTAAGAAAATGGTCCGTGGAGTCCATCTGGCAATACCCGTATTGTCCGGTCGCCTGCGCGTCTCGAAGATAGCCACCAGCCATCTCGATATACTCGGATACATATTTGCTGCAAGTCCGACCCTGGGGCGGGAAGAAAGTTTGCAACTCAGAGTCGGCGCAATAAGCGGGCGCCTGACCTAGCGTGGTCGACATGAAGCTCGACACTAGGTGGGTGAAAGGATTGACGCGATACATGAAGATCCAGAGCCCGGGCAGATCGTCGGGCCCAGCGAGAATGCCGCAGAAGGCGTACAACATGATGGTGACCAGTGTGGCAATAGCACCAGCGATCTCTTCGTTGGGTGAGCCCGCGATAAGCAGATGCGCGAGAGTGCTTGCGAAGATGAAGACGGTTACGACAATCAGGAGAGCGTGGAAACTGCGGATATTGACTGCATCCGTAGCTACCAGACCATCCGAGCGTTCAGGGTACCCGGCCTGATGTATTCGTCCACACCATCCAGGATAGTACGAGTTTCCCCCTTGGTCTGGACTTCATACGTAACCTTCTCCTAGTAGAAGATAAACACCTGCTTCTGTATTCCAAGTTCCAGCTCCGTATTGCGACTGATCATCTCACCCTCGTGAGCAGTTGCCTCACCGGCTTCCTCATCGGCACCCTGCTTCTTGGCCGTCTTCTTCACTTTGGAATGGCGGAACACAAGTACTTCGCCCTTGGAGCGCTCGGAAGCAACCAACTTGCTCATGAGCAATTGAGCAAGGAAGAGAATGATCGTAATGGCTACGATGATGCCATAGTTAGATCATTGTTCACTGTAGTTGTACCGGAAGGCAGTCTCAACGTATGCGGTACCGCTGACGTAGTCCAAACCTGGTTGAGAGCCTTGCACAGCGCATGCTCGTTGTTCGGGGGCGACATTCTCATACGATGGTCCAGACGGTACGAAAGACAAACAAGCGAACGTCCGATTGTGGAACTCGTTGACTATGACGCTTTTGAAGCCATACGCGACCAGATTAATCCATCGGGACCAATCCGCCCATCCTTGCATATATTGGATTAGAATAGCAAACCCAATGTAAAGTACGAGCATCATGAGGACAAGAGAGCTGAGAGCGAACGCCTGGGTGAGAGTCTTCGTCATTGAAGCGGACAGCCAGAAGAACACGCTTATGGAGAGACCAGTGGTAAATCCAACGAGCAAGAAGTAAAAGTATGGGCCGGGCTCTCGACATAGATTGGACATGAAGTACAATGTCGTGTTGACCACGATACTGTTGGTGATCTTGTATGGTAGGTCTAGGATCATTGATGACAACGCTTCCGCTGAGGGGTGATAAAGTGCATAACGGTTGTGCTTCTCAATGATAGTACGCTTCGCATAGAGAGTCCTCAGCGTCTTGCAAAACTCGACCGCGTTGGCTGAATCCAAGCCACTAGTCGAGTTATCCCACAGCTGGAGAGGTGCAAAGCTGAGAGAAGCCTCAGCAATCGTCACTCGCTTGCATTCACCTCCGGAAACTCCACGGATAAAATCATTGCCCACTCTTGTGTTTGAGGTATGCGAGATACAGTACATGGCCATGACAACCTACTAGAAGCTAGTGACTAGTCCACGTGAGCTTGAGCTGTTATACCCACGTCTCGCAGATTCTCAGCGTAGCGCTGGCGACTGATGCCACCAGGAATAGTACGGTGTTCTAGAGCTAGAGCAGCGAAGTACAGTGTGTCATCCAGACTCAATTGGGGAAGATGCGCATCGACCTCTGCCGTATAAACAGCTTCCCCGCGGAACACGGAGTCCATGCCTTTTGCTGGCACTCCCTGATAGTTTAAATGCGAGTCGGGGTTGACTTCGAAACTATGAGTCTCGCCAGCGATAGCATTCAACAGCGTTAAACATCCTGATCTGTTCCGTGTAAGATTATACAGCACTGTTCGACAATACTTGAACATACCCGGGTGGTCTAAGGACACATAGTTGCTCTCTCGGAAGGAGTAGTCCATCTAAATCCCGCAAGATCTCAATCTTCTGCGTACCTCTACCTGATAATGAAGGTAGTTTGAGGATAGTGTTTCCCACGGTCGACTGGAAGTCGGTTGGCGAACCCTCGCCCCAAACATTTAGGCCTCTGAAAGCAACGCCGGCAACCCGGGGAATCGTTTCGTCACTGCTGTAACGCAAGTCGTAAAACGATCGGGCCCAATCTTTGGCACGGAAATGATCGCTCTTGGGGTCAAGTCGTTAGTGGATATCGTTGGCAAAGGGTGAACCAACATATTGCTGCTCAGACTGTTGTAAACATGCGCACAAGCTCATGGACGTCTCTATCACGCTGCGCTTCCTATTAGCTCTCGGTCTTGCCTTCAAATGCTGTGGATTTGGAGTTGACGTCCGACTCCGAATTCAAGCGGTCAAAATGGGCTTCTTCATTGACCGCTTGCGTCTCAGTGAAGCCTATTCCAGCTGACATGCTCAAATAGAGATGCGCGTTCAGGGAACTTCGATAAGACCGCGACCAGGGTACGGCGATACTATCAGAATAGTATTGGTCAACAAATGCACTAGTAACACCGTCAGTCAGGGATCGTGAGTCTTTAGCATAAATGTATAAATGAGTGCACATACAGTAGGGAGTCCTGGTGCGGATTGAACAGCGCTCGTCAAGTATAAGCAAGGAAAGAGATCAGATGGCGGTATCGAAATAACTATGGATCGCCAGCCGTCGACGTTTCTCGTATTGAACAAGCCATGATTCTGAACGGTCATGTCTCCGCAACTATGTCCAACATATACCGCAAAACTTGGCGTTTCTGGCCCAAGTGTTAAGGGTGGTGTTCGTGATTCTCGGCAATACGTAATCATCCGGAAACCGCGCGTTCCCGAATGTCCGCGGGCTCCTTGCGTCTTCCCCATCTGCGTCCTTCTCTCAATGTGCGGTTTTGCAGAACATTTGGTGATTCGCCAGCCGACCAGACCGCTTTTGCGCGCGAATTTCTATCCGGAGCCCGGGAGTGCATCCAGAGAAGTCGCTGCAGCCATAAAATGACGATGAAGCTTGCCGTAGGTATCCATCATCTACAATGATATGAGAGTGGAGATTGCTAAACATCCCTTGAAGTGTCTTCGGTGCAAGCGTAAAAAGATCAAATGCGATAAAGCAGAGCCAGTTTGCCACCAATGCATCGCTGCCAAAGAAGAATGCCAGTATGTAGAACGGCGACAAAGGCCGCGCCACGCGCAACAAAAGGCTGTCGTGCAGCATCTGAGCCAGCGACTAGAAATGCTCGAGAGGCAGATCAGCGATGTTGCCGATGATCGTTCATCGTCTGTATCAGAGTTGGCACCAAGACGCGAAATGATAAGCAAGAGCACACCCGTGCCATCTCCAGAGGCCTCGTTGACTGTGGCTGACGGTCAAGAGTCATGGGTAATGACACCAATGCTGAAGGAGCTCGTGTTCGCTGAGTTGAGTCTTGAGACGACTTTGATGTATCTCAGAGGTAGTTCGCAGCCTCTCCATTGACGAGCGATATGCACCTATATACAAGGGATATACCAATCGTCCAAGGTACAACTCAAAGGATATGAGCATCCTTCAAAGTTCCAGCAGGCTACAACAGCTAACCGTTGTAGATCTACCGGCTTGCGACTGACACCCGACGCAACTTTCAAAATAAGGCTACCCCGGTCGCGACACCAACATCAAATATCAGGAATGCAATGTCGGCCCTCAACGAAGCTATTGAAGACCTTGGAAAATTAAGAGTGCGCACTGAGGCGCTGAGTGTAGATTTTAAAATATCTCCGGCAGAGGCACGATCTTGTATCGACGAATTTGCCAGCATCATTTCCACGATGCTTGTACCGGACGCATTCACAGACTCCTTGGTGGATGTCGGCTTACTTCGCGCATTAACTGAGATCATTGACTCTCCTTTTGTCAACGTCGATCCTGGTATGCGTGTAATGTAGTGAGTGGCTTTTACTCCAGGTGTGTGAGAGACGAATTACACTAACATCAACACCAAGTTACAATGCTATGTATTATGGGTTACAATCAATGGAGGGCCCGGGAGGAGACCGAACTAAGAAGGCGTATATGAAGGTTCTAGAGAGCGTACCTGCATGGCTTGAATCTCCCAACGACACAAGCATGGACGTACATACTGCAGCTCTTTCAGCATGGACAGCGATGACTTGCCACGACTACCAATTAGCATGGAAGTTCCATTGCAAATCCTGCCAACACATCAAATCAAATGGCATAGATCAGCTGGATGTCGTGCCGGCAAAGTCCTTCGAGGAAGAGAACAAGAGGGATGCGGGGCGCTATACGTACTGGTACATCCTGTCTATTGACACCCTCTTCCGTCTGTTCTACGGGAAGCCCACAGTCTTGCAGTATGTGCCAAACAAGGTTCGGCCACCGCTAATCTTTCATTCCAATAACATGCAGCCTTCGGCTCTTCACGTCACGATAAGCACCGTGTGGATTAGGTACACAATCTTGACTGTAGAATTGATCAGCTACGTCGACAGTCACCAAATTCCTGGTCAAGACAGAAACGTTTCCCAGAAGGTTGATGAAATTTGTTTACAAATGGAAGCGCTTATGGATGAATGGAAATTACACGAATTGATGAATGCCAAGGATACTTCAGATGACGTTCGCTGCCTTGTCGCAGATCACATCAGTAAGTGGAATCAGTATATTGATTGTGAAGAAGAGATATTGTCGCTTACCTTACATAGTGAACATATATGCGACGATAATTGGATTACAAAAATTGGCGAAACATCGCCAAGCAAGATCTAGGTCAGGAGATATCGCCCTCCGAGCTGCCCGACATGTCCTGAACATCATTTTTGACTTCTACAATACGCCCAATTTGAACATCAAGTTCATAAGCATAACCGACCAGTAAGCTTCGCTCACCACCGTCCTATTTATTCCACAACTTTCCTCGATGCCGCCGCTAACCTGGCTTCAGTTTCATAACACTGTATCCTTTCTGTGTCGTGTTTACACTCTACGAGCACATCCTAGCCTGCAACAACCCCGAAAGTTGCGAAAGCGATATACAAATCCTCGAGAATATCGGAGCTGCCATGGCTCAAAGTAGTACACAACGCCAAGACTTGGTGCCATTTGAGAGAACGATCAACGCTTTGAACCGGGTTTCACGCACTCTACAAGAGGACAGACGGAAAGGGTCGATGCTGAGCGAGGCTAGTGAGCATGTTACACAGGAGATGGATCTGCCTCCGACAAGTTTCGATACGATCCAGAACCTGATGGCTAGCGAACTTCCGGACATTGACATGTCGACCTTCTCATCGATGCCTGACTATACTACAAACATGGAAGGCGACTTCCAATCTCTAGAATTTTTCCGGGCCATTGAAAACGATTTCGTTGCGCGAAACTGGCAGACCGACTGGTGGGATCTTGGTGGTGGGGCGGATATTGCAATGAGCCAGATTCCGGGAACACATCCACGAGGCTTTGCCTACCAAGCACCAAATACATAAGCATGGCAGCAAATCACGTAGCACATAGAAGGTGGACAAGCGGTGGAACGCTATGACGATGCTGAGAGGTAGCCGGAAGCTTTTCGCAACCATGTGACATGATCATTCTGATGTTGGACTGTACGAGTGGCTATTACAACCAAAGACCAAGTTCGTGAGTGGGAAGATGGTTTGAGAGAATTGAAATGTGAAGGAGCTGGACGCGCGCGCAGACGAGATCAAGGAGAGTTTGGTGATGACGATTGGTTTGAGGGTTGACCGTACAGTCCTGCTGCAGCAAAGTAGCCGCTACCCTGATCAACCATGCAGCCGCCCTACATCTGAGCACGTTGCAGTCATTGGCACGCATGCACATAGCACGCGATGTGGTGTGATCCTGTATGAGTTTCATTCTCCTACATCCCCACCGAAAAACCGTAAGCCGTGACACCTCATCAAAACCTTCTCTGCAATCTCCACGTTCAATTCGATACTCAGCAAGTGCGGGATAAATGCTCTAAAACAGGAGCGGACCGTCCACACCGTCACTTATGCAAGCCTCACGTGGCTATGCATCTCAATCCGTCGTCCTCCAGTTTTCTCCACCTTTGACTAACCCCACCTCTTTAGCCCGCTTTACCATTTGCCACCACTGACTGCACTACATTGCTGCTTCATGCTGCCATAGTGTAGCCGTCATCTTACAAGATTCGTGGGAAATCTCACTATTGCGCAATATACATGTACCTGCAAGGCTGACGGTCCCGCTTTCACCCGCCAGACTCTTCCCGTGTCGCACTCGGTATGAAGGAGGGACGATCGCGTCTAGAAGGCAGTCGAAAGATCTGCAATGCCTGATCGACAGGTCGCAAACAGGGCAGTGTCGGCGCTGGACGTATAGCCAAGGTTAAGGAAAAACGACCTGGCACATGGTAAGCCGTACCGATTACAACCCGGGTCTATCTGGTGAAATATGCCACCCGTTGGCGTACAAAGGTTCTGCACCAATGTATCAGAGACCGATTCCGTACGACTGTGATGGGTCACAGATCAAGGGTCCCTGCACCTGTCAAGACCAATACCCACGATCTCGGTCCCTGGACGTCTCGCCTAAACAGCCAGCACATCACCACGTCTCAACTTCTCGTACGTCTCGAATCAATGTAATCCTCATCTCCACATGTCGACATGCACAGAGTGTAAACGAATAAGTAAAACAAAACAAGACAACCGTTGTCGTGAATGACGGCGAGGCTTTCCAAACCCTCACTTGCAAGTCAGGTTATTGGCAAGGCCAGCAGGCAGCGTCGCTACTCAACCCCGCCTCTCGCTACACACACCTACCTGTCGATTGCGAACAACGTGAAAAAGCCACGCGCGGTCCATTATGCAAGCCACACACGGCTTAACGTTCTAAATCTGGGCACTGTGTCTCGAGTAGCGCGCGCGAGAAGCGAGTAGTTGGGCGATGAGTACATGTATGCAAGGCATGACGTGACCGGCGAGCGTCGCTGCCGTTGTGAGCAAAACAATGAACAACGAGGTTCTGGAATGTGAGAATGCGGAAGTGACGAGGCTTGGTCAAAGAAAAGCCGAGGTCTTGGCGGGTGAACCCCCCCCCCCCCCCCCCGGTCCTTGTCTGGTAAACAGGCATGTAAGACGTGGTTTTCTTTACTATGCGATTCCCTACCAGGTTGCCTACCTGGAGTTGACGAGCGTAACCCTAGTTCTTCTAGTTCTTAACACAACGCCGCATGCTATATGTCAGCTCAACATCACTTTGGCACCTTCTTGTTCTTGTCTCTCGGCACAGTCTAAGCTTTCTAAACTCATATCGTATCAAATTGCGCAAGCCGGCCCAATCTCCTACCCTCCCGTGCCTTGATCCCTTCTCATAAGAGCCAGCCGGACCGAAAGCACTTGCCAGATACGTGAGCCTGCTGACCAGTGAATATGCGTGTGAAGAAAACATAAGCAATATGTGAACCAAGCCTCAACAAGCCACAGAAAGAAAGTGCACACGACACGTTTACGCAAAGAAAAGAAGAAAGGGAAAGGAATCCAAGGGAACAGAAACACGGCTCGGTACTTGAACCAGTAAGTATAAGCCGATTTTGCCGGTCCAGGAACCGGGTTTCCTTCCGTCCCAATTTATCCTATTGATTTGATTGCAGTCGAGCTTGTATTGAGATGTGCGTGAGTGAGCGCGGGTACGTGAAGCGCAGACCTTTCCTTCACTGGACTCAGCTCTTGAAACACTGTCGTACATTCCAGCTCCCCGTCTCCAGCTTGTCACAATGTGATTGGATATGATGTGGGATCACCACCTGTTCTCAAACCCTCCTGTTTCTGTCTCCAGCTGAAGGCAAAGAAAAAACAAACATGCGTTCATTCCTAGCGGTCGGACCTACCATAGTGTAGCCAGCGATGTCGACATCACAGACTGGCTTCTTACCTAACCTAAACTGCCCCAAGCTTCCGCCGGCTTGACAACCCGCTAACCCCGTGGCGTACATGTACTACTGTACATTAACCCAGGCAGCCTAGTGTAGGACCAGCCCTTACTCCGCAGTACATGTAAGAAACACTTGATTTCTTCTTTCTCTCCAGCCTACTCTGCATATGCCGGGCGTTGATCCAATCAGAAAGCTGCAATGTTGGGCCTGGCTGGCATTCTCGGTGTCAGCGTTGCAGCTGGTGGCAATTTGCTGACGGACGGCAACCGAGGACTTGGCTTTCGTGTTCGTCAGATTAAAGCCACGGGCCGCGGGCGTCCAGGGGGTAAGAACTCTATTCCTTCGTCTGGTTTCCTGTCATGGTGAGGTCTGACGGAAGTGACTACAGCCGTAGTCTGTAATGAGCAGATTAGAGCGAGTACCGCGTCGAGTTCGCTGGGCAAAGCTACTGTTGATGTTAGTCTGGAATAGTGAATAAGAAACGGCATGACAACGGACAGACAGGGAATGCGATGCGATGAAAAGTTCATGATTCTACTATATGCTATGCAATGAGCCGGTGGTCCCCGGTGCTCATGCTACGTGGTGATCGTTAGGTGTGCCCATTTTGTGTCTATAACGCCCGATTATGATGATTACTACAACGCCGCTGGCATTCCTAGTGCCAAGCAACCTGTTGCGGCGGAGAGACTGATAATGAAAAAACCGTAGGTGGGTCTGTCCATGCTCCAAAGCTTACATGCAAAGTGCCCTGTGCCATGCTGCCAAAAAGAAGCCCCAATGATTGCCAGATGATACAAAATTAAACGCTGTAAAACTTTCAATGCAGTTGTTGGTGACAACACGTGGTCGTAGTACGAGGACGGATGACGGCGTGGACGCGAGAAAAAGGCGGTAGAGATAGATGCCGTACTGAGGTTGTTGCGACGGAGAACTAGACCTGTTCGGTAAAGGCCGATTTCCGCGAGTCACCGGATGTCCTCCTCTTCTTCTGGAGCTTTTTTGAAGTTCTCCGCTCAGCAAGCTCGACCTCCTCGGGTGTGGGTGGCTGGAAGGTGCCTGGCCGCAAGACTTGGAAGCCCGAGTTGACGCTGCGCAGGACGTGGTCATCGCGATCCTGGTTCTGTTCCGTGTTCACTTCGTAGGGTACTTGGTCGTAGCTGTACTGGTGTTGAGGGCCGCGAGGCTCGTAGGTGTCGGGGTAGTAGGGAGCGTTGGGCGCGTAAGACTCGGTCAAAGGAACTGCCTGCCTAGCCTGGTTCGCTGCGTTGCCATCGTGACTGGGTCCGGCAGAGGCTCCTAGACCGACATCTTGGTATTGGTCGGCAACAGTGGCTAGCGGAGGAGAGGGTGACTTCTGGGGCATGAAATAGTTAACACCATTGACCGAAGAAACTTGGTTTTCCGCCACGCTGGCCCACTCTCCGCTATTACCTGGCTTGCGCACTCTGGGAGTGAGCTGTCCAGTTTCAGCGACGTGAGAGAGACGGTGGCTGCGGAGGAGCTCGAGGTCGGTCTTGGGGTCAATGGCTTGGTTGGGCCTGAAGTGTGCAGTCTCGTATGCGCGGACGTCTTGGCCAATTTGCATGTAGTCGGACTCGTCGCTGGTGCGTCGACTTGAGGAGCTGGCTGACTGGCCGTGTTTGGCGTTGAGGGGAGCTGTGATGTGTTAGTCTCGTTCAGTCGAGTGCGCAGGCCGATACTCACGAGAAGGAGCAGCAGAGTTGCGGGTAGAGACAGGGGATTCCAAGGCAGCGAGGGCTGCAGTGTTGCGGGAGACGTGGTGGTTGCAGTTGCTGCAGCGGGGGCCGTCGTGGTTGTGGCCATGGCCGGGCGAAGAAGCGCGGGAGTCGTGGCTTGAGAGTGGTTCGGCCGAGACGGCGCGGTCAAAGGAGCTGGGAGCGCGAGAGCTGTTGCGGCTTGAACCCTGGGCGACCGGTTGGGGCAGCTCGAGCTGGGAGTTGTTGAAGCTACGGGGAAGCTGTTCGCTCATGATGGAAGCACGGCTACTGCCAACGGGGGTGTTGGTACGCGAGATCCAGACACCATCGACCTCGATACCGCTTTGGATTGCGCGGATGCCGAAGGGAATTTCGTCCTTTGCTTCTTCTTGGACCTGGGTTACCGGTTGCGCCTCGAGCATCTCGGGAGTGGCCGCCCGTTTGCCCTTGTCGACCTTGCTGTACTTGGCAATCTTGTTCTTGTCGTACCATAGTTTGAGCAGGCCAACGAAGATGGTGAGGACAATTCCGCAAGCCAGTACCTGAGCAGGGTTAGCAAGTTCGGCGCCAACAGCCAGGCGGGCCGCTTACGAAAGTCATCTTCTGCCACAAGGCCCAGCTCTGGAAGAACTCATTGCCTTCGGATTTGCCGAAGCCCATGGTTGCGGTGGAGGGAGACGAGGTGCAGATGCAGGCAAGAATAACAGGTGGTCCGGCGAGATGCAGGCAGGCGCACTTGGTGTGGACGCCCGAGGGAGGTGCGGATGGGACGAGGCAGCCGGGAGCGGGCTGTTCCTGACTAGATTGGTATCGGTAGGGTGTGCGGGAGCCGGGACACAGATGGAGAGGTGAGCGAGCGGAAGGCTGGGACTGGGTCTCAGGCGTGAAGACGGGGATCGGGGCGGGGGGTTTTCAAGGCGCGGAAACGAGTGTGGAACGTCGATGGAGACGGGCGTCACAAGGGAAGCAAACTTGTCATGTGCAAGCTGGTCTGTGGTGTGGCTTGTCTGGGGAGGAGGGCACGGCGGGCGAGGGACGGCATGGGGAGGAGGAATTAATAAGTGCACTGCAGGCAGTGTCTTGGAGAGATGGCCGGGCCCGCAGAAACAACGGGACACGGTGATGAGATGAGTGAAAAGCTGGCGGCGGCGCGCAAGAACAGCATCCCTGCTGCTGGGGGAGCGTTGGCCAGGAGGCTTGTAGGGGCCAGGCATGCATTGGTGACGGGTGGGCGGCAGGTGCAGGCTCAGAATAGCAAGCGACGATGCGCGAGTGTTTGGGCCGAAATGTGGATCTATACGGGCCTCTGCGGCAGGAGCCAATGGCCGTCGGGGGTCTCGACGCCGCCGACGTGAAAGCGCGGTCGGGTCTGCAGTGCGACGTGAAAGCGCGCAGTCGCAGGCGCCACGAACCGAAGTGGAAATTCATCGAAGCTGCTGCCGTCGCTGCCCACAGCCGCTGGTGCTCGCAGGCGGAGAGGGCAGGCGCCCCAGGGACGTGGCTCCTCCTCGGCACGCGCACGGACCGTGGCCGCCTGTGAGTGGCTGGTGGGCTCGACGAATCGCCCGCTTGGGAACCTGTCCCGACATTGCTGTGTTTCGCGACATCAGATCACGTCGTGTTTCTTCTACCATGATTGCGTCTTCGAGCCGGTACAGCACGCGTTGCCGTACCCAAGTTCCGAGATACGAGAGCGTCGCAACCGCAGCTCACTGGGCAGCGCTTGATGGCGCTCCTTTCCGCTCAACCCTCGACGCATCTTGGACAGGCAGGCGTCCAGTTTGGGGGCAGGCTCGCATGCCGTCCGTCGTTCGTTGAGGCGCTGTCTCATCATTCTTACCTAACTGCAAGGCCCTACGCCATTGGGGGCCACACGCCAACCGTCAAGCTTCGCTTTCTCCAGTGGCTCCACCAGAGCGATGGGTTTTGCATGCTGCTCCACCATGATGGAATGCTCAGGCACAGACCTCGAATTGGAGCGGGGCCTCTTCTTGCTTCTGCCTCGAGCGGAGCGCACAACATGGGGTGAGCGATATTGATGCCACAACGCACCGCATCTGTCCAACGGCCTCTCCCAGCACACACACACACACACACACACACACACACACACACACACACACACACACACACCGCCCCTCGTCTCATGGTCGCTCTTCCGCTTGCTCGTTCGGGGCTTCTCGTTTGTCGCCACGCTGTCGGTATCGTGTCCCGCGAGTCCAGCCTAGCCGGGCTATCGATTGTATGCACGTGGGTGGAATTCCCTACCACTTCCGTGGTCGCCCATCCCTACCCGTAACATGATTAAGCATAATAGTAAATGTTCTTTTCAACTACCATAGCCAGAAGAAATCATGCACCGCAGGCCAATTACCCAACCAAAGCTCTTGCCATGGTAAATGTGTAAACAATATGCTGAAGTCGACATCGGCTCGTCTCCAAGCTTCTCGTCCACTTGCTCGATCCACATGGCAGGCGACTTGCAGACCCCCGAGAACGTGGCGAGATGGTGTCGTTGATTCGGTCTCGGCATCTCAGCCTCGGCGGAGGATGCACAAGACGAATTAGTGCTGCAAGGTAAGCAGCAGATTATTGACTCACTCCTAGTGCTCGTATCCGCCCATCTTCTCGTACCCATGCCATCACATGATGCGAAAACTTCAAATCATGCGTCGGCGCTTTCCAGCTTTCGGGCAGATTAGACGCGCATCGTATAAGATTGGGATACTCCTCGTCAGACCAGCACAAGTGAACCGGTTTCATACTACGACTAGTTCGCAGCGGTGATCCAAGGTGAGGGGACTGCAAGCCTTGATTGGCATTTGGCACTCACTGCTGCATGCGCTACCTCTGCACCTCCTCTGCATCTGCGCGGGCATGTTTTGCTGCACTGTGTGGAAGCTCGCAGCAGTCCAGCCTTGCAGAGACAGCCCCAATACATACTTGAGTTGACCGCTCAGTAAAGGCTACCGGGTCACTGACCACTATGCAGCTGCCATTGCTTGTTGTTTACATCTAGTGCGAATCTGCTAAACTAAAAGGCATATGGGGACTATGATATCTACATTATAATTCTCATACTCCGCTGAAGGTCGGTTGGCCCGACTACCATTAAGTTTGCCCTTCGACCCGACCCTGCGGTCCACGACAATCATCTAAGCTGTTTCTTCTTTCCATGCAGCTACCCTTGGGGTCTATTCCGTAGGCAAACGGCATCACAAAACACAGAGTGTTACTGGGGAGATTGAAAGTTAGTCAGTCCCTACTCACCGTGGTAAGTGCGTCTCGGGGGTTCGTAGCTACTGCGCGCATCACATGGATCGCCTACGGTGTCTGTACTCAAAATATCCCACGCAACTTGGGTCTGGGATCTTGACCGCTGCCAAACATGCTTACCTGGACACAGCCTCTTGTTCCGCAGAGATACCCTGGTCTCTGATCTAAAAATGAGGGGCTCGTTTGACAGATGTGGAGTTGCTGCATCTCTGCCCGTCTCGGCCAGTGCGATCTTCAGATCGTGGGGCAATACTGCTGAGGCACAGAAACGCCTTTACCGCAGCTCATGTTTCGTCCCTGTGCTGACTTGGTCAAGAGAGCCCTAGTGACCCCCTGAAAGTTTCGAATGTGAGGCGCAATCCTTCCCGTACAGTAGTAACACGATTCAAGTTGCTTCCCCAAGTCGTTACCGACATCGCACCTCACGCTAGTACGACATGTCGTAGCGAGTGCTGGCAGCCAGTCTGTAAAGGTCAAAGACATCACTGGTAAGCAGTTCTCTAGTCGCAGTAACGCAGGTCAAGCTGTGTGAAGTATATAGCCTGAGCTGTTTTCAGGCAGGGCGGTGATGAGCTGCTGAGGCACCTTTGGGTTACACTGGTACCTGAGCGTCCCTTCTTGTTCCCATGCATGCAGGGTCCGCCTTGAGGTCTTCTGTACCTGTTTGATCTGCGCCCCAGCATCCGCTCAGCGTTCGTCATTCCGCTGGGGGAAAAAAGATGATTACAGGTCACAACAGTCAATCAAGTCTGGATACGCCTGCGACATGACGTCTATTGGTCTGCCCTGCTCTCTCGCACGAGAAAGTCGGATACTGTGGGCACCGAGCGTTAGGGCACTACCACTTGCCCGATTGGCTGGGCGATGGAAGTCATGACCGCCCGACCCAGCAGCTCACTGCATCCATCTTACACCAGCCTACTGAAACTCTCCACTCTGTTCCCGTACCGCCTTGTTTGACCCTTAGTGCCCTATTATCATGCCTATTCGCAATCCATTTCGCCGCGCGGGTGTGCCTGAGGCCATCGATGAGACCCAGCGGAGCGCGCCGGAGAACGGTTTCAAGAGCACAGCTGTCTCGGGCGCCACGCCCCTGCAGGCCAAGGACCCTGCTGAATACAAATTGAGTGGTGAGATTTCCTGAAATGCGCCTGAGCACAAGCATTTTCCAATCTAAACACGTTCCCGAGGCTGCATCAATGCATCGGATGAATGGGCGCTTACAATGTAATAGAAATAAACGATAGCGGCGTGTACCTACCGGTAAGAAATGTCGAGCCCGTGTGATGGTGGATGTAGAGCGACACGCGCAAACGTCGTCTCGTGAGACACTCATTGACGTTGCGACAGCCGTCTCCACAGCACGAGAAGCCCACGTTCTGGCACTCCAAGTCCAACACCTCCACCACATCTTCAAATCACCGAAGCCTACTCAGCGAAAACGAGCCGTTTAGCATCTCGCGCGAGAGCTTTGACTCGTACAGGAGGTCATTTGTATGTCTCGCGACCTGTGGCAATGGCCCCGCTAACGGCATAGGACATTTCCGCGCGCTCCCCAATCCAGGACAATGTTCACGAAACCTACCCTCGCCAGTCGCTCGACGCGCGCCGTTCCGTAGATACCAGACGTTCTCTCGATGTCCGCCGTTCGCGCGCCACACCGCGCTCGTCCATGCAACAACCCCGCCATAGCGAAAGCCACGAGCAAGTACCCGAGGAGGGGTTCGAGGAAGTTGGCTTGAACGACGAGCCGAAGCCCCAGCCGAAGAAGCGCAGCATCTTCTCGCGCTTTGGCGATAACAACCATGCGAACGAGAAGACTGAAGAGCGACCCGGCTCGAGCCATCACTTCTCTCTGACGGGCCGGAAGAGGGCTGAGAGCGGCGCGGGCTCGGAGCTCAGGCCTATGACAAAGCCATCATCTGAGGCGCCCGTGGAGGCGCGGTGATATACGTAAAGGACAATTAATGAATTGTGGGGATCCAACACCGAAGAGTCATTGCTTGAGCTCTGGGAAAACATTGGGATACCGCACCGGCATAACGGCGTTGAGGACTTGGAGTCTTTCATTCACTGCATGCATACTCACATACAAGATACAGTGAGTAGGATTACATGGAGATTGGGATGCTCGCCATCACGGGGAAATAAGATTTGACTATTTCGTTACATACCACACCACAACATTCTGTAGATCTTAAACGCAACCCTCGTCATAATTACGAGTTCCTAATTATCCAACCATCTCTCAAACTCGTATCTTCAAACTTGCTATCACCACCGGTGATTTATTCCCTGCTAGACTACTGGGCCACGCGTTTGGTTTAGGCTGGCCGGCACCGGAACCTCCGTGCATCCGCGGCTCAGTCATTCCGATGATGTCACCAAACAGGTCCGCTTCTGACTCGTACCTTAGCTTGCGCACGAACGGCGTGCAAGCTAAGCCGCTGGTTGTTGGGGTCCGCGAGTGCGAAAGTTTTTTGCGTCGAGATCGAGATCGAGATTTGGGTCTTGTTGGATCTTGCGGCGCGGTTGGAGTCATGGCAGTGTCTTGGTAGGGGGGTTTGGCTTCCGCTGGTCAGGTGATGTGATGGGCTGGGTTACATGGCTGGAGAACCGGAATGTCGTACGCGTTCGATGCTTGTACGACATACTGTGGGGATGAGGTTGGAAGAACGTTGTTGTGATGGGATTTGGAGCCTGGCTTATGGTTTTGGTTATTGGGGTGTCGTGGGACGTATGCTCACTTTTGACTATACATGAGTACCAGTATGAATTTATACCACGACATCTCTCGTCGGAGAAGCTTATTCTAGTTGAGTTGTTCCAAATTGCACCCCGAAGGGAGACATCAACGTCTAGATTACAACCCTAGTTAGAAGATAACAGCGTATACCCTTAGGATACCTTTCTCCTTCTTTCTAGTGGGATATAACTCAATCAAAACGAGCTCCTTTGTATGTTGTCTCCTATGCCTAGGAATGCTTATACACATCTCGCATGCTATCGCTCGTCTGTCTTGTAGTAGAAAATGCATCGTGACCTTTTTTATGATCATGATGTCAAAAACTGGTTAGCGCTAGGCAGGCGCCCCTCTGACCCAGGGCTTACTTCCAACTTCACAACTCCAGTGCGTTCTTCGCATCCAACAACCATCTTTCCGACGTCGGACTAAAGCTACTTACCAAGCCTACCTGATTTGCTATTGCACATAGACTGTGACTGCCTTGCCTCGAGCGCCCCGGTGGCTTCGCGATGCGTGGCGTCGTAGCCTTCCTTACGATACCATGTCTCTCACGTACTGGTCACCCAGAAGAGAAGGATGATCGGATGTGCCACAGATAAGGAATGAATGAATGAATGGGGCTTATGCGAAATTGAATCCTGAACTACATCAATTTGGACTTGTTGCCTTGCACATCCTGGTCTTGTGCTACGCGCGCGCCACACTGCCAATCGGTTCGACATGGAGTGACCGGAATGACGTGGAGTCTTGCATTGCATGAACTTGAGCACGCATTCATCTATGGTTTGGGAATTTCAATAAGCTCAGCCTTGCTGTGTTGCAGCCGGTGAGCCACGGTGTTGCGGCGTAGTGATGAGGCGGCGGGCAATCGCCGCAGCGCTCCAAGTGAAGGTGAAGGTGAACAAGTCCGTTTGCCTTTCTTAAACGACTGCAACAGGCAGAACCGAGTTTCAGCTCTTTCACTCACGCACCATCTTGCTTTCTTGCAGAGTTTTCATCCACCGGCTTTCGTCTTTTTCTCTCCTTGTACTCGCTACGACAACACACCTTTTGCGTATCACGTTGGTCGCGCTTGTTGCGACACTATCTCTGCTAGCAGAACGACTACGTTGAGAAGCATTGGCAACCTCGATAGACGCCTAGGATAGCTGAAGTCGCAAGGTACGTGAAGCAAATCTTCCGATTCATCCGCATCACTACGACGAGCGTTGAATATACCCATGGTCTTGGTCTGTATACATCAAGACCACGTACGCTAATTATTATGTCACAGAACTCATTCACCAAGGGCCTCTACGCCATGATGTCAGCCTTGGCTACGGCCTACGCCATTCATCATGTCGTACTTCCACCGAAGCTACCTCAACAAGACGACCGCGACCCCGCGCACGAACAGGTCCTGCTCGAGATTGTCATTCATGCACTCGAATCTCTGAGACGCCACGTCAAGAACGAACATGTCGGATCCGTCACAGCTGCCATATCAACAGTCGAGAACCTCCGAGCCTGTCGCGACCGTCACGGTAACAACAGCCAGTCCCAATTACAAGAAGTTCTCACCAAGCTCAAAAACGGCACTACTGAAGCCTTACCGCTAGAGATCAAAGAGCAGAATGCCGGAATCCTCGTCAGCAATTCTTCAAACAGCTTGAACTTTGAGTTCTTTGAGCTATCACCAACGAATGCGGCGGCCATGTCCCCAGGTCGACTTGTACGAAACTTCCCAGGCTACACATCGCATATACCGACTGTAAACGTCAATCCGGATCTCATCGAATCCATCTCCAGAACCATAGCAACTATGACGACTCAG
Organism: Alternaria panax; assembly: GCA_019702505.1. Taxonomy (NCBI): domain Eukaryota; kingdom Fungi; phylum Ascomycota; class Dothideomycetes; order Pleosporales; family Pleosporaceae; genus Alternaria; species Alternaria panax. The sequence continues at coordinate 1,616,929 of JAANER010000008.1, read as the reverse complement.
ACGGCTCCTGGCTTTCAACCCCAGGTCAAAAAGAATAACAAAAATATGACTGAACAGCGCGACACAACTCATCCAGGGATGGTCACGGACTTCCTCATGAACGTCATCACCGCTCTCGGCGAGTCGACGAATGTACAGTGTATTACGAAGCATACCCGTGAGGAAGTTCTCTGGAGTGATTACTCATCACCATGGCGACGGTCTCCGTTATGGCTCCTACTACGTGTATCGCTCCAGCTGCGCTTCACTCGCAAGGCACCCGAGACCCTCCACGCGGATGGTCTCTACAAAGCCTTCATGATTTTCGTGCTAGCACGATTACTCGATCTGGGTAAGCAATACATGAAAGACATGGGCAGCGAGACTATCCAGATCGTCTTAGCCAAGTTGACGCGGCGATTGCGCAAGCTCGAGCTTCTCAAGCAGACAGATTGCCTACAGCCAGACTGGGCGCTGCATATTCATGACAGCATGAACAACGCTCACGCATTGATCGAGAAGAACTGGAAGACTCAGATCGACAACCCCCAAGCCAACATCGACTTCAGCGCCATTGCTAAGCTCAAACCCAGGGCCGATGTTGACATGGACCTGCCACGCTTGGACGACTTCTTGTCAAGCATCAAATCCCGGCGGCGAGAAGTCTCACTGTCCACGTTCACACCTACCTCAGATTGTCCGTCTTACGATCCTACCGAGCTTCCAAACATCATGCAGGGCTCCGGTTCACATGGAGACAAGTATTTCCGCTTGACTGCTTTCGAGACGTGGGTTGAACATCATCTTGCTGAGTGGATTAGGTCTCATCTTCACGATGAAGATGCTTGCGGAAGACTGCGTACAACCATGACCAGTTACTATAACACTGCCAGCAACGCCTACGTTGGCGCGCCTGTCGGCATGTCCATCATGTATCTGACACTCACTGAGCTTTGGATTGCATGCGACAGGATTGCCTGCACCATATATCCTCTGTTGGTAGAGTACGACCCTGAGGTCAATCTGACGGAGTTTCAATGCCTCACGCTTTCCCTAAAGAGCCACTTGAATCGTCTGAACGTTTCGGAGTGCTATCTACAGTCACGGCATCGCAGAGCGTTGAAGTTGCCCTCTGTCTACCGTGAGTTTGGGCACTTATCGTCGTTTGCTGTAAGGCACTTTGATCAACAAGAGTCCCTTCAGGCCATGTTGTCAAAGATTAAATTCGACGCCGCCACCAAACGCAGGGAAAAATGTGAGGAGCTCGCGAGGCTCAAGCGTGAGTATCAACAGTACATGGACCACTACAACAGCATTCCATGCGAAACCCAAACGGTGGTCTACAATCATAGGCTTGGTTACACGCATGAGCAGCACTCTCAAAGCTGCAGCAGATGTGAAGCAAAATACTGCGCAGACGCTCTTGAAATCCATATCTTCGAATGGCCAGTCTCACCCCGTCTACCTGAAGCAAAAGCTACGGTGTTTGAGTTAGTGGTGCCGAAAGCCTACAGCAACTGGCGCGACGCCTCAGCGTTCTTCATCACTACGGTTCTCGGCTACAAAGACACGAACCAATCGCGACCATCATGCTTATATACGCTTAAAGGCCATCACAATCTATTCCATCTGTTATCTCCCCGATATTCTGAGCGACGAATCGTTCCGCTGTCGGACATCAAGAGCCACACCGCTACACACCGGAAGATCCAGAAAGCCATTCCTCACCTGAACGATACCGATGTTTGCCTGGAGAATGCCCTGGTATACGCCTACTATGACAATTCGACCCGTATCTTCAACACGACCATGCCAGTCTGCACAGAGGAAGTCCCGAAGAACTGTATACACCCAATACCGAAACGATCTAAGGCTCTTGAACGATTCATGTATCGACCACCTTCTTCGCCCGATGGTCTACCGGCCAATGAAGTTATTGTAAGTTACATGCCTGTGTTTGTTGAATGCGCGAAAACTCGTTTCCACCCTGGGTTATAATCTAGTTATAATAGACATTGAAGGTATTCGCAATGTTCTGCATCGATAGATTAGTAGTTTGAGCGCTGCAGATACCCCCAGGGCGTATTATAGCCAGAGACCTTGAACAGAATCTGCAACTTCGTTTGCTATAACACAAATCTAACTAATTTGTCCTCTAGGCCAGCTTGTTCGACTGCCCCACTCATTTCTCGATTGATGAATACAAGGCTCTGGGTGCGCTACCTCTTGGGCACAAGATCATCTATTCAAACATCCTTGCTCAGTTGGCGATTCCTTCAGTTGACTGGACGAAAGTCGAGACGCAATGCATGGTCCTACAGACTGTACAGCAGACTGGCATATCGAACCAGAGCATCGAACGTCCTAGCCACTCTATCCTCATAGGATCGTCCTTTGGCCATGCTTTGCTCGAGCAGCTTGAGACTAATTTGGATCGTATCCGAGAGAACTGGGAATCCTGGCGGGCTGCAGCAACATTTTCCTTGCTTGCTCGACGATTGTTGGGCCTGACATCAGCCTCAGGCGTCCGTTCCCGCGCATTTGATTACCTTGAGAGCCTACGAAACGTCTGCTCAGGATGGCTACGACGGCTCAAGCAGAGAGTGGCTGCCTCAACGGATAATGGCCAGCGTACAGAGCTTTATAGTCGCGCTACGGAAGTAGCGTTGTTATGTACCTCGACCTACGACGTGGAAGAGACTGACTTCGAGGCTGTTCTTCAGCAAGAGTCGGCAATCTCAACATTGCTTCAATCGTCGATCGTAGTGCAAGAGCACTGTGAGTCCATCAAGTCAGACTTCCCTGAACTCTTCAGCATCACACTACAGTCGTGGAAATCGTTATTGGGTAAAGTCGCCATCACAAGCACAATATTCTCAAGACTCTAGCTAACATCTTAACAGTATGTTCTTTCTTTCTGCTGCATATATGAGCTTGAGCAGCACATTTCAGTGACAGCCTTCAATGTTCTGCTGCCTAAATAGGCAGTTATAAGACAACGTTGAAAGTTCCCCTGCCAATGTATACGGCAAAGCTCTAGACAACGCATTTAAAACCCTACTCTGGATGGACATTCGTACTAACAACCTAATAGTTCCGCATCCTTCCAACACTACGAAGATGTATTCTCACGGACGACAGCGGTCTTTCTGATGCCGTCAAAGCCAACTGGGCCGCTTTCGAATCGACTTCCGGTAATTCCTGGACCTCAATCAGCGGAATCAGCCGACAACACTGGATGCTTACGACTTCTGGGTCCTTGCCGGTTCATTTCAATATGCTTACTGGGGAGCTGCTTGTCAATGGTCTTCCACTCGCTCGTCTTCCTGCTGAGTACATGCGTCACAAGATGTATGCACCACTATTCCGCAAGTCAGCCTTGGAAGTGGTACCAACGGACGAGATCGGATTCAAATTCTCTGCCAAGACTCTTTACCACGGATACAAGCTGCATTTCGGTATGAAAGGCGACGACATGCTTTTGTCTGCCATCAGAGATAAATTGGGACTCGAGATGGTACCATCACACCTTTTCCAGGAATTGTTACCTCAGTCATTGGTGACAGATTCCGTACACTGGTATGACTCACAAGCTCAAGAGGTCATCTTTCGACCTTTGCGTTCTCCATGGTCAACCGAAGAAGACGACTCACGATGGCGTCTTGTATGACGTGGAACATTGTGGCGTTTGGTCAACAACGAGAAGATAATGATCAATGTTCGCAGCCACACGGCTCGTACCATTTCCAATATGTTGGCACCACTCGAGAAGCCGCTTCACATTCATGCAAGTGTTGTTGATTCAGATCATACACCGCACTCCTGCGTTCAAATCGAGCTCTTTCGGCTCCAAATCTCATTTGAGTTCCACGAAACCCATCATCATGTACGCTCTCGCCAATTCCGTGACATGGTCATCGACTCAGACCAAACGATGGGTACTCTCGTAGGCATGCGGAGTAGACTGATTCTGAGGTCGGCGGAAGGTCGGCGAATGGTTCTCATTCCGGAAGGATCATTCGAGTTCACGAAGGCACCTACGCATCATCCTGAGGTCAGCATCTCAGAGGCTTCCGCAGCTCGAGTTCGTTCCTACAATATCGACGACACTCTCGGTCAGATAACGGGTGATGGCAGTTTTCGCAGTCATCTGATTCTTTGCTATCTACACGCGCTGACTTCTCACTGCCTACCTGATACTCTTACTGGATGTACGGGTACAGAGTCAGCGATATCTATTCTCGGGTCAGCCGCAGTAAGGTCGATCGACCTTCTCACGCCAGAGGACGTAGATCTTCTAACCTGCCTTGCAAGTCTTTCGGCTGCGAGATCGTACTATCCCCGGCATTTAAAGGTAATGCAGAGTACCAAGTGGAATACGAGCCTCCCATCGCTATCTCAACATGCTTCTTTCCGGTTCCTAGTATCAAGCCTACTGCGTCAGGTTGCTAAAATGCGCCTGTTCCACCCCGAAAAATCCAAGATTTTCGACATAATCGACCAGACTCAACAGGCATTAGTATCTTCTTCAAATAGCGATCTGGATGAGCGGTCTACGATTCGAACTGCTACATATCAGGTTGCTAGCTTTGGTGCCGAGCGATTCACCTCTTCACAAGATTTACAATACAGCACACGTCCCTACCAAGGAACTCCCAATAGAGGCAACCAGGCTCATTTGGCAGCCAAAATGATTTTACGGGATCGATTCGCTCTTCACAGCTCTATTCCAGACCTCAAAGGCGGGCTTCTCCGAAAGCATTTCGCCAAAGCTACTGTCTCCGGAAGGGATAGTTTTTTCGATCCTGGGAGCCTCCAGTACGGTTCAAAGTGGCTGGGAGCTGCATCGGAGCGGGTCAAGGATAATTGGTGCACGCTACAGCGAGGTTTGGCCAGCACAGCGACTGACAGCAACCGTTACGACATCATAACATGGCTCTGCACAATGGCTTATGCCGAAACATCGGACATGGACACCATACAGGCTTTTGCTGCAGCCTACAGGTTACCAGAGTTCTCGGCGATAGAGCCACCTGCCGCACTAAAGTACGACCTAGAGCAGGGACATAGCTTCAACGAGAACACGATTCGGAGAATGGTGCTAAATAACACGAAGGCGTTCAGAGACTCTGATGAGGCGAATCTACCAAAGCGGGAGTTGGAGACTGAACAGCAGCATCACAACAGGATGAACACCGCATTCCAGAAGAATCAGACTAGCGCGATCAGAAGGTTTGTGAGCAATCTGAACGATCAGTGGCCAAGTCGGAGTCCGGTTATGCCTTCGGCGACTGAGTATTTTAATTACCTCAACGTTTCCTCTGCGATGACAATTATTCGGAATCAGTTTCAGCAATGGTTCAATAACCGCTTGTTTATGCAGTACCTCGACCAGTTATCAGAAATCATGGCACGGGAGGCAGCGACACATGTGCCGGCGGTACGCTATGGTCTCACCTCGCTACTAAAGAAGGGCCACCTCGACGACACTAGCCGTCATTTCAGTGTGCTGGATGTATTCGCTACGACCACGCCTCTGTCCTCTGGTATCACGTCACTAGTACCTCCTTGCGAACCTGACATAACAATCGCGAGGAAACATGTCCCAGAAAAGCACTCACAGGCGAGAGTGCGGCTTGAGGAGCTTTGTCACAGGAACATGCTACTCGCCAAGTCGAAATGCGAACGAGATTATGTTGGAAGTCTACGATCAAGCTGTGCTGCCCTCGATAAGCATATCAGCAGTAACGACATACACGATGAGTTGCTTCCAGATGCTCAAGTATTGCTACAACAGTATTTACGTAGCTGCCATGACCATCTGGATACCTTTGGTTCCGCATTGAACGGCCTTTTCAATAAGGAAGTCGCTTATCAGATGCAACTGTCACCACGTATCTGCACGAAATTCTGGCTCGGACAACTACACAGGGACCGATTCGATACACTATCGACATCGTGGAAAGAGGTCATAATTCAGTATGCACTCGCCGTTACCAATCTGCAACGCGCTCAGAGGCTGGTCCGCTTATCCAGCAAGCCGGTCGATCTCATGGAGGTAAGCTGTGACTGTCTGAAACACATATGATACATACACTGACTTGGTACCTCCAACTCTATAGGAACTTCGTCATAGTGGGCATTCTAACTGGGACGTGCACCAATTTCCGGAGACCCTTCTCATCGAGGCTGAGAGCGGCATACTCGTCCGCAAGGAGCAAGAGTACATTGCCAGTCAGATGCGATCACCTCAGGATGGAAAGAATATTGTCCTTCAATTGCTAATGGGTGGCGGCAAGTCGACAACGATCTTGCCTATTCTCAGCGCCTTTCTCGGCGACAAGAAGAAGCTTGTCCGGGTGGTCGTCGCAAAACCCCAGAGTAAGCAGATGCTACAGATGCTCATATCCAAGCTTGGGGGTCTATTGAACCGAAGGATCTATCAGATGCCCTTCTCGCGCAACCTCCGACTAAGCCCCCAGGATGCCCGCACCATCCGTGAGATTTATGAAGAATGCATCCGCGAGCGCGGTGTATTATTGATTCAACCAGAGCACATCCTATCTTTCAAGCTAATGGCAGTTGAATGTGTCCTCATCGATCAGTCGGAGACTGCCAAATCACTGCTGTCGACTCAGCAGTGGTTCGACGATGTGTCATGTGATTGCATCGACGAGAGTGACGAGGTAGGCTCAGGGTGTTGAAAATGCATCTGAGACATACACTAATGCCGTTGCAGAACTTCTCCGTCAAATTCGAGCTCATCTACACAATGGGCTCTCAACAGTCAATAGAGCTTGCTCCTGAGCGATGGTTGATCATCCAGAATCTTCTAGCGCTGATTCCAATCGTGGCCAAACAGGTGAAGAGGGACCTTCCTGAAACTGTTGATGTACAAGGAGATGGTGATGGACGCCATCCGAGGGTCAGGTTCCTACGATCTGATGCTGCTGATCAAATTCTGCATCAACTTGCAATCCGCGTGGTTGATTCAGGCATAGGAATCCCTTCTCGTTCTCAGTCTTCTGTCATGCAAGCAGCGATATTGCGCTACATCTCAGTGTTGGAACTGGAAACACATGAGATCGAGGCAGTGGAACAAAGCAAGTTCTGGATTGATACGACCAAGCCAGCACTCCTCCTCCTACGTGGTCTATTCGCCGGTGGGGTGCTACGTTTCATCTACAGTCAGAAGCGCTATCGTGTGAACTTTGGTCTGGACAATTACCGCACTCCGAGCACACGCCTTGCTGTTCCATACCGCAGCAAGGATGCTCCTTCACCTAGAAGCGAGTTCTCTCATCCGGATGTCGTCATTATCCTGACCCTCCTCGCATTCTATTACACCGGCCTGAGCGACGAGGCTCTCTTCGACACGCTCACACATGTACTAAAGTCTGACCAAGCGGTCATTCATTACGATGAGTTTGTCAGTACCGCGTCTTCAGGCCTACCCAAGGCTTTCAGGCAGCTCTCCGGACTCAGCATACGCGACCGACATCAGTGTATCACGGAAGTATTCCCAAGCTTGCGATATTCAAAAAAGGCCATCGACTATTACCTCTCGTATCTCGTGTTCCCAAAAGAACTGAAGCAGTTCCCATCCAAATTAAGCGCAAGCGGCTGGGATCTAGCAATTCCGAAACCATGTCCGAGCACTGGCTTCTCTGGTACCAACGACACCCTGCACTTACTCCCACTCGGCATTCAGCACCTGGATCTGCCTAGCCAGCTCCAGACGAATGCTCAAGTCTTATCATATCTGTTGATGGACGAGACTTCAGTGGCAAATTTACCCGTGCGCACTGTTGGTAGTGATGGAGAGCATCTTCTTGCTTTCATCGAGCAGTTGGATTCAGATATCAGGGTCATATTGGACTGTGGAGCCTCGATTCTTGAACAAAACAATCGGCAAGTGGCGGCGACATGGCTGAAGCTGCGCCCCAACGACATCGAGGCCGCGTTGTACTTCGAAGACGAGGAGCTCTCAGTGCTCGATCGCACTGGCAAGATTGAGTCATTCCAGACTTCGCCATATGCAAAGATGCTAGATTCTTGCGTTGTCTATTTGGACGAGAGTCATACGAGGGGAACGGACATAGCCGGATTGCCGCGACACTACCGAGCCGCGGTTACGTTGGGCAGCCAATTGACCAAAGATCGCCTCACTCAAGCTGCAATGCGCTTACGAAAGCTGGGTAACGGTCAATCAGTGTGCTTTGTCATTCCCGAGGAGGTTCGAACAAAGATATATGAACGGACCGGCAAGCCAACTGGTAGTCCAATCGAAGTGTACGACGTTTTGACATGGGCAATCGGCGAGACCTGGTCCGATCTTAAGAGGAGCCTACCGCTCTGGGCTGTTCAAGGCAACCGCTTCGAGAGTCACAAGCATTTGCTACTGAACGGTGCTAACACGACGAAAGACCAAGCGGAGGCCTTTCTCGAGGATGAAGCTGCCAGTCTGGAGACCCGCTACAAGCCACGCACGCCAGATGATGATGGTTCTGCACACCTTAGCAACTGGGATATGACTAACAAAAATATCATCAACATCGTATCGCGGTGCCGCGACTTCGAGGCCATGGGCTTTTCTTCTGCTGCGCTTAGTGAAGAACAGGAGCGTGAGCTTGCTCCAGAGATTGAAGAGCAACGCCAAGTTGAGCGCCCTCCACGCTTGAAAGCACATTGTCACACTGTTCATGCAGACCTCAAGCACCTTGTCAACACCGGACAAGTCGTCACTGGTTCACCAGCGTGGGGACCGGCCTTCCAAAAGCTCAGAACAACGAGTGCCGGTAAGCTCACCAACTTGCGCAGTTTTCCAGACGAGTTACTGGTCACGAGAGATTTCATGCGTACTGTTCAAATACCCCCTGGGTCGACTCTAGCGTCCTTCATCTCCGATTCTTACCAACGACCAGTACAATTTGTTTTGACTGTGCCCGATTCCGGTAATACAGGGTCCATGAAGCACGCCATGATCATTAGTCCTCACGAAGCCAATCACTTGCTACCTCTAATTCTTCAGTCAAAGAAGGTTACACTCCACCTCTTTGCGCCGCGATCCAACGCCAGTTACGCACCGATCGATCAACTCATGCTTTACAACGTTGGCCGTACATTCTCATCTGGTTCAGTCTCGCGCAGCTTGACCATACAGCTGAATCTGTTCGCTGGAAGTCTCTACCTCCGCTCCGTCGTTGAATATGCAGAGCTCTGTGATCATCTTGGTCTACTGAAGGGAAAGGCAGAAGATGGCCAAGAAGTCTATGCCGATGGCTTCATCGACCCGCCAACTGGAATCTGGAGGCTGAAGCAGTCTCCTGTACCCTTCTTACGAGCTCTGCTCATGAAGATTCGTCGTGAGGGAGAGGGTGTGGAGAAGACACACATGGGCAAGGTTTTGAGCGGGGCCAGACTAGAGGAGAGCGACTTTGTCGACCAGGAAGAATAGTTGGACCTTCTGGAAATTGTGTTGGGATTGGAGAAATTGGACTAAAGGAATTTGTGCCGCGTTAGACGCCTACGAAGTGGCCCATCTTGATAGGTTATATCGTGTACTCTAAATAGAGGTCTACATTGAGTTATATCCTGTTTGTTAGCCTGTAAAATTGAAGTACGGGGACTATTTTTAAGGTGGATATACTCCAGGCTTGTTGTTGAGGTCTCTCAGCAGTTTCGAAGCACGTCATGACGAATCCTGCTTTTCGAATGCGTAGGAGTCGCCATCTCTTTGCAGAACACTCTCCAGCACAACAGAACGATCAGGATATGTAGAGACAATTGTTCTAGGTTTTTCAGTATTTACAAGAGAGAAGTAAATGCACCAGGCTATGCTACCAGCGCTACAAATGCACCACACTGCCACTATCCAGTAATAGCCTCAACATCCACGATTTCATCCTCTGTATATATCCGTACTGTCGCCGAAACTGCTTAGCAAGTGGGGAGCTCTTTGTAGACGCAGGCGTCGGAAGGACCAGTGGAAACGGACTCGGGCTCGCTGCCAGAGGCAACACCCTTGAACTCCTCGCAGATAACCTTGACGGAGCTGGCGCAGGTGGTAGAATCAATGGTGGCTGTGTCACCGAAGTTGGGGTTGATGCCAGCAAGGAGCTTGCCGTTGGAAGCCTTGACGTTCTTCATGACGACGTGGCGCTCAGCGGACTGCTTGCAGTTACCGCAAGACCTGTACAGCTTGCCGAAGTTGTCGACGGTGAAGCCGTCGATGGTGACGGTACCAGCACCGTTCTGCTGGATGACCTTGTCCTCGGCTCCGGTAGCACCTCCACCGATGACTAGAAAATGTTAGCACAACTCATGAAGATGTGATGAGAATTCTTACCCTTGGCGTCACCGTCCTTCTTGAGGGAAAGAGCGTCCTCGCAGACGGCAACCCACCAAACGTTCTCGATGGTGCAGCTGCCTTCGCAGTGAACACCCTCGATCTGGTCCTTGCCTGGATGATGTTAGTGAATGGACTATGCCTTCAGCAACTGCGAGACATACCGATGATGGCGTTCTTTAGCGTAGCTCCATCCTTGAGGATGAAAACAGCATCGGAATCACCTCCCTCAGCCTGACCAGTGCAGGAGACGCCGCGACCGTAGGTCTTAAGACCACCGTCAAAGGTGCCGGTGATCTCCTTGGCCTCCTTGAGAGTCTCAGTGCCAGCAGAGGCTGGGATAGGAAAGCTAGAACGCTTGCCCATGCTGAAGAAATTCATGGGAGCAGACTTGGCTGGGCCGGCCGAGACGGCAACGGCGAAAGCGATGATGGAAGCAGCGACGGAGGCCTTCATGTTGATGGTTGGAATGGTTGGGGCTGAAAAAAGCTGGATAGTTGTTGGATGAAGAGAGTGAAGTTGGGTTCGACTAGCGAATGTGATGCTTCAAGCAAAAGATTATGAAAAGACTGGAAAGACGAAGGACTGTGAAGGAATGTTGGCTCGATGTTGAGTACTGTCTTTTGGGTGCGTCTTCCATTCCCTCTTATACAATCCGCAGGCCCCCATATCCGATGTCTTCTCAATGGGGGTAACGGATGAACCACGGTAGCATGCACCATGCAAGTCTGGCGAGATCGCAAGTAGAGTGAATCCACATGGTCCCGTACAGCCTCGCGGATGCATGAAACTATGGCTTGCCACCAAGATGGGAAAGACGAGGGTCGATCGCCATTCCGTCGGACGTTGCTTGGTCTTGGGCTTGGCAGTTATGCTCATTTGTTTGAAACGCGACACACTGGGGTAGTCCTGGGCTTCGCCTATCGTGATCCTCACGGCTGGTGCCTGTTTCGTCTTAATGTGCCAAGAGAGATGCGTTTCAAAGAGGTGGACTATAATTTCCTCCAATCGCAAATTCACTTCGGAAGCATTGGTGTGTTCAACATCGAGAATTGTGTACGCTGATCGTGTTCTACAACATGTCAATCGTTTAGCGTCTTTTTTTGACATCTGAAAAGGTTGCGGTTACATCTGTCACGTCAGTGAAGCTTCTTTGCGTGATCAAAGCATGTAGCGCAGAGCTTTATCAGACGCCACCTTCACAACATATATCGAGGTAACCAGAGCTCACAGTAGCAGAATGAGTGTACTTGTTTTTTCTCCCATCTAGACATATCCTGGCCTGACAGCATGGTGTTTGAGTGGTGGGAACAACGATTCAGCGTCACTGCTCAAGTACCAGGAGCCAGGGCGCTTTCGGTTGTGATCAACGTCGTCACGTTTCTAGTGTATTAATTCTTCGAGTATGCATGAGTACGAGAGGTCGGTGACATCGAAGCGCCTCATAATGCGTGCGCTTTTGGGCGTTGTTCCTACCGTCAAAATACGATCCTGCTCCACACAAAAGTCCGGGCGTGGTTTCAATCGAGTAAAGCGGAGATTTTAGTAGCGCAGCTGAGGCACCGGCCAGGAGGATAGTGGAGAGAAGGATGCGGGTGTGTCGTAAGCCGATTGCTTGGCGTGCGAGCGAAGGGGTGGGAAAGCTTGTGTGTGTGACTTCAATAACAAGGCTGCAGTGCAACCAACCTGACTCAAAGGATCCACACCACCTCGTCGATAACGACTGCAGAGATGAGGACGCGTATTCCTTCCGTTCTCGATCGAGCTCTGGAATGTACAGCGAATATCGATAGCCTGGGAGACGCGACCCGCCCGGCGCAACAACTTCAGGAGGCAAACAGCACACCGAAATGAGACGGCATGCATGAATCAATCCTTTGACATTGTTGGGATGGATTTTGGGCGTGACGCTCAGCGGGCAAGACCTTTTCCTTGTTGGTGAAACGGATCAGCCCCAAGCGGCCCATCCCAAACACGATGGGCCATCGGCTGCCGCCGCTATCAACAACGAAGAATCTGAGGCTGCGGGTTCCTGCACGTTCGTCCATCTCAAGAAGACCGCTTCAGTCGCACAAACGCATGCGACTACCTAATCACCCTACGTAATTAATCCTCCGTTGAGCATTGACGATAACACTGCACGATGGGCAAGCCACAAGCCATGGAACAAGGTCACATGGTGGTACGTGAGAAGGATCTGTGGCAACGCAATCGTGGCTCGGGCCGTGGCTGTGGAGGCGTCAGTGGCGTTTGCCCCACTTTAATAAGGACTAATCGTGGCTTTATATTGACCATAACGTTACGCGCGCCGTTGGTATCTCCAGTTATGCACGTCTCTCCATAGCCGTTGGCAGTGCGTAAAAAAAGGAAATCGACTGTTGGCGCCTCTGGTGGAGTTCAGGACCTCTAGAACACCTGGTGACACCACTGTCGTACTACTTACCGATATGAAGCGCCGAAGTCGATTGGCACGGTGCAACACCTAGGACTTCCAAGGTTAGCCGCATACTGTGGGCTCTAGCAGACTGACTAGTATTAAGGACTATTCTCTACACGGAGACGACTGCCATACTGTTTCGGCGGCAGACGTGTAATTCGGACGATCTGGTACTCTTGTCTCCTGGGATTTAGGAAAACTTTCCAAAGTTATCTTTCCGGCAGGCGTGCCACCCACACTAGCTCGACTATACTCCGCGCTATCAGCTGAGCTATCGCCATCGAAGCTAACACAATGCCGCTAAACAGGACAACATCTACGATTTCAAACACAGGAAGAGACCTATCGTTATCAGCCAGCTACTGCACTTCGTCTTCTCACCGATCCACCTGCTCGACAGAGTTTTTGCTTGGCAGTCCAAAACAAAATCCGTAAAGATCCTCGCCGAGTTCTTGGGGGCCAAATGCGCGGCTGTCGCGATACTCTGGAGATGTTCTGTGGATTGTTTGTGTCGAATGACTGAAGTCAATGTCTACTCAGATCCCACAATGCCGTAGAGTGAGGTAGCTCGGTGAATTATGATCTCTGCACGAACTAACTCAAAGCACTGTAAGAATCTCTTTGCTATGCTGGAGAAGGAGAGTTTCAATTGAACCAAGATTCAGGTAAGGCAACGATTCGACCTTTACATACAATCGCTGACTCAATTTAGTACAAGTATGCGTACATTGCGATTCGCCCTGTCGGAAGTACCCTCCTCGAAATGACACGATCGGATGGCGCATGCCTACTACGGTGGTGTGACTTGCGTATGATCGCTGGTTCACTTCCCGGCCAAGCGCAAGTGGATTACGATTTGTGCTGGCGAAGATATACTGGACGAGCTCGTACGAGCGAATGAATTCTGCGGTGATGATCGAGTTGTGTCTAAGCAGACGCATCAGAATTGCGTGGGTGAAGGATTAGCGTTTTCCTGAAGACCTTCACGGATCGGAGCGGTTTTGTCAGCCACTGCCACCATTTCACGTCGGTATCTCAAGAGCTCTATCTTGATGGAATTCTGGTTACTACCATTTTATAAATGTAGGTTGCGCTCTCATCATTGCCTCGAAGCTTACAGTAGGTCCTGCATAGACCGACGTGCGCGACAGTCGCACGCCTCTACTGCGACACTCGAGACCTCAGTTGGATTGTGCGTTGGTCGGCTAGCATGGATAACACAGCCACCACTGTCTGGAGGAGAAGCAGCACCCGACGAAATAGATCACGCCCTGATTGCGCTTGAGGGACTTGGAAACACAGAAGATGTCTATAAACTCTCCATTCATCAATCGCATTTCTTTTCAATTAAGCTTTATGTATTGTGTCCAGAATTTTCTAATGTCTCTCTCTAAAACTCTATAACGAACGACCCCATTGCTACGTGTCTTTTGCCCCAGGTTGCACTCGCCGGACCCCCGAGGCCTCTTCCAACATCCTTGTATAACGAATCCATACAGCACCTATATCTGCGCCACCGCCATTCCGACAATATCATCGCTTAACTACGGGAAGATTACCTCTATTGCATGAAGGAGTGTAGAAAAATACAACTACTTTGCAGAGCACAGCATCTGAGGCATATCAACACGTATCTGTTCACAAGCCAAGTTTTCGATTTGTTAACGTGATGTGAATATGGTGGTATATGGTCATAGAACTATGCATCTTGTCACATCGACATATGCGGTGGCCGTCCACTGCTTGGTCATAATCCGTCACTGGCCCCTTAATCGAGGCAATCACGGGTAGGTTGTCACCAGCTTATCGTCCTAGCGGCCCATTGTTGGCACCACCAGCTCTCCTTGAAGACTTTCCTCCAAGCGAAAAGTTGCCCAAGCCTCGCGGTTCAACACCACCAGCAATAGGCTGTCTGGTGGTTGGTGAGTTGTGGTATGAAGAAGCAACGTCTTGGCTCAGATATGGGGATTGACGTGAACCGCCGAGGACCGGAAGCTGACTTCTATGGGCTTGCGAAGGCGTCCCTACAGGAGCAGAACCTTCATTTTGTTAGCATGTGATGCTCTCAGGCTAGTCATGTCCGCGGAATCGTTCGATGCAGCTCAAAGGAGCGACTCACGGCCAGTATTATTTCTGCCGCCTAGGCCCCATCCCTGCAATTGTGGGTTGAATGGAGGCCCGATGTGGATGCCACCCTGCTGCTGCCGTCCACTGTTCTCAGAACTCCTGCTGAAGTCTCTGTGGTGCATCCTACCGCCACCAGCCTGTTGTGGCATGTTCATCTGGCTGTAGTTCGCCGTTCCCGTCCGCGTGCCGGGAAGGCGATCAATGTAACGGTCTCCTCGAGCAGACTGGATTGTATACGCGGCTTCATCACCAGCGGCTTGGGCCACATGGGTCATGTTGACCTGTCCCTTCAATGCTTGATAGAGATTCTGGGACTTTTGATGCGCCTTGGTCTTTTCTTTGTAAGCTTTGGCAAGTTCAAAGTTCTTGGTTTCAAGCGACTCTTGCTCAGCTTGCATAGCTACACAGCCGTCAGTACGAGGCGTTTGATAAAGCGGGGGTGTGGTGTACCTTGCATCTTGTCTTGCAGTGCTTTGATCTGCGCATTTGCATCGTGAATGAGCTGATCCATCTGTTGGCTGAGCGTATCGTATTTGTCAGTCAAGCCCTTGGCGAGGTGCTCTTGATAGATGATTTCCTGCGATGTCTGATAGCTGTGAAAAGCCAAGCCGCGGCTGGCACATTCCATGATGGTCGTCGGACTTAGACCACTGAGTACCGACGTCTTGTAGTCTTCCGATGGATTGAGGCCTGCGACAACCACATCGTCAGGGTTGTGAAGTGATGCGTTACATGCTGGACAAGTTCGATGCGTATTCGTAGACCTCGACAGCCCAGTAGTATCTGCGCAATCGCTGCAGAAGACATGGCTATGTGCAGTCGTCAGCGGTTGGAGTGAAGGGGGGGCAGGTGAGGTGGACGGACCTGCAGGTGGTGACGACGGCGCGGTCATGCAGCCGCGATCGGCACTTCAAGTCATTGCAACGCAAGACGAACTCCATGGCGAGGTGACGGTGACGGTGTGATGCGTAGGAAGCTCCGAGTTTGGCGGCTGAAGAAAGCACAATGTTGACGCGAGAACACGTGCATGGCTCACTGAGGCAAGAGCAACCGAACCCAGTATGAAGTCTGTCCAATTCACATCCTAGAAATGTGGTATCTCGCTGCGCATGCAATAAACAAGCAAAAGTGTATGACGATAGGCCGTCTTTGCTCCCGCAATGGGAACTACCGGTCGTCCTTGTCAGGCTTCCGCCGTTGTCTTGTGCTTTTCTTCCCGGCTACAGCTGTATCGTCTTCCTCTTCGTCCCGGCCCTTTGCCAGGTCCTGCTCGAGACCCCACTCCTCGTTGTCATACCAATCCTCGCCATCGCTCATTTCTCCTACGTGGGCTTCTGCCTTGGACCATTTGTAAACATCTTGCCGCATGCGGTCAGCTTGTAATAGACCTTGATACAGGTCCGACGTTATCCGTGCAACCTCCTCCTGCTTTTGTACGTAGGCCATGAGCAGCATGCGCGTTTCCTCGGCCTCGTTGGGTGGAAGACCAAAGTCGCGATCTGGCAACGAGTCTGAGGGATGTATGAAGATAGGATGTACCGCGCCAACACCACTCGAGGGTGAGTGAGGTGGAGACGGGGTGGAGGCTGCTGCCTGGGCTCGTCTGCGCGTCGTCATCCTATGCGCCGTCTGTTGCGACGCGGTATCAGACGCATCTTCGGGCGTTCCTTCTCCATTCTCTTGCGCTTGCTCTGAATCTCCGGCATGCGTTCCGTTGGCTACAGGATGTGCCCCATTGATCTTCTCGCCGTTAGTCTCGGTCTGTCGGCTGGTGCCGTTTGGCTGGCCTGCATCCTCCATGTCTACGTCATGGGGACTTTCCGTGGTATCCTGCATCTCAGCGTCATGTATGTACTGCAGCTCTTCTTCTTCCGTGTGTCCATTTGCGCCATCAGTCCACAGTTCTTGGAAGGGTGCCTTGCCCATAGCTGACAGAGCATCCGGCGCAAATGCAGAGTCGCCCTGAAGCTTTACAAACAGAGTCTTTGCCCGCGCGTTGGTGACCTGCTCTTTTCGCGAGAGCGCTCCGGCTTCGTTTGCGAGGTCTGTGAGGTGTCGGGAGGAATATGCCACGTTCAAGGCTGGGTGGTTCGGCAGGTCGGCGGCAGAGGTGAGCGGCGCAAGGAGACTCTCCAGCTGTATGTTGCCGTACGGATTCTCTTCGACAGGCTCCACATCTTCCTCGTCCTCGTATTCGTCGTCAACTTCGACTACATCGCCGTCTGCATCGTATCGCGGAGGGTTGCGCTGCAGGATAGATCTGTGGTAGCCGGCATGCTCAATGCGCTGCGAGGCGTCAGTCCAGAGTCGAGCCCGAGTAGCACAGCTGAAGACGCACCTTCTTGTAGGGTCGCGGGTCAGATAGGAAGTCCGGGTCGCTGGCGCGCGCATAATGGACCTTGCGCCTCAAATCCTGCTTGTTGCTGCTGAAGGCTGTCTCGGAGTCTTCCGTGTCGGCTGCGCAGCGTTAGCTGGGTGCCGTAGAGGCGAAGATAGCCCTACAGTCGTCTTTCTTCAGCATCTTCCTCTTCATGCTAAAGATGGTATCATGGATCTGCTGCTGTTGGCCCGCCATGGCGACGACAGCCTCTGGCCAGCGCGAGCGGAAAGCGGAATATGGATATAGGCGCGTCGGGCTGGTACAACAACGTGTTGCGCTGTTGGGGGTATTCGCGGGGTAGGAAGACGCGTGGAGGCAGGGCCGGACTGCCCGAGTATGGCTGTGAGGTGTTGGAGAGCTCGTACTTGTGTGGAGGAATGGACCGTTCAGCGGAGAGAACATGCATGACCAGGGTTCAGCTAGCGTCATTCAACGCCGATGACATCCATGGATCGACTCCCTAGCAATGTCCCCAGTGCCTTCACGCACCCCGAACACGCTTAATCCTGCCAATTCGAAACGACGCACAGCAAAATTCCCGCTCGAAGTTACCGTCTCGCGTGCGACGACCAAATTCAACTCCGCAGGCACCTCCGCCCTGCCCCACCAAAACTACCATCGTCCATGGAGCCATAACCTCCGCGCGTGGAGAAATGGACGCATACCCATCCGACTTTGTAGTCCATAATCTACCTTTCATTGTCCTCTCGGGATTAGCGACTAGCAAGGAAGCCGACCCCCCTCCATCGGTCCAACATGTGCTTCCTGGCCGAGCTGTCACGAGTATCAGCTCAGATCTACCACATGTAGAAGGTGGCCGCGCAACAGAGCTCCTCCAGGAGTTCTTGAGTGCAGATGGCACCAATGCGCCTTGGAATGGGCGCGATTTCAGTCGTCGAGGCATCACACATGGCTTCAGAATACGGAGTGTAGGAAGGGTACAGGCGCCTGCGAACATGCCACGGGAAGGAGCCATGGGCTGATGTTTGTTAGAACTTCCAACTGCCACCGAAAAAGGCAGATGCGCCCTCAAACTCGGAAACAACTCCTCCAGGCAGTCCCACCATCGCAGCCGCAACATCATGGGTCCTGCATTCGCCCATATCACCTCTTTCCCCAGCATCTCCCTCCTTCCCCGATGGCGTCATCGCTCCTGTCTGGGTCGCAAAGCACCAGCACTACGTCCCTTCCGTATTCATCTCCTTCTTCAACTTCACGACTGATCCCATTACAAACAGCTTGCATGACAATCAGCTGAAGACGAACATCAACAAGATCAAGGCCCAGATACAGAAGTCGGACTATCGCACAAGATACGTGGTCGTGTTACTGAGTGACAAGACTATCCTCGAGGCACCAGATATCGAGGATCGGTTGGCGGTGATAAGGCGGGGCACTGGCCTGGATCCGAAGAGTTCGCTTTTCTTCTTGCCTCCAAGGACGTCACGCGTCGAGCTGCAAGCCTTCGTTACATCGATTCTAGCCATACTACAACCCGTCTGCGTCGAGTACTACCGAGACCTCACCAAGCATGCACGGAGGAAGAAGGGACGAGGCACCATTCCTCCCCCAACAGCTCCACCTACACGCGGAACCTCGCAAACGCTGTCGTATCCCGGGTGGGGTGTTCGCTATGACTTCAAGCTGGGTATACTCGCCGAATTTCGCCAGGAGATGGACGCTGCGCAGCGGCACTACAGTACTGCTTTGGAAGCCTTGTTCGGTGCCGAGGGTTTGTTTGAAACCACGGCGAGTTGGTCTCCAAGATGGGACGAGATACGGTTGCTAGCAGATATCATCGCACTACGACACATTCGGTGCCAGCTATGGAACAATTTCCCCACCTCTGCAGTCCAATCATGGTTGAGATACAAATACAGATTGCAAGACGTGCTCGATCGTCGGGGCAAGGGTAGTAACAACTACGGTTGGCAAGCATGGGAGTCTACATGGGCCCAGGTTATGGCTGAGACTGTTAGGAGAACAGAGTTGCCGATCTTCAAGATAAGGGTTCCTTCATCAGAGCCGGATCCTTTGACAGAATTCCCAGGCGCGTTGTATTCACAACCCGAGAAACAATTTCCAGTTGGAGAAAGACTACCACCATGGGAACTATTACACCACGCTGGGTATTGGCATAAGATTGCCAGTGATCATGCGAAGAGGCGCTACATCCTCGCCCGGGAAATGCCAGAAGAAGATCGAACACCGCCTGGAATGTCGCCTGCTGCCAAGGTCTCCTCTCGAAACCAGATATACGACCACTATCTCGTACCACATCCCCATGAAGAGTACCCTGTGCCTGGTATTGGCAACGGATTTGAGCATTGGAAAGACATCTCAGCGAAGCTGAACGATGCAATCGCTGAGTTCAAAGCTCGAGGACAGCATCGGAAAGTAGGTCAGATGCAGCTTGAGGTGGCTCGGACATTACTCCACGTGAGAAGATATGACAATGCCCTCAAAGTACTACGACCACTCTGGGAGACGATGGCTTGGCGGAAAGAAGGTTGGTGGAGTCTAGCCTCAGAAGTAATATGGGCCCTCCACGAATGCGCGCTGCGAGTACAAGATAGAGAAGCATATGTTGCAACAGAATGGGAGCTGTACAGTCAAAGTCAGTATTCTTTTGTTACTTGTCGAAAAATCTTGACTAATGCCACTCAGCGATCCCTGGCAAGACAAAGTACAAATACGATTTGATGACATGCCTGGATGTATTCTCGGACGCATCAGCGGAGAAGGTGAGCGTGAATCTAAACGCCAAAGACCACATATCTCCCTGTAAGTACAGAAGTCTTATTCAAAAGACGCAACACTGATATTACAGTGTCGACAACCTTTGCCTTTGCCGAAGCCGAGGGTAATGTGGGTGAACCACTTCGTTCACAGCTCGCAATCACCTCGAATGCTCGACCAGGTTCTGCTCCCGTCAAACTATCGTTCATCCAATACCAGTTCAACGGCGGTCTGGCTGAGGTTCGGTTGAGTCACCACGCTGATGGGGATTCTCCTGAAAGTGCCTCGAAAATGTACTCTTGCACATTAGAGGAAACCCATTCCGCTACTGGAAAGCCACGTTGGGCTGGAACAGCTGACCTGACGCTTCATCCAGGACAGACGAAAGTATACACATTTCCACTTGTTCTCCGTGAGTCGGGAGATGTCGATGTTGCCGCATGTGTCTTCGGTGTCAGCACGGAAAAGTTCGAACTTGCCTGCTCAGACACAGATCCGGAAACTCCAACTCGTCCTACGTGGTGGATCAAGTCAGTTGCACAAGTCAAGCCAAGAACGCTGAAACATGGATCTGGCATGTCTGTCCACATATTGCCCAAACCACCTAAAATGGAGATCAACTTACCGGACGTTCGCAATCAGTACTTCACAGATGAGCCAGTGACGTTGGCGATAGAAATCTTGAACCAAGAAGAGGAGGACACTGAGGCTGTCCTTGAAGTGCGACTACTAGGTCGCTCCAAAGATACATTGGGCTATACGTGGGTCGAGCGTCCAGCAGAGTCACCCATGAAGGAAGTTCCGCCTGCGCTTAATGGATCAACGGATGTAGATCTTCCAGGCCACGTAGTAGGTAAACTCGCCCAAGGAGCAAGAACAACGGAGAGGATTCGCTTTACCGCACCTGCAGATCCAGCGGACTACGCCTTGGAAGTGAAGGTGTTGTATCATCTCCTCAGCGACCGCGACATACCCATCTCCAAGATCCTGGTCGCAGATCTCGTCTTTAATGCTCCCTTCGAAGCAAGCTACGATCTAAACGCACGTGTACATCCCGATCCATGGCCCAGTTATTTCGAGCTGCAAGAAGCAGAAAGTAACGCCAATCCCGAATCGCCCGATGCATTTGGTATAGCACAGAAATGGGGCCTACGGGCCAAAGTTGCGTCCTTTGCCGATGAACAGCTCATTGTCAGCGACTTGGCCGTCGAAGTACACAGCATCCACGGCGGCGCAACCTGCGACGTGACAAAAGAATTCGATATTGAGGAAACAGCCATGGAACCCCAGATCCTAAGCGAATGGGGCTTCAGCATGGATATCCGGAAAAACAACCTCGAGGAACGTCGCTCTACCGCTCTCGACACCACTCTCAACATCACATGGAAGCGCACTTCCGATCCGCTCTCCTCCCCAGTGACATCCTCCCTGCCCATCCCACGCATTCAAATCCCGTCTTCTGAACCCCGCGTCCTTGCCTCTTCCAACCTCTCTCCCACCATCCCCTCACTCATCCACCTCGACTACGTGCTCGAGAATCCAACTATGCACTTCCTTACCTTTGAACTCGCCATGGAAGCCAGCGAGGACTTTGGTTTTAGCGGACCTAAATTACAGACGTTGCATCTGCTGCCTATGAGTCGGCAGACTGTACGCTACAATCTACTGTCGAATGTAGAGGGGGGTTGGATTACACCGAATCTCAAAGTTACGGATCGGTACTTTAATAAGACGTTGAAGGTGCAGGGGACGGAGGGGATGAGGGTGGATAAGAAGGGTGTTGGGATCTGGGTGCCTGAGGATGGAGGGAAGGAGGAAACGGAACGAGGGTCAGAGTAGATGTTACGCGTCACCTGTGCGATTAGTGGTATGGTTGAACGAGTAGTAAAGGTGCAGCTTGGTGGTGTAGAAACCATGCCCTCCTCTATGCGCAAGCAATGCTAGTCAAGACTCATGGTATACTTGGCTTTGTTTGTGCAATTCATCTATCCCATGAATTGATTTCAATTATCCAGTTCGCCCAGAGGGCTTAGAAGTCATCCCTCAACGCCCACCACTTACACCCATAAAGTCACTCACCCAGACCCCCTAACCTGCGTCACCGGATCCCGACCAGGAATCTCACTCCTCCACAAATCCTCATCCTGCTCGTTCCTAGGTATCCTCAGCACACCCTTCTCCTCCCTCCCCCCTTCGCCATCGCCTTTATTGCTCATTCCAGCGGCGGTGGTACGCAGCGTCAACGTTGTAATATCTATATTGTTCTGAAACCTCATCAGTTATTAGGGACGCCTCACGGATAGGCTCAGGGGGAGGAGTGTGGGCATACTGTGGTGGTTCATCGCTCGGGTAGATTGGTTGTTCGAAATCGGTGGCTGCGTGGGACAGAATGGCGGGGTCGATTGGGGGGATCTGTGTGGACGATCGAGGTTGTTGGTGGATGTTGGCTTGTGGGGTGGTCGTGGAGTTGGCAGGTTGCTGCTGCTGCTGTGTGCCGTCGACTTCAACGATCTTGTCTTCCTGCACCCTCACCTCGCGATCTCGTAGACGACGCATAAGTCCAAGGAACTGTGAGTTCTGGAACTTTTCGCTTGTATTGTCTGCCACACGCTCAAGCAGTCGACCTGCTGTTGCTGCCATTTCATCATCATCGTTCTTCGGAGGCTGTTCTTGCTTCTGTTCTTCCTCTAGTTTCTGCTCCATCCGTTGCATTATCGGCTCTGGTGTCCTCATGTAGCCTGCTGCTTCCAGATCCTGCCATATGTGCTCTTCGCTCATCAGAATCCGTGAGCCCAACGGGTATTGCGACATGAGGCGTTGGTTGATGGCTGTGATGAGCTTCTCGGCGCGAGTTTTGACTTCCAGAGGGGCGTCGCGATCTAAGATTCTTTGAAGAGAGTCGACGATCCACTTGCCCTCGTTTGCATCTTGTACCAGAGCGCCGTTGCGTTCCATGTCCTGCATGTTCTCGAGGTATGCTACCGCTTCGGCGGTTCGTCCGAGGCCGGTTTCGCTCCAGACTTGGATGGCAGAGTAGACAGCTAGGATCACAGTCAGCATTCGTAATAGGTTTGACGGACACTACACACCTGGCCGCGTTTCTCGTATCCGTTGAAGAAGAGGATCCATCTCACCCGGCCGGTCTAGGTCTAGCGCCTCTTGCGCTGGCTGTGTGTGTACTTGCTCTGCTTCCGCAACTTCCATCATGTCTTGTTGCGCCTGCGCAAATGCTTGCTCAAAGGCCGCCTCGTCGAAAGCTGGGACGTCATCCTGTGCTCGCTGCTTCCCTTGTACAACCTCCGACACTTGAGCGTTCTGGAAACTCGGTGTCTGCATGTATGCTTGTCCACCGAATCCACCCATGTTGTATCCCGGCATGCCTCCATATGTACTTTGCTGTAAGGCAGGCGCCTGCGCGACCGGGGCTTGCTGCCTCAAGAAGTCCTGGTGCCATGCTGACGCCGCGCTCGCCAGTTGGGGTCGCTGCTGCTGGAATACCTGCGGAGGTGGACTGCTAACATTCAAGCGTTGAAAGTCGGCAGCCCAGTCGGGAGCCTGTGGAACTTGCGCAAACTGGGGAGGAGGTTGTGCGAATCGCGGGCCGAAGTGCTGGAAGTCCTGCGCCGGAACTGGTCGGCCGGCTTGGAATGCATCGAACTCGGAATCTAGGGCGCCTACGTTCGGTCCCGGCGGTGATCTAAAGCCCTGCTACAGTTTAGATACTGGAGCGCAAGCTTCGGATACGACTACATACTTGCGCCGGTGAACGTTTGCCGACTAAGCGATCCTGTTGTAGTGTCCGATCGACGGTAGAGTGTTTCTGGAAGTTCTGAAGGGCGTTGGAGGGCCCGCAAAGCGCGTCGGTCATGTTGGACTAAACAAGAAAAGCACGAGGGGTATCAACGCATGCTAGAAAGGAAGTGTGTGAGAGATTGTCCGAGAGAGTTGAGCTGCGGCAACTGGTCGTCATGTCCCGATGATTAGAAGCCGAGGCTCGCTCGCCCACGCGGACCGAACGTCGCTCCACGCGTCAGATGTCAGCGAGAGCGATGACGAACAAGCACGTGATACACCATTCTCTCGATTTCATGTGAAGAGGAACCGGCGGAATCGCGATCTCGATAACCGTGTTGTACGGCATCAAGTCAGGGTCATGTTACAAGTCTGGCGCGCGCTGGTCGATCATTGTAGAGCAGCAACGAGGTAGCACAAGACCGGTGAAGAGCTGGAAGCCGTTGAGACGTGCGAACATGCACAACGCATCGCATGCCAATGCAGACAACTGAGATGGAAGATCTTGCACATGTCGTGATCCCATTTCTTCGTAAATCAAAATGCTGCCAGGACCCAAGTAGTAGACGACCAAATTGAAGTACCTGTGTATTGAAGAGGGAGGAAGACTGGTATATCTCATCAAAAAGAAATCATAGAAACCAACCCATTCCAAACACTCAGCACGCGACGAAACCCCTCCTAGGAGAATCTCTCTTAGCTCCTGCCTACCTAAAGAACATCTCTCCCAAGCTAACATTCGTCCTACTCGACGAAGAAGCACCAACAACGCTCCTGGAGCGAGACCTAGACTTCTTCCTCACAAAAGCGTATTCCTTCTTGCCCCTACCATCACGACCTTCTGATTCTATGAACAACTTGCTTCCATGTCCAGTGCGCAGACGACGAGTGTGTTCGAAGAGGATGTCGGTCTCGCGTTGGGACATTTCGCGGAGCACGATGATGTATTCGGGGTTCTATTGTAAGAGTCAGTACATGATGTTGGGTGACAGCAGTTGAGAAGAACTTACCACATCGTATTCATATGGGATATTGTAGTAATGTAGCGTCTCAACGTCGAGATGGCTCCTGTGAATCTTGGCGTATGTTGGTGGTGGTGCAATCGCGATCTGATGGTGATGGTGATGCTGTGGCGGAGGTGGCGGAGGAGCAACTTGATGAAGGGGATGGTTAGGCATCATGCCTGCTTGTAGATGCCTCTCCCTCTCAGGATTGACCAACGCCTGGATTTGGTTGTCTTGGAAGCCAAATTGAGCAAGCCTCTTGCGCATCGTCTCCTCGAGCTCCTTCTCCTGTGCCTCTTTCTTCCGCTTCTCTTCTTCTTCCTGCGCTTGTTGCTTCCGCATAAAGGCATCGTACTCTTCTTTGTCCTTTCGCTTCTTCTCTTCTTCCTCGAGTCGAATCTTCATCATGAGTTCGTCCCGTGCCCTCTTTTCCTTCTCGGCATCCAATACCTTCTTGCGCTCGTACTCGAAGATGATGCGTTCATGCTCTGCTTGAGCCTCAGCCTCGTCTTTGGCCTTCTTTCGCTGATACTCTTCGACAGCACGCTGTTGAGCTTCCTTTGCCTCTTGGGCCTGTTTAGCTACCTTGGCTTCATTCTCGGCGATGATGCGGTTGCGCTCTTGTTCCATGGCCTTTTCCTTGAGTTCGCGCTCACGTGCCTCCTTCTCAAGTTTGGCAGTATTCTCGTCGATGATACGCTGGCGTTCTTCTTGCTCTCGCCTTTTCTTCTTCTCCATATCAGTTAGAATCTTCTCACGCTGTTCCTCAGCTTCACGCTGCTCTCTCGCTTGTTTCAACTTGGCCTCGGCGAGGATGCGTTTGCGTTCATCATCCTGCTCTCTCTGCTCCCTCTCAATCTTTGCCAGAAGCTTCTCGCGTTGTTCCTCGGCATGATGTTGCTCTCTCGCTTGCTTCAATTTGCTTTCAGCAAGAATTCGCTTGCGATCCTCTTCCTGCTCCCTCTGCTCCCTTTCTAACTTGGCGAGGAGCTTGTCGCGTTGTTCC
Organism: Alternaria panax; assembly: GCA_019702505.1. Lineage (NCBI taxonomy): Eukaryota > Fungi > Ascomycota > Dothideomycetes > Pleosporales > Pleosporaceae > Alternaria > Alternaria panax. The sequence continues at coordinate 1,591,117 of JAANER010000008.1, read as the reverse complement.
TCGGCCGCCCTCTCCTCCCTAGACATCTTCGCTCTGTTCTCGGCAATGATAGAAGCACGCTTCTTCTCTTCTTCGATCTCGCGTCGTTCGCGGTCGCGCTCTTCCCTCTCCCGCTTCAACTCCCAGTCGCGACGCATACTTTCTTCCGCCCTCTTGATTCTCTCCTCTTCTGCCTCGTGCTCTCTTCTATCCTGGATGAAGTCAAGCTCCACCCTGCGCCTCACAAGTTCCGCCCGTCTGTCCATCTCCTCCTCGCGGCGTTCCCTTTCAATCTTCTCCTCAGCTTCTCGGAGTCGTTGTTGTGAGAGTGCTAGGTTGACCTTGTCCTCGTAGCCGTGGTCAGGCGAGTGATGGCGTCTTTCCCTCTCAAGTTCTTTTTCAGCGTCTCGCAGTCGCTGTTGCGAGAGCGCCAATTTCATCTTATCCTCGTAGCTGCGGTCTGGCGAGTGATGGTGGTATCGTTCCTGTCGCTCTCTCTCAAGCCTATCTTCCAGATCTTTCAAACGTTGCTCAGCCAGTGTCAACTTGATCTTGTCTGCATAGTTTGGCTCGGGTGAGCGTTGGCGTTCCTGATACTCGTGCCTAGAGCGCGAACGATGGTCCTTCTTCAGATCTGCCCTCAGCCCGGCGATCTCATCCTCCAAGTCTTCGAAGGCACCGGGAATCTTCTGTTCGCGCCGACCGCGAGGACTGGCCTCCGGTGCCTTTTGCTCAGTGCGCGCATGTGGATGGCTGTCGTTATCCAAGTGACTGGTATTGTAGATTGTCACATTGGGAGCGGGCGCATGGCCTTGTGAGCGAGTCCTATGAAGACCGGTCGTGAAGTGTACTTCTGGGGCCAGAAACTCAGTCGTACGACGACCGTAATCGGGACGATAGAGTCCGTCATCCTGACTTTTCCGTGGCGGGGGCTTAGGTGCTGGGGGATGTACGTGACGAGCATGGATGTTCAGATGGTCTTTGGTAGTTTTGGAATACCACTCGTCCTCTTCGTAGCTGTCCCAATCGTTTGCGCGCGGCATGGTGGGCGTACGGGTTGGGAAAGTAAGTGAAAATCAAACAAAGTGTCTACACCGTTCAGTGACCAAAAGATCACAAGATAGAGCAACCAGTCCAAGATCTTTGTGTCTGGACTCGTTTGCGGCGTAGACGGCGGAGAGCGGGGTGGTTGAGAGACGCTGAGGGGCGGCACAGCAGCAGATGTGACACGGTGTAGAACAGCAGGTAACGGAAGAAAGCAGGAAGCAGTCAGCTCTAAAGAGCGGCTGCGGTGATATTTGAAAGAAGCCGCCCTCATGGTGCATTTGGGGGCTGAAATGCTCGCGATGCAGCTAGTCATCAGGCAGCTGCCGCCAGGGCTGAGGCCGGGGTTTCTCATGCGCCGGGTCTGCTGAACACACATCAGCCTGTGGTACACATTCATCTCCGGACATCAGTGCAGACTGCAGTCCACACGCCCTCACTCCCCTCAGTGACGTTGTGATGCTGCGGTGTGCGATGTTTGCGACCACTCTGCTCTGCATCCCTCAGTCTCTAGCGGCGCGAGACGGTTGATGGTTTGGCGGGGCATGGGCTAAAACTGGACACTAACCAAGACGCCTAATGCCTCTTTCCTCTCTTAGCCGCAGAGGTCGGAACACTGTGACAGCTTGGTGAGGTTCGGTCAGCGCTGGAGTGCTGGTATCTTGAGCAACTCGGCAAATCGTTCGACACCATCGGTTTGTGCATTCTCGCTACCCGCGCCGTTGCTCCTTTGCGCGCTCCAAGACACGTCTTTGGCATGAGAAGCGCCTCGTGAAACAGTGACGCTCGCGTGCGACCCACCGAGGTGTTGTGACCACTTCCATCGGAACAAGCTTTCATGTGTCTGGGACTGGGCGCTTTCGGTTAGAGCTGCCCCAAGATCGTGCCCGATAGACACACTTCTTCAGCCACACCTTTCCACCCGAAGTCGGCGGTCCGAGTTGCCTAACGTGTGCTTTGCTGCAGGTGTTGCAAACTGCGCGGACTTGAACAACACAGGTATTCCGTGGAAGACATTAGCAGCAGATCATCATCTCGGTTGAACAATCCAATGTGAGCGAAGAGGTATCTAGCCTACAGTCGGCGCCGGCGAACGCCAGCCATGCAAGTATCGTACAAGGAATGATCATATTTTCTCCTCGACGACTTCCTTTAAGCTCTCAGCCCGTCGAATCAGTTCTTCGTACACAGTCCAGGCAAGCGCACTGCTCATTGCCTTCCTCGCGATCCTGATACCAAGCCCATCGAACATACTCCGTAGACCCTCTTCTGCAAGCATCTTCTTGCTTGCTTGTACCATATTCGCGTACTGATCAGGCATAAGCTGTATCCGCGTCTTGATGGCGTCAAAGGGGTTTGTGACGGTCGTCCCCAGCCCTGCTGCTGCAACACCAGAGATAAAGTTGATTCCCGCGGATGTGCTGGTGGAAAGTTTGCTGGATGCGCCGGACGTCTCTTCAATCTTGGTTGCAAGACTGGAGAGCTTCCTCTTCGACTGCTCGTAGAATAGAACGTAGAGCCCCGCATAAGGTGCATCGCGAACCGCTGTTGCGCCAAAGCCAGCAAAGAAACCCTTGAGCCCCTCCGTTCGGAATATGTCTCTTGAGGCTGTGAAGAGCGAGTTGTACGAGTATAGATTACTCTCGTACCGCACTTTCAGTACCGTAATCGGCATCATTATGAAGCCAGCCCATGTCCGAGCAAAAGCACCAGTTGCTAGATTTGCAGTGTTGCTCAGTTTTGGTAGAGAGCTCGAGTGCTCCATTCCCCTCGCTGCCGCGTCGCCGCTCCCCACCGCGACCAGACTCGCCCTATGCCGTAACGCATTGAGACTTGAGAAGTATATGGCAGATCCGAAGCCTGTGCGTAGAGTGCTTGGTAATGTGCCCCTCCAAAATTGACGTATCGGGTTTGGTCCGCTGGCGATCGACTGGATGGTCCCATAGAGTGTGCTCGAGCGCGATTGTTGGACGCGGGTCTTGAGGAGGTCGGCGGGTTGGAGGAGGACTGCAGACAGGATGCCTGAGTTTAAGCCGGCGAAGAAGTGGACTGCATATCCGTTAGCAGCTGCAATCTTACTAGCCCTGGCAATAGCAATTATGCCCAATGCTCTTTCCGCACTTACAGTAAGACGACGAGCGCTTTCCGCCATCTGACATTGCCGCGCCGTCAATTGTTCAATTGCTATACTAAGAGAGTAGAGACAGCAATACGCATCATGGTAACAGCCCTGGAAGATCAGCCGTAACTATCACAATAAGACGGGGTAGTATCGTGTCTGTCAAGCTCGTGTCGCAAAAAAGTGCATGACGTTTTGACGACTGTTCCGAGCGGGCTAGTCCCAACCCGCGCCTATCAAAAGTGCCCCGTTTAACATTAACATTGGGCTGAAAGCGGCCACGTTCTCGTAAAACGCAGGTCTCACATATCTCACTCATACTTGGCAAAGAAGGGTCAGCTTGCATGTCTTGGTACTAAACCTTTGGAAATAGTAAATGAGCTAGTAAATAATACATCGGTGCAATCTTGTGAACCACAGAGTATGTCCTCCAAGCTCAGTCCTCATCATCATCGTCATCGTCTCCAAAGATGGCTCTAAATACATCTTCGGACGCTCGTTCGTTGGAAAGAGCGTCATTCTTCTCCACATCCACAGCTGCACGATCGCTTTGTTGAGCAGTAACGGGAGCCGCGCCGGGAGAAGAAGCCCTAGGCGTTTGCCCCATCCACGCAGGCCGCTGAAGAGCAGGGCCATTAGTCAAGAACTCATGTTGGAGTTTCTCCATAGCTGACTTAGACACAGCTTCCTCCGTCTGGGATTTGAAGTGGCTTTCACCAGCATCGAACTCAGGCGGCATATCCGACGGAGGCTTGACGTTGAAGCGCTTGCAGAGGAGCCGCGATGGGTAGAAGGGGAAACTGCTTCGAGTCATCGGTCCGTACATGCCTAGCTTCGCAGCTTGCTCTGCCGGATCCTCTGGCTTCGCAGCCGGCTGTCGCAGAAGATTGTCATTTGCTGCTCCACTACCACTTCCATTCAGAGTAGAGGAAGAAGAAGACGTGAACCTGGATGCCATGATACCGGTCGTAGGCTTGAACACCTCTGCAGCATGCGCAAACTCCTGCAGCTCCTTGACCCAATCTGTGACCGACACGCCATCTCTTCGATCTGGCAGGTCTTCTTTCAACCCTGTTTTCAACTCTAAGAAGCCAACGTAGCGTGCGCGCTTCGATAATTCCTCCTCATAAGGCATCCAGCCAGTCGCACCTTTGGCAAGCGCCGCAGCTGCCACACTCTTCTCAAGTGCGGGTACAAGGTTCCAGAGATCTTTCGGTTGAGCTTTGTTCACAGGCAAGTGTCCCTCAGGGGCAGCTTCCCCTAAACCCTGAGGTAGATCAGCTCTACCGGATACTGCAGCCAAACGGTCTCGGGCTTCTTTGGGTATGAAGTCGAAAATGGACTTCCCGGGCAAAGCTTTCTCACCCAAGAGTGCAGAACGACTCTTTGCATCCAGTGTTGATGCTTTCGCTGCGTCTGCTACGGATTTGTACTCTTTCGAGTCTGAAGTTGGAGTGGCGCTTTTGCAAGATTTCCAGCCAGGAGGTATCTTCGGCGGAGGATGTTTGGGCTTGCTTGTGAGATCTGTGAGACCAGTTGCAAACGTAAAACCAGGCAGCGGAGACCTCCCATCTAGTGATGATCTGCTCAGGGAGACCAGAGTTTTGGACGAGTTCCTCTTTGGGATGAAGACAAGCTTTTCTCCGGCTCCTGCTTTGGCAAACTTGCTGGGTTTCTTCGCTTTCTTCTCCTTTCCTATGGTCTTGTTGAACGTGATCTTGGGGCCCAGTTCGTACGGGTCTTCGTCATCCGAACCGGTGACGTTGAGCACGCCAACACCAAGAGAGGACTTCTTCAGCGCGGGCTTTTTTACGGTCGATGCCTTCTTCGGGCCTTCAAGATAGTGCAGACTAAACTTGGATGAGTGGTCCTCGCCATCTTCGTCTTCAACGCCCAAGCGAGCTTCTGACGTATACCCTAAGCCTTTGCGGCGGACTTCTTCTCGTGGCAAAGTCATGATCCGAGCATCTTGAGGCGCAAACATATGAACTGAGTCGTCCTTGGAACCGGGCGCACCATCCTCAAGGTCAGCATTCCGACGCACTTTGCGACCAATGCCCTGGTCTCGTCGCCAGCCCATCTTCTGGGCAAGCTTGACACCCATTGTCTCCTCCCGAGTCACAAACAGGCCAAATAGTCCGTCGTCGTTTGCGCGTCCAGCTTCGCCTATACCAGCAAAGCTTTGCGCAGTCTCCAGCTGGCGTGACTCAGCTGCGGCTGCCAAATCCTCCTCGTCCATGAAATCTTCGGCTCGCTGGGTCTGGCCGTTGAGCTGGTCTTTGTTGCGGTTTGCGCGTGAGGAAACGAAAGTTTTCGGGGTCCATCCTTGTTTAGATCCAACTGTGTTAAAGTATCTTAGCATAGTCAAGAAGTCTTACGCTCGTGGAAGGTGTGGCTCGGAAACTTACCCTGCACTGAAACCTCCGGTGAATGCGCCGTGGAGTCTCCTTCGACCCTTCTCGTCTGTTACAGTCTGCTTCCACACAGGAACGAAAGCCCCGTCATCTCCATCTTCATCAGGGAGCTCGGTACCGAGAGATATGTAGGTTGCTGGTCCCCCGCGAGAGCGCTTCTGGGCGTTGGTCGGGGAAGGCGCGCGCGGCCGCTTGTATGCCATTGCAACTGCACGAAATAAGTCGCGTAGTTCTTGATAATTGACCTCGAGTCAGTTGCTTCGATATGAACTTGACTACTGGATCCCGTGGGCCCGGTTCGGCATTCAGGCAGGTGAAGGAAAGTTGAAGCGCGCGATCACGAGTAAGCGGCCTGTGGGTGACTAATCAAGTGCGATGTCATTGGCTGTGAGCAGCCGACCCAACTGGAGGCAGCCACGCGCCATGTGAGAGCTGTCAAGTCTATGTGCATCCGACTAGACGAGGCACAGCTCGACCAGACTCAACCTCTACAACAAATGGCCTTCACCGCACATTGCTCAGCTCTTGTCGACTGGAGTGCCGTTGGACTAAGGAGTTAGTGAGCTAGAGTGGGCCCGATGATGTAGTGCCGCGCCTGGGTCGAGCAGCCTAATGAGCATTAAAGCATGGCTGGTATCGCGGTTGAGTCTAGGGACCCTGATATCGTCTTGGAATGCAATCTGCTGCAGACGGAGACGATTATCAGGAGGCGATGCTGTCTTTGTCGTGAACAGTAGGCCATGAGCACGTGAACGGGTTGACAGGCAGGATGAATGCATCGCCCCAAAGCTGTACCTACCCCACCGTATCGGCCCAAAGCGACGGCGGCCTGGCGGCTTTGATAGACGAACTAGGCGTGGAGAGAGAGGGAGCTATCGTGCTTGACGTCCGACCGCAAATGGACACTGGCAAAACAACACACGCATAAACACACGCACGCACACCCGACGTAGCCGTAATACATGCTTCCCTCGCCTTGGGTCCTGCATCTGCTGTAACCCGCTGCTGGCTGCTGCCCTGGGACCTGCATACGTCCAGAGACGCATACCCAACTCGCCGTCCGTGCCAAGTTTCGCGACCACAGCCATCCACAGGCCCCTAGCCTGTTGGACACTTACGCCGCAATACCCACTGAGGAGCGACAGAGCAATCTCGTTCCCATTGTCACGATAGTCCTTGCAGCGGTCGCTCGTGCGCTCACTCCACGCCCTGTGCGTCTGTGCTGATCGAGGCCCGCATCTGCTCCCTGCGCTGCGCGTACCGTGACAGAGCGCTTTCGCCATGTCGGCCGCCGCCCCATCATCGCCCGCAGTCGTGCGCGCTTCCTCGTCGTCGCGCAGATCCGTCGACCGCCCCCAGCGCTCCCAGAGCACCCAGAGCCGGCCCACTGCACACGCGCCCAGCCGCCATCAGCAGCAAAGCGGCCTCCCCAACGTCGCCCGCCGAGACTACGAGCAGAGCAACGTCGCCCAGGAGCCGCCCTCACGTCGCAGCGAAGACCCAGCCCGCACCGAAGCCAGCCGACGAAGCCACTCGCGGTATGCGTCTGACGCGTCGACGACTTCCGCAATGCCCATCAACGGCGTAGCTGCCGAAGCCAGGCCGGGCCAGCCCCAGCCCCTAAACAAGCGCAGGACCACCATCACCGCGCCCAGCACAGGAACATGGGCGCTCGGAAAGACAATTGGCGCTGGCAGCATGGGTAAGGTCAAGCTGGCGAAGAACGCCGAGACCGGGGAGCAGGTGTGTACCACTGGTTGTCACCGTGTTAACGCAAGGAGGGGCATGCTCCAATTGCGCGTGCACTCGTCGAACTCACAATCATGCTGCCATGGAGCGACGGCCGAGAACGATGCTAATCAGCCGTAGGCCGCCGTCAAAATCGTGCCCCGACAGTCCCAAGACCAGCACCAGAGCGCCGCCGACCGCGAACGAGCCGACCACTCCAAAGAAGTCCGTACAGCCAGGGAGGCTGCCATTGTCAGCCTGCTGAACCATCCCTACATATGCGGCATGAAGGATGTCGTGCGAACCAACTTCCACTGGTACATGATGTTCGAGTTCGTGAATGGCGGCCAGATGCTCGACTACATCATCTCTCACGGCCGCCTGAAGGAAAAGCAGGCGCGCAAGTTCGCTCGGCAGATTGCCAGCGCCCTCGACTACTGCCACAGGAACAGCATCGTGCACCGAGATCTCAAGATTGAGAACATCCTTATCAGCAAGATGGGCGACATAAAGATTATTGACTTTGGATTGAGCAATCTGTTTTCACCCAAGAATCAACTCAAGACTTTCTGTGGAAGTCTGTACTTTGCTGCTCCAGAACTACTCCAGGCCAAGCAATATACGGGCCCGGAGGTCGATGTCTGGAGTTTCGGCATTGTGCTGTACGTCCTAGTCTGCGGAAAGGTACCGTTCGATGACCAGAGCATGCCACAGCTCCATGCCAAGATCAAGAAGGGCCATGTCGATTATCCCCCATGGCTATCCGCGGGTACGTTGCGACCACAAGAGACTTTATATCAAGCTGACCGTGCTCAGAATGCCGCAATCTCATCCACAGGATGCTGCAGACCGACCCGACCCAGCGACTGACCCTCTCGGAAATCATGAGCCATCCCTGGCTGACCAAGGGATTCAACAGTCCCCCAGAAAATTATTTGCCTCATCGAGAGCCTGTGCAACTTCCCTTAGACAGCGAGATCATTGAGAAGATGCAGGGGTTCGATTTCGGTACCACGGAGTACATTACCACGCAGTTGACCAACGTGATCCAGTCGGAGGAATACCAACGCGCCGTTCGAACAGCTGCTCGTAGAGCGACTGCTCAAACTCCTGAAGCGGAGAAGAAAAGGGGCATGTTCGACTTCTACAAACGACGCACTTCAATCGGAAGTCGAGAGCAGTTGACCGCTTCATCGTCTGAGGACATTCAACGGGGATTAGACCCAGTCAATGCATACAGTCCTCTCCTTTCAGTCTACTTCCTCGTCAAGGAGAAGAGAGACCGTGAACAACAAGAAGCGAACCCAGGTCCTGCTGCCATGCCTCAGGAGCCAGATGAGAAACCACTGAAGATGCCGGATCTTCCGCCGCCACCAGCAGCGTACACTAACTCAGCTGCCTATGAGATGGCAGGTGAAAAACCTACGGGTGGAAGGTCACGGCCAAGAGCAAGAACTCATGGAGAAGACGACCTCACGGAAGGTCTGAACAGAGTGGATCTTAACAATCCGCCCCCGGTACTGCCGCCTCACGTTCAGGCTGAACAGCCAAAGAAGGAGGGTGCTGCCGTTGGCCTGTTGCGACGCTTCAGCACCAGAAAGTACCGAAGCCATGACAAAGACCGGACCGTTGAGCCTATGCCTCCACCCACTCCGGCTGTTGCAATTTCCAGTCCCGCCGAGCCTGCCCCGGCGCCAGCCACTGTACCAAGGAAGAGCTTCAGTATTCGAAGGGCTCGTGGCCGCGACGAAAGCTCTGTTCCGCATCTCCCAGACACCACAAACAGTGCAAACAACCAACCCGAATTACTTTCTCCTCCTGGAAGCGGTAATAGCGCTACCCGGAAGTTGAAGGCACTCGGCCGCTCCACGAGCGTTAACTCGGCTGATCTCCGGAGACGACTCAGCCGTCGTGGGCGATCTTCGGAAGACCCTGGGAATCCTCCTCCCACAAGTGGGTCAGATAGGTCCGAGTTGAGCGCGCACAAGGTTCGGCCAACCAACGATGCTGCTTCCGACGACCCTACATCGAGCCCGCGACCTATGCAGGCTTCGCGGGCGAAGTCGCTTGGCCATGCGCGACGAGAAAGTATTCAAGCACGAAGAGCAAAACGAGAACAAGCAAAGGAAGCAAACGTACCAGAAGAAACGGATGCAGAGCTTGCGGAAGCGCAAGCAGAAGCTAGTCGAAGCCCAGATGCTGTTAAGCCTGTATTTCTCAAAGGCCTTTTTAGCGTCTCCACGACAAGCACCAAGCCACTACCTGTCATCCAGGATGATCTGATCAGGGTGCTTGATCAACTTGGGGTTGAATGGAGCGAGGTCAAAGGTGGTTTCAGGTGCCGGCATGCACCTAGTATTGATATGAACAAGCCCATGGATTCGCCAGCTTCCCCGCCAAGCGGAAGCCACAGGAGGAAAATTAGCTTCGGGGGCTTCATGGGCGGCGGTGATAGAGATCGTGACGAGTTCCGGGACCATAGTCGAGCACCACAAACACCAAAATTGCGATCACGATCAACGCCTGCGGATCAGAGCTACACAAATACCGACGAGTCTGATGGCAGCGAAGAACGGGATGAGCAACGACCACGACGCGCAGTACCTGCGGGCGAAACGTCGACGCATGTGCAGAGTGACATGGGCTCTAGCATGAGTCTTGTGTTCGAAACCCTGATCGTCAAGGTTCCGCTGTTAACCCTGCACGGCATCCAATTTAAGAAAGTGGATGGAGGTACATGGCAGTACAAGAATATGGCTCAGACTATTCTATCAGAGCTGAGGCTTTGATCGTCTACGCTGAGCAGGGTGTTTTGGAGCGTTTGATTGTGTTCGGCATCGGTGGGGCATGTTCACTCCTACGAGCTTTGTTATGTGAATTGTAATTCTTCGTTAGTGTGGAAGTACGTCTGAAGCACAGTTTACGGGTAAGAACACCCACGAATCTCATTTGTCATTCTTCTGCAGTGGTTCGAGCATGGATAGCAGATGAGATGGGAAGGTCTTAGATCTCGTACTATACATCTCGTATCTCGTTTAGCCCTGTGACTGCTATTCCCGAGTTGTGTCCTTTCTGGACCCTTGACGTGCACCATGTGCCACTGGCAGCATCACGCAGTTGCCTTTGCAGCTTTACCATGGTGAGGTTGCTGCTATACCGCTCTATCACCGTACGAGCGGCTGCCTAAGGTTCACCTGATGCGGAGGCGACGTCGATCTCGGTCGAAAGCTCGAGCTCCCGCGTGCGCCGCCAAGGCGCTGGATCCAGTGGGGTGTTTCGCGACCTCATCTCTCGAGTGCCGCCAGGACAAACCCACACGCCCGATTGCCCACCTTTAACCCCGAATCCACGTGCCCGCTCCAAGCAATCGCTGCTCACCACATATAGTCGCGCAGACCTTGTCACCTTACCTCCACCCCATAATCAACACGAACCTGTCGGTACTCGCGGCCAATGCAACATTTCCTCGCGCATCAGCAGCAGCAGCAGCAGCAGTACGGCGACTGGCCCACTCAAGCCCAAGCCCATCACCAGCAGCCGCAACATCATGTAGGCCAGCACGGACAACACCAAGCGCAAGCCGCCCAGTTGCATGCCCAACAACAGGCCCAGGCTGTTCAGGCGGCTGCCCAACGACAGTATCACCAGCAACTCGCCGCCAACAATGGCACCGCTCTACCCGGCAATAACGCCGTTCCCCGCGGGCCTGCCAACGACGTCCAGGCAGCCGATATCGGAATGACGGAGGATAACAGGCGCGTCTTGGAGTGGATAGCCCAGCTCATGAAGCCCACTACGCGTGAAGCCGCTCTCTTGGAATTGAGCAAGAAGCGAGAGCAGGTTCCAGAGCTGGCTCTGATTCTCTGGCACTCTTTTGGTACGCGAACTGTGTGGCCGAATATGCGACAGGATACTAACAGCCTCAGGTGTCATGGCCTCCCTCCTCCAAGAGATCATCTCCGTCTACCCGCTGTTGAACCCTTCGCAATTGACCGCCGCTGCTTCAAACCGTGTTTGCAACGCTCTTGCGCTTCTCCAGTGTGTCGCTTCTCATACTGAAACTCGTGGCTTGTTCTTAAGCGGTAAGTCATGTACCATACACTGAGGTGATGTAACTAATGCAAGCGTAGCGCATATCCCGCTCTTCCTGTATCCGTTCCTCAACACAACGTCCAAGTCGCGACCCTTCGAGTACCTTCGTCTTACGTCTTTGGGCGTCATCGGCGCCCTTGTCAAGAACGACTCTTCCGAAGTCATCAACTTCCTTCTGACAACTGAGATCATCCCGCTTTGTCTGCGTATCATGGAGACTGGTTCAGAGCTCAGCAAGACAGTAGCCATATTCATCGTCCAGAAGATCTTGTTAGATGACATTGGTCTTGCCTACATATGTCAGACGTACGAGCGCTTCTATGCTGTGGGTACGGTGCTTAGCAATATGGTCAACCAGCTTGTGGAGCAACAGACTGTCCGCCTGCTCAAGCACGTTGTACGCTGTTTTCTCCGGTATGCTCACTCCACGTTTGTCTTTCCTTCTTATGACTAACTCCACCAGGTTGAGCGACAATGCTCGTGCTCGTGAAGCGCTTCGCCAGTGCTTACCAGAGCCTCTTCGTGATGCCACCTTCTCCTCAGTTCTACGAGACGATGCGGCTACTAAGCGCTGTCTCGCCCAACTCCTGATCAACCTCTCCGACAACGTTGTTGATGCTGCGAACAACCAGCAGCTTATGCATTAGGGGGGGCCGGCTGCGCAGCCTCTTACGCTCAACATCGACAACTTGGCCGAGTAACTTCAGCGCTCCCGAGTACCTCCCCTTCGCCTTTTGTATATTTCTGGCTTCGGCTTTGCTTCATTTGGCGCGGCAGCACGCGCGGACGACATACCCCTTAGTTCAATCGGATTTGGCTTACGAAAATGGTGCGGTTATGGCGTTAGGGTTTCTCACGTGGGATACCCGTAGTAACACTGTATCTTGCAGGTGCTACTTCACTTGCATTATTACTTCTCTTCTTACTCTCATGGTCATGGCGGGGAGTTTTCGGGCATTGCATGGCGTAGTGCACTCATCAATGCACGGACTCTAGGAGAAAAGCAAGTGTACTGTATTATATCTCATTTCCTTCATGTATGTGAGCAATGTAAGAGCGTGCTTATGACGAGCCATGCCAACGCTGCATGTGATGTAGTCCCACAAGCAGGCAACAAGTGTGGATGACTGTGAGACACGTGTCATTGGGTTTGATAGCAAAGCCTACGATCATGTACTGCACACGAACCTTGGACGTATGTCTCATGTTGTATACAACTTCATGCTCTTGTGATTGATGTTCTGTTGCGCAACCTTGGAACAGTCATAGCACGCCAAAACGGTCTAGCGCGATCTTCGCTAGCGGCTTCGCGGCCACAATGCGACAAATCCGCCGCCGCTGCCGCCCTCTTCTTTTTTTCAACCACCAACCGTACAGAGCCACCAAAGGAAACGATATCCTCTGGGAGACACATCAGCCAACATGTCGAAAATCTCTGTCGCCGGCGTTCGCACGAACGTTCAACAGCTCCTTGAGTACTCTAACGAGACCAAGAAGAGGAACTTCCTCGAGACCGTCGAACTCCAGATCGGTCTCAAGAACTACGACCCCCAGCGTGACAAGCGTTTCTCCGGAACCATCAAGCTCCCCACCCTTCCCCGTCCTCGTAAGTTGATGCTGGCGTACAGGTAGAGGAGCGCATGCTAACAGACTACAGGCATGAGCCTCTGCGTTCTTGGTGACCAGCACGACATTGACCGTGCCAAGCACCATGGCGTCGACGCCATGAGCACCGATGACTTGAAGAAGCTCAACAAGAACAAGAAGCTTATCAAGAAGCTTGCCAAGAAGTACGACGCCTTCGTCGCCTCCGATGCCCTCATCAAGCAGATTCCCCGTCTCCTCGGACCCGGTCTCTCCAAGGCCGGAAAGTTCCCCACACCCGTCTCCCACGCTGAGGACCTCGCCAACAAGATGAACGAAGTCAAGTCCACCATCAAGTTCCAGTTGAAGAAGGTTCTGTGCATGGGTGTCGCCATTGGCAACGTTGGCATGACTGAGGACGAGCTGATCGGTAACATCATGTTGGCCATCAACTACCTCGTCTCTCTTCTTAAGAAGGGATGGCAGAACGTGGGCTCCTTGACCATCAAGGCCACCATGAGCCCCCCCAAGCGCCTCTACTAGAGAGTTGGTCGTTATGTCTGCTGGGTTATGTCATGGCTGGGTGTCGAAAGACGACTTGCTATGGATTACGATCTTACGGAATCTCGATGGAACGAACATTGAACGATGGGTCTAGCTAGCTTGAATGCATGCATGAACCTGTTGATTGTGCGTACTTGTGCATCTGTCCGTGTGTGCCTGTGGACTTGAACTGTGTCTTTGAACCTCCACCTTCACATTGCATCTGATCCGTGCACTGGGACTGAACCTTCGTGTCGAACCCATACTACCCCGATGAAGAGCAACGTCCGCTCGTCTCTTGAATTCTCTGTCTCGCACGGCCATGATCTGACGTTCCCAACCTCTCTCGCGCGCGCTGCCCCACTACCGAACTTTTCCCAGCCCGCAGACCCTTTCAGCTCTGTGCGCAACGCTGACTAACCGCGCATCTAGCGTCTTGGCAGTGTCTACAAAACCACGCCGCCCTCCGTCCCTCCTTCTCTTTCTCCATCATCAGTTGGTAATCTACATACCTAATAAACCGTGGCTCCGCGAAAGCGGCTTGCTGAGAGTTATCCCTCTTTCTTCTGTGGATAGTTCTCCGTTCCCGGCCCCGCAGATCGATACCGCCTGCCTTTCCTACCAATTGCAATTATCCGTGAAAAGATGGATTGGAGTTGTGGGGTGGTGTGGGACATTCCTTTGTGTTTTCGAAAATTGAGCATTAGTTGGATGCGTACGCTGCGTCGATGGTGTGAGCATCGTCTGTCTTTGGTGCACGTTGTCCAGCGGCTCTGCGCAGAGACTTTTCAAAGTTTCTGTGGGGCACGCTGGAGCATCGCGACTTGTGTCGATGTATATTGCGCATCTGCCGTAGACCAGTTGATCTCGCCTGAAGATGCTGCATTCGTTGCGCGTCAGCATCAACGTCAACACTGCCCTTTACAGCTTTTGGTGTTGCTCGACTTTGCTTTGGACGCTCTGCCAGCATTCGGCAGCGTTACAGATCCTGAACTCAAGTCTTGTTGCTACATGCATCTAAACATGCAAAGAGGGGAGATTATATGCTCTGCTATCGTCTTCTCTACATGCTTGTGTAACTTCCAACGCCTGTGTCTACCTCATCGCCGTTGGCTGTCTCTCCATTTGTCGAAAGCAACCTCGGCAGATTCGTTCGTCACGCCACATCGTTCGCCCAGCATACTCCAAGTCCTCATCCGTATGATCTTCTCGACCGCCCTCTCATTGCGCATAAGCGTAGCCAAGCTCTCTGTTCTCGTTTCCTGTGGGAAATAACGTCCCGAGTATGGATCTAGCCGCTCGTCCACAGTCTGTTCCCGCGCTTTGGAGTCTTCAATCTGGCGCAACACATTATCCGGGTTGTCGGGGTCTGGTGAGAACGCGACGCCCGCGCAGTAGTCTAGAACATCTGACCGTACCGCCCAGCTTGGGAACAAGACTTTCTCTTTGAATCCCTCACATTGTTCTGGCTCCAAAGACCGACCGTGATCATGCGACGGTAACTGTCGTGCACTCGTAGATGTAGGATCGAAGCCTCGTTGTGCCGGTGTGAGGAGGGCGTTGAGGTTCTGCGTAATGGAATCGTCGATTGCGCCGCGTGATATACGAAGGAAGTCTGTTTCAGCCGCCTTGAGTATTAGTTAGTGAGCTGGCTAGCATGTTTGTGCGGGTGCTGACCTCGCAGTGCGGTTTGGTTGAAACAGAATTGCGGCGTGAGGCGAGGTTGCGCAGAGGGTTTCGACATGTTGAGCGACGACGATGGCTGGGAGGAGCTTGTAGAAGTGGGCAGCTCCGAGCGTTTCCAGAAGTAGTTCGCCAGCTTGGAGACAGTCGGCAACGGTAGTTAAGGTGTTTGTAAGGTTGCAGAGTTGCAAATAGAAAAGTGGTGATGCTCGAGATGCCGCCTAATGCAGGTCGGCTTAATGATGTCAGCAGACTTTCGCGTTGCGGCAGGCGCGTCGCGCTTTGACACCTTCTCACCCCCATCCTCAGAGCATGCCCTTCCGCTTCAATGCTGTCTGTTGCCCTTTCACAACGCGACGCTATATAGCCCTGTCGCCTCCAATCCGGTCATTGCAATCATCCTCTGTCCTCCTCCGCCGCAACTGCCTCCAGCATCGTAGTGGCGCACACGACGCTCGCTCTTTCGTATCCATGGCTCCTAAGCAGGCTACTCTCGGGTACGTCAAATCTTCCCAAACTACTTTAGGGTGCGGTGACAATAGTGGACTGTATCCATTGGCTTGCTGTGCAATACTGACGACGTGTCCACAGAAAATTCTTTGGAAAACCCAATAGCGACACAGCGAAACAACAGTCGAAACTCTCTTTTTCCACAAGACCGAAGCCTGCGAAGAAAAAAGTAGAGACCGAAGAAGAGCCCAAGTCATCGCCAGAAGAAGTGAAGAGGGAACAGAATGACGATGTCGATTCAGACGCAGAGGTCAGGGCACCGGTCAGGGAAGAGGTCAAGGTAGAGACGGATGATGACGCAATGGAAGTTGACAGTACAACGTCCGACACTGGAAAGAAGAGGCATATCAAAGAGGAAGCAGAGGAGGAGTCTGAAGAGGAACCCCCAACGAAGCGACAACGAAGAAAACCTACAGAAGAGAAGAAGAGCCCAAAGAGAGCTGCTGCAAAGCCAAAGGCCGACAAAGCACCAGCAAAGTCGGAGAAGACGGCCGCCAAACCAGAAGCTACGACACCAGAAGACGATGAGGACGGAGTGTCAGCACCAGCCAAGGTTACGAAAGGCAAGAAGAACCAGGCGAAATCATCACCTGTCCCCGCAGCCGAAGACGATGCCGAGTCAAACAGGGAAGAAGAAGACGAGGTGGTAAGCTCAGAGGAGGAGCCAGAAGAGGTCAAAACCAAGGCGAGGAAGAAGGTCCAGGCTACCCTTTCGTCCAACACCAAAGACCCGTATCCTGACTGGAAACCTGGTGAGCCAGTCCCGTACGCTGCACTCTGCACGACATTCTCGAAAATTGAGATGACAACAAAGCGTCTTGAGATTCTTGCCCACTGCTCGCTCTTCCTCCGCCAAGTATTGCGATTGACACCATCTGATATGCTACCGACTGTCATGCTCATGGTCAACAAGCTCGCGGCCGACTACGCGGGTATTGAGCTGGGTATTGGCGAGTCTCTCATCATGAAGGCTGTTTCTCAGAGTACCGGACGAAATCTACAGCAAATCAAGAGCGACCAGAACGAGATTGGTGATCTGGGACTCGTTGCGGCGAAGAGTCGATCGAGACAACCCACCATGTTCAAGCCCAAGGCTTTGACTATAGAAGGCGTACGCAAGGGACTAATGGGAATTGCGACTGTCGAAGGACAAGGAGCTCAAGGGCGCAAGGTCGACGGCATCAAGAAGCTTTTGTCAGCAGCTGATGCGCACAACTCTGGGAAGCATGTTGATATCGAAAAGGATAAGGGCGGACCTAGTGAGGCCAAATTCATCGTCCGAACACTAGAAGGAAAGCTTCGATTGGGTCTTGCTGAGAAGACCGTAGTGGTCGCGGTTGCGCAGGCCATGATCTTCCATGAGATGTCACAAGAGGGCAAGACGCCATCGACAACAGACTTGGCAATGGCCGAAGCCATGCTAAAAACAGTCTACAGTGAGCTTCCCAGCTACGAAGTCATCATTCCGGCCATGCTTGAACACGGTATCATGAACCTACGAGAGAACTGCCGTCTTCAGCCTGGTGTGCCACTGAAGCCAATGCTTGCAAAACCGACAAAGTCAATCACAGAAGTGCTCGACCGCTTCGAAGGCAAGGATTTCACCTGCGAATACAAGTACGATGGAGAGCGGGCGCAGATACACTTCGTTGCCCATGACGCAATGCAAAATGATGCAAAGATGGAGTTGGCAACTGAAGCTCCAACGGCTGGTAAAAGTGACCGGGGTGTCTCAAATATCTTCTCTCGAAACTCTGAGGACCTATCGAAGAAGTACCCTGATATCCTCGCTAAACTACCGACCTGGGTCAAGGAAGGCACGAAGAGCTTCGTTCTTGACTGCGAGACGGTTGCCTGGGATATAGTGGAGAAGAAGGTTCTGCCATTCCAACAGCTCATGACGCGAAAGAGGAAGGATGTCAAGGTTGAGGATGTGAAGGTCAAGGTCTGCGTCTTCGCTTTCGATATCCTCTACCTGAACGGCGAAGTATGTTCTTTGGCCCCTATCATTGTCGTAACAGTGCTAACGTTCACAGGCCCTCGTGACGAAGTCCTTCCGTGAGCGTCGTGAGCATCTCAACGAAGCCTTTATACCCGTCGAAGGAGAGTTCGCGCTCGCCAAGTTCGGCAATACCAACGAGTTGGAAGAGATTCAAACCCTTCTCGAAGACTCCGTAAAGGAGGGCTGTGAAGGACTCATGGTGAAGATGTTGGACGGACCAGAGTCCTTCTATGAGCCATCTAAGCGCTCGCAGAACTGGCTCAAGGTCAAGAAGGATTACCTTGCTGGCGTTGGCGACTCTCTGGATCTCGTTGTCCTCGGCGCATACTACGGAAAGGGAAAGCGCACAAGTTGGTATGGTGCCTTCCTTCTCGCCTGTTACAACCCATCGACCGAAAAGTACGAGACTGTGTGCAACATTGGTACTGGTTTCTCCGAAGCCATTCTCGAAACTCTGCACAAGACACTGTCCGAGATCGTCATAGATCGCCCTAAGCCCTTTTACACACATTCCACTGGCAACAAGGACCAGCCCGACGTCTGGTTTGAGCCGCGCTACGTATGGGAAGTCAAGACGGCTGATTTGACTCTGTCACCACGGTACAGGGCTGCTGCGGACGAGGTATCTGGTGGTGGTAAAGGTGTCAGTTTGAGGTTCCCCAGATTTATCAAGGAGAGAGATGACAAGAAGCCAGACCAGGCCAGCTCGAGTCGCATGATTGCTGAGATGTATCAAAGACAGGAGAGCGTCACCAAGACTAAAGGTCCGAGTGCCGATGATGATTTTGAATATTGAGGTAGTTCACGGTTCGGGTCAAGCGCAAAGAGGGACAACGTGTACGAGCATACATGAAGTCTTGCGACGTAGTCTCTATAGTATAGTATATTAATGCCATATTTAATAGGTAGTTGAGCTGTAGGCTGGATTAAGCGGTGCTTTTTTGCTTCTTCGCGAGAGTGTGATGGCTATGTGGAGACTGAAAATGAGTAGCGCGTATAAGGGCGAGCAGCAGAAGCATCACCACCAGAGGGTAAAGGACTTGTATGCCATTGAACAACTATCCTAAGGTACTCGCGGCGCATCTTGTCAATAAGCTAACAAGACACGAAATAATGCATACTTCTGCTCAAGGCATGTAGTGACTTCTGAAGATAAAGCTTCTCTGTAGACGTCTTCGGCACGGAGTTCTTCACCCCATGGTAGCATACGACTATGGCGCACCAGAGATCAGGTGTACGTACAATTGGAGTTGATTCTTATTGCGTACTGACTCATCCGCTGGCACTGAGGCCTCACGAGAATCCCAAGGCCCGTACCACGTTCTAGAAGGCCACCACAACAACAGCCGATTGAGCGATTTTCATTATGGATCACGGTATCGCCATCTCCCGAGATCATCGAGACCGAGAATTGACATTCTCAGCTCAACTTTCCACCCACGCACACGCCACATTCCCCACAGCTACAAGTAAAACTTCACCAGGGTCTGTAAGCATGAGCGGCAATCGATTCCGTCCTCCAATAGGGTCGTGTTCCGGCACAAACTCGGCTTCTCATTGGCTCTGCGCCATGCTTCAACGCGATCGTGATAGCTCGCGTTGTCATGTTTGTGGTCCTTGTGTTGTGTGAAGTCTTGGGAGTGATCGAGATCTTTGATTTTGCTGCACGGAGCTCTGTGCCGTAACCACATACAGATAGTATGCTGGATCCTTTTTGCCTTGACGCAATTGGACTGCCTGTATGGGATGGCCTGGATTTGGTATTGGCTCGGGGTGGGAATCCGTAGCAGGCAGGTATGTAATGCAGGTGGTGTTGGATGGGTGTTCCCAACTCCCCGAAAAACGGTATCGTAGTAGTAGTATTGAGTAGCATTCATTCTAGGTCGCTTCTCGTTGGCATGACACATGTTTCAATATATTGTGCATACAACGTTGTCGTCGTTTGTGTCACTGGTCGTGAAACATACATTGAGCATTCTTCTTGCGAGACTGTGACTTGGACATCACCAACGAGGGGTATGCTGAATGAGCTATGGTCCGATAAGATTTGCAGAGAGCTAAGGCGTGGCTAGATCGATACTACCGATTAACAACAACATTTTTTCTTGGATGTCTCGCCGAAGACTAGGCAGTGGGAGGCCGAAGCAGAGCGTGTACCCGGCGCTTATAAGCTAGCCCCCGCGCCGACACCCTCTCCAATGCGATAAATCGCAGATGCTACATATAATCGACGATAGACCTATAATTTCCAGCACATGACACAACCCAAACCCCACTGTGGCACACAACTCAAGAGTAAACGCCAATACGATCGCGTCGGAGATATTCGCCGAGCTGATTTACTCGAACCGCGTTTCTGACATGGCGAACCAGCACCAAACAGTTTCAATTGCGACAATGGCATTTGGGTACTAATAGCAGAACCACGTGCTAATGCTTTAGGCCTAGTCCATCAGTAGTCATGTCCATGCAAGGCCCAAACCTCGGTGGCGAAAGCATGCTACGTGCACGCGATTGGCGGACTCCGTTACCCACTTCCTCCATATCCGGGAGGATCGCAGCTGGCGGCAGCATCAGGGAACTCAAGACGAGTGAGGAACTACTAACCCCAGAACCAGAGCTTTGGGTAATCTCGATGTTTTGAAAGGCCGAGTCTCCAGATAAACCCAGTCGTTTTTTTTGTTGTTGCTTGAGTAAGGGCAGTCCATTTTTTCTTGTCTTCATCTTGTGGTTGCGTTCACCTCTATGCACTTCCTGTTCGTCCCCACTCTCTCTTTTGTAATCACTCGAGTTTCTCGCCAATAGTTTGATTGTGCCATCCCCTTCTTCATGCCCGCGTAGGGATTCATTTCAAGCTTCTGTCCGGACGAAACGCTTGGACTGGTACTATACTTGTAGCTTCCATCCGAATTCAGAAGAACAAGCGAACCGTATCCAGTAACGGTTCCGTGCGGAATGCAACCGCAACAGTCGAATCCAGCCAGTCTCGGCGACAGTGTTACGGCACGCCCTCTA
This sequence comes from Alternaria panax, assembly GCA_019702505.1. Classification (NCBI taxonomy): domain Eukaryota; kingdom Fungi; phylum Ascomycota; class Dothideomycetes; order Pleosporales; family Pleosporaceae; genus Alternaria; species Alternaria panax. The sequence goes on along the minus strand of JAANER010000008.1, from coordinate 1,570,404 downwards.
CGCCCTCTCCTCCCGGCAATCTTACCCAGAGACGAGGGTCCACCCAGGCAATTGAAGCGAGCTCGAGTGTCTCAAGCTTGCTCGGCGTGCAGAATTCGTAAAACCAAGGTACCGGGGCCTAGTACATGTACAAATCCTTAGTTTTAGATATTAGCAAGAAGAGCCCTTCTGATTCTTTTCAACCCATACAGTGTAACGGCGATCGACCCAGTTGCAGTGAATGCGTGGCTCGTCACAGCCCCTGCCAGTACTTGGAAACGGAGAGTACACAGACGAAACGTAAACATCGGGATTTGGAGGAGTTGTTCCAGTTGCTCAAGGTGTTGCCAGATGAGGACGCGAGTGAGCTTCTAGCGAGAATCAGAGCTGGCGTGGATCCAAGCGAGATTGTGGATTCTGTTAGGCATGGTAACATGCTTGTGCAGTTTGCTTCGACGTTTGGAGATAGTATGGACAGTGTGGGTAGCGAGGCTAAAGGCGGTATCGGTAGCAGCGGTGGTGGTGGCGGTGGCGGTGACAGATCAGGTGATAGTCAAGAGCCGAGGAAAGATACAGAATCGCCGACTAAGCACAATAACTGACGAGCCGAATTCAAGACTGTCTGGTATGTGCCAGATTCAAGGTGGCAGGGTCCAGATCAGGCTGATCAACGTTTCGTTCGAGAAGGCAGCCAAATCTGAGACCTGCAGAACATTTTTTCCAAACCCTATATCATGCTCGGGACCACTGTATCATCTCAAAGTGTCCGGAAATGTTTTCAACGCGCATATGGGCGCACTGGAGTTCCTCATATACGATTTCCGATTGGCTCAGGGTAAAACATCCTCATCTGGCTTTTGGAACAAATGGTATTGTAGTTGTGCCCAAACGTACCTCTGAGGTGACGTGCCCTGACCTATTCCAAATGTGTTCTTATGGAACAAGTTCCTGTCCCAGTCCATGACCGACCACTCCCAGACGTCGTCTTCGAATAGTACTTTAAGTTCTATCTCTTCACTGTAGTATTGAACTTTGACTGTGAAGCCCTTGGGTCTCAAGCCATGGTAGGCGCGAGCCACAAGTTTTAATATGGCAGAATGATCCCTCGATATGAAATCGTCTTCTTGCCTTATCGCCAAGGTCACAACTCTGGCTCGGGTTTGGATGAGTCGACCATGCTCGTTGTGAGTGGTAATACGTTCGGTGGGCGGAATGCCCAGTAGAGCTGTGACGCCGTCATTGAGATCGCAGAGGTAGTCTTCTCGTGTGTACTCCGTTGTATCCGTAACGAGTGATCCTTGGTCGTGCACCTTGCCCTTCTGGACCTCAGCGAACTCGTCGTCGGTCAACGCGTCACACTGAAAATTCACACGCAGATCCAAGTTTCGTACCAACTCTTCCATTGTCACTCCGACCCCAAACACGTCCTTCTTTGCAAAGTCCTCCATGGATGTGTCAAGCAGCCCGCATTCAGCTACGGGGCTCTTCTCGCCGACTGGTCGTAGGTCTTTCCCAACTGAGTCTTTGAATGTTTGGAGAGCCTCTTTAGCGAAGATGGGTCCTACAAAGCATTTGTCGATAAAGTGCGGAGGTCGGAGATTCATCAACGGCGTCCGTAGCCATCGTGATTTGCCAATGTCATCGTCCACGGAGAACCAGGGCTCGTCGAAGGAGTCCCACCAGTAGAGCATACTGCGGCTCGGATCTTGCTTCTCATTCATCTCCCATAGGTGCGTGTAGATGTTGTCCTGTAATTCCTGGGGGAGTTGTAAAACACGTGCGACGATCGCCATGGTAGCATCGTGTGTATAGCTTTAAACTGCGGCAAGTAGATGGTCTGATAAGTGGTGATGAGGATTTGGTATCTCTTGTTTATCACATCCAGACGAGGCGCTTATGAGCTGTGATTCAAGGTAGAGAATGGCCCTGTATCTGAGGTTAACCTTGGGGAAATTGTGGATTGTTGAAATACCTACGGCTGTAAGAACTCCTTGGCGAAGAAACGCGCTTGCTCGATTTCCTGAGACATGTCTAGATGCTATGAGAAGCATAACAGATTGTAAGCTTCAGAAAGTTGACGATAGAGTTGTGTGAGTCGTGACGAGAGAAGAGCGGTCGTTGGGAAGCGAGATCTCAGCCACCACGTGAGAAGGTGACTCACATTACAGACATGCAAGTAGGCAGAAGATGCAGTGGAAAACAGTGAATTGGAAGCGCTGCGATGTTAGCAACAGTAATGAAGAAGCGCAAAAAGACGATTCCTTGATCTTCTCCCAAAGATAGACCTGGAGTTGGTGAGAAGGACAAAAAGATATGTCGCAATTTTGGCGGTACTGGGAACTGTAGACATGTTAGAAGATGTCTCAGGACCACCAATTGTTAGGGATCAAACGTACTCGAACCCAGGCTGGCGCGGATCTGGATCAGGACACAAAGTGTCCGCCAGCCACAACGCGACGTCATACCACTAGACCATACCACCGTATGATGATTTGATAAAACACTTATGGCTAATATCGTAAACATCCTTGAACGTTTGTGCTGTACACCTGCCACATGCTTTGAACAGGCCTTTTCACACTTTTCGAAATGCAATGAGGGGTGAGGGGCTGTAGTGGGGACCATGGTTCGCTAAGGCAAGTCGTTGGGAGTGGTGGCTGGCCCGCCCCGATTCCATCCCGCGCTCGCCGACAGGCGTCAGGAAATTTTTGGGCGCGCGACACAGACAGCCACCACCATCGCAGTCAACCTCAGCATGGCCGAACCGGATGCAAAAGCATCGCCTGCTGGCGAGGCTTCTGCCGGACCCAAGAAACTCGAGAAGCCTCCGAACCCTGTCTGGAGGATGATGGGTGCGTGTTTCTTGTATCGCGTGCGGACTCCAACTAACGATTACAGGTCTGCCAAACTTTCGCTTCAAGCTCCCCTCGCGCAATTGGATGATATTCCTCTCGATTACCGGATCATGGACTGCGGCAGTCATGTACGATCGTCGCCAGAAGAAGCGCATACAGAAGAAATGGGCAACAGTCGTAGAGCACATCGCACACGAGCCGTTGGACGTACACCAGCTGCCTCGGAAACTTACGATATTCTTGTCTGCACCGCCGGCGGATGGAATAGTACCCGCGCGCGATCACTTCCACGAATACGTCAAGCCCATTCTTGTCGCAGCGGCGCTGGACTGGGACGCGGTAGAAGGGCGAAGGGAAGGAGATGTAAGAGCTGGGTTAGCGGAGCGAATACGGAAGCTGAGAAAGAAGCGGGGCGAGGCGACCGCTGAGCCACTGGAACCAGGACTTGAGGAGGAGTTGGAAGGTCTGAGGCAAAGAGCAGGCGTCTACGGGTGGAACGGACCAGGAGGAGACATCGTCATTGGAAGGCATACATGGAAAGAATATGTTCGAGGACTACATGAGGGATGGCTAGGACCCCTGGACGCTCCACCAACATCAGAACCGTCTGTAGAGGTACCTGTCGCTGCGGCCGAGCTCACGCCTGCATCGACCGAATCGTCCTCGGACAGTGCGACACCTGCTACGACTGACGATGCTTCTCCCACAGCTATCGAAGCCCCCAAACCAGAAGAGGCCGAGAAGGCTAAAGAGGAAGAGAACAAACCCAAGAAGAAGAAACAGCAACCACCGCCATTCATCTCTACCGCCGAATACCAAAACGCCGTACTCTCCCATAACTGCCCACAAGCACTCGGTCCCACTGCCGTAGTACCCCTCCCCCACCTTCTTGGATTCTTCAACTTCCCCATCCGCATGTACCGTTTCCTGAACAGGCGACAAGCGGCAGACGTGATCGGCAGGGAAACTGCTGCCGCCGTTCTTGGTGCATACCGACCTTTTGAGACGGCAGGTGAAGCGCCTGTCACGAATGATGAAGATGGACACAGCAATGCACAGTGGGAGCAACAACGATTGCTTGCTCACGAGGAGCCAGACTGGTCAAAAACTGCACGAAAGCGCGAGGAAGGTGACACTAAGGAGAGGGTATGGCTAGACGAGATGGTGCTTGACTCGAGGATCGCTGAGCGCATGCGGAAATTCGCACTAGATGCCGAAGTGGAGGAGCGCGCAAAGAGCGTGTCTCTGCAAAAAGAAGGATTATGGTTCAGCTCACTGTGGCCGAAAGAGAAGCCCAAGGGCGCTTGGGAAGGATTGAGCGACGATTAAAGACCCGTAGATACCCATCTCACCTTCTAGCATGTGTTATATATCAATGGGGTGTAAGAATAGACGTGTGCATGATAGTATCTGATGGCTTGAATGATGCTTCAAGGAGTCCAGGTATCAACATTCAATGGTCCCTCCTTCCGCAGTCTAGCAGTAAATACAGAAGCTGGTGGTAGCAGCTTGGCACTAAGCAGGCTGCCCCGCCAATTCTCGAAGGAACCTTGGAAGCTTCGAGTATCAATGCATTGACTTCAGACTCGCTACCAACCAAATCCCGTACCCATCAGAACACCTGTTCACAAGCTTACTGCCAGGGAGATTACTATACTATACCTAATACCCAGCTTGCGACATCTTTGGACAATACACATCACGCCGTCATGGTAAGTTGCCCCACTTGTGCAAGTAAACAAGCACTCACACAACCACAGGCTTTCCAATCGAAGAAGCGTCTTGCGCTCGCGATCCTCGACTTCCTCCAGAACTCACAGACAGACGGCTCAGTAGCACCCGACGACGCCGAACAGCTCGAGGTCGCTGCCAACTGTATCGCCGAAGCCTTCAAGGTAGATGCTGCCGACGAGGCCGCGAAGAAGGACGCCATTGGCGACCAGAACCTGCTCGCAATCTACAACGTCTACGAGAAGCTCAAGGGGAAGACGACTGCCACAACCGAAGGATCGTCGTCAGCGAAGGAGGCCCGACCAGCAACGCCGCAGACACCTGCCGCCGGTTCGGGGTCAGGTGGGCCGAACAAGGATGAGGCTGAGAGGCTAAAGGGCCTTGGTAACGAGGCGATGAAGAAGAAGGACTACGATGCTGCTGTCAAGCACTACACCGCTGCCCTCGACGTCATCCCGCTCAACCCCATCTACCTATCCAACCGCGCCGCCGCGTACTCAGGCCAGGGCAAGCACGAACTAGCAAAGGAGGACGCCGAGATGGCAGTCGCTGCCGACCCCAACTACTCCAAGGCATGGTCGCGTCTCGGTCTCGCAAAGTACGTTCTTGGCGATGCAAAGGGCGCCATGGAGGCATACAAGTCTGGCATGGACGCAGAGGGCGGCGGCTCAGAAGTCATGCGCAAGGGCTACGAGACAGCCAAGAAGAAGGTCGAAGAGGACGGCGGCGATGTCGGCGCGCCTGATGCTTCTCGAGGAGCTCCTGGCGGCATGGGTGGCGGAGGTGGAATGCCCGATCTCTCAGCGCTCGCTGGCATGCTCGGCGGAGGCGGTGGTGGAGGCGGTGGAATGCCTGATCTCGCTGGCCTGATGCAGAACCCGATGATGAGGCAAATGGCACAGAACCTCATGAGCAACCCCAGGATAGCGGAGATGGCACAATCATTTGGTGGTGGTGGAGGTCGAGGCGGAGGAAGTGGAGGAAGTGGTGGTGGCATGCCCAACATGCAGGACCTCATGAACGACCCCAACCTGGCCGAGATGTGAGTGAGATGGTCACCCGAAAATCTGTCAAAGCTAACGAAACATAGGGCCCGAAACTTCATGGGAGGCGGAGGCGCTGGAGCCGGCCGTGGAGCCGGTCAATAAGACGATGCGAATTGACCGCGATAAGTACATTACTGGCACAAGCAGTCTTCACGATTAGAATTATTTATGATACCATGTTGAACGTTATTTGCATTCATGAAGATCCCGTCTTGGGATCGGCAACTGTCCTGCATGTTGCAGGATGTACTGCTGTGGCTTATTTGTGGTTAAAGCCTGGAGCGGCCCCCAATTTCGAGCCATTCCCATCACCAACCCACGCCTCCATTTACCCGACTCTACAGCCATGTGCTGCTTTGGTCTCCACACCCCGACTTCAAACCTGTGACACCAGACGCCTTGCTTGTTCACCCGCTCAGTCCAACTTCAACCCCCACAGCCCGTCTCCCAGATAATGACCCGCCTCACACGCCTGCCCCTTCTTAACCTTCTTCATCTCATCCGTACTCATCTTCAGCACACCAACCATGCACGCCGTCTCCTTGCCCTCGGCCTCAATAACAACAACCTGGCCCTCCTTCAGATCTTCCGCACCGTACTTCTCTTTATCATCGTCGCTTAGTTCAGGATCTGGTAGGCGCCCGCCCGGTGATGTGAGACCAGGGGCCATGAGCGTAGCGCCAGAGAGCACGAAACGGATTGCGCCGCGGTCTATGCGGAGGCGGTGGAAGGCGAAGGGGTATTTGTGCACGAGGGTAAGGTGAGGGAGGAGCGCGTCGTCCATGTGTTGAAAGAAGAGGGGTATCGAGTTTAGGGTGTAGAGGGATACGCGGTCGGGTCTGTGATGGTGATTGTTAGCTCCTGTATACTTGTAGTGCCTTCTCTCCTCCTTTCTTCATGGCTAGTGACATTGTGCAGAGCGTAGACTGCGGGCGACGTACAGCTTGACCAAATCTAATTGCTCCTTCTTGGGCAGAATGTCTTCGATATATGGTTCTAGCTTCGGGTATTCTTCGAGGACTTTTGAGCGGATGGCGCGTTGGGCGCTAGATTTCACCTTGGATTTCGCGCCCGAGGTTATGCTAGTTTACGTCAATCATCTGTCTCTAATACGACGCGTAAGGGAGTTTACTCTTTCTTGAACATTGTGGCGGTTGTGTTGGAGGTTGAGTGTATGCGACGTTGTTTGGTGTTGAGACTGCTACCATGTGGATGGTGCCCCGCCATTGCCCCTCGTAGGACGCGCTAGTGGGCTGTCAGGGATCGCGTGCGCTTTCCTTCAGTGTTTCTTTCACTCCGTCCATTTCAAACGCTGTCAAACCGCCACACGTATTAGATTTTTATCCCATATCTGGAGCTCCGCATGCTCTGCTTGGAGACGAAGTTCATCGTGCATCGAATCTGCGTCTTCCATTTGAGCTTATCACTCAATGCGGTTATAGTTTATCCACAATGCTTTGCTCCAGTGAGCAAGAAGTAGAGTGCGCATATGCACCAGTTCGTATTGATCACCCATAGCGAACAAGTGGAGTATGTAACCCATCATCAGGCTTTATTTCGTTAGGCTGAGATCCAGCCGCCTGCTCCTCCAAAAATATCAGCTCTGCTCGTCTTGTTCACACGTGTCAATACCATAGCCTTCATCTGTCTCTACGCATATCTTTGTTGCATCTTTTGCGAAACCCCCATCTCTGAGCACTTTTCAATAATCCTATTGTCTCACAATGTCTAGTGCCGCATGACCCGAAGGTACAACCTCGTCACAACTGGACGAATCATTGGAGAAAGAGCTAAATACCGAGTTGAACGACATAGGATGCCAAGTTTGCTGGAACCTGCGGTTGTCAGTTCCACAAGCTATGGTTACAACGTATACAGAGCTTCAGAGCGCAGCAGCTGATGGGTGCGAGCTATGCGATCTCCTTCGTCGAATTAGCGAGACGGCTTGCATTGACGCACACTGGTCGGCTGAGGATCTTTTGGTCCATACTTGTCAGATCTCAACTAGAGTTTAGAGATGGAGATCCAGCAATTCTAGAACTAGAACGGTATCTGGGAGAAGATGTTGAGGGATTCGAGAGCGGGCGCAAGTCTTGAAAATATTTTCTTTGCCCACCAATCTTCCACATCGCATCATTCGAGTACCTAGATATAATAGGAGAGAGCTGTGCAAGGCCCTTTATGGTCTCGAATCAGTTACCTGAGAACACACAAGTATCCAGTAGTGTACTCAATCTACCAGGCGTATTTTGGACGTCTGCAGTACCGAACACATTGCATGCGGAGTTAATGACCCGCAACGAAGTACGATGGACCCAAAGACGTCGATATTTATCCCCAAAAGATTGTTACGTATCGTGCACGATGACATGTAATATCGACTATACTTGTGCGAGCCCAAAGGTGATCTCGCATTTCTAAATGTAACAGGTCTTCAATATACCGCTCCAAGTCACTGTTGGGGTTCTACCCCGATCGTGAATATTATAGCTGCCACACTACTCGTATATGAGACGGACGGTATCAGTTGGGATAGTCTGACCAAGACCTTTGGAGAAGCCACATCGTTGACGCCCTCGCTCGTAATCTCAATATATATAGATCGATTCCATATGTTAGTTCCATTGATATCTACGCAGTGAACGCTTCTACCAAGTCCTTCTACCAGACATCCTACAGGACTCTGTGGACGATTGAGCTCATCAAGCTTCTCAAATGGCCCATACATTCTCGAATGCATACCTTACGATTGCTGCATCTGCAGCAAAAAATGGAAAACAAGGACTACTCAACCGCCACATGATTGGGAAACTCGACGGAGGTCTGCAAAGGAAGAACTTTTACTGTTCGTTGTACGCGACAAGATAAAAACACGAGTTCCAAGCAGCGCGTCTAACGTAGCGTAGTACGGCCTAAATAAGGCTATCGTAAGCTACGTACAGCTTAATTTCTAGTGTTATACATACAGCTATATTGAACTTTTCTCTATATATAAGTCATGATTATAGTATAGCTATATTAACTATATATATAGACTATACTTACTTAATTAGGTCTAATTTAGTAATAAAGAGTAAATGTTGACATGAAATTTAGACCTTATAAGTAACCTTATAACGTTAAGCTATATAACTATACTATAGCTCCTAGCCTTTACTACTTATAGGTATAGGCTAGCTAATAAGAGGGCCTCCTATGTACAGCTAACTACGTCGTACCGTTGTATCGTACCTAGCCGTAGGTACGTTACGTTGGACGCGCTGGTTCTGGGACCAATTCGGAATCGCTTTCTAGAACAACTCCCAACTCGACGTTGCGACAGTGTGCTTGGTGCTTACAAGAAGGGATACTTTCTAGGCGAGTGGTTCATTCTAAATACGAAGAAGTCGTCTTCGTTTGCTGCGAAGCTACGATGGGTGAGTGCAAGCCTTACTGGGTTCGTCGATTCAAGATACTACCATTCCCTGGCACCAGTGGGCGCGATTAGATGGTTATCTGGTGCAATAGCGTCGAGCACTATACTTAACGCCTGATCAGTTCTAGTAAAGACAATTTACCCGCACTATCTAGTTTGACGCCCATCTTCGAAACAGATTCGAATCAATATCTTGCTGGACTTTGGACATCTCATTTGCCAGTGGGCTTGTTGTGGTCCACTGAGCATGGGAACCGTCCAGAATCACACGGCTATTCTTGCTCAAACCCACCATCCTAGTCCTAGGCATCCGCCAAAGGCGAAGTCTGCGTTCACCAAGATTACAGGCAGTCGGGCGAAGGAGTTGCCAAGGTACTTGACACCTGCACATATCCCAGCACAAATGATCCACGAGGCATTGGTTTTAGGGGGTAACATTACCCTACGAGCGCCATTACTTCCATTGGAGAGTACGTGGACAACATACAACGCTTCATTGCGAAAGGATATTGAGAGATTTAATGAACGCCATGGAGATTTCCATATCACTTGCAGTCCTAGCTGGGCCCGAACCGCTGAATGGCCCAAGGAAGATGCATGCATGTTGTTGCATGCTCGATGACCAGGCTAAACTACCGTTGTTTCTTCCAAAACTGCACCATCGATACACTTATATCCTTATCGATCATCCAAACAGAGTTGGACCGGCTAGACTCGAACAATGTGAAACATCGCTTCTAGTTCTACGGCTTGCCGCTCAACCCGCTCCACGAACTCAACCAAATGCAGGCCAAGACAATGGCCGAATCAGAAAGCGAGCTCGCATTCGTGGGAATCGGAATGGGAGTAAAGGGGCCTGGACGAGGAGGATGCTAATGAGGCACTGGATCGCTTCGGGAAAGCGACTGTAACGATCTTTTAGCTTTTCCTTCCGCAGGTTCCTTCAAATTACGGGCAGAACTTGATTCTGATGAACCGTCGGTTGACTGCGTAGTCCAGATCCCACATCATTTTTTTTCCCTTGTTGAGTGTCCAAAGGCTTGTTCTCCTGCGAGCATGTTGCTGTTGTGTTTTCGCTCCGTGTTTTTTTCTTTCTTTTTTAGCAATAATAGGTACTTTACCTTGTATTTTTAATCTGTAACAAAACAACACATCATACCATACTTACCTCTTTGCGTATATGTAGCTTCGAATCTATTTCTATTGTCAAGAGTCTGATGGCGTTTGCTCGTTACGAACATGTACCTACTCTGCACATGAAGCAGTTGTATAAAACTGTAATAAGTACTCTACTGTGTATCTTAAATCTATGATAAAGCAGTATTTCGATATTCATATTACGTATTGCAATAACAATCTCTATATCCTCTTAGCATGCGAATATTGTAGCATTCCTCCCTCGCAGGGCTTGCGGTCCAGCGTATGCTTATCAGTTCCATTGTATTACCATACACCCCTCCTACCCTCCACTAAGGCAATCCCCTCCCACTATTAACAGCATCCGCTAGCTGGCTCGTCCCTGGCCTATTTTCCGCATACCTTTCATAGCTATCCAAATAAAGCTCATCAGTACTAGTAGTCATCTTAACACTCCTATCCGCCTCAATTGCATCAATCCACCTCTTCCACCTGCTCCCCTCTTCAGCCTCGGGCCAGGCCCTATACGGACCCAACACCCTGCGCAACCGAAGCACCCAAGGCGCGATCTGCACATCAACAAAAGAGATTTGGGGGCCAAGGAAGAAAGGGCCGTTGAGGTCCGCGGCATCGACTAGCTTGCCGATTTGGTCACGGAGTTCTTTTGCGTGGGCGACTTGGTCGTTGGCGTCTTGGGCTTGGAGCAGCTTGTAGAACCAGGGGATGATATTGCGGTTGATGTGGTCGGACCAGAGGCGCGAGGTGGCGCGGGTCTGGGCATCTGGAGGCAGGAGATGGGGTCCAGCTTGGAGGTCCTCGAGGTATTCCATGATGACGGTTGATTCGTGGGTTGACCATGTTGGGCCGTGGCGGAGAGCGGGTACTAGACCGCGTGGGTTGACGTCGAGCAGGCTTTGGGGCTTCTTGTAGGGGTCCACTTCGATGTATTGGTAGGGTATTTGCTTGTGCTCTAGTGATATCCATACGCGCTGCACGAAGGGGCTGATCGCGGTCAGAACAGTGAATGTAAAATCAAAGCGCTTTGCAGGTGCGAATCATAAAAACTTTGCTTACCAGAATGCACTACCATATAACTTGAGCTCACCCTCTTTCGAATGGTTCTTGACTGTCGTCAAAGCATTGCCGGTGGCTTTCTTGTGGTACGTCTTTTTGGAAGAATCTCCGCCCTGGTTGGTGTCGGTCATTTTGTATCGAGCAGGTACACTAGTGATTCGCAACAATGATTGTGATTGGAATAAAGGGAGGCTTGAACGGGGTGTAGTGTTTAAGATAACGGGATGATGGATGCAGGAGGAGGGTAACGGGCAGGGCAATTTGTGAAGAAATCTGGAGACAAAATTCATGGACAAGGTGAGAAGGTTGGAAGCAGGGTACAAAGCGGGCAGGACGTCATGAACAACTCTTCAAGTTGAGTGATGGGGGTTGTTGGTGTTTTTAGCATGCATCAAAATGACGTATACACCTGATCTGCGGGCACAGTGGATCGCCATTGCATATGAGCATGGCCAGATGGATCGATACGACGGGAAGGTGGAGTCTAAAGCAGAACAAGAGCAAGAAGGCTTACCTGCATTTTCCTCCTGTCCTCCTTGTCGATCTTTGCCTGCCATCTGATGACGCTGTTCTTCTTTACACGGTCACTCTCCTCGAGCGAATGCTTGTGTGGTCCGGCGACGCCATCGCCTTTGCCATTTCCACCGTTGCCATTCACTCTCTGAAATGTATAGAACTTCTTCGGGGTCGGGCCGGATGACTGGGGGTAGTCTTGCATGGTCATTTCCGATTGAGCACCCATGTTTGGAGGCATATCCCAACCTCCAGCTGGTTGTTGCGGCAGCAACGGTGGCTGCCCGAAGAAGTGGGGGTTCTGATTGTGGCTTCCACCTCGACCTGGGTTTATCGGCATGTTGGATGCGATTGGACTGGGCGGATCGTTCTCAGTGCCTGGCGGTCGTCGACCGAGTTGTTCCTCATACTCTCGTCGATCGAAGAACTCGGTAATCTTGACCTTGACGTCGCATAGATCCCGCTCTCTTGCGATCCTCTTTCTCTTCTTCTTGTCTGGGTCTGTGGACTTCTTGGTGCCTGGTGGTCGCCCCTTGAGTCGACAGTCCCAGTAGTGCGACACGAAGCGCTTCCGTTTATGACGCTGGGTCGAGCGATGCGAGTAGACGTTGTCGATGTGGGGGAAATAAGTCTGGAACCTAGGCCCAAGATCAGTATGTAGCTCTGAGCATGGCCGCAAGGAATCGTACTGCTCCTCAGTCAGAGTAATCATGTCATCGACATGGAATAGCCTCTCCCGCCATTCATCCAAGTCCGGCGGGTTTGGTATGAGCTTCAAGCCTTGGAACTGGCCATGGTTGGACAGCGGAGTGTCATCGTCCTGACTCTCTTGCTTATGCGGCAGAGGCGCCTGCTCTACATGCCGTGGCAACGGTGGCGGGGCGGAAAGTATCGGCGGTGCAGGCGGTGGCAGGGGAAGCTGTTGAGTCGGGCGCTGGACCGTCTGAGGAGGAGGCGGAGGAGGCGGAGGAGGCGGAGGAGGCGCGTGGTATTGCTGCGCGTGGTCTCGAAGCGGGGGAGGAGGCGCGTTCATGAATCGTGAACTTGCACCATGCTGGTAGCCCGCCGGCTGAAACGGCGGGTACGGGCCTGAAGGAGGAAGCGCATGTTGCTCGAAATGCACTGGCAGCGCGTGCGCATGCGACGGCGGCTGGGGGTGTGGGGGCCCGCTCAAGGCATATTGTTGCTGGTAGACATCGGTCGTGTCGAGGTTCTGAAGCTCCGGGAGGACCTGGTTGTGGGGGTATAGCGTCCCGTCGGGCGACTGGTGGAGCGTCTGAAGGGCACCAGGGTGCAGTGACCTGAGCTGCTGGAGGACAGGCGAGGAGGCCTGTTGCATGATGGCGCCGGTGTTGGACGCTGCTTTAGCCCCAAGCCGGTTTCGTGAGAGAGGCAGATGCACCGACGATCCGATGTCCGAGTTCTCAGAGTCAACGCCGATGGCAGACAGACACACTTCACGTTCAGAGGACTGGTATCGTTGTTGCGAAAGGGCGTTGATTGCTCCATTGTCTGTTTCAACTCTATGTGGCGATAGCCTCGCACTCTTAGAACACCATCAGCCGCTCAGCTGAGCAGCCTCGGACTCCACCGCTTTTGCAGCATTTCCAACTTTTGGCCTCGGAACACATGGGCAAACGCTACAAATGCCCCTTCACATAATCGTCGTGGTCCTTCCATCTAAAAAGATCAAATCCAGTCCCGTCAAAGGGACCGCTAACCCGCAACGCCATGCCCATGCCGTGACGAAGAGAAGCATAATCATGAAACACAACCGCATCCACCACACTCTACTCTCCAGGAAGGAGATTGCTCTTGACAGCAAACATCTTCGACGTGACGCCTGCCGTGAAACCATCCACCTGCCGCGAGTATTGCTCGACCTGTCTCGAGTTGAGCAGCGTCTCCAGTCGGCTGGGCTCCTGGGGCAGCTTGAACAGCCTTTGCCATTCGTCCTCGGGAAGTAGCGGTTGCTTTGAGGCTGTGCGCGCCGCGTTCTCGGCCTTGCGCTTTTGCTGCCATGCAGTGATCTTGGCCTGCTCACGGGCGAGCGATCGCTGGTAGTATTGGTAGTTGTTGATCTCCGTGTGGTGGTTCTCGATGCTCTCGAGGAGCAGGTCGCACGTCTTCTCAAGGAAGGGGTCAATTGAGAGGTCAAGCGAGTCGTAGTTGGGGAAGAGCGGAGGCTGAGGCGTGTTCGGGTCCTGCTGCAGGGCAGCTAGGTTGGGCGGGAACTTGAGCTCTTCCTTGGGCGCGTCCGAAGGTAGCTGGTGTAGGAGCGAGGTGAGGAGATGGGAGTTGCGGATCGTGACTGGGAGCTCAACCAGGATATCGTGGTATCGGAGACCACTCTTTTGAAGGCTGAGCTTGTCAGTTTCCACCGTGACTGCAAAACCGCTTGTACATACCTCTCAGTCGTGAACTTGCCCTCCTTGTATGCCGTCACGAACGAAGGCGAAAGCCTGTACGCGCGCAGGTTCAGTGTGCCCTGCGAACTCCTGCTCACGTCGTATACCAGAGCGACGGTCCTCTCGTTCGGCTGGCTCTGGTAGTAGAACTGGTTCTCGATGGTGTTGAGGTTGACAAAGTTGCCCATGCTTGTGCTTGTGTACCAGCCCACGTTGTTGGCGTCCACGTTGACCTCGCGGAGGAACTTGATCATCTCGTTGCCGTATGCGATGTTCTGCTTGGCGCGGGGGGCACCAGCAGCGAGGTTTGCGACCGTGTCGTTCTGTCCATCCATCTGCGCGGCAGCAGTCACTTCGGGGAAGGGGAACGAGTTTGTGATTTCCAGCACGCCATCCTTCTCCATGCCGACTATGCTGCCCGTGGCAAGCGAGGGGAAGGACTTGCCGCTTGCTGTAGCAATCTTGATCGCGACCTGAGGGCTACAGTCAGTCTTCCGTAGCTACAGCTTGCTCCCATCGACCTGTCTCTCTGACACAATGGCGGGGCGCACAGTGGGGTACTGGCGTTGCACTTTTCCTACGTACCAGGGCGTCGATCTGCACCTTCTTGAACAGCACATCTTTCTGCGTGTCCGTCATGGTGAAGTCGTCGAAAGGATTGGGGTTGGCGTTCGGCGAGGGTAGGAGGCGATAGGTCTGCGTCGTTGTCAGGAAGCAGAATTCGGGCTCCAGTGACTCTGCCAAGATTCACCTCGCTTAGGACGCCATTCATGGCCATAGCCCAACTCGACTAGCGCAAACATAGGCCCCGTCAGCCACATCTACCTGCAATGTGAACGGCTGCGGACGCGATCCTCTCAAATTAACTTTCGAGTCAGAAATCCAGCCGGTTCCCACTGCCGCACAAGTTCCGGCTCATCCGCTGTGCGAGAGACACCTCACAACTTCGGCACATGCCTAGGTATCGACACCAAAGACAGCAACATGTCCTACGACGAATATGCGGAAGAAATGCGGCGTCTATACATTTCTTCTGAAGGACCCTGATCCTCTCCCATTTCACTGTCATGAATCATCTTTTACAACACCGATAAGGACATCTTTCAGCTGCGCAGAAAAGATTAGATCCAAGCCAGACCCTTTGCCAGATGGAACAAGCATGGTAGTCTTCATCGACGGGGCTTGTCACGGCAACAGAAACCCAAAAGCCCAAGCTTCATATGGTGTCTACTCCAGCCCCGGTTCCCCTCTCAACACGCGCAGTCTTCTTCACGAGTCTCTACCTCAGACGAGTACACGTGCGGAGATCGAAGCCCTTCAGTCAAGCACTTGCCATCATTCGTGAAATCACCGATGCAGACCTCAGACTGTCCGCATCAACACCGCAACCGACTCGAGCCTCCTAGTTGATGCCATGAGCAAACGGATGGAACATTGTATCGAAAATGACGAGATAGGCTCCAAAGGAAGACAGGTCGCACACTTCCAGGTTCTGAAACAACTTCACGAAACGCTGGATTACATGGAGCATAGTGACGAAGCAGTAGCAAAGAGGTATAGTTTTGGCTTGTATGTAGGGATATGAATCGAGAGGCAGATGCACTAGCGAACATGGCCCTTGATGAAGCCGAGGGTGCATACAAACAGACCATATTGACAATCGTCTATACTGATGATGATGATGTAATACAAAGCAACAACCCCCTACGCAGATACAGTGGTATCCAGAAGCTGGTGCTAAATGTGAATGCAAAAATTCCTCCTCTTTTCCTTGGTTGTAAACGCCATGTTTAATCAGACCATATCTTGATCGGAAACGCTCTTACCTACCTCACCATCTTCAGGAGGCTGCAGTTTTTGTTCTTCCTTCTCTTCTTCGTCTTTGATCTCTACCACCTCTTTTGAGACACATGGGGCTCCTGTTTCGACAGTATGCTTCCTCTTTTGGTTGTTGTATGGGTTCCATCGAGGCACTACTGGTTGTCGCTGTGGTTTGCGATTATGTGCTTTGGGGTTCTTTGTGATCGATCCATCGTCCATGCGCATCCACTCCGTCTCCTCGTTGTCGATGTGGTCGGAGATGTCCGCATCGTTCTCGTCTTCCCAGATCATCAGGTTGGTGCCATTGATCTCGATCGAGCGGCCACCAGTGCGAGGAACGAAGAAGACACCCGGGTCAGCCTTGCTGAAGTCTTGTTCCCATGTTTCTTTCTGCTGAAGTTTGAGGATGTAATCCATCGGCAGCGCATAAAGGACGTTGTCGTCCCTGTCGTAAAGTTCTTTGAGCGGGTAGTCGAGACAAGCTAACCCAAATTTACAATCGATCCTGCTGGATAGAGGATGTATGCGCCCACCGAAAACCTTGAGTTCGAAGGCGATTCCGCTCTCCGTCCACATGTTGTCGCCAAAGAAGACCTCGGGCTCGGACAATAGAGGGTGGTCGTGATGCGGGCCAGACACTTCACAGAAGTGTGCAACCTCGTGCGCCAAACATGTAGCAAGAAACATGTTGTATCGCAGCACCATCGCTGGCTCCCGATATCGCAGCAAGCTGAGCTTCTTCGCAGTAGTATAGAAGTCTGAATGAAGACAGATACGACTTGTGTGGCACTTGTGATTGATCTTCCGCATTAAGCCTTCCTTGTAGTCCTTGACGAGACCCATTGAAGCGTATGCAGTTTCTGGTGGTAGTGGATCGTGGTGGAAGTAGAAATGAACCGTATCGATCTGATTGTCCAGGAATCTCTTAAACGTCGTATGATGTTCTTCAGACCATGCTACATCCTCCTTGATACGAAAACACGGCTGGCCGTACGCTGCAGAGGTTTCCTCACAGTGCTCCCTCTTGCCAAATACCAACGTGTGCCAAAAGTGAGCGGTCGCCCGGGATGTCAACATTAGAGTGGCTAATTGCAGAGCCGGTCTCAGAACCTCATAAATCCCATCCAGACATCCGTGCCAGTTCTCTAGACGGAAGATGGGATGTATATCGTTGTCTAGCGTGCAGACAGATGTGGCGGAATCCTTTCCAAAGGCTACAGCTTGCTTCTTGATCAAATCTATAGGATCGAAACCGAGCCTGACGGTTTTCTTCTTGTTCCTATCTTTGCGATGACCAAGTAGCCTGCGGTACTTTTCCAGTGCCTCGCGATCCTCTATCTGAGCGAGATGATGGTTTATCGAGATACTGAGCTGCAACCCAAAATCCTTAGGCACTTCGATCGTAGAAGGAGTGAATGAGAGTGACTTCTGATAGTTCAAGACGTCCGGTAGATCGTGGACCAGTTTATCAATACATTCTTCCATTATTTTCCCTTCTTTGAGCTTGCGTAGAAGTACTGCATTCTCGCCGCGATCTTCAGCCCGTAGGTCGCCATCGCCCCCACCAGGTAGAAGGTGGCGCATCTTCTTAGATAGAGCTGGCGGGGGTCCACACTCAGGAGGCGGAGTATTCGACTCTGTAGGCGTCCAATCCATGCTGTCCGGGTCTTGCTCCTCGAAAGCAGCCTTTGGTGCATCGTCTTGGACTGCCCCTTCCTCGTCGAGCTGAACATCCTGATTCAGACGTTCTTCAATGAGTTGTGTTGTATGTACCATCGCCTCATACGCCTTACGGTATCTGAAGGGGTCCATTCTGGTTGTCGTCAGTATCCTCGAAGGGTTGCGTTGGGAAGGTTGATTGGAGAATCGATCCAATTCCACACTTAAACGGAATGCAGGCAGCGGGCGAAAACGTCAAGATCAGGTACTAGTTAGTCGTAGATGGTCTACTCATGAGGCTGCCTTGGTGGTTTGTGACAGGGCGTTTCGTGGCTGCATCAGCCGAGAAACAATGTTTCTTGGTACGTGCCGTGAATAGGTATGACGCGTACTTCGAGCCCGACTGTGTCGCAGGGAAGAGGCAAAGTGTACAACACCTGCCATCTCACCTAGTCTGGCTATGCAGTATAGGTATGATATATCGGCTGCTGTAGGAGGAAGTCTAGAGTGGGGTATGTCTTACTAAGTCGACGAAGCGATCAACATCCGCTAAGCGATAGAAAAGGGTCTATCCAAAATACAGAGTTGAAATGATGAAAATTAGGGACAAGGATAGCGTTAAGATCGTGAATTAGCAAGAACGGTGTGCCTAGATGAGCTGTTTAGCGCTAGTGTGCCAAGAAACAGAAGCGCTAGCTTTTCGTCACCGGTCGATCCTCTCCACGCCTCTGGACGACACCTGTGCATCTCATCATCTTTCAGCTATGGAAGCGCCATCACCTTTCCATTGGTGTCGACTCAACACGGGCGAAACATGGCAGGCATCGCGACCTCCGCTGCGATCCACCCACGCCCTTCTGCGCACGCGCGAAGGACGTGATCTTGAACACTCGTTTCTGAACACGCGTTTCTGCGTCTAGCGACCGAACGCGAAACAATGTGCCAAGTGTTCGTCAACGCGCGGTACCAAGGATCATATTCCCGAGGCTGGTCACAGGCACTCCTCTGTAATAAAGGTGTCAGCTACTAGTAGGCTGTTTGTGCTTATACTGTGGAATATTGAGGGTGATAAATGCCTACAGCCAGCGTGGAGAGTGACGGAGTGAGCTCAAATCGCTTGATATCTCTATTTGACTCCTTCCTACAGGCCGAAGACGACGTCGGAAAATTCGTCGAGATGGACGCAAAAGGATCAGGAGCTGAAAGTCAAAAGGAGATGGCGACGAAGCATTCGTCAAATACAAAAGGTTACTATATCATTGATGATATTCTTTGGGCTTGACAACAACCATGGTAGAGCCTGTAGTTTCATGACCCTTGTATTAGACTAATATACCATGACAGTCGCGCAAGTCTCTCTCCTCTTATCCGACGTTACCATCAATACATAAGTGTCACCAAGCTGGCTTATACTCATACAAAACATGTCATCGAAGACTACAGTTCGAGACCAACTCGATTATGTCGTAGCGATCTCGACACGCACCGCAGTATGCAGCATGGTTGGAAGGATGGTTAATCCAATGGTGGAGCGTTGCATCTCGTGAGGGTATAAAATAGAGTTTGGGGGGCTGAGACCTCCTATGCCAGCACAATTCTTGTGAAGGTAAGCAAATCAAAGATCCATTCAGGGATACGGATAGAGCAGGATAAGCGAGAACATCGCGCATCAGTCGATCTTAGATTCAACGGATGAAAGCGGCTTGGCATTGGGCGCCTTGAGCTGACAGCATGGCATGCCACACTTCAGGCGGAGTGTTTCCTCCACCCCCGAGATCATCTTTCTCCGCCCGGGTCCGCGCTAGTGTTTAGATTTTGAGGCGAAACCGACTAACTCAATCGGTGCATTTCGGAATCCACCGAGTCAGAAAGCCCCGACAACGGTGTACGATCACGATAAAACAACATTGGAATCCACAGAATGAAGATGCATTTACGAAGATCATTATAACGAAAATGCTTTCTGGAGTCGCTTTCATTACGGAAGCAGGGTCCGGTAAGTGTAGACTTACTCTCTTTATATTGCGATTTCGAGCAATGTAGCTTATGGCCAAGAAAAAGATGACTAACTCGGTGTTGCAGGCTTCGGTCAGAGCGCTGCATACTCGCTGGCCCAGCACGGTGTTCGCCAATTCGCTCTGGTCGACACCAGCGAAGCCGGCCTGCAAGAAACCACCAAGACCTTAGCATCGCAGTACAAGGTAACAGACGTGCTGAGTGTGTCTACCGAATGCGGTACCGAAGAGACCATTGAGGCTGCTGTCCAGCAAGCTGCATCGCGCTTCGGGCGTATAGACTTCGCCATCAACAACGCCGGCTTCGGTGGGCCGATGGGCGGCAGTCCCGATACAGCGCCCGCCGCATTCGAAGCCCATCTCAAAGACCACGTGACGCTTTTGTGGTTATGGCATCGGGCAGAGCTACGGCAGATGCTGCGGCAGGAGCCTCGCGATGGGCGTTATGGCCGTGGAAGTATCGTACATGTCTGCTCAGTATATGCTTTTGCTGCTTCGCCACCTGGAATCGCTGCTGGTGCTTATGTAGCCGGCCGTCACGCTATACTCGGCCTGACGCGCTCTGAGGGTGTGCTGTATGCGCCGCAGCAGATCCGCATCAACGCGCTCTGCCCTGGATATATTGCGTCGCCTACCATCGATTCTTCGGAGCAGATCAAGGCTTTTATCGGTAATCTTGTGCGCGAACGCGTGCCTGCAGGCCGACTGGGACAGCCTGAGGAGGTTGGTGACGCGGTGGTGTTTCTGGCCGGACCCATGAGCAGCTACATGTTTGGTCAGTCACTGGTGCTGGATGGGTATGTTTCATTCGTTCTTTGCGTGGAAGAGGATATGAAATGCTAACCGAAAACAGGGGTTATTTGGCTCAGTGAGAGCCATGATGTTGCGGTGTTTCGACACTTCAATGAAACAGTTGAAGTGTAATGTACACGTACCTCCAAGTTTTGTCTTCAGGGTTGAGATCTGTAAGGGGATATGTTCGACGTGTGCTTTTTCCATGCCTCAAGGCGCGCTTGACAAAGACTTTTACTACAACCACCAACGATCTTATTGAAGACCCCAAGTCCATTCTGTGTCCACAATTGCTGCTAAAACGAAGCGCTAGAACCGTCGCTGTTCAGTAACGAGCGCGCCTTGAGGCGGCGAATGCATGCGCGCACTAGACGGAGATTCGCGCGAACAAGGTCAAGGCAAGCTGGTGGAAAGGCGGCTGTGTCGCTCGTCGTGGCGTTGTTGCCATCGGGTGAAGAAGGAATACAGGGAGAAGGTCCAGATGTGACTAGGGCGGCTTCAAGCGAGCCCAGTACGGCGGAGAAACCTGTGAGCCGCAATGTCATCAATTCGTTGCTGAGTGCATCAGCTTCGTCGTCGGCGAGGTCATAGTGGCCGAGTGAGAACTTCCAGGACTGGTTTGTATGTCGGCTTTCGCTGGTGTTGGTCGTAGTCGTAGTCGTATTGGTGTTGCTGGCATCTGTGGAGGTGTCGGCAGCGTCCTCATCCTTCAGGTTCCATAATCGGCACAGCCAATCGACCAGATGGGCGCATAGAACGGTGACAGTGGTAAGGGGGAGCCGTTGCTGGCGGCACCGTTCGCAGCTCAGTACGGTAAGGCAGGGCTGTTCTGCAGAAGACGTGACCTGGATTGCTGTTTCGAGTGGCACCTGCGACGATGTAGTGACCTCTTCAACGCGTGCAAGCGCTCGCAGTGCAAGGAAGGCACAACCACAGTCAACGCGATGCATCTTTGTTCCTACCCTCCATTACTGTGGCGATGGCCACAACTTACCTAATATCGCGACTCGAGTCAGGGAGATTTGTCGGTGTCGAGGACTAGTGAGCTCGGTGTGTTTCTAAGTTAAGTTCCCGAAGGGGGCCCAGCTAGACCAGCAGAGGACGCTTCTGACTAGCATGTCAGTCATCGTAATATCACCCGACAATTGAACCAGGAACTGTACCGTTGGAATGCACAACAAGATTAATCCCCCGAAAGTTACCAGGACCCTACCTGTCTGACAATGTCATTGTGTACAAATTGATGACTTCGCAAGAAAAAGTGATTAAATCGAAATAACTATTTATCTCTCTGCGACAATCTATAGTGTTTATCAAATAACCACTGCTCGTACGACATCACCGTGCAGTATCCCATCCTAGAATGGCCGTTTTTAATAGTCCCGCTATCGCGCCAGGCTCCACCATCCTTGTCACAGGGTCCAACGGCTTCGTTGGCGCTCATGTCGCAGACCAACTTCTTCAGCAAGGCTACAAAGTACGAGGCACAGTCCGAGACGCGACTAAGCACCAATGGCTCGCAGAACTTTTCTCGCAAAAGTATGGCAAGGACAAGTTTGAACTCATCACCGTCAAGGACATGAGAGAGCCTGGTGCATTTGATGGCGCGGTCTTAGGTATTTCCCCCGCCTCAACGTCGTAATGCTCAAGTACTGACAAAGGTCTACCGTCCAGGCGTTTCCGGTATAGCGCACGTTGCCTCAGTTCGGAGCATGGATGTCACGCCAGACGAGTTGATTCGGACCACTGTGGCCGGGACACTGAGTTGTCTGGAGGCCGCGGCCAAGGAGCCAAGTGTAAAGCGATTCGTTCTGACTTCGTCTTCTGCTGCGGTCCGCTCCCTGCAAGCATACCGTGGAACCGATACGGTGTCTGTGGATGAGTACGACGAGCAGACACTGGCCTTGTCCAAGAATATCCCCGACGCTCTTCCACCAATGCATAAGTTCATGATCGCCTACTTTGCTTCCAAGGTAGCAGCTGAACAGGCCTTTTGGGAGTGGGTGAAAAACAACAAACCGCACTTCTCAGTCAACGCGGTGCTGCCTTGCACTATCTATGGGAGCCCGCTGGACGTGGCTCACCAGGGCTTTCCGTCTACTGCGAAGATCCCGCTCCAGATTTTGGACGGCGATACCGACTCTATCAAACACGTACAGCGCTGTATGTAATCCTAGCTCTTTTTGTGCGCGACTCAGCCAGCGGCTAATATTTGAGTAGTCTATTATGTCCACGTGGAGGACGTCGCTCGGCTTCATGTGGCCGGTTTGATCCACCCAACTACCAGCGGTGAACGCATTTTCGCATTTGCCGCCCAATATTCCATCAACGAGTTTTTCGATATCTTTGCGAAAGTTGTCCCAGGTTACAAGAACCAAGAGAAACTTGCGGGCCTAGATTTTCCGCTGGCGGAAATTGGACCTCGAGGGAAGGCGGAAGCGCTGCTGAAGGACATGGGCCGGCCAGGGTTTGTAGGATTGGAGGAGACTATTATCAGCAGCGTTCAGACGCGTATCAGTCCATCTTCGTAGCTCTATCGGATTCCCATAAATTTCCGTACTATGTTCGACGTGTTGCTTCGCGAGGCGGTGTCTGCTTGCTTCGGGCAAATCGAAGCTTGATATTGCAAGTGTGAGCTCGTATTCATACTTCGGCCCTACATGGGGCCACCCGGCCTTCCTAGGTAGCGCGGAGATTAGCGCACCCCTCCCCCCTAGCAAGTCTCGTCGCGAGAGCCTCGTCCGATCACAGGCAAGTCTCAGATGCACCAACCATGACTATGCGCGATCATCGATGATCCCAGCCGGTTTTACCAAATCATACTAGATGCGGCAGGGCCTGGTGCTGACAAAGATAACATGTTCACTTCGTTGAGAAGTAAGATCGTTGGGGGTTTTCTCACGCGAAGCTCACCGACTGGCAACTTTACCGAAGAACTGGCACATGGATAGTCCCTGTAAAATCGACTAGGCACTTTATTTGGAGCAACTACAGGAAATTATGTTTCGATCAAGGGCAAAACAGCTCAAATCGCTTGACAAATAGTATACAACCTCGCAGCTTGTACTACGCTTACGAAGACTCCTCCTTTGCCTCTTCCGCCAATGCTTCTCGCATCGACTTGCTGTTTGGGTCGAAGTAGGGCTTCTCACCAATGCCGCACACACGGTATCCGAAACGATCACCAAAATCATCGTAGTCCATGGTAGCATTGTGCACCATGCTTCGGTTGTCCCAGATAGCCATGTCATTTGGGCCTTGCCACCTGAAGCGACATTGTAGGTCGTGGTTGCGGAGTACCATGTCCATCAGCCAGTTCAAGATCAGCTCGCTCTCTGGAGGGGTCAGGCCGTTGATAGAACCTGGGTACGCGCCGATAGAGAAGACGCTCTTCCATCCCGTTACAGGGTTTGTGCGGATGACGGGGTGTACTGCCTTCAGAGGATTGCCGACGTTTTCGGGATGACCACGAGCATCAGTGTACACTTTAAGGTTCTTCATCTTGATGATCTTCTCAAAGACTGCAGAGAGACGTGTTAGTGGGCAATGAGTTCGACGGCCTTTGCTCGATCTGACTTACATGGTGCGGTGTAGTTCGCAGTCTTTCCTTCTAGCAACTTGCGCATGGGCTCGCTGATGCGGTCGTAGACCTCATAGCCAGATGCCCACAATGTGTCTGGGAAGAGAATCAGTATGATGTGTAAAGGTATGGTTTGAGGTGAACATACCTCCTCCAACAGAAGGCAATTGCACAAGTCGTAAGCATGTGTAGTCGGAAGGCACTTGTTCGGACTGGATGTCGCTGTGCCACGACTCAAGCGCCTGTCTTGCGTTTCCTAGATCACGAGGTACGGACTTGCCCTGAGCCATTATCCTCTGCTTGGAATTGATGGTGCTGATGTGGAGGTCATCACCACCCAATGCTGTATTGGGATTGAGCACGGGGTGGATGTGTAGGGTTGATTCCTTCGGCTTTCCCACCAGCTCGCCCATACGTTGGATCAGTGTCTTTTGGAGATCGTTGGTCATGTCATTCTGGCCTCGGAAGAACACCACTCCGCGTCGAGATACTTCAGGGACACATCCGTCAGTCTTATCTTTCTCCAGGAAGTCTTTTCGCTCACTTACTTGTGATGGCGAGGTCTCTTAGTAGCTCATCTGAGTTGGGTGCATTGAGCATCTCAACGAGATTTGCCTCTGGAAACTCAGTGCCCACAGTAGGCGTCACCATGAATTGTTTCAAAGGCTTGAGAACACCCTTCAACTTCAATGGCTTCGGGAAGCTCGTTTCTTGGGCAAATCCTCTGCGAAAGCATGGCAAACGTGCCGATTGCAGTACAGAGGGACGCAGTGCTGGTGCAGCGTGGCGTAACAAGGCGTTGGCGGTTAGCGACATTATGACTGATGGTGTATGAACTATCGAGAAGCACAAGATAGCGAGTTGTGAGTGGTTCTGTTTCTCTATGGAAACGATCTTGCTACTGTAATAATAGGTTCCAAGAAAACCCAGCCGTGACCGGGAGACCGAAAAGTCGGCGGATTTCGTTCTCACCAACGTATCATCCGGTGCATATGCTCATGGTGGTACGAGCTGTGAAGATTGATCTCAAACGTAATGCCTTACGTGGCTGCATAGAGATGCTTGTCTTTTCTGGGTTGTACCTGGATAAACCGTATCCTAAACATGTCCGCTAAGGTTTGCGGTAATCTCACAATCACATGCATATAGCGAATATCTCCACGGTGCAGCTTACCTAGGCACCGGTTAGAACAACCGACCTTCTTCGTAGCTAATGCATGGAGACGCATAGTGGTGGGTCACATATGTTGGCTCGGGGCATTTGTGGAACATCGGGCCGAGCTACTCAGGCACGCTGCGGAACATTTGCGATTATACTCCCGAAGACTGAACTGCCGGATGCTCAATTCGGAGAGTGGTGATAATACACGATGCTATTGTTTCGTTTACTCCCCGAAGATTCAGTCGCTGGCTCTAATCAGCGAACGATAGTACCACACTGCTTTAGCCGAGCTTTCAGACACCGAGAAAAGGCTAGTATACAACGCCTGGTGTCGTGTGCATCCGATCTTTTCCGCGTATTGAAGAATCATCTTTCCCATTCTTAGTCGAACACTTTCCCCTTAAGTTCGTGCTTCACTTTTAGGACGTGCATATCTTCCTATTTAATCGAGCTTTTTGTTATCTGCCTCACCTTTCCTATCACAAACCTGAGAGATAGCACTTATCTTCCACAAATGGCTAAGAAACTTGTCGTTGTTACTGGTGCGACTGGCGTCCAGGGTGGCTCTGTCGCCCGTGAGTTGCTGAAGACAGGAGACTGGCATGTCCGCGCTGTGACCAGGAATCCAAATGGAGAAAAAGCCCAGAAACTTGCCGCAGCGGGCATGGAGGTTGTTCAAGGCAACTATGAAGATGAAGATTCCATCAAGAAAGCCTTTGCTGTGAGTCGCCTGCTTCTTGTACTTTTTGTTCGATCCATGTCTGACACATGAACAGGGCGCGCAAGCCATCTTTGCGGTTACCCAATGGTGGGAGGCCTTTGCCAAAGGCGTCAGTCAGTCAGAAGCTGGCGAGATTGAAGAGCGTCAGGGTATCATGCTCGCTAGGTTAGCGGCTGAAGTACCGACGTTGGAGCATTACATCTGGAGCACACTTCCTGCAGCAGATCAAATCACTAAAGGCAAATTCCCCGTTCCTCACTTTGACTACAAGGCCAAGGTCGACGATCACATCCGAGAGAACTTGCCAGACTTGGCCGCTAAGACAACCTTTTTCATGGTTGGTTTCTATCCCTCTAACTTTGCCTTTTTTGGCATGTTGAAGCCACAACCACTGGTCAGTCAATGTTATTGTAATGCGCCCTGATGATGAGACTAATCAATTTGCGAGTAGGCTAATGCGCCAGGCACATATGTTTGGATGGTGCCGTCTGAACCAGGGACGGTTTATCCTATGGCCGGCGACATGAGTAAAGACCCTGGTATTTGGGCGCGCCAGATTCTCGCTAACCCCAGATCATCGCATGGCAAGTACACCGGCGTATGCACCGAGGTCATCTCTCTTGGAGAAGCGCTGAAACAATGGGAAGTCGTCTCAGGGAAGAAGGGTGTATATGTGCAGATCAAGCCAGAGGTTCTTGGCCAGTTATACGGCCTAGCAGGAGAAGAGGCTCTTACTGGAGTGTTATTTGGTGAGGCAGTAAAGGACTGGTATGTCAAACCCAAAGAGCAAGGTATCTTTGTCACGAGCGATGAGTTGGGCATTTCGACGGATGAGGTATCTAACTTCAGACAAAGTCTCGAGGCGCTAAAAGAGTTTTTGGGTTGATCAATACGGCAGTTGGAAGACAGATGGCTAGCTACGTGATAAAATGTCCGATTAAGTTGCGTTTCTCGTGATTGCAAGCAATCTTTCACCTGCTCATTGCTACTTATGTTGATGTGAAAGTTAAGTAGCATCTTTACACATCTCTTCTACACCGATCTACATCATGACTCGCATATGACGTGGGATGGTCAACATTTTGGAGACGTCGAACCGAGGGCTCGTGGGCTTGAGATGTTGCAATCTGGACTATTAGACGACGCATCTGCACTTGGGTGGTTGCAACCGAAGAAGGCCCTTTTGGACATGTTCCCTTCGTCCGCTAGCCTCCACACAAACCAATTCCTCTTCCTAATTGGTCCATCGACGTTACAATGCGATGCGTGCCCAGCGTTTGAGAAGGGAGCACAGAGCCCTTTACCAACAGGGTCCTTCAAGGCGCTCTCGGAATATCACGGGTTTTCGATTGTGGTAGCTATTGGGCCCTCTTGTTGCTTCGGCCCGAAGGGTTGTATATATGTTATCTTTTGGAACTTGTGGGTGCAACCGAACAAGGCCCTTTTGAAGATATCCCCTTGGATCGCCAGTCTCCACGTCAGCCTGAGAGAATAGCAGCAGCGCATTGAGATAGCGGACGGATCTGGTAGGTAGTTTTAGCTGATACCTCCGGGGCCATGCACTTCATTTAGGTAAAGCGATACTGCAGAGCAAATGAGCCACTCACGACCTCTGTAATCCGAATGAGACCCATACGGAAAGATACTCGTGAGGAAGATGGTTCGCTAATACTACTTAGTAGGTACTAGTTTGCTGACGCGATCTGTACGCTTACAGTTGGTCCCACAGCCCTGCATCCTTCATAGCTGTCGTTGTTTGTTGAATGTGCGGGTATGCAGACGAGCCAACGCTCGGGAATGCTGGTGTTCTTTTGCCATACATGCGACTTCGGCCGTAACGGTGTCTTGGTAACTGGAAGCAGATGCTTCCGACCGACAAGCCAAGCCTACTCGACGGACCATGTGATCTGTAGCTTCGCTGCTGTACAGATGAGGCAAAACACCGAGAAGATGTGAACATCGCGACGTGGTTTGCGGCGGCGCCGCCAGCAGACAAGCATCACCCAAGAAGCAACCCAACCAAAGGCTAACTCCAGGTGCGCAATAGGATTGTCGCAATACGAGCGCCAGCCCTGCCTCAACCTGGACCCCGCAGACCTTGGCAATCCACCTTGGAAGGCGTGGGATGTGGTAAGGGTGCGCCCTAGTCGGGTGCGTGTTACGCGATCGGTACATGCCGTGATTGGGCAGAGCGACCGCTTCCAACACATAGGAACGGAATAAGACGTGCATCGTTCCGAGCCGTGTACTAGTGCTAAGTTGATGACATATTCCTAATTGTTCAGATCTAGTGCTGTGGTAAAAGACGAAGGTTTGGCGCGGAGGGACTAGGGCGTGCTTTCACCTGCCACTGCCACGGTATCAGGGAAAAGTATTGTAAGTGGGCCACTAGCAAGGGGCTGTTGCACGTAATCTGAGCTAGTATGATTACTCTCAAGTACGTGACCTTGCGACGCAGCAACGCGTCGGGTCCATCCGAAGTGTCTCCAGGTGGTGAGATGTCAGCACCACGCACAAACTGTTGCGTACCACCACGGTAGTTCAAGATCGAATCGCTAACACGTAGCTGCATACCTAGGTAGCGAGATTAGTAGTATCAGCGCTTGTTATCAGCTAGAAACCATTCCGAAGTCCCTCCGTATCGTCAGGCTTTAGCGTCTCCACATACTGCATTTTGGCCTGCGACAATGGTGAGTACATCTACTGCGATATCGCCATTACCCACCCGCTATCAATCCACAGTGTCAACATCTAATCAATTATGCAAGACAAAGATTCAAGTGTCAAGGGCAGCGTCCCAACGCCCAAACCCACAAAATACCGCCTCGCATGTGACAGCTGCCAGCACTCCAAGATCCGATGCGACCAGGAACGACCAAAATGTCGCAGATGCGCGAAGAAGGGCATAGAGTGTGTCTACAGTCCAGCCCGTCGTGCTGGACGACCACGCACTCGCAACAAAACCAAGAGCACCTATAGCATTGAAAGTAGTGCATCTGCGAGTCTAAAAGGTTACTTGACACCGATGACAGAACACGGCATCTCGGTTCCAGCCTCAGGCCAGACGTCACCTTTTGGTCAACCCGGCATGATGTGCGCCTCCGAGGACTGCTCCAGCTCCAGCTCCAGCTCCAACACATCCACCATCCCTAGCATGGCGCAGACTATACCACTACCGAGCCCTGAAGATATGGACTTCTCCTCATATCGACAGTCAGACGACGACTTCATGCAAGGCATGCCAGATTTCACGCGTTCACAATGCGGTACACCGAAGCAAACCACCAATTGTTACTACCCCATGTCTCCCGAATTTCACATCGCCCCGGAGCTTCTCAATTTAGGATTCTGCGGAGCACCATGGGAGCAGCAACATGATCAGGAACAACACCAGGCCCTTTCTACTCCCATGCTCTTTGATGAAAACCTACCGTACTTTGGTTTGCTTACTCCTGACGGCCACCAACCGCGCCATCTGGATCAACATCCAAATGACATACCGATACCGACCACCATCACCACCACCAATGACGTCGAAAGTGGCAGCTATACTATGCATCCACAACAGCAAGTACAGCCGCAATGTCTACAGTCCTTCGATCAAACTCCACACTCGACCAAATCATGCAACTGCGTATCCAACCTTCTTGACTACCTATCCACGCCTTGTCATGGGCCCTCTTCATCACCTATCGCCTCCACCCCAACCGCTCTATCGACCTCCCGAACCCTCATCGCCTGCTGTTGCACCACTATAACGTGCCCCAACGCGTGCTCTACACGCCCTTCAACTGCGCTGCTCATTTGCGAAGCCATTGACCGGGCGCTCGTATCGCTCAAACTGGGCGGCACCTCCATCTGGACACCCATACAGGCACCTAACCCAAGTTACGACAATCGGGGGTCTTCATCACCATCATCGTTATCTAGTATAAGCGACGGTAACAGCAATGACCTCATGCTTCCATCATCTGCGGCAGACGAGGAGTGCGAACCGCTACGTTGTGGATCGATGCCGATCCAGGGCGCCGACAGGCGGGCTGTCGTGCGTGTACTACTAGTGAAGCGGGTACTCGAGGCACAACGGGTGCTGGAGCGGTTGCGGGATGCCTTAGTAGCAGGGCTGGTAGTTGGTGAGGACGTGACGGTGAAGAACCCGCTACTAGCACTGTGTGCAGATGTCGTTGGGGAGTTTACAAAGAAAGTGGCGGAGAGAGCGGAGATTGTTAGGCTAAAGATGTAGCGAGAAGGGGGTCAACGGTGAGGTACAGGGTTCAAGGGTCTTTAGCGATAGTTCGGCTTGTTTTCTATCTCGGGGAATACTGCTTGAGTCAATCAACAGTGTAATCGCACGGTGATTTCCACTCTTCGTTCTCGCGACCATGGCTAAACTCCACATGATCTTCCGGAACCACAATCTCGGCCACCGAAGATGCAAGAAGCTGTTAATAGTCTACAATGTACCGACTGAAGCACTGGTAGCGTCGATCTGAGCCCGTGCTGTCGCACCCTTGTGTATAACTACATCTTGCCGTCGCGACGTGTTACATTTTTCTAAGCACCGACCCATATACCAACCTATCAGCCTATCAGCCAAGCATCACGATCATGTCTGCCATACCATTTTTGCCTGAAGTTTCAGACGTGGTGCCTGAAGAGCATGTCGGAGCCGACAATGCCCTTGAAGCACTCGAATCCCTCGCCGCCGGCGACGTCCCCGCCTCCCTCCGTGACAACGAGGAAAAGCGACTCCGATTTTTGGAGGCTGCCAGGATGGCCTCTCTCAAGCTCGAGCAACCGTGGGACACCATGCAGCGGTTGATCTTTTGTGCACTGCCCCCCAACATGGTGCAAGTTGGCATTGATCTTGGGCTTTGGAGGCTGCTTACCAAGCGGGAAGGCGCAGTGTTGAGCGTGAGCGAGATGGCTGCCGAGTTGGGTGCTGAGAAAGCACTGTTGGTGCGAGTGTTACGGTGGGCGGCGACGCAGTGGATGGTGGAGCAGGTCGGCGTTGAGGCGTACCGTGAGACGAACATTACGCGATATTTGTCCATGTCGGGGCTAGAGTCCGTAATCTTCCATGTGTAAGTACCCTGTCGCTGATGAATTTGACGACCGTCGTTGACGTTCTTTGCAGAACAGAGAGAAACATTGGCTTGTACAACGCCATACCGAAGTGGTTGGCCGATAACTCCTACAAGCAGCCGCAAGACAACAAGAATCTTCCATTCAACCTAAGTAAGAACACCGACCTGCACTTTTTCGAATGGCTATCACAACGGCCGCGACACCAACAGGCCTTCAACGAATACATGTCATTCCAGCGCGTGGGGCAAAAGAGCTGGCTTGATGTATTTCCGCTCGAGAAGTACGTGCCCGCTTCCAGCACAGGGATCGAACACCGAACACTTTTCGTAGATGTCGGAGGCGGCTACGGACACCAATCCAGGGAGGTCATCAGGAGGTTCCCCTGGTTGCAAGGACGTGTTGTACTTCAGGATACACACGCGGCTGCCATTGACTCTGCCAAGGGTATCGAAGGCTTGGAGGTTGTTTATCATGACTTCAACAGTGTGCAACCAGTCAAAGGGGCGTGCGTATACTACCTGCGGAACATCTTACACGACTGGCCAGACCATGTCTGCCTCAACATCCTATCCCAGCTCAAAGATGCTCTTACTCCCGACTCGGTCATCCTGCTTGACGAGCTTACCCTTGGGGATGAGAGCACACATTGGTATGGAGCTTCCTTTGATTTGCTGATGATGGCCAATTACGGAGCGCGAGAGAGGTCACTGGCGGAGTGGGATCGCATTCTCGAGAAGGTTGGGCTGGAACGGAAAACGTTTGTGCCGTACAGCATGCATGGAGATGGCATACAGGTTGTTGGTACTCGAACAACGGTTCACCAAAGGTTGTAAACGTGCTTGTCGTGGCTTTCTAGTTTCTTCCGGCGCATGGGAACAGCGGATAATATATTACTCTCTAGAGCCGTGGAATTGAGAATTTGTTCAATGCGACGGATACCTCATGTTCGTGTTTTGGTGTTTCTTGGCGAAATCCCTAGGTCTATTGTTCATTGGCCTGATTGCCTGCACAGGCGGGGCTCATCTCGAGAACTCAACTGCCGGTTCCGAAAGCTTCCCATTAGCGTTGATGAGACGCACTATCGGTGCATTTCCTCGTAGTTTGTCCTGGTACAATTCTTGGAACGATGGCAATGATTCCGAAACCAGCGCAAGGGTACCTAAATGAATGTGAATACGTTGTTTCGAAGTTAAGGCTGGACAAAGCGGCTCGGTGGATTTTGGTATACCCCGGGGCCCGGACGTCGTCTTGGGTAAGACGGCGTCCAGGATTATCATTAACCTGGGGAAGAGGCATTGTATAGTGAAGCCAGGCTCGTATGTAAAGGAGCAAGTGACTGAGTTTTCTGTTACAGTTTACTATTGCGATCGATACGTTGTGCTCTCAACACAGACATCGTCAACTACTACGCTTATTCTCTACCCTCAATACCATGGCAAGCAACTTCAAGATTGAGCCTCTGGTTCATCCTTCGGGGAGAACATGCAACGTACGCGTTGGCTGCACAGTATAACCATTCTTGCTGCTCCTCGGTTACAATGCTGCGCTTAGTTTGGAGCAGTCGTTAATAGTCTCGATCCAAACCAGTTTACCAAAGAAACTGTAGCACAGTTGCAGAAAGCGACCTAGGAGCACAAACTGCTTATCATTAGAGGTCAAAAGGACCTTAAACTGAAGCGTAGCTAGGAATTGCTGCAAAAGCTTAATCCAAACTCTAAGAAGATAGACAACACCGCGTTCGCCCGAGCGCTTTACCCCAAAGATGGTATAGTAGCTGCTATCAACTATGTCGAAGTTCCTAACACGGGCGCCTTCGTCTTTATCGGAAAAGGTCCTTAAGACGACCCGCGTTACGGCAAGCCAGGTCTTAACATGGGCGACACTAACTTCAACCAGTACTACCAGAAGCCGCTCGAGGACGCAAACTTCGAGGCCGGAAAGACTCACTTCCACTAGTGGCATGTAGAGTAATTGTATGATATGTTAAGTGACGAGGAGAAGAAGATAGTAGACTATAGCTAGGTTAAGTATATGTATTAGCCGTACGAAAAGATCAAGGGCTGCCGTAGCGCTCCTAATAGATTGGGCGTAGCGAACGAGGGTAGGGAACTACTAGACGAGAAAGTAGAGGCACACGAGGAGGGAGGTAAGGACTAGTAGAAGAAGGCATGTTTACTTAGAAGAAGCTCTACTAGTCTAATAGTAACGGAACATTAGTTGCTGCTAGTCTAGGTCAACCCTGTTACCAGCAGAAAGTCTTTCTAGGTACAATATAGCCTAGCGCGTTGATTATTTATCCGCAACAGCATAAATAATACTCCTAAGGTTGTTAATAACTTAGGCAAAGTTAGGAAGTTCTTATGCAACATCTAAGGAAGGATGATTAAGCCTGAGCACATTTAGGTAGGTCCTAAGGAAGAACATGATATCCACCTCTTTTAGAATTATGACCTCTTCTATACTAAGATTGATTATCCGGCTAGTTAGGGTGTCAGGACAGTGCATTAGGGCTAGCTGCCCGGCGGTAAGCCGCCTGCTAGGCTAGTGCTGATTCCAGGAGCTTAGACATCATATTTCAGCGCACTGTAATGTATCTGCACAGACCAAGATATGGCTCTGATGCTTATGAGTATAGTCTCCCCCTTAAAGATATTGTGTATAATTGCTAATTGCCACCTCGTTCCATGACATCGTTTTGGTCGCGACTATTGCTGCCTCCGTTTTCTTGTATATGCTGGCGATCCGATTGAGGGTCATTATGTCGGCTGGGTTACGCGTTCCTGCGGTCCGGTTGGGGCTATGGGGGGAGGTATCGTCGGTTGCGGGTTAGAAACGAATGATCTCTATGATAACTTAATGTTCACCTTCAATATTTCGCTTAGAAGCTAGTGTATGTTAGGTTATTACATTCACTACCTTACTCTCCCTTCTTATATACGCTAAATATACCTTGTTTATTGAATCTTATAACTAAATGACGCCTATAAGAATTACTAAATGATAAAAATCTGCTAAAGGTACTTTAATTGTATTATATACAGTAGGGTAAGTAGGTATTGGGCGTTAATTAGCTGCGGAAGTTATCTAGCAGTCGAAGTCGCATCACTAGTCATTAGCTCTACGTTGGAGTCTAGAAGTAATTTAGTTTTTGATTGTGTGAAATGATGTTTAATCCTCTATGCAAAGAAAAGAAGCTATTGATAACCCAGACCATCCGACGGTGTGTCAACAGTTGACCTCTACGGGGTCTGATCGAGAATCTCTCACGCCATCGAATTCCAGATTCGTATATTCGTTACATCTGCGCTGATTCTCATTCGAAAGTCCCCCTTCGTGTGGTTATGATTGAATTGCAGAAGTGAGTGGCTGGCAGTCTCCTGCACTCACAAGTTCGCCATGATCAGCTCTCCGATCAAGCCGGTCGCCAAAACTCCGCTCACCCACCACTGGCCGTACACGAAGAAGTTCCTACACTCACGCGGATCCCAAACATCGAGCCGTGCCAACATGAACCAAGCGGCAAACGAAGAAACGGCGGCGCCAACCTGGAACGGGCCGCGCGTTAGGCCACCCAAGGACACGGTGGCCCACAAGAAGCCGGCCATGGCGCTTGCGATCGACAGCAGAAACACCTTGGGGTAGTGGCGCACAGCTATAGCCAATGAGCCCACACCTGCATTGAGGTCGTCTCTGATGTCCTGGAAGGCGTAGACGGTATCGTAGGTGATGTTGAAGAGTGTTTGACTGGCGAACATGGCGAGTATAGCCTTGCTACGATCCTCAATATCGAGCTTGGGGGCTGGGGCAGCTGGATAGGGACCGTCAACGACGGCGGCATCGACCAAGAAAACTGCCCAGCCCACACCTACGCCCAGGCAGAGCTGTGGGAAGTTGCCGAAGCGCTTCATGAAGGGGTAGAAGAGACCGGTGATGGTTGTGAGGAGAGCATGCTGGCCCGCCCGTGCAGGCAAAGCGACATAGAACAGAATGTGGCGCAAGATGGCGAGGACGAGAGTCGTGAAGAGGGCGTCTGGTGTCGACAGGGCACCGCGAGCGAGCGGCCGCTTCTTGCAGCGCTCGACTTGTCGGTCGAGGTCTTGGTCGACAGTATCATTCCATGCGCAGCCGAAGCTACGTAAGATCAGGCCGTCGAGCAGGAACAAAGTACTCAGCTTAGCCCAGTCGGCCGGAGTTAGGGCGCTCGGGTTGGTTAAGTTGACCGAGTAGAGGAAGCCGATGAAGTAGGGGAAGTAGACGCCCAGAAGTCCAGCAGGCTTGCTCATGCGCGTGAGCTCAAAGTAAGGTCCCCAAGAAGCTTTCGGTGCCGCATCCTTGGGCCTGGACGAGATGGATGACAATTTGGCGGGTGCCGTCTCCACGAGAGTGCGTAAGGTCGACATGTCGTGTGTAGCTCAACTACGCTGCGTAGGTTCCGATGTATTTCAGTGAGAGACAAGGCTGGAAACGAGTTACCTCAGGCTCTCTTTACCCTTGGACTGCTGAACACTTCTTTAACTGTATGATATTTTCAAGCTTTTAGGCTCTCGGTTTGGAATCCACCGCTGTGTTATTGGCACCTCAACACGTCACATATTCGGCATGCGAGGGGCTTATCGGGGAGTTTGGGCGTTATCGGAGCATTTGTTGTAGGATGTTGAGAAGAGACATAGGCACGTTGTATCTCTGGTGCAGAATTTGCTGAAATCCTGCTGACTGAAATGGAGCTTTTGGTCGCTGATTCAGCGTTGAAGCTCTCTCCTCTTGAGCTTCACCCATGAAGCTACTAAAGAAGCAGGTGTCTGTGAGAGAATTATCTTAGCTGGGGTTGGACGCTGTTCATCTTCCTTTGCCCAACGATGATCCTGTTTCATAGGCCGCAGGGCTGCGGGCTCGTATGTTGGCTTTAGGGTCGTCGATAGTTTGATGACCTAATCGCAATTGCGAGCTTGTGTAGTGAGGCGAGGAGGGGCTCGTTCCTCCAGAACTATAGTGTTAAAATTCACCGTTGATTTTAATCCATATCTCCACACACGAAGCTGGGGGGAACTCGGACCATTTTGGTTAAACTCGGAATCCGACACTCCACGAACACGACATCATGGCAAGATTACTCTCACTTCGTTTCCGGTCAAGCCGGCTCGGATGAACGAGGAACAGACACGGCAGATGAAGGAAAGATGGCAAAAGCAATGCATTAAGACAGAGAAGCAGCGGCGCAGATAAAAGCCTGAATTGTCAATTGCCACAAAATTGCGCATCACAGTACAGAGCTCGCCATTTCAGATACACACGTTTTGTTTGCACTCTCCCTCTGTAGTAGAACAGCAAGGAAATCCATATCGCCATGTCCAGCGCCACCGAACTTCAAGCCCGATACGCGCAGGAGCGCGACAAGCGACTGCGACCCGATGGCTTTCAGCAGTACACGCGCGTTCCCGGCAAAAGTGACAAGCCGCTCGCCGATGACCCGTGGTTACAATACACGCAGCAGCAAGCGGACCCGCTCAAGGACGCCGACAACATACAGTTCCTCATCATCGGTGCAGGGCACGCAGGCCTTCTAGCAGGAGGGCGGCTGGTAGAAGCGGGCTTCTCAGCGAAGGGCATATATCTAGTGGATGTGGCAGGCGGCTTTGGTGGAACGTGGTACTGGAACCGCTACCCAGGCCTGCAATGCGACGTGGAAAGCTACATCTACATGCCTTTCCTCGAGGAAACGGGCTACGCACCCAAGCACAAGTACGCATCGGGCAATGAGATCCGCGAACATTGCGAGCGCGTGGCATCGCACTATGGATTGCGCGGGCAGTTCTCGACACGCGTGCTCAGCGCGACATGGGACGAAACGCGGAGGCGTTGGGTGGTCCGCATGCGTAAGGAGCACGGCGATGCTAGTGGCGAGGAAATTACTATCTTGACACAGTTCTTGATTCCAGCCAGCACCGTATTCACGGAACCCAGGATGCCTAAGCTCGAAGGCTTCGAAGAACTTCGCGCCAATATTCCTATCTTCCACACAGCACGCTGGGACTTCGATTGCACTGGCGGCTCGCCGACAGATGCTACTCTATCAAAGCTGAAAGGCAAGCGTGTCGGCGTTATCGGAACTGGCGCAACGGCTGTTCAGGTCATACCACAGGTAGCACGCTGGGCTGGCCATACGTACGCCTTCCAGCGCACACCTTCGTACTGCGTACCGCGCCGCCAACAGGCCACAGATGATAGCGCGTGGACACGTGACGTAGCGACGGGGCCTGGCTGGCAGCGCGCTCGCCGGCTCAACTTCGACACCTTCTTTGACGGTCAGAAGCACCCAGCGGATCACCCAGACCTCGTCGGCGACGGCTGGACGCAGATGGCGCGCGGCTTTGCGGGTTTTATTGGCGGACCGCAGCTAGTCACCCCCGACAACATGGAAGAGCATGCTCGCGCGCTGTATGAGATAGATGTGCCGCTAGCAGAGCAAGCGCGAGCACATGTGCGTAATACTGTGAAGGACCCAATCGTGGCAGAGAAGCTGCAGCCATGGTATCCAATGTGGTGCAAACGGCCCACATTCCAGGACGGCTATCTGACCGCCTTCAACCAGGAGAATGTCACGCTCGTAGACACGGATGGCAAGGGCGTGGAGCGGTGCACGCCGAGGGGTCTCGTCGCCAACGGAGTCGAGTACGAGCTGGATGTGCTGATTCTCGCTACGGGCTTCATGCTGGCGACAGGTGCGAATGCGGCGCCCGCAGAGCTCTTCGACATACCCGTTGTTGGCCGCAATGGCCGCCGTCTCAAGGACAAGTATGGCTCTGCCGACTTTGGCCTAGTGCATGGCATCGCCACAAATGGCTTCCCCAACCTGCTCTTTCCCGGCCTAGGCTCCGGAGCAGGCTCGCCAAACCTCACCGCTGTCTACGACATCGAGTCGACCCATCTCGCCAATGTATTGAAGGAGGCTGCGCGCCGGGCTCCGGACCCTACACAGCTTGTCATCGAGCCGACTAAGCAGGCAGAGGATGCGTGGGGGGATGAGATTGAGAAGTGGTCGCTGTGGTACTCGGTCGTGTTAGCCT
Source organism: Alternaria panax (assembly GCA_019702505.1). Lineage (NCBI taxonomy): Eukaryota > Fungi > Ascomycota > Dothideomycetes > Pleosporales > Pleosporaceae > Alternaria > Alternaria panax. The sequence goes on along the minus strand of JAANER010000008.1, from coordinate 1,532,344 downwards.
GTACGCCGGGCTACTTCAACCACGAGGGCGCTGCATCGCGCGTTGGAGGCAATCCGGAGACGCGACGGCAGGCGATGCGACGAGTGCTTCACGGAGGAGGTATAGCTATGTACGAGCGCATAGTCCGTGAATACGATGAGAAGGGCGACATTGAGGGCTTCGTGGTGTCGTAAAAGGTATCATGGCATCCTACGTAGTAAATGCAGCATATCAAGTGGAAGAACTAGATTGCGCAAACGCAACGGAGCGGCGTCCTTGAAAGAAAGCCATGTCGTGTATACAATTGTCTTGTGGTGTTCAACTGGGCCAGCCGCGCACCTCGGAACGCCGACGCGACCGTCAATGCCAAGGCGCTTACTCCTTTTGGCCAAGGCAGATGCTGCAGGTGACACACTCGGTTCGAGGGAAAAACCATACACCCTCTTAGCGAGCACAACTTTACAACCTTGCAACGTCACAACGGCAGCGTTTAGAACAAGTAGAACTATTTGATAAGAAGCCTTTTGTGTACACGATACATAGTGAGGCTGCTTCAAAAAAAATCTTAGGCTTCTTATCGCGTCGTGCAGTAGGTGTAGGGGTTCGGTTGTTCCCTTGAACGGAGTGATGGGTAGATGAGAATCGTAAGCATGGCGCGACATCGCCACGAATTGGCAATACTTTTCGCCTTCACCCACAAAGGGCAGCTGCTTCAATGAGGCGCTCAACAAGTCCTGAGTCTTGATAATCTGGTCTGATGGTGGATGACACACATGCAAGGATATACACCCTACGCGTTCTTGGACGTGATTGGGCAAAGTCTTGGAAGAACCATCAACCAAGGCTCCACATACTGCAGATGCTACGTAGGTTGCTTCGGTCGATTATGCCACTCGGGTCTCGCCAGCTACTGAGCTCAATCGTGTCTGGTGAATGTTCAAGGCGTTGTGGTATGTAGACAATCTGGCTACGTATCTTAGCCTACTTCTCTCAGCCTGCGACCCTACGGAAGACTTTAACTTGGTGAAAGAACAATGGCAGGAAGCAATGGTCAGTATAGCACCTGATACGTCTATGGATCCGGGTTTCGAGCTTGAGCTCCGCCTATAGGTGGAAAGTCAATTTGCTGTAAGCGGTCCGTCCCCGCGCACCACCAGCGCAGAAAGACCTACTATTGCTTCCGTCGCGTGTTCACGATATCTACCGGTATCCAACTAGTACCCAAACTGGATGGGTCGAAGCTGTTGTGTAAATTGTTAGTACCCGCTACTTGTCTGTTGAGGGCATGTTGGGGCAGGCTTCATTGGACAGCTGAGACACCTGGTTCCCAATATGATTTCATACCCATAACTTGAACCATAGTTGTCTTCTAGGCAGAGCGTGGAGTACCGGAAATGCTGACTGAGGGTGGTCGTATTGAAGTATGTTGTGAAATGGGCACGCCCGCCAAGGATTCAGCCACGGTCGCGACTAGCGGGTTTATCGAGGCATAAGGTCAATCTCAATGTTTCAAGTCTTCATGTCCTGAGACGCGACGCATAATGAGAGTTCGGATAATGACAGGCTTCTTACCTAGAGCTGCAGCGACATTGCATTGCTGCCGTAGCTGCTACATCTACGGCTTCTGCTAGTCGTTGCCTGAGCGCAGGTGACTATGCTGAGGCGTACGGTCCTGCTTATGCATGTAGAGCACTACTATGCGAAAAGAAGCACCGTTGACTTGAGGACAAAGAGCCGCTAACAACGATAGTGGTGTGGTAGACCCTGGAGAGGCGCCCGATCGTCCCCTTCTTCCCCTGGACACTCCAATACTGCGCTAGTTAAGATTAGGTTGCGGGTCTACCGTCGAATTGTCTCCTGCAGGACTACAGATGCTTTGACTTCACATCTCTTCCTTCGACGGCCTCGTACCTCCGCTAACGTCACCCCGACATAGCCATAAGAAGACATCGTAAAGCACGTTATTCATTATGCCTGCTTGACCGACCTATTCGTCTCTGCCATAATGTAACCTCCGATCATTCCGACTTTTCTAATACTCAGCCTTCTATTCTCCGTTGCTCTCCTCCATTTTCACCTGCTCTAAGCACCCCAGAACCGACCTATACGTATCCCATAACGCCTCAGAAGAAACTCAACCCATCACCAAGCCTGGTCCACTACCGTCGTCGCGAAACATTACGCATATCGTCGAACCGTCATAGCGATACGCCGTCATTCCACATAGACCTATACCCCTCAGCCAAGTTTGAGAAAAAAAGCCTCGGCTGCAACAAATACTGGTTAGAATCGAATGGAAAGGGGAGCCAAGAGAATTTTTTTGGGGTGGAAAGTGGAAGAGAGTCAGCAAGAACGCTCCGTAGAGTAGAGCTTCTTTCAATGTTCCCAATGCCTCGTAACAAGGCACATGCGCTCAAGTGCGTTCCAGTGAGAAAGAGAAGAGCAATTGACAGTTGAAAAACAACAAAGACAAGAAGGCAAGGGATGTGTGTGCGTGGGCGAACCCTGGCATAAAAAAGATGAGGAGCGTAGAAAAAGGACGCAACGTGATCTGGCCATCTTTGTAGGTGACATTGTGTGCAAGCACTTCCCTCCAGACTTTTGGCAAAGACAGTGTCAGCTTCAGATTCGCTGGTCATTAACTCTCGGACTACGAGCGGTCCGCAATCAGTTCCGGATGACGTTTATGGTAATGTTTGCGTCTGGCATCCGACCTTCGGTAGCTCTTGTCGCAGGAGGTATGTTCGCAGTGGAAGATTCTCGGTTCGCCGAGATGAGTCTGTCTTCTGTGCCGCCCACAATTTCCTTTCCGGTAAGATCCCTCGAATTTTGCAGGGCAGAAAGGGCAGTAAAGTACTCCCGACGACGTGGAGCTAGAAGATGTAGGTGCTGTGGCATGGACGTTGTCACCAGTCGATCTACCTCTGTCAGTATTTATTGACGGCATATGCAGTGGACAGCAGGACTTACGTCATGTGTGATCTACTCTGTATTGGAAGAGATGTTTGCGAACCAGGCTGTGCCATCGCTCGGCTTGGAAGTGTTGAAAATCCGGCTTGGTTTCCAACGGGGAGTCGAAACTGAGAGTAGTTTGAGTACTCGACCTGGTGCCTCTGCTGAGCGTCGTCCAGGCGAATCGTGGTCTGGCTCGCCACTCCCCAGTCTTGGCCGTTGTTGTTGTAATCGAGCAGCGATAAGTCCGAGCCAGATGTCCCACCGCTACGTGTCGCATTTGGAACTTCATATGTGTTGATAACACCCACAAGCCGGTTTACATGACTCTTTAAATGTGTCTGATGGCTGTGCTCCTGGTTTTCTGTGGACCAAGGACCATCCATAGCTCCTTCAACTCGCTGTGTGTAAGTAGGCACTGTGTCGCCGTTGCCTTGGACGTTGATGGAATAGGTCGACCCAATGTTGTCGGGGAAGTTGTATCGGGACTGCATGTAGTACGATGTATCGTCCTGTGTGGGCAGTGGCTCTTGATCGTTAAATGCAGCTGGCGCCATGTACTGGGGGTGTTGATCATTACCGCTGGATCCGGCACCCAAGGTAGGTAGCGGGAAAGGATGGACAAAGTACTCAGGCGCAAATCTTTGAGTCCAGGGCTGGCTGTGGACGGTGGCAGTGTTTGGGTGGCCAGCTCCGGGTTGGTAGCTTTGTGTCGACGTCGATGATGGCGAGTACCCGAGCTGATTATGATGCAGATTGTTTTGTTGGCCTCGATGCTCTAGCCCTTCCCGTTGATGGTTACGGCCTGGCGGATCAGTTGAGGCTTCGTTTTGGTCAGCATCGCACGCCAACCCTGTTGTTCGAAAAGATTCCCTACTCATGTCGGCATCTCTGTGCTCGACATACACGTAACTGTAGGAGCTTCCGGACCAGGCCACATCAAAACCATGAGACTCGCTCATGTCGTTACTACGAAGATTAGCGCTGTCATTCGACGTCGTGTGCTGCGGGTACCTGTAGTCTTGGTCGGAACTCGACCAGTCCGGGAGGTCCATGACGATAAACCGTGGTCAACGTTGGTGATGGACCAGAGTCTTCTTCTCCGGACGGGTTGCGGCAGGTCTGGCTCTCTAGTGTCGCAAAAGTGCCCTTTGCAGTCGTTGTCGGTGCGGAGGGCTAGAAACACGTCGCATCAAGATGGAGATAGAAGAACCTGGGTTAGGTCGATGGTGAAGATTCGAGGTGTATTGGGATGGTGTTGTACAAGTGCTTGGCTGATGCGGGTTAGTGCCAAGGTGGGAGTAGGGATACTTGGGGCGCCTGGGTGCCTCGCTGCGCAAACTGGTCCGGCGACCGCCCTAACTTCAAGTTAAAGCTTTCGGATACCGGGATGGAGAACGTATGATGACTGGAGAAGATGTGGTGCGCGCCAGCAGGTGATTCCTGTAGTGATGTACAAGGCGAGAACACCGACCGGGCATGCAACAACAGGTGGCTGAAGAGACTATCCTACTCTTTGGAACGAGGGATGACCGTGGGTATTCCCTAAACAATCCATCTGAAACACATCAGGACAATCTTCGATCAGCCTCGTTCCTTGGACCGCGTGGTCACGATTCGACGGCATCAGCGTAAGGTAGTGTTTCGGCAGTAAGTAAATCTCGTTCCTGTTACTGGAGTCATGAACTCGTTTCAACACCGCAGTACCATGCCTTCATCCTCGAATCAGGCTGTGTACTCCTCAACCGTGCATGGCCGACAGAAGGTTGACCCAGCTGCTTCGATCTAGCGGTGAACAGTAGCTTGGGGTCGCTTCATGTATGGTCCTCCATAGCTGCGATTGGATAAGCTCCGCAACCATCTAGCCCAGAGCGTCGCAAAATCTTTCAGGGGGTAACGGAAATTATTCGGTCGTCTCCAGGTTCAATGGCGCTACAGTTTCTCAGTGGGAGCAACGTTTAGGGTATTGCTTATAGATCCCATCATATCGGTCTTGATGTTGCCATCAGTTGTGTTAGGAGTGTTCTCCTTTCCCCTGGGCTTATGATCGGAGGGATTAGGGGCCCACTATCTGGATTCAGTTCGTCGTCGGAGTCGCGCTACGGTAGGGATGGATTAGAAGTTGTGGCGGAGTGCGAGGCAGACTGTAAATCGAGTAAGTAGGACGGCGACGACGGTGATCGTAGGCAGCGCAGAGCTGTCTTTTCATCTTGCGTTATGAACTCGCATGGCTAACTTACCATGGTAGGGGTGTGATTCTGCCTAGACAGGAAGCATAGGCTGAATTGAAATCGACGCAGCATAGAATGATATCGAACAATCAGAGCGTCACTGTTATTCGACATGTCGCAGGAATTGGAGCGCCTTGAAATCATGAATGCAGCATCAAGTTTTAAGCTACAGAGGAGACAGACAGCCTTTATCAACGCTGACTGGAAATTCGCCCCTACACCAAGGGGCTCCGGGGCTCCTTTCGACGCCCCCACCGATTGTTCTCATTGTGCTAGGACCCATTGACCTGCGGCACATGAGACCAGCCACCTGGAGTGGAGGGGCGGATCCGTCCTCAGCGCCATCTTTACAATGAGTTCTGTAACAGCACTTGACCCAATCAACGTATCCTCGCCCTTGATTGCCGATGCATCGAACGGTACTGAACAGCAACACATCTTTCATTAGCTTACCTTGAACATTGGCCATTCTGCGTGATAGCATTCTGACAAGAATAACATTCAGCCTCGGTGAGCTTTGCAGCCTTTACGTTGAAGGTGCGTACTAAAGCAGCTATGAATAGAACCTTGCACCTAGATAACACCGGTTTTACCTAAGCGCCGTTCATACCTATGCAAAGTACGGACATCTGACCAATATGGGGCAGCTCAAGCCACTTTGCATACCCTATACCCTGTTCAGCGCTCACACCGATAGGAAGCCACTGATAAATATTCACATGGGTTTGTTCCACGGACTGGTGAGGCTATTCATATTAGCATGTTCGGATCAGCTTCCCACTGACATCGCAGCGGCTTTCGAGACATGTGTAAACGACCTGGAGAAGGTCTTGCAGAGCCTGGGCGCTACAGTGCACCCGCCGGTTGTGATCACATGTACCAGCAAATCATCAACCTGGTCGATCGATCGATGCGTGAACACCTGTTCCAATATTGGTTGAGGAGTCTGACTCTTTGGGGATGTCTTCAGCGATCACTAATCAATTCATACAACAGTCAAGGCCCGGGCCGCATTTGGAGCGCATGCGACGACTACGCCGCAGTCTAGGGAGGGGACTGGAGCATGACATTCAATTGACAGGAGCCAAGGATTTCTTCGCCAAATCTACCAGGATACAGAGGACGGGTGAGCGGCTAGATGGGGCGTAGTTCCCACCCCACCTTATGCAAGCCCATCTGTCACCACACCATCGTCATTAAAATGGGTGGGGCCGATGAGTAGAACGTAGTCGGTCGTCCAGGTGATGACACCACGTTGGGAGCGTTGTTGGAGATTCATGCCACGTTTGCACAACTCTCCGCGTTCAAAGTGCCGGCCATAGCACCAGGTAAACCGCTGGGTCGGCTACCACTGATGCGGATATCATTAATATGACGGGAAGTGATTGCGACATAGGCGCGTACTGCGTTTGACTCTGATATCCTTTCGCGTGCGGAGGCAATGCGCCGGTGTCGCACATGGCACTGGGTCATGGATGTGAGACTGTGCGCGACACGACCCGGCTGGCGGGACTGTACTAGAAGGATTCGAAAGGCTACTTGTGACCCATAACCACTACCTGTGTAAGAACATTCGTATGGTATGAATTGAATAGTAACTGACCATGCGCCCATGATCATGGAGTGGTGGTGTGCTCAGCAAGCCGTTTTGTAACTGTAGATTGCTTGGTGTGAATATGAACCCACGAATATTAGGTTGAAAGCTTCCACCGCCAGTCGCAGTGAACAATAGCATAATACTTCAATTGACTGCCGAATGATTCGGGTGGTGTTCAAAGCGACGGTTGGAAATGATGAGGAGAAAGAACGAAGTATGAAGCATCGCCGAAGTTGTCAGGAGTTCTAGGGTCAGGAGTCGCCTTACGCAATCGCGAACATCCTACGACAAATGCTGGGTTATTGGATGCTGCGGCCCTCCCCATGTATGGTCCTTGTAATTGCAGTAGTTGGGACAGAGCGCGACCGGAGTGACGGAGTCGTGTGTGTGCAACAAAGAGCCGAACGCTCCACTAACGGAGGCCTTGCCAAAGTAACAACGGATTTACTGTGCCGCGACTAGAAGATGCAGAACAAGTGATCAGATCCTAGCGCAAGGAAGCTACTAGTACTCCACGGACGGAGGCACACCTATCGCAAGTCGTAGATAGTGTTGAGGCGATATTGAAGGGCGCTTCTATGACCGAACGTGTACAACTCTGGATCCGCTACTAAAGGCTATCTACATCATTGTCACCAGATGCCTTTTGTGTGACATAGTATTACCTAGCGCTGACCACTATCGACTATACGCCTGTTGCACGCTGGGCAGTAAGCTCAGAGACAGGGAGGATCGCGGTGTCTATGGCAGTGACAGGTTCGTCTCTAGATATTTATCTAGTTTTGACATGCTCAGATTCACCTAGTCCCAGTAGGCTTCCTTGCCCCGGGACAGATAGTCGCGATTGGGAACGACTTATTGCCGCTGACAATGTCTTAGAATGTAGCTTCCTACTGTTTAGAACCAATCTGTAGAGACTGAGTTGAGTATTTTTCCCGTATTGGATATAGTAGCTTGAGTCGCTTGTGACCAACAACATGAGAGTTCGTCATTGTATGGTAAATTTGTGTCGAGTCGGATCCATCATGTGGTTCATAGTCTATGCTTATCCCGTACTGAAACAGCATACCGATTTGGTCCCCTGAAAGTGCAGATTATACAGCTCCCTTTAACGCTCGGCTCAAGAGATCTTTCCATAGAGGATGACTTGCTTCCAGCATCTGCGTCAATGACCGATGAACGGTAGTAGTGGTAAGCACTGGCACAACGACCATGAACAGCGAGCCTACAATGAATGAATCATTCGTATGCGGAAGTCCAAATACCCGATGCTCAAAGGTATGCTGAAATATCATGTCCCTTCCATATGTCGCTAACAGTTGATAGACGTGACTTACCTCAACCAAACGTACCCGTCAAGAGACTCTAGCTATCATGACTCGCAAACACAAGGACCGGCGATAGCTTTCAACGTAAGCAGAAGCAACGGAACGTGCATCGGCCCGTGGCATGTCGACGCGTCGCTAAGAGCTATTGGGATCCATGTTCATACGGGCAACGTGTATAACCCTACGGGTATGGCATGCGCGTTGGGCGCGAATGACGAGTGATTGCGCGGAGCGTTCAATGCAGGCTTTGGGTGCAACATGGAGGCTGATATGCTGGAGGAAACACCTGTTGGAATAGTCAGGGTGACCAATGGAGCAGTGAGTACCCTGGAAGATATTGACGCGCTCGTGGCATGTCTGTCGCCGGACGTCGTGGAGCAGGAGGGTCATCTCCAGACGACTCTGGAGGTATATGGCAAGACGGAAGAGTGGATACTGGAGTCCAGATGTCCCTCTGCGGTCTCAGAGATGAGTGGGGTCCGGATAGAACCGATGACATCAGGGCGCGAGGAACATGCGAGCGCGTTCAAGATCCCTAGAAGGCTACTGCCATGATTTAAGAGGAGGAGAGGTTGATTATTCCCCTTGATGCAGACGGGCAGATAGATTGGAAACGTTGTGCACGTTGCGAGGCGTGTTTTTGCGTTTCGATAGGTCGGCGCATCCAGCTCAGCTGTTAAACACCAAACTGCACTCATGGTTCTCTTCCGGTATCTGTTGTCTGTGTTTTCAGCGAACTCCAGACTCACATCGGCGCAAACTTCTGATGGATCAAGTGCTATGGAAGTCATCGCGCGACGCGCGAACCCATCGCCTTCTCCAGATGTCACATGCAGGCCCCACCCAGTCTATCGCGCTAGTTATAAGAGACCTAGCGCAAGATTGATATCCGATGGGACTGTCTAAATGCACTCGCATGTGTAGATGCACTCTGGAGTTTGTAGAGGTGAGGTTGCACCATGCGCATTGAGCAGAGAATATGTGCAGCCTAAGAGGGGTAACGATCGTGGGGGAGTGCATCTGGGAAGGCTATGTTGTGTGGCTGCACCAAAACCTACACGAACACCACTGGTGTCAACGCCATATCGCTGAACACAGGTAGCTCGGTTTCACGTGCTTAGAATCGGTTCATTTCGCCGTCTTTTTGAGACTGGAAGAGCTTGGAAAGAAGGATCATTCCCTTCCGGAGTACAATTTTGATGAGTGGTGCTGAAGTCGTGGCGATATGAGCAAAGGGAGATCGGGACGCGTGCACTCATCGCATCTCCTACTGCTCCCACTCTTAGTTCGTGGGTAAAGACAAGTCCTCTGAATTGTATATAGGGTTGTAAGTTGTTCACGAAAATCAGCTGTGTGACTTTACGCGGATCGTCCGCCACGTGCACAATTCCCAAGGCAACGGAAACTATTATAGCCGATGCCGCAATCAATAAATGGAGGTGGAAGCCCCACAAATCAGTTTAAGGAAGGGTTCGTAACGGCTGTACTAATCGTAGGAATACATACTTCTACTACTGATCTGCGAACTGTTGGCTTTGCGCTAGCAGGTAATGAAGACGGGGGCGGCGCTGTAGCTGATAGGCGGTTGGCTTACAAGTTGGGAAGTATGTACTTCCCACCGTTTGAAAGGGCTATAGACACTGTTGCTGTGGTTATCCACAGAGACGCAGTACTTAGGTAGTAACATGCGCGCTTCTCGACTTCGCATCCTCTTAGACTGCTGGCCCACACTTGCAATTTGCTATGATGTCTATTGTTCTCAATACCTAGAACGGTGAAGCTTCCCAATATGGATAAATTGAGAAATCAATAGTTTTTCGAGCCAGCTTCTCCTGGTTGGCTGTGATAACATGTACAGTGTGACTGTGAAAGCAAGGCTACTTACCTCTCAAAGGCGACAGATGGACGAGAAAAGCGCTTCGTTCACCATTCTATGATGCCACGTCGACCAATCCAAGGTGTGGAGGCTTGAACGTTGAGATTGTGTGTGTGGTGGCCAGAAAGGTTGCGACCGGCTGGCCCGCATCTGCATGCAGCTGTTGAGAGTTGGAGGCGTGTGTAGGAATGCAGCCACAACAACGATTGAATGTGTTCTCTACGTGCTATGAGCATAGCTGAACTTCCACATTCTGTCTCGCTCTTGACCTGATGTTGTTTACCTCCGGATCGTTCCTTCAAAATTACCCGTAGTTCTTAGGGCCCCATACCTACTCTTCCCCTCCAGCTACCGCTTGTCTTTCGCAGTAATAAGTACATCATCAGCTGCTCCGAACTGGCGCCTTCTCACACTGAGGACTCCAGAAATTGTGTTGTATATCTGCCTTGCGAGCGCAGCAACATGACTTTTCACAACGGGGCGGTACAGATCTCGCTCAGCCAAACCAGCTTACTGCAAATCATCACAACGCGGGGCTGTAGATGGTCCAGACCGTAGATGTTGTCGCCGAGGCGCAGTGCGAACGTTCTTGCTATGACGCATCGCCCATCCATGAGTTTGCCTGCTGCTAGTTCCTGTCAGAGACTTTGAGAACGGTCGCCCTCTTGCTGACACGCAAATTCAGCGCCCGACCCCATGCTCCATCCTCCAGGCGCCTGGGCATTGTATTCAGGCATTCGCTGTCAGGATGAGCAAGACTGGGGCGATATGCTCCAAAGTACTTTCCAAGTCGCTGCATAAGCCCATCTCATCCTCTCCATTATTCAAAGAACGTCACCTCACTTACGCTCGTCGTCTCTATACATCGCACAGGATACCAATCCACTCCGCATCCGTCCCGTAGACTTTTTGTTGCGTGCGTGTCAGCACTGCCCCTGTCAGAACTAGCTCGTGCCGCAGCGAAGTGAGGCAACCGACACTGTAACTGCATGCAGATATTGATGTGGTAGCGGAGCAAGTGTCGTCAGGTGCTGCTGTCGCGCCTGAGGCATCCCTTCATTGCTAGGATTTCTTGTCGGTCTCGATGTCATAGGAGACCATTCGTCATCGCGCACATCTGTGGTACCTTCCAGTCATCGTTGATTGTACGCAAGACACCTCTCCGCTCATGCAAAGTTTTCTTTGTTACTGGCTCTTGTCTAGGGTTACCCGCCTCCCAGGACGCTTAGCAGGTATTCCTGGGTACACAGCCTTCCATCCCATACCCCAAGCTTAAGATCTTGCGTCGCGCAAGACTGCCCCCCCCCCCCCCCCCCCCCCCCCTTCCCCCTTTTCCGACCAACGGAGTTGACCAAGAAGACAGTACATGTCAAGAAACTTATAATGGAATATGCAGATAGATCCGGTGGTCAATCTTGGGCAGACAATCTTGATGTACGCCAGCATTACGTTACGGAAATGAATGTGTTCGGCGCCATCGGCGGGTTTAAGGAGCTGCAATACGACCATGCACGACCAGAATTGGGATACCACGAAGCCGTCAAGGGTTTCCGAGTCTTGGGGTCAATGCCGCCCATGCCGCTCATGCCGAATTATGAGAATTACTGTGATGTCGACATCCAAAGTCTGGCGAAAGAATGGCAGTCCAGTACTACGAATACTAAGCCGAAGAATGCAGATTGGCAGCATACGGGAGGCCCATATCTAATGCTGTCTACAGAGGCCGATGGGTGTAATTCGACTCCCTGCGACCGACTAGTAGCATCGCACCATGGTAAACGATCGTGTTTGGGGCCCAGACTCAGAGGCGGATCGCGGGATCCGGTAGCATCTCAAGAATTGATGGAAGATAAGTCGATGTTGCAGCTTCATACAACGAGCCACAGTCAGCCACCCCCATCTCAACGCCGGCTGGGTGACTCGGCCAAATTCGTGCCGAGGCGACTATCTGGGAGGAGTACCGACTATGCAGCAACGTCTGCAGAGATAACCGTTGGGGTGTACCGCAACGACTTTCTCAAGTAAGTGACTGTTCGCCGCATGTAATGGGTGGCCGCTGAACTCGATACAGCGTATCAGATATACAGCAACTCCAGCATGATCTTCCCGTCCGTACGTCTGCATCACTCTCCCTATCAGCCACAGATACGAGTTGCGTGCCCTCAACTCCAGAGGAACGACTGTACTGCCCTGAGTTTGGTTGCCGTGCCAAGTTTAGAGGAACATATGCGAAGGGCAATCTTGCTCGACACCGGCGACTAAAGCATGGCACCCATCAAGGCCAAGAAGCGCGGGAATACATTTGCGAAGGATATGGGTGCTTAAAAAGCTACAAGCGCCAGGATGCACGTGTGAAGCATTATCGCAAGCAGCATCACCATCTCGCTCCTAGTCCAGTGCGGTCGCGTACGAAGTATCGGTCGGTGTGATAGTGCAACGGCAGGTGCATCAAGCTTTTTGCCGTAGCGGAAGAGCTGCATGCCCAATCGAACTGATATCCAAGTGATCATTAATGTCAGCATACCCTCGATGGTAGGTGCAACATGCATGGGTCTTTTCCTAGATCATCTCTTGTTAATGCATTATTTTGTCTTCTCAATTGTGGCCCTCGTTGTAACGACACACCTGCTGTATCAAAGCTTTGTTCGCTACGCTCCTAGATGTAAGCCCGTTTCGTTCGAAAGAATAATCGTGCCGTGAGTCCGTTTGGGCCGTCGATACACAGAAGATCCTCTAGGAGTTTGGCGTTATGATTTTATACGTTGAGTCGGAGGAGACAGAACGATGTCAGAGAAGATGTCGCAGGAGCGACGTAAGAGAAGATGACGACCATCAGGATTTGGCGACTAGTTGGTTTCGAAGGGAAGCTCAACATGGCGTCTCTATGGCTAATCATACCTGGCGCGGTGGTCTTGATGAAAGGAGGTCAGGACTGAAAAACTTGGGGGGCTAGGTGTCGGGGCCGCCTAGTTTTAGTGGCTCAGCGATATGTCCAGGGGTTTTGAGAGCCTTCGTCGACTCATCGAAAGGAAGCCTTACCAGCGTTCGGGTTGGCCATCAGCCTACTAGGGTCTTTTGACTCGTTCCGGTGCTAGATAGGAACGATGCGTTACAGAACGGTCTGCATTAGGGCGGTCGCTTGCTTCACAATCTGGAAGGTCGACGCTGATCGGCCGCTTGACAAGCTTCGGAAGCCGTATACAACGCGATCAAGTTGCGTAAATCGGCACGGTATAGCAGATGAAATTCTGGTCGGAGTCATTTCCATCGTTCCTTCTCAAATGAATGTCGTGTGTGGTGGCAGATAAGAAGGCAGAGTAGGTGTGGTGGTGGGAGAAAAGGATGAGGGGCGGCATGAGCGTCCGTAGAAACCTTCCATCGCGGCAACGATCTCTTCATTCTAAATCTCGTTCGCCACACTATTCCGTCAAATTCCGATGATGGTATATGTACAGCTTGTCGGCAACCTGGAAAGCGGAAAACGTTGACGACTGTCCACAGCCGCATCTTGGCTGTACATAGACCCTGACCTGAGAAGCTTACAATTCACGCACCGTAGTGCCGCGCTCGATTGTGCGATGCCATCAATGGCATCGTTGGCTGAGGCTAGTATGCATCAGCTTCACTTGCGTGCTGTATAAGCCTGTGCCACGTAGCTATGACCAGTAGCAACAGTCCAAGGCGTCCTACCTTCCAGGTGTGAGTGCAAATCTTCTCAATTGCTTTTTTGAGCAATGCTTAACCCTTATCGCTTACGTCTGATAGCAAAGTACACCCTAGTTCAGTATAAGTTATCGCCTCTTCGCGTACTAGGTTATAGTAGACTAGTAAGGGGTTTTATATATAATTAATTTTCCTTAAAATACTAAAACTAATATCTCTTATTACTTAGCTATCTCTTAATAAAGTTTAATAACTACTAGCTTATTAAAAAGTGCTTATTAAGCTTTATGATTTAGCTTATTTAGATTATTATTATTCTATATAGAGTAGTAAGTAAAAGGGTAGTATTTACTAAGACTAAAACTATAATATAAGAGGGCGAAGCTAAGTAAGGAGGACGTATACTTCTTAATATTGTAAGGGTGTTACAAGTAACACGAAGGATTCTCTCCTTGACGCGGAAGGTGGGTTGGAGGTCAACCACATCTACGTCAGAAGGTAACGATCACCGCGGGGCGGCGGTCACGTGATTGACATCCCGCCAAGGCCAGCCATCCGAGGGATGGCAGAACGCCTAAGGATGGCAGCCATTACGAACATCACTAACATCCTAGGGATGGCAGTAATGGCAAGGATGGCAAAGGACACGGCAACGAGGATATAAGGATGGAAGGGTTTCATTTATTACTCTCGTTGTGGTCAACTCAAATAGTTCATCTCTTACCCAGATTGTCAACTAGTTATTCTATTGCACATAGAATTGGATTGTCTTTACCTTTGGTTAACTTCGATAACTCTTTTCCACACGAATCGCCAGACAACCCGCACGGCTTACAGCTTTAGTCTATCTCGCCTTAGTACGGACCGAGCTTAGAGAAGTATAGCCTAACCCCGTGTAACACTTTGACCACCCACGGATTCAGTGGACGGATTAACCAACCGAACGCCCGATTAAGATTCAAGATGGCAGCTCAGGGAATCGCTCAAAACATGGCCCAGGGTCCGGGACCCTCCATGCCAGCACATCCGATGCAGGAAAACGACGAGATGCTCGAAGCATCCGACGCAGAGGACGAAGAGGACCCTAACATCAGGGAGCTGAAGAATCTTAGGCACCAGGCCCATGTCCAGGCACAGCAAATGGCCTCGATGATGGACATGATCAATCGGCTGTCGAATCAGCTGACGGCCACCCCCAACGAACGACCCGCTACGACAAGGAAACCCAAGATAGCGTCACCCGAGAAGTACGGTGGAGACCGGGAGAAACTACGAACGTTTCTCACGCACGCCGACCTGTACTGCGAGTACAACGAGGTACTCAACGACCAGGAAAAGATCCTCATGGCTAGTACATACATGAAGGATAAGGCCGCCAACTGGATGCAACCCTATGTAGACGACTACCTGCTAGATGTAGAACATAGAGGAACAAAGGCAGAAACAAGAGCCTTGTTTGCAGGTTGGACGGAGTTCAAACAGGAAATGGGACGCATCTTCGGAGAAGTAGACGCTAAGAACCAGGCCGAGAAGAAGATCACTCGCCTGAAGCAGACCACGTCGGTATCGGCATACATGGCGGAGTTCAAGCAACTACAAGCGCGGATCGATTGGGACGACGCGGCACTTCGAACGGTATTCGAAGCAGGCCTCAAGGAAAATGTCAAGGACGGCCTTGTACACCATGATAAGCCCGGAACACTGCACGCTTTAATCGAGTTAGCAACGCGCATCGATAATCGACTTTGGGAACGGAACGACCAGAAGAAATACTTCCGACCTAACATGGCCAACATGAAAAGGCAGCGCGGCAGATACGACAAGGATGGAGATGCCATCATGACCGGCAAG
Source organism: Alternaria panax (assembly GCA_019702505.1). NCBI lineage: Eukaryota > Fungi > Ascomycota > Dothideomycetes > Pleosporales > Pleosporaceae > Alternaria > Alternaria panax. The sequence goes on along the minus strand of JAANER010000008.1, from coordinate 1,516,867 downwards.
GTACAAGAAAAGGCCAAGGACAGAAACACCCGAGGAAAGAGACACGATGGTCTCTCCAAGGAAGAACGCCAGAGGCGTTACGATAAGAAGGCATGTCTCCGATGTGGTGAGGTTGGACACTTCGCCAGAGACTGCCCTACAGGCGAAGCCAAGCAAGCAGCTGTCAAGATCGGCATGATTAGACAAGGAACGCCTTACCCGGCTAAGATAGAGCCGGATGACGACCTAAGCGACCTAGACCTTTACGAGGAGGCGCGCTTAGAGGATAGCTACGAGATCGTCCCACGACCAAAACCGGCTAACGAGGTTCTCACCATGGACACCCCGAGGAAGTCCGACTGGAAAGTCAAGAGCACCGTCGTGCAGGAACGATTAGCTATGGACCAGTGTTGGGTATGCGGAGATATGACGCACCACGCCAACGACTGCACCATTCGGGATCGGATTATGATCACTGGCCCGAACGCCGAGACAGTTGGGTATGAGGCAATACACCAACAACCCTACTTCGACGACCCCATAGCTGAGGTCACAGACCAAGACGCTTACGAAGTAGAGGGCACGCCAGAACACAGAGAGCTGTGCTGGTACGACTGCAAGGTGGAGCGCAAGTTCCATAAGAGAGACAAGGAACTCAGCAGTAGGAAAGAAGACCACTGCTGTCACTTAAACATGTGGGCAGACGAATGTCGGGTAGACAACTGCCACCTCCACGAGCCAGAGAAGGTGGAGATCCACAACAGACTTCTATGGACTCAATGCAGAAATGGGTGCCCCTTTCATCGACAACAAATGGAGGATGCTAGGAGGGTAGACAACCCTCGTCACGGTACCCTATCATCGAAGATTTGTGAGGTAACAGATTGCACGATTCACGCGGCAAGGAAACAGGCACCGAAGCCACGAATCCAAAGGCCAGAATCGATCCCTCATCAGAACATTCACTGGAGTTTCTGTTATGACGACAGGTGTTTGATACACTACAGCTCAAAGAATGATACAGGCTACTTTCCTAGGTACAGGAAAGGTAAGCAGTCAAAAAACTAGGATGCCACCAGGGACAGGGTCACGCTGGTAAAGGCAGTCCTAAAACGACCCTCAAGAAGGTACAGGATACCGATAGTCGGCCAAAACAGTTGGTTGCGACTGTATCTGTACAAGGACACGAAGTCCAGGCGCTCGTAGACAGCGGGGCCGCACGAACTATACTCTCCTCACGGGCTGTGGAGAAGTACGAGATACCATACCGGATCAAGAGTAAACCGATCCCGATATTACTTGCCGACGAGAAACCTATGGAATATGGTAACGGCATGATACGGTTAGAGACCGAATTAACAAAGCTACGGATAGCAGGCATAGAGTGCCAGATGAATATCGACATTATGGACCTAGGAGAACTAGAGATGTTGATAGGTTATGACTGGCTAGAGGCCCATAACCCCGCCATCGACTGGCGAAAAGGAACGATGCTCAGAAGAGAACCTGCGCGCAAGGTTGCTGGAGTACGTCACGAGATACGCCCGACGAATCAGAGCTCACCCCGGGAAGGGAGATTCGGCAAGATCTCACCGCATAAGATCGCGAGAATCTATGCGAAGGACCCTCAGAGAGTAGGAGTCATATGGATAAGACGAGTCGCGACCACGAAGGAAGGACCCTTACCACTGGAGATACCACGAGAGTATCAAACCGACGAGTTCAGGGAACTCTTTGAAGAAAACGAGGCTACGGATCTAGCAGACCATCAGGATTGGGATCACGAGATCATCCTAGATGAAGGAGCTAAGTTAAGCCCAGGACCGATGTACCCTATAGCGCCCGAGCACGATGCCGAGCTGCGGGATTACATCCAGAAGAATCTGAAAAAGGGATTCATCCGACCGGGATCAGGCCCGATGGCCTCACCCATCTTGTTCGTAAAGAAGCCTAACGGGAAGTGGCGACTATGTGTCGACTACCGAAGGTTGAACAGCGTTACTCGGAAGAACCGATATCCCTTACCACTGATTACAGAGCTCATGGATCGACTCCAGGGAGCTAAGTGGTTCACGAAGTTCGATGTTCGGGAAGGATTTTACCGAATCAGGATCAAGGAAGGCCATGAATGGATGACAGCGTTCAAGACGAAATATGGACTGTTCGAGTATACGGTTATGCCGTTCGGGTTGACGAACGCGCCGGCAACCTTTCAATCAGTCATCAACAACGCCCTTCATGAGTACCTTGGGATCTTTGCTACAGCATACCTAGACGATGTACTAGTGTACTCTAGGGGATCGCTAGAAGAGCATGTCGAACACGTCAAGAAAGTGCTCAGGAAGCTTAGGGAATACAAGCTGTACCTGCAGCCAGGGAAGTGCGAATTCCATGTCAAGGAGACAGAATTCCTAGGCTTCATAGTATCTACAGAGGGAGTAAAGATGAACCCAAAGAAGATCTCGGCTGTACAGGAATGGCCAACCCCTAAAACAGTCAAGGATGTGCAGTCCTTTCTAGGATTCGCCAACTACTACCGGAAGTTCATTAAGGATTACTCGAAAATCACAGTACCCCTCTCAGAGATCACGAAGAAGAAAATAGGATTTAAATGGGATAAGGAACATCAAGACGCTTTTGATCAGATCAAGCAGATATTCCTCGAAGCACCCGTACTAGAGATGTACGACCCAAAACGAGAGACGCGAGTCGAGACCGACGCGTCAGATTATGCACTCGGAGCTGTATTGTCGCAGCAGTGCGCAGACAAGAAATGGAGACCGGTGTTCTACCATTCAAGGAAGTTCTCCGGAGCAGAACTTAACTACGATGTTCACGATAAGGAGCTACTAGGAGTAGTCGACGCCTTTGAACAGTGGGAAGTCTATTTGCTAGGACTACCACACCAGATCGAGGTTTTTACCGATCACCAGAACTTGGCAGGGTTCATGACAACGAAGAAACTCAACCGACGACAAGTCCGATGGGCTGAGATGCTAGCTCAGTTCGACTTCAAGATAACACACCACGCTGGAACGCTCAACGGAGCAGCGGACGCTCTAAGTAGGAGATCCGACTTACGCGAGGAAAGTCACAAGGAACCCCATGACGCCATGTTCAGAAAGATGCCAGACGGCAGTCTACGTTACAACCAGCCGGAACTGGCTAAGGTAGCCAAGGTGGCCGAGCAGGTAGAAACGCTACAACAGCAGTGGCAGCGGAAAGCAGACAGTTGGGAAGTAGACCACGAAAGCTCAAGCCACGATGACCTGTATAACGACATAAGGGAGTACCGAAGTATGACCGACATGGGACGGACATACGTACCCCCAGAAATGAGGAAGGACCTCATCAAGGAACTGCACGAGTCCCCGGAGTACGGGCATGCAGGTGTTGACGAAATGGTTAGGCGACTAAATAAGGTGTTTGCCATACCACGCTTGCGAGCGAAGGTGCAGGAAGTCCTAGGCAACTGTTTGGCATGTCATCAGAACAAGCCCAAGAGACATAAGCCCTATGGCCTGTTACAACCCTTACAGCCACCAACGAAACCATGGAGCAGCGTAACGATGGACTTCATAGTGAAGCTCCCGAAATCGTTAGAACCAGGATCCGGACGACTTTGCGATACCGTCCTAGTAATCATGTGTCGATTAACTAAGGGAGCGAAGTTCGTGCCTACGGAAGAGACCATTACGGCAGAAGAATGCGCGTACGAAGTCTCTAAGGCACTAATGTCAGAACACGGGATGCCTGAAGAGTTTATCACCGATCGTGACAAACTGTTTACGTCCAAGTATTGGGACACATTCCTGGCAAAATTAGGTGTGAAGAAGAAGCTATCGACTAGCTTCCACCCTGAAACAGACGGCCAGACGGAACGAACGAACCAGACACTGGAACAGTATCTGAGGATGTACGCCAACAAGCTGCAAGACAACTGGGTTGAACTCTTGCCGACAGCACAACTGGCCTACAATAGCTCGAAGTCGGCGACTACGAAGCACTCGCCACACTACGCGAACTACGGATATGAGCCGGTTGCTCATCGAGATCCGAAGGATATAGAAAGTATCGCAGTAGGTGCAGACGATAAAGCCCGCTTAATGCGAGAGCTGCACGAAGAATTGAGCAAGAACATCGCTCACAGGAACCTCACGTCGGCCAGAGCGGCGAATAAGCATAGGATTGAGGGACCAACCTTTAAGAAGGGGGACAAAGTTTTCCTGTCACGACAGAACTTGAAAACTAAGCGACCAAGCAAGAAACTGGATAACCTCCGAGTAGGACCGTTCGAAATCCTAGAGGAAATAGGCACAGTAAACTACAAACTCCAACTGCCACCAGGCATGCGCGTCCACCCTGTCTTTCACAAAAAACTCCTGGAAAGAGCACCTCCAGATGCCGAGCTAGCAACGGACATAGAGCTCGAAGACGACGAGTACGAGGTCGAAGAAATCAGGGACCTACAGAAAGTCGGTCGTCAGTGGAAATACTTGGTCAAGTGGCAAGGACGGCCAGAGAGCCAGAACACTTGGGAACCAAAAGAAAATTTGACGAACTGCAAGTCACAGGTACTTGAGTACCACCGGAAACACCCAGGGAAGAAAGGACCGGATCCTCGAGGAAGGAAGAATAATCAAAAGAAGGATCGAAAGAAGCGTCAGCCTGTAACCAGCCCAAGTCAGTCGACGGTCCGGGTAGCGATGGTTCAGTTGTCGGAAAGTCCGTACCAGGGGCAGAATTCCCCTCGGCTTGCTCTTTCGCCCGATCCAACTCCTTCAGCACAGCGAGATCGCGACGAGCATACGAATGCTCCTGCGCCTCAGCCTCTAGAAGCTCCACTCTGCTCTGCGCAAGCTGCGCCTCCAGCCGAGCTATCTCCAGACGCCTCCGGCGTTTCTCCTGCTGAACCTTTTCCCAATCCTCATCAGACACAAAAAGGCTACACTCCGCCTTTACCGCAATACAACCAGCACATTGCCCTGACGCTGTGTCAACAAAACAGCGAAGACCCTTCTCCGCACAACGAGTGCACTTCGCGACCATCTCGAGACGATGACTCTCTATTTTTGAAGCACGAGCGCGACGCTCGTCCGTTGAAGTGTGTTTTCGGTTGCGACGGGAAGACTGAACCTTGGGCATGGTTAGGAAGACGCGAAGGCAAACGAGCGTATGACACGACGGGCATACCGAGGCCTTATATGCAGCCAGCGATTCAACACGCGGCACGGGAAAACGATATTCCAGGGTATCGGGACGATACACCTAAGAGGGGGGATAATGTTACAAGTAACACGAAGGATTCTCTCCTTGACGCGGAAGGTGGGTTGGAGGTCAACCACATCTACGTCAGAAGGTAACGATCACCGCGGGGCGGCGGTCACGTGATTGACATCCCGCCAAGGCCAGCCATCCGAGGGATGGCAGAACGCCTAAGGATGGCAGCCATTACGAACATCACTAACATCCTAGGGATGGCAGTAATGGCAAGGATGGCAAAGGACACGGCAACGAGGATATAAGGATGGAAGGGTTTCATTTATTACTCTCGTTGTGGTCAACTCAAATAGTTCATCTCTTACCCAGATTGTCAACTAGTTATTCTATTGCACATAGAATTGGATTGTCTTTACCTTTGGTTAACTTCGATAACTCTTTTCCACACGAATCGCCAGACAACCCGCACGGCTTACAGCTTTAGTCTATCTCGCCTTAGTACGGACCGAGCTTAGAGAAGTATAGCCTAACCCCGTGTAACAAAGGGGCTGCGCTTAGGGAGCTATTACACTAGTATATAGGAGTTATATTTAATAGAGAAGAGAACTATAAGTAGCTAGGGTTCTAAAGGTTATTTAGAGGGCGGCAGCTTAGGATAACCTTATACTAATAGCGCTAGTATAAACGCTAGGTGCTTATAGAGCACCTAGGGTTTATAGGCCGTGCGCCTCGCGTATAAGACCGAGATATTATTAAGAAACTAACTAATTAGGCTTCGGCCTATTACAAAAGTATCTACTTCTCTTACTTACGCCTTAGCCTTAGAACTTATTCTTAACCTACTGTTACACGGGGTTAGGCTATACTTCTCTAGGCTCGGTCCGTACTAAGGCGAGGTAGACTAAAGCGGTAGTCCGTGAGGTAGCGTATGGAATGATCAGGTGGAAAAGAGTTATCGTTGTAACCAAAAGAATAACGATACCAATTCTATAAACGATAGAATAACTAGTTGACAATCTGTGTAAGAGATGAACTATTTGAGTTGACCACAACGAGAGTAATAATGAAACCTTTCCATCCTTATATCCTCGTTGCTGTGTCCTTTGCCATCACTGCCATTACAACCTAAACCTTGCCTTGCCTGATGTTCCTGATGGCAGCCATCACTCAGATGTTGCCGTCACATATTAGCGCCTGATGGTTGGTCTTGGCGTGATGTCAATCACGTGATCTAGCGCGCCCCGCGTTGATCATTTACCTTCTGACGTGGACGTGGTTGACCTCTAACCCACCTTCCGCGTCAAGGAGAGAATCCTTCGTGTTACTTGTAACATATAGTTACTCTCTACTATTCTATTATAGTATAAAGTAAATACTATTACCTATAACTATTAGGACGTAGCTCTACACTACTACGCTATGCAACTAAAAAGGTACGTATAATTAGTAAACTTACTGATTATAGTGCCGGATAGTATATATCGTTAGCCTCCGGCCTAACAATAACTACCCCTTACAAAAACACTATATAAGGCTTTAGCTTACTAAGCTACTTATAAAGTAGCTTTATTTACTTACTATTATATAGAAGATAATAGTAATTAAAAGAAACCAAATTACAGAGCTTAATAAGTACTTTCTAATAAGCTAGTAGTTATTAAACTTTATTAAGAGATAGCTAAGTAATAAAAGAATTTGATTATAGTATTTTAAGGAAAATTAGTTATTATATAAAACCCCTTACTAGTCTACTATACCTAGATCTAGTACAGCTGCACTTCCTTAGTGGTGTATAGGATCTGACAGCTAACATCATAATGCACGACGTGGCTTCTGTTAGCACTCATGCATCCGATCAGCCCAGCCTTGAAGCATGCAGGAACTATTGTTGTTCCCGGGATCCATAGGTCTAGTTCCAGAATGACTTGCAGGGATGAATGAGGCAGCATCGGGATCGGATGCATTGCTAGTCCAAGGAGACCCGTCACTCCAATCGAGAGATTTAAGATCAACGCCTTACATCTGCCTCATTTTACTTGTTGTGTATCTGTTCACACATGCGCACTCTACTATAGGCTTCAAGATACTTTCAGGAAGTCCGAAATAGATTTTCAAGGTTGCTGAATTGGCGCCGATCCAGCTACTGTCCTAGGCACCGAACAAAAGCCATCGTCACGCTTGAGCTCCAGCTGTTAGTCTGATGCGTACTGAACACTTCTGTTAGGTTGTTAGGGATGTACAGCATCTCGTCAAGACAAGGGTGCCATTCGGGTCAAGTCGATGGAGAACTGGATTTGCGAGGAAAGCTCGGCTTACAAGACGCGCCTTCCCCAGCCCAATGGAGAGCATTAGGGATAGTTTCGACCGCAACCAGCAATCGAATATCGCATCTTGGGTATTAGACACAACACAGTGTCGTTGAATGATCGAAGAGGACGCTATCCGGGCTCAAGATTCATGGGTGCATGTTTGTAGTATCTCTCCCTACCAGTGAACCATGTGCGACAGCACTATGCCATGTTAAAGTGTGGTGTACGGCGATTGGTAGCTGTCAGGTCGGAAATCCGCACCGTTGTTATGTGGATCTTGAACTTTTACTCCAACATCGTGTCATGCGGTCCTGCCTAGCTGCCTAAGGTGTCAGCTGGCACGCAGCAGAGCACTAAGCTAAACCGACTGGCTTGACAACTGTGAAGCGGAATGGAAAGTGGAAAACTGAGAAATCACATTTCGGGCATCATGAGTGCTAAATTTGGATTGAACATGACACGCTACCTGGAAGGTGACCAATACCCAACGTACCAGAGAAAGGGCTGTAAGGTCGAGCTGGAAAAATGATGTGTAGACTTCACCAATTGAATCTTTGTGTAGTATCGACGAGTCTTCTGCGTGACGTGTTGACAGCAGAGACATCTAAAACCTAAACATTGCTTTCTCATGGTATATGGTAATCTCAAAGCCTGCATTGTGCATGCATGCCTAGGTAGACATGCAGGTTTGCAATCATCATCCAGCGCATCAAAAGCGATCACCAATTTATGAAGAACCAAATCGAGTTTTTGATAGTTAAATCAAGAATTCGTTTAACTCTCGATTTTCGTAGCCATCTCGGACTGGCCGAGTGTCAGGAGCTAACAATGTCAGGATTTTCCTCCCTGCCTACACCGCCACACTGGTGGCGTAACGCTTTCGTTAAACACCACCACGACCACTAATATGTAGATGCTCTCGTAATTTGGTTTCGAATTACGCATCTGATTACGAAGTGAATTGCCACTGGAGAAGGAGGCAAATTTCGTTAACAGGCGCATGACCATGCGTCTCAGCGTTTGCCATCAGCGCCCATCAGCTCAGCCAGAACATGACAGCTGCGAACACGTAAAGGGGCTCAGCTGGCACCGTAGGTGATAATTGATCACACACACCCAAGCCATGACAGGTATGTGATCTGCGCACGAGTTCAAGGGTCCTCTATCAATACATCCAAGGTCGCTAATAACCCGACCTCCGCCTCCGCGCATACTTCGCCTGCCTGGATATATAGCAATATTCGTGGCGACTCTTTGAAGACACCTCTTTGGAACAGACCTGCCTGGAATCGAGAGAGCCTGGAAGCTATGACTGAAGCACAACCAGTAGTCCCAGTATGGCCAAGATGTAGGCATAGGCCTCCATTGGACTTTACTGGCGTAAAGACGAGAACTGAGGACATAAGAGGGTAGAGTAGCGGAACGGGTAAAACTAGGCAGCACTGCGGCCTCTGGATGTCCATGGATGACCTGCTTATTGAGACCGGTCGCCTGATGCTTTACACCAATCCAGGAAGCCGGCTCTGATAGTCTCCTGTCGGGCTCTGGAGGTACAGATAGCTAGCCGTCTGCCTGAAAAGTGTTACGGACCTGCGGGCAAAAACAACAACACGTAAGCTAACATTCGCGAGACAGGAACTTGTCGACTTTCACATACCTCTACTTTCGCCTCACTTGGAGAGATCGACGCTCGGGCTTTATCCCCCCCAAATACCGAGTTATGAAGATGCGAGTGGCCTGTGGTATCCTTGTCGTACGAGAGGCACTCGTCCGTTTGCGAACTGCCGTCGTAATGGCATCGCGTCTCATCAAGGCCTGTCAGCCGGAAGCCTATTTTGCGCAATCGGCATCGCGGCCGGAATGATCCTCAAACATCTTGGAAGTTGGCGGGTGGCCTGGCTGTATTGGCCAGCGCACGCGGCTGTCGACATGGAGCCTGTCGCATCTTATTGTAATGCCGGAGGGACGCCCGTTGCCAGGTTGGCCAGGGACGTGTCGTGGAACAGTTGTACTGTGGGTCGGCCCCGGCTTTGCTCCGTCCCTTAAGCCAACGCCTGGTAGCACACGGCCTCGGGCTGTTCTTCCTCATCGACCCCAGCGCCCTCAACGTCCTCAACGATACCGCTTCATCGACACCATCGCCCTTCGGATTGACTGCAGCCACTGGGCATTCTTGCTTTGTCCTCATGCGCGATTGCGGCAAGGCAACTGCTGCCTGGGTGAGGGCGTGTGGTGGGCCTCTTCCCAAGGGGGTAACGACACAGCCCGCCAACACGACGCTTCCTCAACCACGTCCCGTCGATACATACAACACCACCAAGACTATGTTTTGCAAACGTATCCGAACACCAGTATAAGAAATGAGAGAGATGGGTCCGTATAAGAAATGAGTGTGCGTGGTGTTCGGTTCGTCCATGTGTGGGAACATGTGAAAGAGCGCCAACAAATTGTGCTGAACGTCGTGCAGACGTGATTGCTTACAACAAGAGAAAAATGCGTAGCGCTGCATGCCATCAGGTACGAAGTCCCTGCGACATGTTGGACAACCACCGGTAGCAAGATGAGCGTTACGAAGAACATCGAAATGGGAAATAAGAGATAGTCTTGGTGAAGCTGTTACTGGCAAGAGTGCTGTGAGTACGGACGCCTTGGGCTGAGGTTCAATCGGCGCCGCTGGCTAGGAAGTTGGGATCCCGCTCACGGTTTGCGTGCCTTGTCTGAGGCCGAGCATGATACTGACTAGCAAGTTGTGGATGCCATTTTCGGTAGTGTTTCAACCTAGCGTCCTGCCTACGGAACACTCTGTCGCACGAAGCTCCTCCGCAGATGTATACTTTGGGGCCGCTGTGCTTGAGTCTCTTATGCCGAGCTAAATTCCCCTTTCGATGAAATCCACTGAAGACACTGTCGCAGTCTCCAACATCACAATGGATTTCGGGCGGCCCTGCAAGCGACGAAGCATCTGATGCACAAGAGCCCTTGTCCGATATACTTTTTATCCTAGGCGACAAGTGGGTCTCATCATATGTTTCCCACCTTATGAAGTCAGCGATACGCCATGATACCAGGACGATATTTTCACTTACCCGGTCTCTGATACGCCAGTACCTATAGCAATGTTTGGTAGCCCAACTGGCGGGGTCGCATGTCGTAGGGTAAAATCCAAGTATGATACTGTCCCCAGAGGCATTTGGAAGTTGGGATTCCCAGGCTCAGGCCGCACAGTCATCATGCTCTCGTTCATACCGCTGTTATCAAGGTCGAATGAGGAGTTGTGCGTCAGTGAGTCATCAACAATCCTAGGACTTGAGCTCGAGTGGTCATATTCGAATGTCGAGGGGGTGGTATCCGAGGTCCTACTGTCGTATGCCTCTCGGCTGATGTGGTCTTGTTGGGCTGTGATCAACATCTCGTTAGGTACGTAGCCTGACCATGGCTCTGGTTGAGCGTCTGTCTTCATCCCATTCATTTCGTTCATGAAAGATTCGATGTCGGAGGTCTCAGGACATCCAGCGTCTTGAGCTGGAAGAGCCGGAGACATGCCAGAAAGATAGTAAGGGTACTTTACGTTCGACATGGTTCGGTGTGCTGTGGTAGGGACTGAGAGCAAAGACATGTCGAAGCCAACTGTTTGGTCTTGCGAGCTGTGCTCGGGAGCATGCGGACTTCGCGGCGGAGGTTGGAGGTGAGATGCGGTGTATCCCGAGAGTTCGATGAGGTTTTCCGTTTGGTATGACTCGTCTTGCCAGCTTCGACTGGGTTGCGCCTCCAGGGTGTATACACTAGAAGCCATATACTGCGACTGAGCACTCCACAACCCTTGATCATGGGTTGCTGGCTCGTTGTAGGACGGGTGTGTGGCTTGTTGCCATATGGTTTGCGACATGTCCTGGTTGTGGTTGAAACATCCCATGTCCGCTCCATCTCCCTCAACCAGGGCCTGTCTGGTTCTCTGTGGGTTCCATTCAGGAGAAGTGGAGACCGCTTCATTCAGTTCCTGTTGGCTGTCGTACATGCTGGAACTCGGCAGACTCCCGTCGCCACTAGGGTACTGGGAGTACTGCGACTGACAGTTGTCCTGCTGAGCCCTACCCATCCCGGAGCCAAACTGCATTTGGCGCGTTTGATGTTCTCTGACTCGCTTTGTTCCCCGACTGCGTATCACTTTGACTTTGGATCTGGCTTTTCGAATCAAAAGACTGATTGTTCCCCCAGAATCTGGTGGCAGTGTAGAAGGTATCCGAGGGATATCAGGACCTCGACAGGCGCGGCGATGACAAGAGTCCTCGAGGGGGAAACGACCTCGGGATGCGATGCTAGATTTGATGCAAGTATAGATGGGAGTGCTGCTTTGCCCGGTGGCAGGGAGCGGAAGGCGGAAGGCGCAGGTGAAAGAAGAGAAGGAGGTGGTGTGTGTTCGAGTGAAGATACGGGGTCGGCTAGTAAGAGGCGGACTTGACTTTGTTTGAGGTTTTGATGCTGGACTGTGGTGTGGTAGCCTTGTGTAGGCACTGGATTTTCTGTGGATTTGTTCTAGGACAACTGCGAATAGATGGAGTGGAAGACGGCCTCGGCAAGAGCTGGTGTCGTGAACAGTAAACACAACGTGAGCGAAGTGGAACTTCTCAAGACGATGCGTCGTCGCTGTGCTGCAGGGAACGATCGGTTCTGCAGCAGGTTGGTGTGGCTAGCCCTGTCAGATGCATGTGCCAGGCTGGAACTCTGCCTGCGGAGGCAAGGATCGAGATACACGGTTGAGGAGGAAGAGAGAGAAGAGGAGGGAACGGCGGTGGAAGGATATTGGTGTTAGCACGCTGTGCTACGTTTGTATGGGCCGGGCACCTGGGCTGGCTTGAGGGACCAGACGCAGCCAGCGGGACTACACAGCTAGTACAACGCCAGAAACAGCCCCAGGACGTGGAGGGCGTATTGTTACCGTATCAAAAGCTGGAAGAGTACTCGACGGATTAGGGTTGTGCTCAAGAGGTTTGGTGATCGGCCATGCACCCGGCCTGTCTCCAACAGCTGGAGGCGAGCTACGCTGGCCGTCTGCCTATTGCCTGCTTTGCTCCTCGCATAACGATATGACGGACCGCGCTGCACCAGCATGTCTACACTCTTGGCACTGTAGACCCAAGCTATCGCGACAAGCAGACTACAAGGAGACCGGTCTGTGGCATCGGGTGGCTGTGCAAGTCGGGAAATTTCGTCGCATAAGATTGCATGCGGTGATCATTCGTGCCACGTACGGCTACTCGAGCAAAGAATGACAAGAGCCGCGAGAGTAAGGCGGCTGAGGCGCAGAAGCCCTGACGAAATCAAAGGCCCGGACTAGCAGAGGATTCAGAGAAAACAAGAGCCACTACGAACGGACACTCGGCGCCTTTTAATCGGAATCAGCTTCCTTTACACTATCTACCGCTCACGGGTGCATTGGTTGCAGATACGCATGAAAGCCTGGTGGCTTTCTGCACATTGCTTTGCGTCTATGTACCTTCACGCACGCGTGGTGGGGTAGCACGTTGACTTGCATACTCTTAGGAACGCCTACCAGATCAGGCGCGAGCTTAATCCAATCCTGGATAATCAAAGCGTGGGTCGTTGCATCTTCACTCGACGAGCAGTATCAATACTAGATACATTCCCTTGTCACGTCGAAAATTGGCATCGCACCAAGCACCTCGTACATTAGGTTGAGCATACCCCAATCCTACCACAGCGTGGCGGCGCTGGTGGTTGACAGCTGAGCCATCACTAATGGGATCGTTTCCAAGAATGCACGTAGTTGGCAGAGATTCGACCTTCATCTTTCAATCTGTTGTAAAATAACGGGGATTCGGTTCGATCTGGCCAATTACTCTAAACGTCACGTCTCTGTCTCGCGCGCGTGTGCAGCCGACTGGCCGTAAGCTTGATGGATCCCTTTCAGCCGCATCTTTGATCTGCAGCATACTCTCCGTGGGTTGAAGCAAAGTGACTGGTATCTAGATTTAATGCGTCTCATCAGCTTCGGCGACAGAAACCATCAGAGCACCTGCGCCGTAGATAACGAGGGCCATGCTTCGAGATGGCTAATCGCTGGGGAGTGATTAGTATGCCGGTTGAATGCAGCCGCTCCACTTGGCCCCACACGACCTCGGGAACCTGCACTTTTCTAAGCACGCAAGCACACATCCTGCCGCGTTGTCTCCTGATTGGAAAAAAGCAAACTGAGGGATGGCTTTCACCCAAAGCTGCCACATTTGAGCAGCCGAGAACGCATGCGCAAACACGATCCAGGAACTGGTAGCCAAGCCACCCGTCATCTTAGGTTGACATGCCGTCACTTCACCCCACAGGCAGCTGGTGTGAAGCATGGTGGGCGCACGATGCGATTTAGCTCCGACTCCACACTCCACAACGTTTCTGACAGCGGCGGCCCAGGCAGCTTGCCGTATCATACAGTACAACCTGAGATCATGACTTAGAGGAGCAGCTCCTCAAGCCCAAGCTTTCCAGTTGCCTATTACTTCGATTCTCCGGCACAATACCGATTTCGACCTGGCCAGGGTCTCGGAAGCTAGCCGGAGTCCTTCGAATCCTACGAAATAAGACCTCATAGGCGTGCTTCTCCGTCGACCTACAAACTACGTTGTTTGCTGTCCCCCCAGTTCCAGATCCAGGGATGGCACCCGGACAAGCTGGCCAGTATACAGTTCTCGTTGCGCCTCACCGACGACGCCATATCGAAAGAATTGGGACACGCTCCGGAAATTATCATCATCCCACGTAGATTTTGACCGCCGTCCAAGAGTGGGTGGTGGATCGAAGATCCCACTGCTCGTGTGCTAGAAATTAGCACTCGTTGCAGAATGTGTCTACCGATGTTACATTCTACTAGTAGCATCCACGCCACGTTTGACTACGCTTCTTCAGTAACCAGCACTGCCCTACAACACTGGGCCAGGGGAATACCCTTGATCCAAGAGGCTGACACAAGGCTTATTCCTGCTATTGCCGAGGAAAATGTCCACGCCATACTTTGTGCAAGACTTTCCGTTAGGCGGTCTACAACGTCCGCCATAGTAAATGCCCTACCGTAGTGAGTACAAGCCAAGCATCCGGCTGCAAAGCGCCCAAATCGCGATTTTAGAAAGCATCACCAGCCTAACAATAATAGGCTCGGTGGCTATCATACCTGTTAGTTCACTTTTACGACGATACAGTATACATTACACCTGTCCACAGAACCGACCATCCGTCATCTCTGACCCGGCTAGAGCATTGTGGACTAGATGTCAGGCCATTTAAGCTCAGAGCACGTGAAAGGCCTAAACGATATCAGATACGATCACAGTCCGTTACCTGTCAATGCGCGACCAATAGCATGCATGTGCTTAGCAATGTAAGCCCTTCCAAACCCTGACCGCATAAGACGGCAAGTCGCGATAAGAGGTAGCAGAGCCGCATTCTACTGCGCCAACTGTATTGCATAAAGTCATCTTAGAAAGGATCAGCGGGCTTCACTGGAGTCCAAGGCTAAAATCGTCGACACGTGGACGCAGGTATTTAACCTGGTCAGGGCGTTGTCTTGCTTGGTCACGAGTCGAACAACGCAAGCAGCCACACTGCGATGCCACCGGACGAATGAAACGCTAAACCGAGCCATCATAGTACCGTCTACTATCGCAGCCTAAACCGTGCTGGTCAACACGCAGAGCCGCATCAAGATGAGTCACTCTCCGAGCCAGCCGACTAGGATTTGGCTAAAATACAGAAGACTGGGTATTGGAGGCCTATCATACGCCTTATCGGCACGGCAGGCCGTCGCGTCATACTTACCGGAGCGATGATTGGTGGAACCTCTTCTGTGGTATCACATATGTATCAACCCATGATATTGAAAGATACGCGTATCTGCTAAAACTATTAAGAGCGCTCCAGCGCAGTAAGAGAACGACCAGTGCGGCCGAGGGAAAGAGAAGAGAAGAAGCCGCAAGCAGCCACCTGTACCACCAGGGTGTGGGGAATACCAGCTTCCGATCTGCACTACGGCGCATTGATCGCCGTAGTCGACCATAACCGTTGTGCCAGCCGCGACTACTTTGCTCGCTTCCTGGGCTTTGCATCAAGGATGTGATGTTTTTCCCACTCGTGTTTACGGGTGGCATCTGCACGATTGTACGCTTTCTTGCAGACGCGGCACTCTCCCCCCAAGACAACCGCCTGTGGATTGTGGAAAGCGATGATGTGTCTTCGCAAATTGCCTTTCCCATATCTGTCTTCAAGTCAATACCTATGCACGAACAAGATGCGGAGAAGTGAGGCGTACTTGCCACTGAACGTTCTGTCGCATTGGTCACATCGCTTTAGCGGATGATCTATCCCATCTGCTTTCGACTCCATATAGAACTCAGAACCTTGACGGTCATGCAGCTTGATATGGTTGAGCGATAATAATCGACTCTCATAGAAGTGGCTTGCATGTTGCGAAGACTCCGGTTGGGTTGCGATGAACTCCGTGAGTCTGGCTTCCTCACTTCCAGCCGTTTCTCGTCCGTACCCGTCACGATATTGCCAGCCCAGATCATCGCTGTATTCATAATCACCCAAGGGAATGTTTGTGGTGTCGTGCCACTGCGTCTGAAGCTGGAGCAAAGATCCAGCCCATGTGCAAAATGTGTGGTTGTTGGGGATGTATGATCCATGACTTGCAGACGTAAGCGGTGCCGTAAAGGGCAGACAACTACTTTGGCGAACATCGAGGCGTTGAGCGTGTGACTGTTGTTCAACCTCTTGGAAAGGCTCCACTGGGTTTACTCCCAACGACTTCGGAAGGCTGGCGTGAGAGGCGTAGCTACAGTCTATGCCGACTGGCTGCAATCTCGCCCAAGAGCTGTCGTACGGCGAAATACTACCAAGGAGCGATACGGTGCCAGCTGCGAGATTCCCATCTTGGTGAAGCTGGGTGGCGTAGTCGCTATCGACATCGGGTGTGACTGGTGATACGGGAGAGGGCTTATGTGATTGTCCGCTGCTGGCCATACTGGGTACTGACTCGAAGTTCTCCGGGGTGTCCAGATCCCAGGATAGTCTTGGCGCCTCGGCAAACGTGGGCTGCTGTAGCACCATGGGATCGGCGGTTGCATTGCCCTTGTCGGTGCTGCTTGTGTATGAATACGATACTTGGCCTAATCCAAAACCGAGGGTGTGGTCCTCGGTTTGCTCCACAGGACTCTCCAGCTCAGTAAGCCCGTGATGTCCTTCAAGTTCCTGAAAGTGCATGTGCTGATCAGGAAGTTCATGAACTGGCCAGGCAGGAAGCTCTTCTATTTGGCGACATTGGTAGGGCGGAGGAGACTCGTCGTAGGTAACAGTCGTATACCGTTGAGGATCCATTCGGTCGGTTCGTCTTGACAACCGGCAGACCTTTCGAAGGAAGTTTCGACACTTGAAGATTGGTGAACCGTTGCTAGGAGACCAGTCTTCTTCGGCTGAATCTTCTGGGTGCCACGCAACCGCTGAGCTCTTGGTATTGTTGACTGAAATCGCGAATGCTTGGTTGCAAAAAGTGCATAGACCAGCGCTGGGCCCTGTGGTCTCTTCGACAAGACTTTTCCGAGTGGTCGAAATGCTGTAGGTCAATCAGTAAAATGCGCCCCAGTCGCACCAGTACCATGGACGGAATCTCAACTCACGTACGTGATGTTCCAGCGACGCTTGGTCTCGAAGTGAATCAGCATCTTCAGAGTGCGGGGACAATCTCGAATTATGTGGTGACAAGCCCTTGCAACGCTGAAGGACCTTATCAACCACAGATGTCTGTGCAATAACCAGACGTCATGGCTAGTGGTGGATACGTAAGTTTTTGGAGGACTGCGCTGGCTGGCAACAGGACTGCGTGTTTTCAATCGATGGTGCGGCGAGTAACTGCATCATGGAGAGCTGTAAGTCAGCGGAAGGACTCTTTTGGAGCCCAATACGCCATGTTGCTGGCAACAGTCTTGACCGTGAAAGCTCAAAAGCAGGCAAAAGGTGGACGAGGACTTGGCATTGCACTAAACAGCCCTGAATTGCAATGTATAGGCGTGAGCGTATAAGGTTTTCCAGGAAACACCAAACATGGGGCGGAAAAAGTGGATACAGGTAGATCGACCATCTATTCTTGTTGCCTTAGGCCTCGGATGTCCCGTGCTATCGAATGGGCGATAGCTCATTGAGCACGTTGACATGCATGGGCATGCCAGACAAGCAGGCGACGACCTGGCCAATGTGAAGATGTGGTTTGTCGATCGGGTCGGACATGGGATTTGTCTACACTGTGTTCCAGAACGGGCATCGGAACCGTATGCGCCGCTAAAGTCCTAAAAGTCCTAAACTGAAGCGGAGCTATTCCTAGACACCGGCGGGAGCGACAGAGCCTGCATCTCGAAAATGGGGTTTGACTACTTCGCCATGTTGCTCGCGGACGATGCCGAGAGTCCAGGAGGAATATGCTTTGACGCGAGTGATCTTTCGTGGCGGGTGTGGGGGTCGGCTACTCATCGAAAGCGGTTTGGAAAAGATGCGGCTCTATTCAGTGTGGGTACAAACACAACGAGTATCTTTTCAAACTTCGAAAGCGCAACCTTCTTTGCGAGAAGTGAGAGGCATAGCTTCAGCTATATCCTCTGCTTCGCCTTCGCAATTGCTGTTTCCGAAGAACACAGCCGCAGGGGCCAAAAGATGTGGACCTCAAAGAGCGTACCAAATGTGCCTTGGAGTTCGCCTTGAGGGGAGGCTGAGCAAAATGGTAGATGCTGTTGCTAGCGACCGGTGAGATGATCTAGGTGTGGATGCCCTCGGCAGAAACCAATGGCCTCAAAAGATTACAGAGATTGGGAATCGGTGCTATGAGCCCGTAGTCACATTTCAAAGCCGTACGTTAGAGGTCAAACCATTCGCTGTCTTTCCATGTCGCTTGCCATAGCTAGGGCTACTTGGGCATAGTTGTCAGTCGTTGTAGCGGCGTTTCAGGACAACTCGGCTCGTCAAGAAGCTACATACTGCCCTCAACATCAAGCAAGGGCGGTCGCGATAAAGGCCGGTGTTCGCTGTCCTCAAATCAGCTAGAGGGACGGCGCGCGGCACGAAAATCCCCCCCTCAGCACCTGCGAAGCTGCCCGTTCTCTTGCAGGACGACTCGGCTAAATCGAGCTCCAGCTCTAACGCCATCAAGAAAATGCCCAGGCATCGTCTTATGTTCGCCACGAGCAGCGTCCATTGCCGCGGACTAGACAGCTTAGCGGCAGGCCCACCGTGACGCATGGGGTCCTCCAGATGAAAGAGAGAAGTGAAGCGAACATCGCAAAAGATGCCAGAATCAGAAATATGGCTTCGCAAGAACTCTCAGACGTTCGCTCAGGGTATCAGGTCGCACGACTATCATCTTTTCCCCGCTTTTGACGCGCGCGCTAATGCGAGATCTGTTCGCGCTAATCGGCCGGGTGACATGACACCTCCCACCTGGGCAATCCGTACGACTGTGCGACCAGCCATTACGCCTGACATGTCGGAAATCACCGATACGCTCAGCGATAAGCCTGCAAGAACGCCGGACGTGCTTATTAGGCCGGTGCGATGGCCATAGTGACCCATCCGTGAGTCCGTGCCATCGACCTGGATACGGGGTCTGCCTGACGTGCAACATTGTGACAGCCATGACCCTGCTGGCTGGCAACCCAGGACCGAGCTGCAGGGAACAGAACTCGGCGCATACGTCCCGCTCTGGTGAGTTTACTCCCACCACGTTAGCTACGTCGCAGCATCCGCTGTGCCTTCCATAAGCCCCGCCCGCGGCCTTGCATCAGGTGCCAATATCAGGACAATTTTCACACACGTTGTAAGTATTGCCTGATATTAAGCGCCCATGAGGGTTGCATCCGCCGCGCGTACTCAGGTCCTTGGTGCAAGCATCTGTTGCCTGTCAGCCTCAGAGCCGCATCGGAAACTTCGTCGGGCGTACATTTGTGCTCTTTGCCTTGCCGGCTGGATGGCATGCCTCCGTCTTGGCCCCTGCCGGCATCATACTGCACTTTGCCATGTCAAGCAACAATCATCTCATGGTTCCCCAATTGATACAGGTAATGTATGTTGAACGCCAAATAGTACGCCTGCTGCTCCGACTGCACATGGTCATGCCGGGACTCAGTACAGTAAAACTTGCAGCACAACAGCCACGACCCAGGACAATGGCATGCATCCCAGGAAATCTAGATCTTCCTGGCCAAATGACATGCTTTCGAAGCAAAAGCCGGATGACCTGAGGAAGTTTCCTTCTTCTCCGTATGTATCACGTCGACGCCGCCTAGGAGGACTCAATACTTCACCGCAGAAGAGTCCGAGTCCTTCTACAATCTACTGGCTGACAGAGCTTTATCCTACATCGGTCCTCATCTCCTTCATATTGATACAGCGCCTAAATCAGCGAAAAATTTCACTTGATCAACGCATACCTGTCCGGTGACCGAGTCCTCCTCGACGACGAGGTTGTCAGCGTCCGGTGAGTGATAGCGTTATTGCTAGATGGATGATCAGAAAATCCGGTGAGTGTCCGGTAAGATATGCGTGTGTCAATTGCGCCGACGGGCAAGTGTGTCAGCACAATGCGGCTCAACCGAGTTTCGGACCAGAACCGGAAAAGCTCGCCAGATGGAAGAGGTTTGACAAACTTCACAACGCTCAGAAGGGATCACACGGAGCGATTGACCGGCATTTGGATAAGAAGTTGTAATTTGAACGCTAAACTACTCGCTTGCTAATGCGCTACAGATGCTGTGTATCAGGTACAAGGAAACGATAACCGTACCAGAGATATGACAGAGAATAGAAAGTGCCAGGTGTGAGGAAGAAGGCTGGCCATTCGATAAGACTGCAGCCAAGATTCTGCGACATTCCCATGTGTAAAAGAAATGACACAGTAAGCGCCAGGATACTAGGCCGGTGGTACCTCAGAGTACATTACCCAAAGAAAGAAGCCTAGGGCTGAGACTGCAGCCCACCCGTAAGTGCCCCAGATAAACATGCATATAAGTATAAAGAAATCCAACACTCTGCTCTTCTCATATCAGATCATCATGTTATCGTTTAACGTGACGTTCCCTTACTTTCGTAGTGTCCCTGGTGTCCACGTTGATGCGCATTGGACTCATATGGCCTGCTTCCTCCATACACCTCTCCGTCGCTTCTGATGTAGCCAACAGTATCATAAGGATCGCGCATTCGGCCGGCAGCCTGACTAGGATAGTAGCCACCGATTGAAGGCTGGAATTAATCACGGTCCCGCAGCGCAAACTGCTCGGCTGACGATGGTGCGCGACGTGTCGGCGATGAGCTGAAGTCGCCATCAGATACTTCGTAAGGCGAAATGCGCAGGTGGGAGGACGTGTGACTAGTCCAGGAAGGATGTGGTGCATTGTTGGAACGAACCGCTTGGTTCTGAGGATGCGGCGGGATAGGTGCCGCGTACAAAGCTGGGTCGTCGATCGTGCGTCTCAGGTGCGCGTGCTCAGGCCTTGACGATTGCGGCACTTGAACGTGCGATGAGTCTCTACTTGGTTCGTAGGCATGGTACCCTGGAGTTGAGGTAGATGAGGTACTTTCTGAGGAATACTGCGACTTGTCAGGCAAGACTTTGACACGAATGGTTGTCATCTCTCACATATGCGTGCGAATGCGCACCAAAGCTGCGAGTGTCTCCATCACGGCCACCTCGGGTAGATGCGCCTGAGCCAACTGCAGACTGACGCTGAGAACGGGCCATCTTGTATTGAGGCGGACTAATTGAGTGCGTAAGGACGTTATGTGTAGCGAGCGGCCTCTTAGAACAGACCCGGAGAAGGGAAGACAGCAGCGGAAGGCTCTGAAGGATGCGGGGGCACTCAATACGTCGGTGAGTAGTCTTCCAGTCACACAAAGTGTGATAGAACGATAGGGGTGCTGGACAAGCTGACTTGACAATAAGAATAGTGGTCAGTTTAGTTGTGAATGAAGAGGAAGAGACAATGATCAATAGATGGGCATCAGGACAATTTAATGAGGGCTCTGGTAGGCATACCAGCGTCCTCCTTCACCTTGTACCTCTCAAGCCCCTTTACTTTTGTCCTCAGGCACTCTTCAGGCAACTGTGCCCCTTGCCCTTGCACTTTTGAAAAACCTCGGACAGGGCGTATCCGACGCATTCTCTAGCTCGCCACTCCCCAGAATTTGTTCAAACAAACCACTAATGATCTGACTCACAACGAACAGTGACATCATCTGCGGGAAAGCTGTAGTAGATACATGATACTTCTCCAGGAAGGGTTTCAGCCCTTTTCGAAATCGCACTAGTCGAAATACATACGGCGGGTGGCGAGTCGGAACGGTCGAGTCTTGTGCGCGCTTTAGCAATCTGGTGGCAGGGCATGCAGGTCCAGAAATCATGGATGGGGTGGCGAGGGAGGTTCCAGCTACCTGCATGTTGGTCCACTAGGCTGCATCTGCGACTGCTCGGTTGGTCTGCCGTGCGGCCCATAATATTGAGGGCCGATCAAGAGGCCGCTGGCTAAGCGGCGCAGGTCCAACAATGGCAGTAGACCGGATGAGCCAATGAATAGACGTGGGGGAGCAGCTACCAATCGCGGTTACGAACGTGGTAAGGAGTGTGTATGCCTCCGTCTTCTAGCTGATGTAAGGAGTGGTCGAAGTAGAAGTTCGCATAAAATTACGCCTTGTGGCTACTCCACTACGAGCTGAGAAGGGAACCATGTGGGTGTGTGGGGTGTAAGGCGGGCGGCCCTTCTGTCCTACTGTTGAAGCCAGCTGCCAGTAGCCTCCCGAGGTCCCGCAGGCCGAGCCGACCCAGTCGGTCCACAGTCTCCAGTCATTGAGCCGTATGGACTAGGCGTTACTAACCTCTATCCAGAGTCGTGGTGGTCCCGCGGTGCGCTGACACGGAGGCATATCCCTGAGTTTGATTTCAGATCAAAGGCCCTCCCCACCAATCAGAAGGTGTTCTCGCGAACACTATCGCCTTTTGTTTGAGCCCGTGGGCAGTTCTGGCTCTCTCGTGTGCTTTCCTTGTAGACATTCCGAAAAGTTCGAGCGGGACTGTCGGGCGTTGTGGGAAAGCGTAACTATGCATCATCGTTCATGGTTGCGAGTATGGAGAGCGGATAACTAGAGTTCATTAGCACGAACTGCTCAAAGTGTATATTCCAAGCAACTTGCCAAAAGCGAGATACTGGTAGTGCCGGTAATGGAGCTCGTCGTATGCTCGCAACGCCTAGATATCTTCCTTTCTTAGATTGCCAATTGCGCAAAAGATCACATCTTAAAAAATATAAATCTAAGAGCATTTAAAAGGGTCTAACTCATCTACTTCAACTCTCTTGTAGATTGCTTCTAGGAGGTTCGCGTTCAGCAATGTTCAGTGCGCGTCGATGTTCTCGTGGCTCATTGACGCGCAAAGACAGGAGGAAGATGTATGTCGGGAAAGAGCCATGTTTGAACCGCGAGTCATCCCTGAATGAGATCATGAGGTCGACAGATGCGGTGGATGGGTAAGACGCGTGGAATGGCATGTCTCTCGCCACGGTAGCAAGGCTGGCTAATCTCCGCCTAAAGCCGTTTTGAGTGATCTCATCGCGGTCCTCAACCTCACCACACGACTAAACCACTCCACAGCATGTCGCGCCTCGATACTCTTCCGCCAGAGATCCTCTTCAACATCCTCTCCTACAGCGAACCCGTCTACAACCTCACTCTCACCTCGTACCCGCTCAATGCGCTCGCCGCAACAAACAAACAACTCAACGCCGTAGTAGAAGAATACGCGCGCAACCTCCTCAAACGCCATGCCGACATCGTGCCACCGCGCAATGCAAGAGTCTCCACATGCCGGCGCAAATGGCTAGCAGAAGTATGCTACTTCTGCAAGAAGCCCAGTAAAAGGAAGGCGTGCCTCTACAAGACCCTTGCATGCTGCTTCAAATGCGACAAGGCCGAGTTTCCAAAAATGGTACGTCTCAAACTCCTCTCTCTACCCTCTCCAAAAGATGACAACGCTAACAATACATCGCCGCCACAGACAATGACCCAAGCAGTCCAACAACACCATCTCTCGAAGCTCGACCTCTTCACGCCGTCCCCGCTCCACCCGACGCTCCCCCCTCTGTCAACAGGCCTCTACCACTGCATGGGCGGCGTCGCAACTATGCTCTCTACCCCCAACGTCCTAGCCCGCAGCACCTACATTCACTCGCTCCTCGGCGACAAAGCCCAAGACGAGTCGTACATGCGCCGGCGCCCCTCAGCCCACGAGCGCATCATCAAACACCTCAACATCGAGTACTTTGAAGGACGCGGGTGGTGGGCAGCACCGGATATAGAGGCTGAGGATTCTTGCGAGTGGGATCTGGAGGAAGGGCAGGGTAAGAACAGGGGCAGGGGGCCGTATAGTATGCGGAGCGAGGAGAGTAGGAGAGAGTATGCTGAGAAGGGGTTGAGGAGGGAGTGGAAGGCGTTGGGGGTGGAGCCGTGCGATAGTCTTATGGGGGGCGTGAAGAGGAGGAGGGGGAGGGTGGGGATTGGGTGGAAGAAGAAGGGGGGAGATTCGAGCGAGAGTGCGATTGAAATTGCGTGAGAGAGAGAGAGAGAGACGCTCTTAGGGGTACTGTAGGAAGGGTTGTAAGGTCTAATTTGCGGCTGTAGCCTGGGTGCTGTGGTGAGCGAAGAGAACGTGAAGAGTATGAAGTCATAGGCATCCACAATCATAAGCGAAGTCACATGAGAAGCATCAAGTAGGAGTCAATCACAAGAGAAGTCGTCATCATCAGCAAAGAAGGAAAAGAACAAGATGTTGGTAACAAAGTTGGTTTGATTGATTTGAGGATCCAACTGCCAGCCGCCCTTCTAACCTTTCCTTGAGAAACACTTGTTGAAACCACCGAACTTGGAAAACCTTCAAGCTGAGAACCTTGTACTTTGCAATCGACAATCGACCAACCACTAAGACATCCAGCCGCCACCCAAGACCTCCAGATACCACCAAGGCCCAACCAAGATCCAGTCAACCAGTGAGTTGAGCAATTCCATCTTCAGCTAACACCACACTAGGACGTTCAACCATCTCAGGGGCCGAGCCACCCTTAGAGAAGACAACAAGAGGCCCGGTTTAGCACTGGAGCACCATTGACCGTCTATCCTCCAACCTTGTTGTTCAACCCAGATCGAGGACATTGGAGCGTCGAATGTTCAAGTGTTGACCTCCAATGACACAAACTCAACACCACTTTATTTTTCTGATCCAAACCGCAACCAACTCAAGGGCCAACCATGCAGACTGTTCTGCATCCCTGTGCCACAACTTGACTTTCCATGCGCAGTGTATCGAGATTGGGAGTGGCGTGAGACTGTCGAAAGTCCAATCCGAGCCAGTGCTAGAGAGGTTGGTCCCTATGCCGGGTTGCCGTCGGTGTGTTGCATGTCGATGAGTGAGGCAATGAGCCAATTCGATGACACGATGCGTGTTCGATGTGGTAGTGGAACAGTCCGGAGGTGACATGTGTGTCAGGATAGTTGAGGGTCGAATTCAAGTGAGGTGTAGAAGTTGAACTGAGGCGGGTATGTGTGAGGCATATGTGAGGCGGTGACGTTGATGCTGATCAAGGTGAGGCTTGATAGCAGAGGGATAGTAAATTCATAGTAGCTGTCGACAGTCGGAAGGAGGAAGTCATGTTGATACTCATGATGTTGTTGTGATGAATGATGTCATACATCATGAGATCTTGGCCAATGTCTGAAAGTATTAGCAAAACCTGAGGTGGAAGTGAAGGAAATGATGGCGTACTTCAGAGGATGTGTCCATGATGCTGAAAGCTGACTTGGTTGAGAGAGTCGATTTCTTGGAGCGGTTGAGCAAGTGGGGAGAAGGAGTGAGGAAGGTGGAGGACGAGAGGTTTATATAGACAGGAGGAGGAGCGGCAGATCACCGGCAGTCGGCTAGCGTATCCGGAGAATTGATCAGGCGGCGTGGTCTGTGGGTAGTTCGCTGCCTGGAGAAGGTTCCAGGCGGGCGATTTGGCGGGGGGTGTAGGCGCGGTCGCACGTGAAGGCGGCTTTTGGAGCGCGCGATCGATCTGAAGCACGGACTAAGCGCGCGAGTTTCGACGTCAAGGTCCATGATTAGCCTGCGAGGTCGGACTGACCGCGAAAAGGTTTCAACAAAACGATAGTGACGGTGAATGGAGCGAGGTGAGAGTGCGTGGTGACTGCGAAAGGGCTAGATGCTATTGATGACCTCCGAGGTGAGCGAGAGCAACACGGAAAACAAGCTAAGACTAGAAATGTGTATGTCAATAGACCCTTCTATAAGAGACGAAAGTGACTGTGACTGTGACTGTGATAATGGAGGCGATGTACAGCCAAGAAAACATGTGACAGGGAAGGGATTAATACAATGAACGATACGCTTCAGTCTATGCGACAAAACGAAGCAGAGCGGAAGTTCTGAATATCATGGCAAGTCTGGCAGAGCTATAGGCTGAGTAAACACAAGAGGAGATTGAATGAACAGTATATAATCGCCGCGGAACATCGATGATTGCTCGTCGTGAGGTGCTGGAATATGCCACTCCACGTTGCCAAACACTCTTCTAGCCGGTAGTGCAACTCCAGTTCAAGTAGTTTGAAGGCTAGACTTCATTTCAAGAGTCGGTAGCCGGTAACGCAACCTCGTTAAGCTCTTTGATGTACAACGCGAGCTGCTTCTTCAACTCAGTTTCTTTCCTGAGCATCTTGGTGAATGTGCAGGGCTGTCCGTTCAACACGGCATCCTCTGCCTCATACTCATCTACATCAATGATCTCCTCACCGGCATCCACCTCGCCTAACTGGAACTTCACTCGCCCAGCAATGTCTTTTTAGCGGAGCCAGTGTCTGCATCTTTTGCTCCCACTCAGTGCCCCAGTCGGGCTCATCGCAAGACACTGTGATAAGTTCCAAGCTCTTGGCCTTTTCCAGCAGCAGTTTGACCAGGTCCGCAAGCCACCCATTCACTCGATACGGCCAGTGACCGATGTCTATAGCAGTCCGTGGGACCTCATACCAGCTCATTCTGACACGAATCTTTTTCGCCCTCTCGATGGCGCTGAGCGAGATTGGGTCAATAGTCTGGAGACATGACATCCGCTGTTGGACGAATCCCAAGGTCACGCTTGCGATGAAGTAGGCGCGAATCTCGTCGCAGAGGTAACGACAAGTAACAAGTAGCGCTGTTGGTGGGCCGGTTCGATCAATACACGCGATTGGCATTGTACGAAATGGATAACTTTTGAAGTCTTGGCGACACAGATGATCGTAGATCTCGTAGCGTACTTCTGTTGGAAGACGTAAAAGCGGACAGGACGAAGCACTCGATACCATGACGGATCCTGAAGATAATCACTGCCTGTAACTTTTCAATTTGAAGCGGTGAGCTCGAAGACGTGCTTGGGAACTGATAGGGACAGTTATGGGTGTTTGCACCAACGGAAAATGTGCAATTCGGTTAGGCGAGAGACGTGGATGATGATGGTTGACGTTGAAGTATGTAAGCGATTGATTGAGTTTTATGGAGTTAGTGATTATGTGGGTATCACGCTAGTGGTGGGTGGAAAGAATCATTGGATGCATGATGTGGCTCCTTGTCCGACAGTTGAGAGGTGGCATGTGGATTCGAGTGGTGGCACAGTTCTAATGTGCAACGACGTAACTTGACTTCGGCAAATGCCATGTGTGTAATCAAGGATGTACTAGATCCAGATGTTGGTTGATTTCGAACTCGGCTATTTTGGTATTGCAAATCGGACAGTCCACAAGCAACTTCTTCCGGACGACGGACTCATGTTCCTCGCCCACTCGCGGACGTTTCTGGCCAGTCTGGGGAGATGTTGAGGATGCTGATGGATGGATAACACCCTCCACAACTGAGGACGCCACGTTCTGTCTCTCTTTGGAAGACTTGGTTGAGGTTTCATCCTCTCCTCCAACGACAACCGACGTAGCAGGGGCTTTACCGTCCGCTCTGACGTCCTTTTTGATCCAGCTGTCCAGCTTGTTCTTCTGCCTTCCCGCGCGCTCTTTCGAACTCATAGCCTCCAATTGCTTTTTCGTGGGCGCTGGCTCTTGCACCTTCTGGAATGTCCCCCCACATTCGGCCTGATGTCTCGAGTACCACGTGTCACCCTTGCCAGGAGCTCGGTTCATGCTCCGCTTGACCAGACCCAAGTAGGGCGGCTGATTCTTGCAGGGCCCGTCGCACTGCCAGACGTGTGTTCGGTAGCTATCGACTTCATCGTGAAAGGTGTGGTAGATGGTGACTTGGTAGTTGCCGTGGTTGTTCACGGCGTCGGCAAGCAGCTGGAAGCCGGCGCCGTGTCCGGTACCGTCATCGCCGCGCGAGTGCTTCCACGACGTCGTGATGAAGAAGTAGGCGTGTATAGACTCGTGTAGCAGGGTATTTATGGTGTCGGTGCGTGGACGATACTGCAGCAGAGGCGTTGACAGCTTCAGACGGATGCGCGTGAACTTCCCGGTCTTGGGGTCCTTGGACAAGTCACAGATGCCGGCGCACTGGGTCTATTGTTAGCCGCTGTCTGGCACGGCAGTCTAGAAGCGTGTGGGGCAGCGGTCCGGACACGAGGCCGGCGTCAGAAGTCGTGGATGAGACAGTCACAGAAAGCAAATTGAGATGTGAAGCGCAAAGAAAACCTACCAGAGTCAAACGCGGCGACCAGATGACTTCCACACGCGGCAGGAGCAGCTTCCGGAAGTAGAGAACATTGTACAGGGCGAACAGCTCGTGGATGTCGACGAACGGCTCGCCGTTGTGCAGGATGGCGTTGACGCTCTGTAGGGCCTCGCTCTGCTCAGGGGACCGGACGGCCAGGGTCGCAACGGCCGCCAATGCCGCATCCTCGTCGGTAACGGGCATGGCACATGCGAAACATAGTTGGGCGTGTTTAGCCAGCCAGGGTCTTGGGAACAGGAGGGAGATCGCCAGGCAACATGTTTCGGGTGAAGACGTGGCGCGTAGGGCTGCAATGCACAAGCACAAACCCGCCCTAGCGGCTCGGGGATGATTGACTGCTTGACACCACCCACAAGAGTCGTGGACTTGTCTGTGCCGGTGCCCCTTGCGTCTTCACAACGGAGTGCTTTGTTACCCCTGAGGACGTTGAAATTTGGCTTGCCTTCTGCACCTTCTTTCTCTCTCTCTCGCACACACACACACACACACACACAGACAAAGCAGCGCGGGCGACGGACGAGCGGTATAAGGCATCGTCTCGCCGTATGACGCAGCGCTCCACTTGCACAGGAACCCACCCATGCACGCGAACCAGACGCCGACTACGCATAACGCATCCACACGCATATTCCGACGACATCACCGCGCCACACAATTCTCCTGCCGCTGCATTCTCACCTACGACTCTGCGAATGGGCGTCTTTGCAGCCACGCTCGACAAACATGGCGGCAATGGACCCCCCGCGCGCCGTTGCTCTGGTCCGCACGGCATCCCAGAACTCCACCATATCGAACCCGCGAAACCGTAGCATACAGCGCATGCGGCCCTCGAAGCGCAGCTCCAACACCTCTCTCAGCCGAAGCCGCAGCAGGGCGCCCTCGCCCGAGGTCGACACCAAAAGCCTCACCTCCTTCCCCTCACTGTCGCCGAGCCCGGAGACGTCGCCGGCACAGTCGCGCGTCAACGGCTGGTTCCGCTCAACACCCGCGCCCGACGACGGCGTTAAGAGTGCCGAGAGCTGGACGGTTGCCTCGCCGGACACGGTCAAGGCGATCTCCCCGCCAGACCTCGGCAAGAACACGACGCCCGTGTCTACCGTCAGGAAGGTCACCAAGTCGACTCAGCAGATAGTAGGCAGTCTGGTCGCCGCCTCCTCCGCCACCGATGACCGCTCCGCCCTCTTCGACGACACGCCCACCGAGCCGGCGAAAGTGCCTGGAAACCTGCACTTCGCCAGCGACGAGAGCATCCAGGATGCGCTGCGACAGACGGGCGCCGTGGCCCTGGTCAAGCAACTCGCTGCCGACCTGGCACAGCGCGATGCGCAAATCACCGCCCTGCGACGGCGGGCCGAGGAGCGCGAGCGCATGCTGCGGAAGATGCTGCAGGAGTGCGAGGTCTCCAACATGGACATTGAGAACCGGCTGCGCGAGCTGGAGAAGAGCAAGGACCAGGGCAATGCCCTCACCAAGACGAGGACGAGGGGCGATAGCGCGGCCGCTGGACTGCACCCCGACGACCCCATCGAGGACAGACTAGCCAGAGCCATGGAAGACGAATTGGCTGAGCATCCCGATGCGCTGGGCATGGACACGGGCACTTCAGCCCCACACGCAGAAGTCATGTCCATCGACTCGGTCGCGTCGGAAACGCCAAGCAAGCCGAACTGGAAGAACTACATTTGGACTGGCACGAGCAGAAAGAGCAGTCGCGCTCCCTCCGTCGCGAGCATGGTGGACAGAGAGGCAGACACTCTGGGCCATACACGGTCGCGCGCCTCCAGTGGAGCAAAGCCACCACGCAAGGCCCTCGCGAGCGATCTCTTCGTGCCTCCCACCGGCGCTGTGCCTGCACTGCGTCGACTCAACAGCCAAGACCGTGCTACAGATGCATCGGCGCGTAGATCGTCGTCGACGTCACTAGCAAGTTGGGCGCTGAAGATGGTTGCAGGCAACGCTGCAAGTCCCAACAAGGCCAACACTGTGCGAGGCCGCAACTCCACCGTTTCGGATGCCGTCGACCGTGCGCCTTCCATTGACTCTACCAAGACTGCGCAGTCGGCAAAGTCGTCTCTTGCGAGCACACAAAGACGTGGACGTGCCTTGGGCCCCACGGGAACCATCAAGAGCGTCGCGACAGAGCAGCCCAAGAATACATCCAACGGCCTCGGCCCGACGCAGCCCACGCGTGGAATGAGCAATCTTGGGCCTGTAGAGATGGACCGAATCTTGCCTGAGGATTCACGCCCACCGACACTGGTACAACAGCACAATAGGTTCATCGGCAGCAGCGAGTATTTGACTGATAGATTCGGTTTCATCTATGACCAGCGTCGCAAGAAGAGGCAGAACGAGGCAGCAGCCGAGCTGATCAAGCAGAAGCGAAGCAGCAATGTTGAGTCACTTGGCGATGGCAGAACTGCACTCAACAATCTCGCCATGGACGAGCATCACGAGCATGCGGGCTCTGCACCTGTCGACCAAAATGACGGCACGACACGCCCATCCAGCTCCGACTCCGACAACCAACCGAGCCAGCCAGCTAGCAAGACGTGGGCCGACTACTTGAAGCTGGCCACGCATCCAACTGAGCTACTGTCGCATACTCCGGCTGCAGCTGCCATCACCACGGTAGAGTCCGCCGAAGGCGAGACGTCTTTCAAGATCGGCCAGAACCAAATCACGTTAATGAAGCGAGGATCTGTACCGACACCAAGCGTCAATCCGGAGCCATCGCCATCACGTATTGTATCAGGCAATGCGGAGCTTTCCGTCACAAGCACTTCTCCAGACCCATCTACGCCTATCAGCCAGTATCCGCCCCAACTTGACCCCGTTCAGTCCTTGTTGGAGCAGATGAGCGAGCTACACGACAATCTTCAAAGAGAAAGGACTGTCAAGTGGAACGACTTCTTGCGCAAAGTGCGTGCGCAGAACAAGCGCGAAGGTGATGTCGCCAGCACCGGTGAGAATGGTAAAGCCAATGCAATGCCCGAGCAAT
Organism: Alternaria panax; assembly: GCA_019702505.1. NCBI lineage: Eukaryota > Fungi > Ascomycota > Dothideomycetes > Pleosporales > Pleosporaceae > Alternaria > Alternaria panax. The sequence continues at coordinate 1,485,573 of JAANER010000008.1, read as the reverse complement.
TCCTCGCCGATGGTGAGTTGGTAGGCATTGCAGGCTTGGGTAACAAAGGCAAAATCGGGCGTGCCAAGTGGCTAGAGTTCCGTCGCCTTGTCCTGGGTGGTATTCCCGTCAATATGAGAGCCGCAATCTGGGCCGAGGGAAGTGGCGCGTTGCATCTGCGCATGCCGGGCTACTACGAAGACCTGGTCAACAACGGGGAGGACGATCCTACCATTGCCACGCAGATTCAAATGGACATCACTCGCACGCTTACCGACAACATCTTCTTCCGCACTGGTCCTGGTGTACAAAAGCTTCAGGAAGTACTACTTGCCTACTCTCGCCGCAACCCGGAGGTTGGATACTGCCAAGGCATGAACTTGATCACCGCATGTCTTCTGCTCATAATGCCAACGCCAGAAGATGCGTTCTGGGTTCTCACTGCGATGATTGAAGAAATATTACCTCAACACTACTACGACCAGCACCTTCTCACCTCCCGCGCTGATCAATCCGTACTTCGCTCCTACGTTGGTGAAATCCTACCCAGGCTATCAGCCCATCTCGACGAGCTAGAGATTGAGCTCGAGGCCCTGACCTTCCAATGGTTCCTATCCGTTTTTACAGACTGTCTCTCCGCCGAAGCCCTCTTCCGCGTCTGGGATGTCGTCCTCTGCATGCACGACGGCTCAACCTTCCTCTTCCAAATCGCTCTGGCACTGCTCAAATTGAATGAAAAAGCACTCCTGCAATGCGATACCCCAGCCGGAGTATATCACTACATCAACCACCAAATGACCAACCACGCCATCAGTATCGACGGCCTCATCCAAGCATCCGACGCCCTCGGCAAAGTTATCAAGCGCAAGGACGTCGAGGAACGCCGTGCCAAAGCCGTCGCTCATGAACAAGAGCTCATGCGACAGAGAGAAGAAGCTCGACAAGAGCGCGCAAGAAAGCGCGCTAGCAAAACTTCTACCGATAGCATGCCGCTGCCTACGCAACCAGAAGTAAACGCAAAGTCTCTCTCAGCGAGTCTCGACGCTGAATTATCGATGCGGACAAGCCCCATGGCCACGCCGCTGAGCAATGCGAGTAGACGATCTGAAGAAGAAGAGGAAGCAGACTACATGAATCAAATTCTGGAACTGACGAATCGTACGCCGATGCCTATGGATGAGGAGTTCATGTGGCGTGGCTGACAGTCATTGGAATGGCGAGATGACATATATTCTTACCATTTTATATTTTCTTTGCTTTGTTCAATATACTGCATCATCGCTGGAGTCTACTAGGAACCTACATTATACCCCCCTGCTAAGCCGCTAAGATTGGATATTTTGGTCATGGATACCCCCCTTCTTTCTCCTTTTTTTTTTCTTCTTTCAGCATGTCTTCTCTGTGGCGAAACTGGGCGGACTGTTAGCGTGCGTAGGGCTGGTTTGCGAGCGTGCGTGGGCTGAGGTATAGATACGAAGATGAATACCAGAACATACTTTTACATGCTTGGTGCTGAGACCAGATTGCTACTGCGATGACTTCGTGTCTTCAACATCACCCTGATCATCCGTTTGCTAGGCCTAGCCTTACCCTGTGCTGTTACTGCCTCCAAATAGCACCACCTTGACGGCAGCAAAACTATAACGCCATCAGCTCAATCGCAGGTAGGCGGTATGAATGCGATGAACAGGGGCCACCATCTGGCACCTGAAGCTAGTTGAACCAGTTCGGAAAGGTGGAAAGGCGTACATTACATGCATTATTCTATTCTTCAAGTTAGCGTCTATCTAATCCGAGTCTTGAGTCCCACAATCATCCCGTCATTGCTCACTTTCGCTCTATGCCTCGGATCAAAACGCACATGGCCTTCAATAAATACACAAGCAAAATACCGCGCAACCCTATAAGCAATCCCGTGGTTCTCCCTTTCTTTGCATCTGAACCTTTTTCATCCTGAAGTCGACGGCGTCTCGTCTTAGCCACCAACAAGATCTGCGGACGCGGTTTTTTTCCAATGACCTCTGATTGCAATAATGCTTTCTTCTTCGGAGATGAATGGCAAGATACGTTTGGAAACTCAAATAGGCACATCTATACCAGCCATTACGCCCAAGCTTGGTGGTCGTTTTCTCCAGAAACGTACTTTGCAGCTTGAACAATTGGCTTGCGCACCACAAGCAAGATCCATACCCTACCGGCTGTGACATCAACGTCTTGCAAGGCCAAATTGGCTTGAACAGGAGTCAAATTACTAACTGGTTCGCCAACACGAGGCGGAGGGTTTGTATGCAACGCGCGAGGCCAGCTTCTCTGCAAGTACGTGGTGCAGAGACAGATTTTGTTGATATAATTCCTTGACCTGGGACGCCGGCTTTGAGACAGACAAAGGAGTTTCAGGGTCCGCTGCAACGATGGGTTGATTCACCGCCGGAAGAAGACGGTGCTGCGATGAGACACATCGCTTCTGTGATAGCATCAGGATAAGAGGCATCTTCATGCATGTTTACTACGCTATCACGTTGTTTTCCGAGGATATCTGACATGTATTTTTCTTTAGCTCCTTTTGGTATTCAAAGTCCTGCTCCCAACGAAATCTACGCCTTGTCATCTCCCCACTATATGTCCTATGTGAGCAGTGCTAGTACAACTGACTCCAGATCTTAATCCTCCCACAGACGTACGCGCGCTTTGAGACGAAAATGCTGCCGCCCGTGAGCAGAAGTCAGCTCTTGCCAAGCTGCTGGCCTACCATACCAATGCACATTTTGCACCGAAACATTCAACACAAAGCATGACTGGCAGCATCATGAGAAATCGCTACACCTAGCCCTCGAGCAATGGTTCTGCGGATCAGAGTTCCCAGTTGCGACGAAACCTGGCGTTGCAGGACTATTTGGTATATTCTATGGGCAGATGTCACCTGATGATGCGCATACACAAATGAATAATCGTCTTGCGTGCAGTAGACGTGACATGAGGGAACGAACGTTTCTTCGCAAAGACCACCTCACCCAGCACTTGACAATTTTTCATGGGGCTAGATATTAAGACTAATTCATGAAACACTAGAAGATATGGAAGCTTCATGTGAGATCGCGGTGTGGATTTTGCGATACTTGGATGACTTCGCGGGGAGAGCAGATAGATTATCTAGCTGAGCATTTCAAGCCAAGCTCTACTATGGCGGAATGGTAGGGTGAATGGGATTCGAAGATGCTGCTTTGGAATGGGTTGAGAACTCCATGCCGCCTTGTGAGTTTTGTGCTTCTGAGTTGTGCCGATGTTTATCATTGCTGACTGAGCTACGTGAGATTTCATTCACTTCGAGCGCTAATTATCATTTCCGATCAAGGCCAGTAATGAATTTTATAGCCTACCCGTCGACGCATATGAGTTTATCAAATTCTAAATGGAAATATTCACGCATGACTAGTACAACAGAACTGGTATGTTGCCTACACATAACGCTATGCAACTGGGAGCTTGTCGGATTGTTATTGCATGCGAAAACAAGGGAGGAGAAGACGTCCCAGCTTCGGCTACAGGAAAAGGCGCCTCTTAGCTACGCGACGTGATCATGTCGTCAGAAGACATGACCAGGAAAGCAAGATCTGGACCGATGGAGCCATCAAATCATGGTGAAATCTCCTTTCTAAAGCTTCATGGGTAACACTTTTTGTTAGAGCAATGCCCGTTTAAATTGCAGCTTCGAATAGTTGTCGAATTTGAGAGGCTGAGGAGTGTTCACGTACACGATGTGCGCATCCAAAACGAGGCGTGTGAGCCCATTCAACACATGGATGAGGACTCGCTCACTCCATCTGAGAGTTTCGCAAGTTCTATTACCCTGCTCGTGCGCTCCAAAACAGATCAGCTTGTCAAATTCAAAGGGCGGAATGCAATATCTACGAGGGTGGTAACAAAAGATTTGGCGAGTGGCTCAAGCCTGGATTCGGGCTTGAATCAGGTGTTTTCATCATTATCGCCCTCTTCACCATCGCATCCTGTGTCCCTACCGACAGAGTATGAAGCCAACTCATCTGCGATAGATTCCGCTCAGCTTAATCATATGCTTGCCGTATCTGCGCCCCTGACCGATACATCTGGACGACCAGATCCGGCCAATTACAACCTGGAGGATACAAACTTCTACTGCGGTTTCCTGCCAGGCTTGAACCGCTGAGTGGCATCCAGCATGTGCCCGCAGAATCCAAACCCCCATATACCATTGGATGCAGAGAGGGATGCAGCATCACGCTAAGTGATTATTATATAATGGAGGGGATGCATAGAATCAAACACCTGCAGATTTTGTGAAGTGGCTAGAGTCTTTTAGAAAGCAAGTAGGGATTCTGTGTTGACCTCAGCGCACCTGGATTCCAAACATGCTTCCAAAGCGATCGAGACCCTCGTGACAATGGCGACGGTATTGAGTGAGGAAGGGCTATTTGGCACATGCGATATCACTGCTCAAAACCATCCCAAAGTCCCCCTGAAGCCGCTTACACCCCCCAACGCAGCACTGATACTAGTGAGTAGTACGAGTGGTCCATACTCACTAGCATACAACCCCGTGCCTCTGATCTCTCCCATTTGGACCAACGCCTCACTTATCGGCCCACAAGCCACATTGGCAATACCCCAACCAGCTGCAAGCACGTTCAATACCATCATCGAGTCAGCACCCTGTTCGTTGTCTTCTAGCGTTCGCATGACGCCTGGGTACGTCGTCGAATAACTTCCTGCGAACAACCCGTACACAGCGCAGAAAACTAAGACAGCCGCGAAGTTGATTAAAATGAGGGTGAGGGCAGCTACAGGGCTCGATGCGTCAACTCCATAGGGTGTTCGGAACACGACAAAGCATTCGTGATGTTACTTGTCCGTTGGTGCAAGCACTGTTTTATGCAACTCAACCTTTCATCTGGAAGCGAAAATATTTGATTTGCTGGTACCTACGTTTAAGTACTGAGCTTCATGAGAGAGCATCGCATCAAGATTGCTGGATATCACGTGATTGAGATTGATAAAAGTTGTCGCGACACGCAATGGCGAAGAGGGACAGCTGGCGAACTGTTTCTGGCGAGGAACTTTATTTGTACTTTTGTCATGCATTCTGTACCGCGTTCGAACATTTACTGACAGAATGTTTCTCAGCTCATAACTTTTGACATTCCGTCGTCAGCAACACATCCATGGATGTGTTGGGCCGTCCTCTGGACTTTCGGCGATCACCTAACTTGACCCGGGCTGGCTGATATAGCACATTTCGTCATCGACGTTACATGCTAGAATTTGGCTTAGATGGCCAGCGCAGGAGACCGACCGCCGATGAGAGGACAGCCATCTTCATCAACTTGCTCGTCCGTACCTTCTTCGTCATTCAGCAGGCTCACAACGCGTCCTCTTAAGCCACGCTTCTTGTTGCCCTTTTTAGTCACCCTGGTCTTGACGTGCCCTTGCGGGCGGTGCTGGGAGGGAGGCGTGTTCCGGCTCTCAAAAACCTCTTCAACTATCATCCTCAAGGAAGAAGTAGTTTCCACTCAGCTTCTGCTCCTGATCAAGCTGGGACTTGTCCTTATTGATACGTGGACGGAAGGAGTTGGGATCACGGCGGAAGGTGACATCTAAGTTCTTCAGGAAAGAGTTGCAACCAGTGAGAAGAGACTCGGGCTTGTTTGCGCGAGCTTTGACAGCAGGTTGACCGTCAAAGACAATGACGCGATCAGCGAGGTAGGTGGCCATGATGAAATCGTGCTCGACGACAAAGGCAGTCTTCTTAGAGTGCATGATGAAGCGCTTGATGACACGGGATGCGACGATACGCTGCTCGGAATCGAGGTAGGCACTGGGCTCGTCGATAAGGTAGATGTCAGCTGGCATGCCGAGAGCCAAGACAATGGCAACACGCTGTAATTCACCACCAGAGAGGTTCTGCACTTCCTGGTCGATGAAGTCGTCCATCTTGAGGGGCTTGTAGACATCGGTCTGGAACTGAGGGCTCAAGAAGGCGGTCTTGATCTTCTTGAAGAAAAGTTGACGAACAGTACCCTGGAACTTGGGAGTGATGGTCTGTGGCTTCATGCTGATGCTCATCTTGGGAACTTTGGTATCGCCATCAGGCTGAAGAGCACCAGCGAGCATTTTACAGAAAGTGGTCTTTCCGGTACCGTTCTCACCCATCATGACAAGGATCTCGGAGTCAGTGAAGGACCCAGACTCGATGTTGAGTTCGAAGCTTCCGAGAGTCTTTTTCATGCTGGGATAGGTGTAGCCACGGTTGTGGTCCACCATATACTCGTCACCAGCTTCTGCAATACGGAACTGCAGTGATTCTTCACGGAAACGCAGGTTCTCGGTAGGGATGTTACCATCCAGGAAGATGTTGATACCTTCACGGACGGATGCTGGCAGGGTGACGACACCGTAGACAGCGGGCTTTCCGTAGAGAACACAGATGAAGTCGGAGAGATAATCAAGCACGGACAAGTCGTGCTCAACGACGATGACGTAATCGTCAGGGCGAAGCAGACTGCGGATCTTACGGGCAGCTGCGAGACGCTGCTTGACGTCAAGGAAAGACGACGGCTCGTCGAACATGTATACGTCAGCCTGCTGCACGCAGACGAGTGCGATGGCGAACCGCTGCAACTCTCCACCGGAAAGTTGTCCAATGTCGCGGTCGAAGATGTGGCGTAGCTCTAGCTCATCAATCATCTCGTCGAGGTTCTCCATCTGCGAGCGGGCGCCGATGAGCTTGCCCACGGAGCGGTCGGTCGACTTGATGGCTCTCGGAAGTTGGTCGACATACTGAGGCTTGACGACGGCCTTGAGGTTGTCTTCTAGCACCTTTGTGAAGTAGTCTACGCATCGTTAGCCAGCCACTCCTTTGACCAGGAATTTGTTCATCTTACTCTGGAGTTCAGAACCACGGAAGTACTTTAGGATCTCCTCCCAGTCTGGCGGGTTGTCGTAACGACCAAGGTTGGGCTTAAGCTTGCCACTGAGGATCTTCAACGCGGTGCTCTTGCCAATACCGTTGGTTCCAACCAAACCCAGGACCTGGCCCGGACGGGGCATAGGCAGTCTGTGTAGCTTGAAGCTGTTCGCCGAGTATCGATGGGTGACCTGGGTCTCGAGGTTGGTGGGCAAGTTGATGATGTTGATGGCGTCGAAGGGACATTTCTTGGGGCAGATACCGCATCCGATGCAGAGGCGCTCAGAGATGAAGGCGATCTTGGAGGACCCATCGACTTCGATGCACAGTTTGCCTGTGCGGACGACCGGGCACGACTTTTTGCATTCTTGGCGGCATTTCTGCGACGTGTTAGGATAGAGGATGCGCAAAGGGAGGGTCGCACTTGCCTTGGGCTTGCACTGTCACGGCGAAGACCTTCGTGTTAGTCGGTGATCAATTTTTGTGTGTGGAGGGGTAGTGGGGTACCTTGTCCGAGTTGACAATAGCAATACTGGACTGTGTTAGCAAATGTACACGGGGGAGACGTGCAAAGACATGTGACATACCGGGTGAGCTTGTCAGACATGTTGGCGGCGGCTTTGTTGTTATGGCGGTTGCTGGTGTGGATTGGCCGGGAGTCGCAAACTGTGAAGAAGGAGACGGCGACGCAGTGCGTGTGTGGACTCGGGCAGAGTCACTGCTCTAGAGACGCGCGCTCGGATTGTGGAGGCGGAGAGTGAAAGAAGGATCCCTAGCGACTGCACAGAGGAGAAGGTACCTTGGAGCAACGTGAAAGAAGTGCGGACTTGTGACGTTGTCGGCCTTTACGCTTACTAGCCGGCTTCTGATTCGCATGCAAAGAGCAAGCCCTGGAGGCAGGTTGCGGCTAGGCCAGATCTGGGGCTAGCGCCATCTCCGGACGCTGTAAGGAACGTTCAATGCTCACGACTCTCACATCTAGCCCACACTCACCCCCCAAGACCGCCAACCCCCACTACGCATATCGAGGGTGTCTTGGACATGGACTGTACGTATCTTCTCTTTTGAGTCGGTTGTCGCGTAACTTTCACCCGCGAACCTGCCGGAGTTGCCTGTTGTCGGCCTTGTCCGTGTCCATCAATCCCATCGCCAGATGACGCCCACCCATCCAGCAACTTGCCTTTCACATATAATACGGCCCGTCGCTGCGCAAAGAGCGCATATAGAAGCTCTCCGCCGCCTTGTAAACTCGCTCCGCGCCCCCACCGCTTCACGCGACTCCACCGCCCTTGTTCCATCGAGCGCTCATCCACCAACACCGCATTCCATCAGACTTCCATTGCACAAACCTTCGCCCTTGTTCCTGGTCGCGTTCTGGCTATTCTGGATCGCGTAGTTCTGCTCTATCCAACGCACCCGCTCTGGGCCGCTGGAGCCCACAGAAGGTTGAAATATCGTGCTGACCATCAACCACAGCCGCGTCCATCATGATGCCCTCTTCACCGGGCCATGTCGCCTCGCTACCATACACAAACGGCCATTTGTCGCCTCTCGCTGCTCATATGGCCACCGCCGATAGCTCCTCCCGCCACAGCGATAGCGAACAGTCCGACTCACACGAGGCCGCTGCAGTCGACCAAGCGTCTGACGTCGACGCGCCGGGAGACGAATACGACGAAGATGATGAGGTGGCTGCTGCTTCAGACTCGTCTGACGATGTCGATGCCGAGGGCGAGCCAGACGGCGATTACGACTCTGAGTCACCGCCGTCTGCGCAGGAAGAGAGCGACCGCGCCCGGAGTTCATCACAAGAGTCGACCAGGCCGCGCAAGCGCAAGGCCAGTGATGAGAAGGAAGACTATATAGAACAGAACCCGGAGCTATATGGTCTGCGTCGCAGCGTACGTGGCATCCCCAGTCTCTATGCGCATAAGCTAACCGCAGTCCAGGGTCGTGCTCGTCCTAGTCGTCGCGTCGTAAGTGACCCTCAGATGACAGAAGAAGCTATTATTAACAGTCTCTAGATGGATAGCGATGATGAAGACGATGAAGACTACAGCTCTGATCAGCCTCGTAAGCGACAGAGGACAGCCTCGCGCAAGAGTTTGTCTGCCCTCACCCTGCCCATCTGAAGTCGTACTAACCCGCCTGTCTAGCCTCGAACGTACCTACACCGGTCTATCGCTCAGCCAACTCTGACTCCGAGTCGGACGGCTATGTGGGCGCTCGTCGCAATATCCCGACCAAGAAGCAACGCCAACGTCAGCAAGCCGTTGCCGCGGGACGCGAGCCTCCATCGCAGGCCGAGGTCCGATTCTCAGCTCGTCGCAGTGCTCAGGTTGCGAACTACAACGAGGAAGAAGACGAGGACGAGTTCGTCGAAGACGATGACGATATGACCTCCAACTACTGGGCGACCACGCAAGAAGACACTGGCCCCGTCATTGACAAGATCCTCGACCACCGGCCGAAGGATGGACTAGGTAAGGAGAGCCACTGGTCTCTTACATTGCCCTCTGCTAATCAAAAGTAGAAATGGATCCCTCGTTTGACAAGCGCGACTTCGAATACTTGGTCAAATGGCAAGACAAAGCACACTACCATTCCACGTGGGAAGACTACACGACGGCTGCCACATACAAGGGCTACCGTAAGTTGGACAACTACTACAAGGGTCCTGTACAAAACGACATGTATGTCTACAGCCGCAAGAATGACGACCCAGAAGAGTACGAGCAGCACATGGTTGCACGTGAAGCCGAGCGCGAGAGCCAACTCGACTTCCACGTAGTAGAGCGTGTCATTGACTCACGAGACGGCGAGGATGAGCTCGAGTACTTTGTCAAGTGGAAGGGACTGACATACGAATTCTGCACTTGGGAACCTGCGTCGCTGGTCAGCCGCTTGTCGCAGTCCGAGATCGATCGCTTCCTTGACCGCTCGTCGAACCGACCCTCCTCCGACACCCGTGAGGCGAACCCGAACACACGCAGGAAGTTTGTCAAGTTGGACGCTCAGCCTGACTACATCAAGTATGGTCAGCTGAGGTCCTTCCAACTTCAAGGTGTCAACTTCCTTGCGCACAACTGGTGTCGGGGCACGAATGTCATCCTTGCCGATGAGATGGGTCTGGGAAAGACAGTGCAGACCGTGTCGTTCATCAACTGGCTAAGGCATGATCGGAGGCAAGATGGCCCTATGATCTGCGTTGTGCCACTGTCGACTATGCCTGCCTGGGCTGACACCTTCAACAACTGGACGCCGGATGTCAACTATGTCATCTACACCGGCAGAGAAGAGGCCCGCAGCATCATCCGAGAGAAGGAGCTGCTGGTTGACGGTAACACCAAGAAGGTCAAATTCAACGTACTTTTGACGACGTATGAGTACGTTCTTGCGGACTGGCAATTCCTGCAGAGCATCAGCTGGCAGTTCCTTGCTGTCGATGAGGCACACCGATTGAAGAACCGTGAGTCGCAGCTGTATGATCGGCTACAACAGTTCAAGGCACCGTGCCGACTTCTCATCACCGGTACTCCCATTCAGAACACACTGGGAGAGTTGGCTGCTCTGATGGACTTCCTCATGCCAGGCAAGATCACTGTTGACGAGAACGTCGATCTTGCTTCGGAAGATGCCAGCCACAAACTTGCCGAACTCAGCTCCGCGATTCAACCTTATATGATTCGCCGCACCAAGGAAAAGGTAGAGAACGACCTACCTCCCAAGTCTGAGAAGATTCTTCGAGTGGAACTGTCCGACATTCAGCTTGAGTACTACAAGAACATCCTCACCCGCAACTACGAGGCTCTCAATGAGGGTGGTGTTGGCCACAAGCAGTCTCTGCTGAACATTGTCATGGAGCTCAAGAAGGCTAGCAACCATGCTTTGCTCTTCCCCAACGCCGAGAACAAACTCGTCAAGCCTGGCGCGACCAAGGAGGAGACCCTGAAGGCTCTCATCACCTCCAGTGGTAAGATGATGCTGTTGGATCGACTGCTCGGAAAGCTCAAGGCCGACGGTCACCGTGTGCTTATCTTCAGTCAGATGGTGCACATGCTGGATATCTTGACCGACTATCTCAAGCTGCGCAACTACCCCTTCCAGCGTCTAGATGGAACAGTTCCAGCGGCAGAGAGGAAGATCGCTATTGATCACTTCAACTCTCCCGGCAGCGAGGACTACTGTTTCCTGCTCTCGACTAGGGCTGGTGGTCTCGGTATCAACCTGATGACTGCTGATACCGTTGTCATCTTTGACTCCGATTGGAACCCTCAGGCAGATCTGCAAGCTATGGCTCGAGCCCATCGTATCGGTCAGCAGAAGCCTGTCAGCGTCTACCGTCTTGTCTCAAAAGACACGATCGAAGAGGAGATTCTGGAGCGCGCTCGTAACAAGCGTATGCTCGAGTTCATCACAATCCAGCGTGGTGTGACCGACCGTCAGCAGAAGGAGCTCAACGACAAGATGAGTCGTGCTGCAGCGGAGCCCAACTCTGCTGATGACATCAACAACATTCTCAAGCGCCGTGGACAGAAGATGTTCGAGCAGTCTGGCAACCAGAAGAAGCTCGAGGAGCTCGACATTGACTCAGTTTTGGAGAATGCAGAAGAGCACAAGACGGAGCAAGCAGCCGGTCTTACGTCTGACGGCGGCGAGGAGTTCCTCAGGAACTTCGAGTATACAGATGTCAAGATCGATCTCGAATGGGACGACATCATTCCGAAAGAAGAGCTGGAGGCAGTCAAGGCTGATATCCAGCAGCGGAAAGACGAAGAAGAAACCCAGAAGCTGCTCGAGGAGAATGCTCCCCGGAAACGGAAGGCAGCCTCGGCAAGCGCACGAGAGCAGCGAGCTGCAAAGAAGCGAGCACTTGAGGCTACTCAGGTCGATGCCGATGATGATGAGCAATCCGAGCCAGATGACAACATCAAGCGCGATCCCAAGCGGCCTCTCAACACGAAGGAAGCGCGTAATCTCATCGGCGCATACTGTCGCTATGGTTCGCTCGAGGAGCGCGGCGAGGAGATGCTTCGTGCGGCAAGGCTTGTTGGCCGCGACATGGGCGTCGTCAAAGCCACGCTCGATGAAATCATTGCCATGAGCACGCAGCTCGTTAAGGATGAGCAGACTAGGCTCAAGAACTTGGAGGCCGAGACCAAGCGCCCGATCACGAAGAAGGACAAGAAGGCCGTTCTTTTTGATTTCGGCAACGTCAAGAAGGTCAACGCGGAGACCATTCTGGAGCGACCTATCGAGATGCGCGTTCTGAAGGAAGCGGTTGAGGCAACTCCCGAGTGGCGCAACTTCCGTGTACCGGACGCCATCAAGCCTGCAAGCTACTCTTGTCCCTGGGGTGCACGCGAAGATGGCATGCTTTGTATAGGCATTCAACGCCACGGCTACGGCGCGTGGATCCCTATTCGTGACGATCCAGATCTTGGTCTGACAGACAAGTTCTACCTCGAGGAGCACCGTGTCGACAAGAAGGAAGAGCGGACCAAGGCCGACGAGAAGAACGCAAAGTCTCCTGGCGCCGTTCACCTGGTTCGTCGCGCGAACTACCTCCTTACTGTCCTCAAGGACAAGAGCACGTCGGATCCCAATGTCAAGCGCTTGATGGAGAACCATCACCGCAACAACAAGAAGCACCAGTTGAACATTGCGCGGCGGGCAGACAAGGGTGTTTCGGCTAGTCCTGCTTCAGCTGGCCTGGCACGCAAGGTACAAGGTCGGGATTCAGAGCGTCCGACACATCGCGCCCATAGCAGCAGCGAAATTCGTCGTCCTGATAGCCGGACTGAGGGTCGCCATCATGATCGGAGCCGGGATGATCGCCCTAGGCATAGCGACCAATACAGGCCCTCTGACGCGCATCGCAAGGAACACCGCGTCGACCGAGGCAGCATGGACCGTCGTGCGCAGATGTCTGATCGAAACGGTACTCCAGAAAACCGTAAGAAGATGAATGGCGAAGTGGACAGGCAGCGTGTTAGGGATGATCGGCCACGCCTCTCTGAAGACCGTCCACGGTCTTATAGTCAGAGCCAAGTACCCGACCGCAGTGTGGAGACACCTAAGCCCAAGGAGAAGAAGCCAGATGATTTCCTTGAGCGGAAACTCCGACCTGTGCGCGATAATCTCGGCCGCCTTAAAAAGGCGACACCGAAGAACTACCCGCAGAAGGAGACAATGGTTAAGGTCTTGAAGATTGAGTTGATCGCCATCGGCAACTTCATCCGCGCAGAGACTCGCGACAATGTGGAGCTCGAGGATCGTCTATGGTGAGTACTCCTGACGATGTCTCACATGCATATACTGACTGATGACAGGAATTACACGATCAATCACCATTGGCCTCGACCCGGTGTCACTGTCGCAGCGGTTAAAGGCATGTACAATAAGATGCTAAGCCAAGAGAAGCCAGCTGCGCGTGCGACTCCCACGAACGGACAGAAGAACGGCGCTTGAGGGTGTATTCCTGCACACACGCATATGATGTTTATGCATCATTCCACAGCATCTATCATGGGCATATGGGCGTTTTCGATTTTCACGGCGGCACACCGTCATGTATATTTGCAGCATAGCGTAGGTGTTCGGCTCGGTTGACTACTCAAGATATGACTAGTGACGGGCACTGTTTGATTCTTCGTCTTTCTCACTGTATCGCATGGACTGCCTAGTGAGGGCGTGTCCCGGTGTTCATGGTTTTCGCAGGGCGGCGCAAAAAAAAACTAGCGTACAGGTTGTTGAACAAGCATGGGCGGCACTTGGGATAGTGCATATGACATTACAAGAAGGGAAGGTGTTTCCACAACGGGAGACTTCATCATTAGCAATATGTAGATTTAGCACCTGCGAGTTTGCAGTGTGCAATGAACTACACACATCACCCGTTCGGCTCACTGCATGATGTGAAGTTGCTGCATGATGATGGTGAGGTATTATTATTGACTGCAGCCCCGGCTTACGTGAAGGGTCGAAGATGGTCACGCGAGTCATCGGCTGCCCATTGTTCAAGATCTACAGCCCTCCAGGTTGCATCTTGGTTGTCTAGAGTATTCGACGGCCCACACGTGGCTTGGAAGCCAAGCGGTGAGGGATAGTCAGGGTGGTTGCGGCGGCATATTGAGCAACTGACCGACTGAGAGGATTCAAGGCGACGAACATCGGGAGGTTAGAGATCACACGATCAACAGACGCGTAGTACTAGCGAGACAGGTGTGGCTGTGGGGAAGGGCATGTGTATGTCTCTGGCTGGGGGATGTATGGGAGATGTGCTAGTGCGCGAGCGATGACGTCCAATGACAAGGGTCGCTGAAGGATCGTGCTCGCAGCGGTGGCTCCCTGTTGCGCCTGCCTTCCCCGTCGGGCCATCAGGGTGCCCTGTCTTCGGCGGCGGCGCTTCTACATAGTGTTCCTGGATATACAGTCGCACGACACCCACCGAGTTGCTCGCAAATGCCTTGTCTTGCCTCTTCGTCATGATAGACATGCTGCGCGTACGGGACGCATGTTTGTGCGGGCTGCTCTTCTGGGCACACGCGACCGCGGCCCCGCCTAACGCGGCAGGTGCTGCAGAAAACAGCCGCGATGCGGGTTCTGGATCCATGGACGCGGATAGTCGACGAAAGCTTACGGGCAGGTTCCTCCATATCACGGGTACGTCTTATCTGATCTTCAGGGCAGGGTCGCGGCTAACGTCATGATGCAGACTTTCATCCAGACCCGTTTTACAAGACATATTCGAGCACAGAATCCGATGCAGCTTGCCATCGCCGACGTGGCCCTGCTGGCCTCTACGGCGCGGAAACCACCGGCTGCGATTCTCCCTTTGCGCTCGTCAACCAGACGTTCAGATGGATAGAAGACAACATAAAAGACGAGGTAGACTTTGTCATTTGGACCGGCGACTCGGCGCGACACGACAATGATGAGGACATACCACGGACGCAGAGGCAAGTCATCCAGCAGAACGAGTACATGGTCTCCAAATTTGCCGAAGTCTTCGGACAGAGCGGCCAGGGCCATGGCCCCAACAGCTTTGCGATACCCATAGTGCCAACGTGGGGGAACAATGATATCATGCCACACAACATCTTCACAGCCGGCCCAAACAGGTGGACCATCAAGTATCTGGACATATGGCGCGGTTTCATACCAGAGGCGCAAAGACACCAGTTCCAGCAAGGAGGATGGTTCTCGGTCGAGGTGATTCCAGGAAAGCTGGCTGTTATCAGCTTGAATACCATGTCAGTAGAAGCTGAGAATCTGTCGTCTAGGTTACTGACATGCGCAGGTATTTCTTCACCTCCAACTCCGCCGTCGATGGCTGCGCAAAGAAACGCGAACCCGGGTACGAACACATGGAATGGCTGCGCATCCAGCTTCAAATCCTGCGAGATCGCGGCATGAAGGCTATACTCATCGGCCATGTACCACCCGCTCGGGTCGACAGCAAGGCAAGCTGGGACGAGACATGCTGGCAAAAGTACGCACTCTTCGCGCGACAGTTCCGAGACGTCATCGCAGGAAGCCTCTACGGGCACATGAACATCGACCACTTCATGCTGCAGGATTTTGAGCACATCGAAAAGGATACAGAGAATGGAAAGATGGGAACAATCAAGGGCAGGTCTGCTCTAGCCAACGGGGTTGAGCTTCTCGAGGATGGAGAGGTGACGGTGGCATCTGCGTCCGACTACCTGCTTAATCTGCGGGAGGCTTGGGCCCAGCTACCTGCGCCCCCAGCCAAGTCGAACAAGAAGTCGCGCTCGAACAACATTGATGAGGAGGAGGAAGACTCAGTATGGGCATGGCTCATGTCCAAGTTTGGGAAATCCTCGAAAGACCGGAAAGCGGAGAGGAAGAAGTACCTCGAGAAGATTGGAGGGAGATATGCTGAACGCTATGCGGTAACACACGTCGCACCCAGCGTAGTACCGAACTACTTCCCTACTCTACGCATTATTGAGTACAACATCACTGGCCTGGAACACCTTAATGTAGCCTCTAGCCCCATCAGTCCGGCAACGATCGAAGCACCCGCCGAGCAACTGCCGATCACCGCCACCGATTTCGACGACGATGAAGAATACCTGCGAGACGTGGACACTGCGCGAAAGAGGAAACACAAAGGCAAGAAAGACAAGAAGAAGCCGCGAAAGTACAAGTTCAAGGTTCCAGATGGCCCTTCAAAGTCCGCCCCGCCTGGTCCGGCTTACTCGCCGCAGACTTTGACGTGGACGCGACACATTCAGTACTTCGCAAACCTTACACACATCAACAACGACTTCCTCGAGCCTCCGCCGGAGGTGATGGAGGGTGTAGTCGCCGAGCGTTCTATAAACGCTGACTGCGCAGGTACCATTTTCGGCTTTGCAGTCAGCCCAGACGGCAAGCTTGAGAACAAGAAGTGGAACGAAGGAAAACACAAGAAACACCAGGGCAAGCAACCGCGACCAGAACCACATCCTAACGAATTTGTATATGAGATCGAATATGACACGAAAAAGGACAGGGGCTTCGCTGATCTTACCGTGAGACGATGGGTAGAATATGCCAGGAAGATCGGATCATCTGCATCAAAGAGTGCTGAAATTGACGAAGAGGTAGACGAGACGACTGAGGACGACGATGAAAACGAAGACGAAGACGACGAATTTAATACCACAAACGGCAAGAAGCACAAGCATAAGAAGGGAAAGAAAGGAAAGCATCACAAGAAGCACAAGGCGTCTAAGGACTGGTTCACTTTCGTTAAACGAGCATTTGTTGGTACCATGGATCCACATGACATCAAGCAATTGTTCGGCGCAGCATCGTCATCATCAGAAGCATTAGAAGAGGCGCAGGAGGTTATGGAGTTGTAGGCGGCTGTTTGATGGATGGCTGCATTAGAAGGCGTTGTTGTTGAAGCACGCTCGTTGATACCCTTTGGCGTTTGATAGCCGACCTTTTTTTTGGGAGAGAATCCGCAATGGGAATGTGTACGTGTATATAGCATATGACGAGATGCGAACAGTTTCAACGTGCGTAGCGATTTTCATGGCATCACACATCATAGCATTGAGGAACATCTCGCAACAGAGAGTGAAAATCAAAAGAAGAAGAATATCCATACAATAGCTTACAAATGAACCCTGATTCTGCTACAACTCTCTTCTCTGCATTTCTGACGCGAATCTGCCCTGGCGCCATAGCGGCGAAGTGTGTGATACGAACCGGATGGCGCGCTGGTTTGGTAGTTTGAATATACCGCATTGGGTAACTTCTGAAACCCATCGATGACAGCGGACTGATACTCTTTTCTCCCTGATCTCTCCTACCCTCCAACCTCACGCGCCCGCAACGTCGCCTGTCCAGATAGCATCAACTTCCATAACGTCCCTAGCGGAACGACCTCGCCCTCTAATTTTTTTTTATTTTTTTTATTTTTTTTTATTTTTTTTTAAAAAAAAACCCCCCCTCCCCTAAATGCCATGGCCTTTGCGGAAACTTGATATTCGTTGCTGGCAGATTGGTGGGTTTGGGGGTTGCGGCGCCAACATGCCGGATTAAGCAAGTTTGACAAATGTGTGGATTGTAGCGGATTTCTATTCTTTTCACTTTCACCGATCGAGCCACGTGCGTTTGTTAAGAACATGGTGTTGTCTGGCCCACTACATGGCTTGGTTTCGTCGTGGACTTGCCACTGTGTTTGGCGGATTTTCTCCAGGATCTACATTTTCATGTCGAGGTATTGAGTTGACAGGTGCGGTTGGTTTGTTGGCTGGTTGCATGCTGTTGATGGCGAATCGGCTTTCAGGCTCGACGGTGCGGGTCGAAGTATCCAACTACTTGGATAATGTAATGGGCCGTCTGCATGTTAGAGAGAGAGAGAGAGAGAGAGAGAGAGAGAGAGATGGTCACACGAGCTGCGAGAACGACAGAACGTTTAATGCAAAGAGGGATATGCTGAAGCCTGAACGTGTTCAACCAGCACAGTTGACAGTAATTTATCACATGATTTGTTACTTCCAGTACTTCACGAGTACTCCATGGATACAAAGTGTGGGGAAAGAGCATAGAATCTGTTGCATTTTCCGTAATTGCTCCAACGCCATGCAGAATGCAAGTCATGTAGAAAAGGCATATTACACATCTAGCTCCACAGCCTCAACGTTCCGTCTGCACCAGCCGACACACACCAAGGCTCCTTGGGATGCCAGTCGAGACCCATAACACCCAATCTGCTCTTGACCTTGTGTCCTCGCAATACCTTCAAGGGTACGATAGTTGCGTTCTCCATGAGGTCTCCTACAACCTTTCCGTGGAAAATCTGGATGGTGCCGTCGTCGGAGGTATCGGCGAAGAGAGGTAGACCACCTTGGTGGAAACGTACTGCTCGGATGGCTTCCTTGTGGAAACGAAGAGTCTTGTAGGGTTTGTTGGAGAGGTCAAGATCGTGCCAGAGGAGACGCTGTATGAAAAGTTAGTGTGTGCTTTACTGGCATTCTAGTGTGACCAGAACTTACCTTGTCGTAGGTTCCGACGATGATGTTGTCACCACCGGGATGCACGTCAATGGACGAGATCCACTTGGCACCTGGTTGCAGAATCTTGACAAGTTCTTGCTTGGCAAGATCGTAGCTGCGGATGGTGTTGCGGGTAGCGACGAAGAAGATGGCCTTGGAGGGATGGAATTGTGCGGTCTGGGCGATACCCTTGAGACGGCGGAAGGGCAGTTGAGTGAGATGTTTCGAGACCGTGTGAATGGCGACTGCTGTGCTTTGACCGCGAGGCGATACTGTGGCGAAGTAGTCTCCTCTCCGGTGCCAGTTGACAATCTTGACAGCTGATCGGACCTCGACTTGAACAAGAACACCCTTGCTCTCAAGACGAGCGCCTGGACGGCTCCACTTGCCTGGTGCCTGCTTGGGTGCCTCGCCATCAATCGGTTTGGGCTTCGACGTTGCGTAACCCCAACCTGCGTCGAGAACCTCGCGACTGGCCTGCTCTATGTCCGGCGAGAGGAGTGTGAAAGGTACAATGAGGTAGACGTTCTCGCCACAAGCAGCAGCGACTACGGCCGCATCCTTGGTAGGTCTCCATTGTACAGCATCCACGGCTTCTTCATCTGAAAGCTTTGCATTCCAGACTTGGCGACCCGTCAAGATCTCCCAGATCCTGACAAAACCATCGTCACCTCCACTCGCAACAAAGATGCCGTTTGGATCGATCGACACGCAGCGGACGCGTCCTTCTTGTCCGCGGAATATCGCAGCGCAAGTAGTTGGGAAAGGCTTGAGCTCTTCAGGATTCGGTAGCTTAGGTAGAAGTGACTCGGGGTCGATGTTAAGGCGATTTCTTCGGATACGAGGAGCCAAGTAGAGATCCAAGCTTCGCTCGAATCGTTCTTTGACGAAGGTCTCGTAACCAGGAACCTTGCGCAGCGCGTCGTAGTTCTTGGGCAGGAAGTCCTTCTCCCGATCCTCCTCGTCTTGTTCCAACCACGCCTGCTCCTCAGCCTTATCCGGGAGGTACTCGGGCGGTGGGTGGTAACTTGCTTCGTAGCCAGGCGGTGGCAGCTTGGGCGCGGGAATGTGCATGGTGTTGTCCGGTCGTGGCTTCTCGTCCGCCCATACGTCGAATGTGAAAACGTCCTGCTCTTCTTCCTGATCCTCAGGTGCCTTGTATGGTTGAATGCGGCCTTCCCTAATCGCCTTGACGAGTTTCATAACGCGCTTCGCCTCGTGCTTGGAAGGAATGAATCGCCGTTTGGGCTCTGGCGCAGCGCTCAGCGGCATGATCTCCTGGTGGCCAGAGAAGTAGGCGACCATCTCTGGGTATGGATCGTATCCGTCCTCGACAACTTCATTTCTTGTGAGCTTCTTGAGCACCTGCAGCTCCTCCTCGGTCAAATTCAGCGGCTTTCCGGTCTGAGGATCTGTCAAACCTGTCCAGCCCTTGGGTATGTCGATACTGTCTAACAGCGCATCCAATGCCTCACCCTTTGCCGGGCGCATAATCTTCTTTCCGTTGATGTCGTAGCCAATATGCGGGTATTCATCGTAGTACTTGAGGTCAATGTTTCCGATCGTGTTCGTAGCTTCAACGTCGGACTCGTCGGACTCGTAAACCGGGTCGATTTCTTTGTAAATGTAGCGAGTGTTGCCGTGCGCATCGGTAGTGACAGTGTAGTTGGGCTTGAGGTCTTCATCGTCGTCCAATTCGCCTGGTGCGTTGCCATATGCGTCCAGATCCATCTCGTGTGTTGGTGCTCCATTCTTCTTGCGCAATGGAACATCTGAGGTATTCAGGTTGCGCATTTCCTCACGAATTTGCTCTGAGTCGCTATCTTCCTCCTCCTCTTCGTCTTCGTCCGACAGACCCTCAATCACACTGCTGGCATCGGTGTTGGCATCTTCGTCTTGGCTGTCGTCCGAGTCGTCCTCAGAATGCGACAAGATGCCTTCCAGCAGTCCGTCGCCCAGCTCGTCCTCCGATGCACTTGGCTCAGGCGCCGGGCGCGTTACTACCTTCCTCTTGCGCGGATTGACGGACATGTTTGGCGTTTTGAAGTTTACTTGTCACGTTCACCTCGAACTGTCGCAACGTCCCAAAAATTATCGCTAGCGTCCAAGATTTCGGTTTTAGCGCGTCGCACGTGCCATGCAGCCAGCAGCCAAGGAATCGTACTCGGAGGCCCTATTCGTTACAACTTTCAAACTCCGCAGCTCACTGATACCCCACGCAAGCGCACCCGTCCGCATCTGCCACTCGAGGACGCCACATCGGAACTGATTGCAGCAGTAATTCCACCGACTCAAGATGGCGACGCGCCACACTGATTACGATCGTAGACGCCATTCCCCGCGCCGGGACCGCGACCGCGACCGCGGAGATCGTGGAGACCGCTATGGCGAGGGACGCTTCAGAGACGACCGTGAGCGCCGCGATCGCCGCGATGACCGCAGGGAGCCAGACCGGAGAGAGCGCGATCGCGACACGTACCGTCGGCGTTCGCGGTCCCCACCACTTCGCCGCCGCGACCGTGACGGGGACAGGGACAGGGACAGACGTCGCCGCTCTCCTTCCCGCCGACCCGGCTCACGCTCCTCTGTCACACCTGCACCTGGAGCCGACAGCTACAGGCGCGATGACCGGCGCGATCGATTGGAGTCTTCCTCGCGCGACGAGAGGAGAAAAGACCCCGAGACCCAAGTCAAGGACAAGCTTGTTGACCGCGCTGCGAAGCTGGCCGAGTGGAAGAAGCTCAACGCTGAGCGCCTCGGCAAAGAGAAGACCGATACGCCTGGCTCTGGTGCTTCACCAGCTGTCACTGCGCCTGCAACCCCATCAGCTGCTGCGACGCCCCCTCCAGCTCCAGCTCCAGCTCCAGCTCCAGCAGCTGAGGCCAAGCTCGATACTGCTAAGACCAAAGTTGTCCCACAGAAGAGCGCTACTGAGAAACTCAAACAGAAGCAGCCCGAGAAGTCAACCTTCAGACTGGATGCTTCCGCCGTAGCACGCCCATTAGATATGGCCAAGCCTGCGGGAA
The DNA here is from genome assembly GCA_019702505.1 of Alternaria panax. Lineage (NCBI taxonomy): Eukaryota > Fungi > Ascomycota > Dothideomycetes > Pleosporales > Pleosporaceae > Alternaria > Alternaria panax. Next base: position 1,464,112 of record JAANER010000008.1, on the reverse strand, counting down.
AGACCGTGACCGCTAGCAGTACGTCCCCCCTCTAGACCCTCGACCATGACCCACAAGCTTACACTTTCAGAACCCTCCGTCGCGAAGGCCCGTGGTAACATTGGTGCTTTCGGTCTCAAGACCAAGACCGCCGCCGAGGCCGAAGAAGAGACTTCCAGAAAGGCTCTGCTCGACGAGGAAGGCCCTACCAAGAAGCGCAAGCTCCAGGCTCTGCCCGAGTTCACCACCAACGACGAACCTGAGCCCGAGGCCGACGGCGCTGACCACGACTCCCCAATGAGCGGCATCGGCAGCGATGACGAAGAGAACAACGCGGAGCTCCAGGCTCGCCTTGAGAAGCGTCGCGCAGAGATCGCCAATGAGAACCAAGAGGACGCCACCATGGGAGAAGCATCTGCTGTCGAAGCCCCCGCCGACGACAAGATGGAAGTTGACGAAAATGCAGGCGCCGAAGAAGATGAAATCGATCCTCTCGATGCCTTCATGGCCGATCTCTCCGAGCCACAACCAAGCCGTGGAGCTCCTTCAGGTCAGGCCATGTTCGCCGATGAGCTTGAGCCTGTTGAGACCTCTGTCGAGGCCGAAGACCTTCTCGCCCTTCGTGCTGCAAAGAAGAAGAAGAAGGAGGTGCCTACCGTCAACCACGATAAAGTTGAGTACGAGCCATTCAGGAAAAACTTCTACACTGAACCGTCAGAAGTTGCACAGATGACAGCCGAGGAAGTCGCCGATCTGCGCCATGAACTTGACGGTATCAAGGTCAAGCCGGACGATGTACCCCGTCCCGTCACCAAGTGGGCCCAGATGGGCTTGCTACAAGCTACCATGGATGTCTTCACTAAGATCGGCTACGAGAGGCCTACGGGTATCCAGTCTCAAGGTGTGCCTACAATCCTCTCTGGCAGGGACCTCATCGGAGTAGCCAAGACTGGTTCCGGAAAGACACTTGCCTTCGGTATTCCTATGATTCGTCACGTCCTTGATCAACGCCCTCTAAAACCAACCGATGGACCCATCGGATTGATCCTCGCTCCAACTCGAGAGCTGGCACTGCAGATTGTCAACGAGCTTAAACCATTCCTCGCTGCATCTGGCGTCACGATCAAGTGTGCTTATGGCGGTCAACCCATCTCTGACCAGATTGCTATGATCAAGCGTGGAGGCATTCATATTCTATGTGCAACTCCGGGCAGAATGATTGATCTGACAAACGTCAACCAAGGCAGGGTGCTTTCTTTCCGACGCATTACTTATGTCGTTCTTGATGAAGCTGATCGTATGTTCGATATGGGCTTCGAGCCTCAAGTCATGAAGATTCTTGCCAATGTACGCCCTGATCGTCAAACTGTCCTCTTCTCAGCAACTATGCCAAAGAACATGCAGTCCTTGGCCCGCAAAGCACTGCACGACCCGGCCGAGATCACTATTGGTGGTAAGAGCAAGGTAGCTCCCGAAATCACTCAGATCATCTCTGTTGTCCCGAATAGTTATGAGAAGAAAGTCCACAAGACTCTATTATACCTTGGTCAGCTGTTCTCTGAAGACGAGAACGCCCAGGTATTGATCTTCACTGAGCGACAAGAGACAGCTGAAGACCTCTTGTCCAAGCTCTACAAGTCTAAGTATTTCTCTGTCAACACGATTCACGGAGCTAAAGATCAAACCGATCGTAACGAGGCCATCAACGACTTCAAGCAAGGTGTTCTTTCCATTCTTATTGCCACGTCTGTAGCAGCCCGTGGTCTTGATGTACCCGGGCTGGCTATGGTATTGAACTTCGACTCGCCTACCCATTTAGAGGATTACGTGCACCGCTGCGGACGTACCGGTCGTGCTGGCAACAAGGGTACAGCTATCACGCTCATCGAGAACCCCGGTCAAGAGCGCTTCGCTCTCCACATTGTCAAGGCACTCAAGGAGAGTGGTACAGAAGTGCCTCCAGAGCTCCAAGAGATGGCTAACACGTTCCATGAAAAGGCCAAGGCAGGTACCGAGAAGTACTACGGTGGTTTCGGTGGTAAGGGTCTTGACAGGCTTGACGCAGCACGTGCTCTGGAGAAGAAGCGCGAGAAGCGTCAACTCAAGCTCGAAGGTGTTGATGAGAGCGACGAGGAGGAGGAGATTGCACCTATCATCAAGAAGCCTGAAGTTGCTGGTCCGGGTGTCGTCAAGGCCGCCGACCCAGCTGCAGCTAACGAAGAGGATCAACCACACTGGATGAAGCTTCTGAACAGCAAGATTGTTGTCAGCAAGACCGAGCGCCCCGACGCTGCTGCCTCTGGCAAGCCGATGACCGCGCGCGAGCGAGCAATGGCGGCTGCTTCCAAGGTCGACGGAAGACTGAGCAAGAAGGGTATGATCCACGCAGGTCAGCCTATCGACAACAAGGGCCCAGATGCCGGTCTTTACCACTCAACCATTGAGATTAATGATTTCCCTCAGAAAGCTCGATGGGCCGTCACCAACCGCACCAACGTCGCCAAGATTCTGGAACAGACTGGTGTTTCCATTACGACCAAGGGCAACTTCTACCCAGCTGGCAAGCAGCCTGGTGAGACCGATCTTCCCAAGTTGTACATTCTCGTCGAGGGCGATACCGAGAACATTGTCACACAGGCTATGATGGAGCTCACTCGACTTCTGCGTGAGGGAACCATTGCGGCTGAGGATGCCTCTGCGACCCGAGGACCCACTGGCCGCTATTCAGTAGTCTGAGAGACTTTGCAAAGGTATGGTACGCTTGCTTTAATCTTTCTTTCCTTTCAGCGTTGCTTTCTTTTCCATGGCGCCAGCTCACTGCATTGGAGGATCGATTTACTGAAGGGATGGGGACGGCATGGGATGGAGTTGAAGGTTTCGATAAAAGTACTGTCGAAAGGGTTGTATCGGCTTCACCATATGCCTCTCGGCTGTACTAGAACGTAAGTGCTGGCCTTGTCCACCGCTCAATGTTTTCTCTGATTTACACAACCAGTCGCAGGTCACTTCCCAATTGCCTACCCTCTACGGTGGCAACGACATCATGGTGTCGAAGTCGTGACAACATAATTGTACAGTAATGGGTCGACCATATGGTTCACTGATATGTGAGAAAAGATAAAATGTCTCGATTTCAAGAGACACGATATTGTCTAGAGATCTCATTACAGGCTTCATTACCGATTCTGTATCCCCTCTTGCGCACGTGGGCCCACATATTGTAGACAATAAACTTTCCCAAATTATGTGCGCCAATATACATGCAAGCAAATATCGGCGACTCATGCCTCTGATCCAGATCCCTTGGTATTACTACGCCCTGTTGCCCAGTATGCAGTAACGTAGTGATGCAGATACACAGTGACGGTATCGCCGACACAGATCCATCATCGGTACTTTCCATGCGTGTTGGACATGTACCTGCAATGGCGCCATAGTCGTCGCATGCTTATCCTTCCTCCCAACCCACAGACCGACTGATGGACATGCAGCAAAGACTGCATCCAACGTCCGTCTCGGCCTATTTTAGGGATCCTACAGGATTTCGCAGGGGCAAGGACGAGCAAAGATTTCTGGCGGCCAGGTATTCGTACCAGTGGTGAGGATGGATGGCGCATGCTGCACAAAAAGAAAAACACAGCACTGCCGCCACCAAGATCTGGATCTGGAAATCCCTTGGTCTCGGATGCGGCTCGGCAACCCAACTTCGAGGCTGATGCTACAAAAGTGCTGTGGGGGCCAGGTCATGGAAGTGCAAAGGATTTACTGTGGAAGTCGAAGGATTTGCCTAGGCAGTATCTCCGTGGGAGGACATTCCGGGCTATTTGGTTGGATTTGAGAGGGCATGATGTGTGATGCTGCATGGTAAGGGGAGTCTATCTCACATGTATTAGAGAGAGCTTAGCTTAGCCGTTGAAGATATCCTTGCGTGATTAGGCGTTCAACGTCGCCGTGCCGGACATAGAATTGCGAGTTCTTGGTCAGGGTTATGGACCTTGTAGTCGGTTAGCAGGGGTATAGTGCTCGGTATATTGTCCCGTTGAGAAACAGATTTCGGCATGCCGAGATGGTCATTACGTACCCGTATTCGGTCTGTATCTCGCCTGCGTCCTTTAGGACGCGAACGTCGATGAAGAGATCACGAGGCGGCTCCAGACTCCCCGTCAGATCAATATCCGTCCATTGCCCCTTGTATGCAGCAAGCAGATCGCTATACTGCCTCACGTATTCCTCCTCTTCTGGACTCAGACTGCTCTCTTCTTTTCCGCCCCCAGCACCCATACCACTTCCCCTCCCTCCTTCTCCACTGTGGTCCTTGCTGCCCTGTTGTTCCAGCACATCAACGCCCTCCCAGCAGTACTCCTCCAGCTTGTCACTCCGCACGCGGTGGTAGGCGAGCAGGCACCGCTTGTTGCGGCGCATACACAGGTGGTTCACAAGGAGAGCGCAGGCTGTTTCAGGCGATGCGCTGGGGTTGAAGGAGCCGCTGTAGGGAGCGAGGATCGATGAAACGTCTTTGTCGAGGTCGCGCACTTCGCGGACTATGGAGCGCGTGAGCTCCGAGGCATAGGGGGGTAGATGGGGGAGGGCTAGGGTGCGCTTCGCGTTTTGGACCTGGGCAGTCTTAGGTGGGTTGTAGGGTAGTGAAGTCGGGAGTGCCATGGCTTACCAATTTGTTGGCTGCTTCCCCATACATGATCTATGCTTCAATCCTTCCTGATGTCTTGTGTTCTGCCAGTCACGGAGATGTGGTGCTTTCAACAAACGCGGCTGTCACTGCAATTTGTACGATGCGTGGTGTCATTAGCTTCTCAAGATGACGCGTCGTAAAAGGTGCAGTTTCGTGGGTCCTTGACCGGAAGATGACAGCGCAATTGACGTGTGTATGTTGCTGTGGACATTTCTTGGGCCCCTCATCCATGGAGGCAGGCGCGTTCGCGACGCGGGGGCAGGTGGGGCTGGACGGGTCTTGGCTGTGTCGAGTCCAACTTCACTCTTCCGGCAATCCCTTTGACAAGCCCAGCAACCCACGCAAGCTCATTCGCCAGCACCACCAAGACCCCGTCTATTACTCTTCCCTTTGTCGACACTATGGAGCGCGATGGATTCACGTCACATGAGATATCTCCAATGTCACGTCACGTCGCCGCGTCGAAATGATAAAAGGCCGATTGAACACTAATATGTACATCTCGGTCTACACATGATAACACCATGTCTAAATGCTCTAAGCCCCGGAACTTTTGGTCCCATCAACGCCTCGAATGCTGCCCATCATGCAAGAGACCGTCAGAACCAACCCTGAGATGCTGAAAAGAGTAGTCATCGCTTCGGAACAACGTCGCACGTAAGTACGATGGTAACATAGCCACCCAAGAGCACCAGCTAACGTGGCATAGATCACTGCTCACCCATCCACTTGTCGAACTCCGACTCTTGCTCGAGCGACACCATGTTTGGGTCTGACTGCCAGGACTGGTACTGGTTGGGCGAAAGATCCAACAGGCCGCTGAGGTTGTGTTGCTCAAGCCTATCTCCTTGCATATCCGGATGGACGTTCTGGTATACATTGTTCTGCAGGGCTGCAGGATCGATATTCGAATGATTGCCTCCGTCGTAGGCCAACAACATGGGATCCAGCTGCCCCTCGTCGAATGGTGTGCCGAGATTTGATTGTAACAGAAGATTATCCGTATTCCCTCCGGGCAAACCCAACACCGACAGGTTCGAGTGGAACTGCATGGAAGATGGCGGGCTGTCTACCCTCCTTATGTGCATTTCGTCTGCGTAATTCGGACTCATATGCATGTTAGGATAGGCGGCGGTCTGATAATACTGATTGTAGAGCTCGTTGTCGCTTATCGGCATTGGCATCGGTCTGCCTTCGTTTGTCACCTCCCAGGACGATCGATTGATACCGCTACCATTCGGACCGAAGGAGTGATCGAAGTACTCTGCAGTAACACCACTTGATGGATAACTGAACGATCGGTCGACTCTCCTAGCCTGTCGGGCGCGAGTCCTGCCACTGCCAGGAGCCCACTCAGCATCGTCAAGGTCGCTAGGTTCTTCTTCGTCAGACCACTCGCTCCTTCGTTTCCGCGCCGGAGCTGCTGTTTTGCTGGGCGAGAACTTGTAGGTCGGGTGCGCGTTTTGGTGGTTGATCCTCTCGATCTTTGCGTATTCGTTGTACAGCTCGCGGATCTCCGGTGGCTCCAGAGGCCAGCTCTCTCCCGCTACTGACGATACGACCTGGTGGTTGTTCTGAAGACACCATGACTTGGCCCTTTCCGCAAACGCCGATCGGTACAGCATGAACGAGTTCATGGGACGAGTGATGTATCCGTTTCTCTTCTCCACCTCCCGCCTCCTGGTATCAGCTGGCCTGTTCACCCACTCCTCCATGTTCTTGACCGGAATATGATGCAGCTCTTTCGTCAGGATGCTCAGCGGTGCAGTCAGTTTGGGCGTCTTGTGCTTTTCGTTCTTTGGTCCCTTCGCCTTCTTAGCTCTTGGCACCGCCTTTGGTCGAGGGCTGCTTTCGTTCCGACGGGGAGAGCTGGACGACGTCGTGGCGCGTCCGCTGCGGGTCGTTCTGCGTCCAGAATCATCACCGTTCGTGGATCTTGGCGTAGGCGGCGAGAATAGAGCTTGGTCATTCTGGCATTCATTAGCCATCGGATGAAACACGACCAACGATATTTGCTTACCGGCATGCCGTTGTACGGGCCGTTGTGGTAGTACTCTGCTGGTGGACCATACCCATCCTGTAGATTGATCAGCATGGTTACGTTTGTTAGGATGCAGGGACTCTTACATATTGTATACCTAGTCCAAGCCCGCGAGGGTGATTGTCGGCATGTGACGCATGTAAAGGGATCCCTTCGCGCGCCACCGAGCCGGGAGAACCATACCCTACCTCACCGAATGAATAGCCGCGATCTACGTTGTATTGCGCAACCTGGTGCAGCCCGGTCTGGTACTCCGACCCAGCATTCGGTGGGGTAGGAGGGTGTTGTTGGATGAGCATGTCACCCCTCATCATAGCGGGTGTTAACGCCTTACTCAGTTGTTGCGACAGTGGAGATTACAAGATTGCAGGCTAGCGCTCTGTTCGCTTTTACCGATTGGCCTTGTTTTGAACTCAACAAGACACACAAGCGGAAGAGGTTGATGATAAACAAAACTGAGCGCAACTGGGACGCACGGAATGATGCTCCTGTGAGCCTAAAGTTTCGGGGCCTGGAGACCGACGGGAATTGTTGCTTCTGGATACCGAAATGCGTTCTTCCGATCTCTTGGAAAGATGCTGAACCAGTCTGCTCTCTTCCAGATATGGTGCTGGTATGTGTCAGTAACCATATGGACTGTGTTGCTCTTTGCTGGGTTTGCTTCACCGCAATGATGCATAGCAGTTCGCAAAGTGTTTAGGGAACGAACCTGTTGCAGTTACCCGCTTCTCACCGGCACTAAGGTTTTGGTGCAAAAACAATCAATGTAGACAACTACGCGATGCCAATTCGCAAGTCAGACACCACTGTACTGTTTGAGTTGTGTTGTTTCGGCCCGTGTCTCTTTGTGGCGAAGGCAGAGCTCGAACAAATCGTGAAGGGCAAATCAACGGAGAAGGATTCTTTGTCTAGGGTCAGTCCTCAGAAGGTATTTGTAGCGACTACTAAACCTCGAGGTCGACGTTCACGTACAGTGTATAGTGTACCTGGTCGTCTCAACATGGACAAAGGCCTACCGGATTGGTGCTGGCTAGGCGCGCTTGACACACTGAGAAGTCGCGCTGCTTTTGGATTGCGGGCCTCCCAAGCGGTTCAATACCTACAAGATGGCGCAAGACTTAGCCCTCTGGTCCGTTCACGTTTCGAAGTCGAAAATACCATCTCCCTACTGCTGTGGGGTTGAAAGTGGCCCTCAGCCCCTCCACGGCGACTGCGATTGACGGGAGCTACTCTCAATCTGGGCGCCCTTGTTCAACTTTCGCCTACCCCAAGAAGCTGTCTACCAATCTCAACAGGGATTCATAGTGGCTTGCAGTAGTCATGTGCACTGGGCGCTCGTTATAGCAAGCCACACGCTCACTGGTATCTTTAGCCTCTAGAGCGACCCTTGGAGTTGTGCTCCACCAGATCATGGGCTGCATTCTTCGCACCAATTGCATCACCAGCGGCTGACGGTCTCCCTTCTTGAGCAACCAATGACATAGACGGTACATGACCACAATTTTTCTTCAGGCCGAACCTGGTAGGTCGACCAAAATCTGGGTTCTTTCGCTGTGCAGCTAGGCCCTGCCTGCTTTTTACGGATGCCTGCATCAAATCATGCTAGAACCCTGACAGCTGTTAATGCTTGGCAGGGCTGACCACGACACCACGAGACCTAACTTCTACAACGCACGTCAACATCCCTCTTCACAATCGGTCTTCAAGCAGCGTCAAACCAGGCACTTCTCAAACACTTGATCTCGAAAGCTTTATCATCATTGTGCATCTGCTTGACAAAGAGCCAGCACAGCAGTTCCGGCATACTGGTCGCGATGCGCCTCCGCGGCGAGGCTTAGGTGCGTGTTGACCGCTTAACCTTAGAATAATTCCGTCAATCCTACCTATTCGGCTATGAAGGCCAATATTCTACACCGACGATTTTTTCGGTAAGCCCGTTACAGTTGACTAGTCCTCAACGTTATTAGGCGACAGGTCGCGGACAGCTGGGCGACGTCCTGCATATTGCATGCATAGAGCAGAAGTTCGGTTGCTTCCGGTCGATCGTGTTGACATGGGGACCTGCCTATGGAATGCGTACTATTACCTTTTCGGCACCACAACCAAACAGTTCCGACCTGGGGCGACTAGGTTTGATCAGGCCTCAAAGACGAGAGTGATTGGTTTGAGCAAGCGCGAAACATGAGTGGAACCACTGTCTGCGACGTTGCTTTGAATCAGGAGGCTTGACCGCGTTTGTGGTGTTTTAACATGCATGGTCTGACCGGTCTACCTAAAAAGAAAATGAATCCAAACGTGCCCAGGCGCTATCAACACGACAGGATATTCTCACAGTACCGCAAAAGCCTACGTCAGAAGATATATTCGGTGTTCATGGTGCGTAAAGCAGTGGAGATCCGAGCTACTCGTAGTCGCAGGCTATGAGAGAAGCTGTCGAGCACATGTGCATGTGATCGACACTGTAGCTGTCAATGTCTGACTCCACCGACCCAACCTCTGCATTGCTCAGACAGGCCATATCTCCGTTGACTCCTGCCAGCCATGGCATTTCCAAGATTCTGTTTCCGCCATCTTCCAATACCGTGATTCCGTCTGCAGAACTAGAAAGATAAGCTCCGTTGGCTCTACCCGTCATCGACCCAGATCAAGCCGGTAACACACCTCTCCGCACCTCATGATACGTTGTACAACCATCCTATTTCCCTAAAACACTCGGTACCTTGCAATAAGGGCGAATGAAGAGCTGTTGCGGTCTCATTCTGCGGAGACTAAGGACCAAGCTCAGCCCTCATCTCCTTGTGAGGAAGGGCTTAGCGGTTTACCCCACTTTCCCAGCGTTATTGCCATGGGACGAGCTCATGGCACGGGAATGCCGTCGATAGTGTGACCGGAATCACCAACATCATCGAGCTCGAAACCTCCTATGCTCAAGCTTCGGGCCTTTTCTGTTCACAGGATGACAAGTGCCGCGCCACCGGCAAAGATGCATCGAAGCTGCATCTACGTGACATCTTACACACTGCATATGCCCAGTAACACAGAGTATACACGCTTCCGACTCAGAAAGGCGGCATTGGTACGCTAGTAGGCGCTCTTGCGGTTGGATCAAGTAACTATGCTGCGAGGTACCGAGAAACACAGTAACGGTTGGTATGGATCTCATGCAAGTATCGCACGATGTGCCTGGCATTCCTCACCTCGCCTCAATAAAGATTGACCCGTTCCAGCGTGATCAGAAGATACGGCACAGAGGCACGGTCGGTGAGGTAGCTCTAGAGCAAAAGCTTACGATACAGTTCGCGCGTCCAGGCATATCCTGACACCTCACCCGGCAACGGGATAGTTCTGTCGCTTCTGGCACCAGAACGCTTATCTTGCGTAGTCGCCCGGCTAGAGTAGATTTGTGACGAGCGGCGCACCAGCATCAGGAAACATGTCACAACACGTGCGAGATCCACCAAACATAGGCCTATGCTCGATGATCGCTTTCCAACGGTTCACTTCAGGTTTTCGTAGACCCAGCGCCACCGTCAGCCTTAGGACACGCCTTTCGCTCTACCCCTCCCTCATTTCTTGCCAATCCTGCTTCTTGCTCTGTTTGTCTTGGGTAGGGCATCACTAATACTCAGATCATAACTTAGCTCATTTGCCTGTTGAACTGATGCGGCTAAAAAGTGACATGGGTCTTTCCACAACAAGCTAGCACTGTGTTACGCCACTCCATGGAGTCGGTACGCGCTAGCACGTGATGCTACGAACGAACGCTGCGCTCCCATCGCTGACCCCAGTCGCTGGGCAAGCGCCTTCCGCAACGGCTGCCAGACTGGATGTGGGTAATGGTGATTTCCACGAGAAGTGGTAAGACCGTGTGTTTTCGTTAGATGATATTTCTTCTGATAGACGTACTTTCGTTGTGCTATCTAACTCTGTACTACGACTGCACGAATGTGCGCGACAAGGAGACAGTTCTTGATGCGGAATTTCATGAAATCTTCGCTACACAAAATGCAGTTCGTACGGCGCACACTTCATTCAACGAATTTGTCTCGCGGTCAAAAGCTGACACAAGATACAAGACATCGCAATGATTTCTTTGTTGGTACCTCGAGTTGGTGCAATTTTCACAATAGTGATTCCAACAACGAAAGTCTACGTCGTTCATTCACGAGGTCAAATCGTTCCGTTGTCGAAAGTGTTTTACTATGTCGCTAAGGTAGTTCACTATGTTGTTGAGATGGTAGGTGGTTATTCTGATATGAGAGACATTGTGCCACGCGAAGGATTTGATGAGACAATGCGTGTTCAAATAATGAGAAAGTATGGGTAGTGCGTGATCGTCAAACTGGAGCTGGAAAACATTTCCGATGCTTAGAGCATTGAAATCTTTCAAACATGTCGCGGAGCCACGCATCCAGAGAATTAGACTCCGCTGCGGGCAACAGATCGACCGAGAGCCCAGACATGAGCGAAGAGGCGAGGCAAATACCGTCGACCAATCTCTTGCAGATTAGCGAGGGCGAAGGATCTTCTTCGTCGAAATCTCCAGGCGAAGAAGCGGACAAAATGCATAGAAAAGAGACAGAGCGGAATGGGGAAACACCATCGATCAGTGTCATTGAAGAATATATCCGCAAAGAAGAGCAAGACACGGCCAGACCTTCACTGCGATCAAATGTATCGTCGTTCGCTGCTCCGACCAAAGCATCAGAAGCGAAGAAGAATGAAAAGATCGAGCTTGCTCAGTTTGTGAAGAAGACGTCTTTGAGCAAGGAACCGCCTGGCTGGCCAGGTTTTGCGATGCAGTCTCCATCAGCCTCTATGCCTGTTAGCCGACGTTCGAGTTTGAAGCGGCGCTCTGTTACTAGGTCTACCTCTCCTAAAAACTATGACGTTGCAGCTGATAACCTTCCGCAAACGGAGAAACATCGCGGGACAAGGAGCAGAAGCCTTGGTTCTGTTGTCTCTGATGCGTTGGCGGAAGAAGAGGTGATAGTAGAGGTATTAGGAGGGGCACCTGTAATGGAGGAAGAAGCGCTAGAGTATCTTTTCCAAGAGAAACAAATGAAAGAGGAGGAAGAGGAAGTACAAGGAGTAGAAGAACCACGCATACAAGACGAGGACGAGCTAGAAGAAGTGCAAGAGATTTCTATAAAAGAAGAGCCACTGGAGCATCACGTTGAAGAGCCCGAGCCCGAGCCCGAGGGATCGCAAGAGCAGGCGTCCCTAATAACGCCGAACAGCACAGCATTGCCATTGCAAGAAGGTCACTCTAAGGATATAGAAGCGCAGATTGTGATACCTCAAGGCCAGTTCGAAAGCATCTCGCAACATAGTACAAAAGAAGACGAGAAAGAAAATATCACAATCGCAGATGCCACCAAGAACGCTAAATTCTTGAAGATCGTTGCAGAAAAGGAAGACCTACAAGCTGAACGTGAGAAGGCGGAGACACAGCATGATGAGGTGATAAGGCAGCATGAGACGGTACAACAAGATTTACAAACTGTCAAAGACGACACTGTAAAGCTGAAGCGAGAAAATGACAAGCTAGTCATACAACTTCGTGAGAGTACGGATCTTATTGCAGCGCGCAACGCTCGCGAGCCAAACTTGCCGGCTCTCGAAGTAGTCGAAGCGGAGAATCAGAGGCTTCGAGTGGCGGTCGACAAGAAAGAAAAAGAGCGGAGTGATGCAAATGCATTTTGCGAGGTCCTCGATGATCAGCTCAGTGATACTCAGAAGAAGCTCGAGCACCAGGTAACGTCTATCACAGAGCTATGCAAGATTGTCGACCTGATGTCTCGTAGTCTATCCAACGGCGATAATGTCGATGTCCCCCACCCAGCCGAGCTCAATGAGAGCCTTGCGCAAGCTTCTGAGATACAGAGATTGCAGATCAAGATCACTCAGTTGATTGGAACCTTTAGTGGAGAGCTCAAGATGTTGCAAGACGAGAACGGAAGAATGAAGCTTCAGGCAGCGAAGCAAGAATTTGAGATCATTACGCTAGAGAAGCTAAGGGCGTACCAACAGGAGGAGATGTTGAGCCCCGGACTACAAAGCCCGCTACTTTCTTCAGCCATGCATTTGAACAGGGATGATTTCAAGGAATGCTATGAGCGAGAACGACAGAAGCGCAAAGAGATAGAGCGTGAGCTCATCAAGGCGGGGAAGTGTTTGTCGCTTCTTCAACCAGAGAAGGAAAGGCTAGAGTCTGATTTCACCAAGGCGCAAGAGGAGCTCGCAAATTTGCGCCCCAAAGCCGACAAGCTAGAGAAGGATGCAAAGGGCTGGAAGGAAGACTCTGAAGAAAAGAAGTCGCAACTTGAAGAACGCTCTCGCGCATTCGAAACCAGTACCAATAAACAAAGACAGGAAACCCTTCGTTACATCAAGGACTACTACCGAAAAACCAAGGACGAAGCACATTGGGAAGTTCAGGGCCTGCAGAAGAAACTCGCAAGCCTGGAAGAAGAACATGCATCAGTCAAACGAGATTTCGAGCAAGCGAAAGTGGAAAATGCGCGCTTAGCAGATGGCGTTACTAGACTAAGGAAGAAGAACAAAAAGCGCAATGCAGATATTGATAAGATACAAGAAGTGTTCATGTACGGCGGAGATTTTCCCAACCTTTCAGATGGAGATGACAGCTCATCTTCAACTTCGGCCTCCACAATATCATCACCCGCTCATTCACCTCATCGTGCCAGAAGACCACCGCCTATCCCGCGCTGCCATCTTCCCGCCGCAATCGATGCACGCAAGGCCAAGATATCTGCTTACAAGCAAGAACTCAAGGTCGTGCGAGAACAAGCACTGTTCAATGTGAGCGTCAAACCATCTATGTCTTTCAAGACTAGGATAGGCGTCGGACGCAACGATATCATGGAAAAGGTGCGTGAATGGAAGATGGGCGATTCATACCCACCTAGGAAGCCCGGGTGGGGGGAGCTGAGGAGAAAGAGTGTGTGGGAGAGGTGGGATGGGGAGGACTGGGCAAGGGAATTTGCTCAGGGGAACGATGTTGATATTTTGAAAAAGAGTGGACTTTGGAATGAGGCTTGGGTTTAGTAGTTGCGCTTAATGATCTAGCTAAGATAGTAGTGAGGTAATCCTAGAAGATTGTGGTCATGACTGCTGTGGGATAATGTTTACCGTAGGTCAATCTATACCCTGCCAGTCTCGGCGCCTATATCCAGGCTGCCAGGCAAACAGATCACGATATATGTCATCTTTGTCCTCTACCCCCTTCACTTTACACTCATTGCACAAGCCCTTTGCGACGTTGATATCCAGTGCGACATTGTTAATCAGGGAGGCACACTCAAAGTGTAAATCTGAAGGGCCCAAGACAGCGAGACCATTATTGCAGTAGCTCCCGTGACGTCTTATCGGTGCGTCGCAGCCCTTGCAGCAGATACGGACGAAGTGGCACATGATTAGTCGTTTCAATTGTCGATATTGAGGAGAGACTAAGGATGTGTGTGGGAAAGTGGCTACTTATACGCGGCGAATGTGAGACACGAAGCTATACGTATCTGACGCTAGTCAAGTCGACGATAATCACGTAGAATTATTGCAGCAAGTCCGTGTTGGACACCTGGTACCAATAGCCACGAACGTGAAGGGCTATTTGATGACGGAGCTTGGATCAATACGAGCAAGCCGGATATAGTATTACTTGGTGATACTATAATCTCCGATGCGATCAGACAGCCTCAGTTGTTTGAGTCTCGCCCTTCTCCTTCTTGGCAATGGTCTCAATAGTGGCAAGAGCGTCTCCCTTGGCTTGCGCAGCTACAACATTTTCGACGTCCTGGGCGAGGTGTGAGCTGCCCTTCTTAGTCTGCCAAGCATGCGGGCCATCTTTGCTAAACAAGACTTCGATCTCTTCAAGAGTCTTGCCACAGGTCTCAGGGTATGTGAAGAAGAACTGGATCGATGCCAGAACACAAAGTACTCCGAAGACTACGAAGAGTCCCCACTTGATGTTGATGAAGGCAGGTGGAATGAAGAGTCCAATAGCGAAGTTGAATAGCCAGTTTCCGATAGCAGCTATGCCCATTCCAGAGGCCCGTGTCTCTAGTGACCACACCTCAGCGGCGTAGACCCAGCAGATGGGCGCGAGCGTAAGTGCATAGATCTAATGTAAGGTGAGCATGGGCTCTTCACTGAATATGATGAGAAGTTACTTACGATAATCAACAGGTATGAGAATACGATGACAGTGTACGCGGGCGACCCGGTAACCTCCATGACGACGTTCTTGTCGCCGCCGACACCATCGGGAACGTAAGTGTAATGAGCTCCTAGAACCCCACCAACAACAAAATGGCAAAAGGCCATCGTGATCGCGCCCCAGAATAGAAGTGTCCTGCGGCCAATCTTGTCGACGAAGAAGAACATAATTGACGAAAAGATGATGAACAAGGCGTACTGGACACCGGATGAGATGAGCTTGGTGTTGCCTTCAAGACCAGCCATGGCGAAGATGTATACGACGTAGTAGGTCATGACCTGTGTGCTATTAGAAAGATAATGCAACGGAAAATATCTCACAACATACATTCGCACCCGACAGTTGTTGCCATGCCTGAACAGAGAAACCGGCAAGGGTTCGCTTCCACATGCCGTTCACAACGAACTTCCTCCATCCTTGTGGAGCTAGGCGCTCAGCAGTAAGCGCTGTAATGATCTCTTCGTATTCGGCGATAACGTAAGGGTCTTCGATGTTGCCGTCGGCTTGAATAGCAGCGAGAATTTGGATTGCTTCTTCTGTGCGGTCGACCTTGGCGAGCCATCGGGGAGACTCAGGAAGAAACGGCAAGCCGATCATGAACATGATGCAGGGAACGAACTGGATCCCCCAAGCAGTACGAAATGAAGCAGTAGCGCCAGGGATAAAGGTACAGCCATAGCCAATGAAGTACCTGCAAAATATCAGGCCGGCCGCTTTGCTCATGCTCAGTTCACTTACATGATAAGAATACCCCATTCGATAGCTAGTTGTTGGATAATAATGATGGCACCACGCTGCGAGTGTTTCGAGATTTCGGCAAGGTAGACGGGCACCTGGGAAGACGTAATACCGACAGTCACTCCGTTCAGGACCCGACCAGCGATAAGCATACCGCGACCAGTGCAAGCTACCTGTACAGCGGTACCAATGAGCCACCAGAGACAGGCGAATATAAGAGCATCGCGACGACCAAATTTATCGGAGATGGGCCCGGCCATAGCACTGCCGACTACTGAGCCCGCAGCAAGAGCAGAACCGATGGCTCCCTGAACGACACCAGTTGGGTTATCGAAGTAGTCGCTGTCGATGATTAGAAAACTCTCGCTGAAAGATTCGACAATTCTCCACTTACATGTACTGGTCGGATGGAATAATGGCACTCATCGATGAGATGTCAAAACCGAAGAGCATGCCTCCCATCGTGGCAACGATTGCCAAGAAGTAGACATTATAGATTTTAGGGAACTTCTCAAACATCTTGACCAGTCCTCTTTAGAGCGTTGGGTTGCTAGATGTCAGTCAATTGACTTGTTGACCTACGTTCGCGGGGCTGGTCGAATATAAGGCTTCAAGCAGTCGGCGCTACACGCTGGTATGCTCAACGTGATAATCATCTCGCTTGAAGTAACCATCCCCACTGAAGTTCTTGCTCCGCATGAGGCTCCCCAGACTGACACACTCGTTGGCCAGGTAAAATGGTTAAAGTGCGGATTTACTAATACGGGTATAGCGGCCGCACGCCAACAGGCCTGCCGTCTTGAACATGGGAGAGAAACGAGATCGAGTCAGTGTCGGACCCAAAATGATTCGTGGAAAATAACAAGTCTGGAGATGTTGGGGTTAGACTGGAGGTGGAGACACGCGCGCTCAAGGTCGGAGAGATGTGGAGATCGCCTCACCCGCGTTGTGCATGTGTTGATGTCGTCAGTGGCGCCGTTGCGGCTCTTTTACGAAGCTTGCCGGGATCCGATGGTACGTTGCAAGGCTGCCAAGATGCGACAATGTTACATGTGAACTGGAAATATTTCCTGATACGATATGGTTTCCGCGTGTTGCTGGACGATTGGGCAGGAACGTGGAGGTGTGGTGAGAAGATTCAACATCGCAGGGTGGACGCGCGATCATTCCTCTGCTTGGCAACGTCCGCTCTCATCTCCCGATCTACCCTCGGCATCGCGATGTTGTTGTTGGTATGCAGCTTCGCAGTCGCATCACGTCGCAAAGTTTGTGAGATGGTTTGTCGAGAGACGAAAGGCATAATGTGTAGGAAGTAGAGCTGGTCAAGGCCTTGTCCAGTGATTCAATTAACCTTGTCATGATGGGGGTTGTGAGGAATGATGGGTTTGCTCATCGATGATCCTTCCTGCCTTCCTTCGTGCTCGGGCCAACTAATTGCGTCCCCTTGCACGTCAATCCTTGGAGCATCGCGTTTTGTTTTGTCGGAGCGGAGTGACACTAAATGTCACGCCACTCGTCGCAACTATACCTCTAAATCTTGATTGTGATATATCGCTATGTGCACGGGATTTGCCCAATGGAAAATTAGGCTTGACAGGTGCCCACCCAGTCGGCAGCACACGAATCGGTAAAGAGAAGCTTTATCGCCCAGGATGCAAAAACTTGGTCCCACGAGGACTGTTTTCGTGAAAGTATGTGCAATTGCAAGTGGTCGAAGAAACTGGGACGACACAGTCACTGCCCTCGATGGTGCATTCAGCACCTACATACTCTATACAAGGTAGACTTTTAGGATTTGTGGCGCATGTTTGAGAGAGCATGCCAGCCGTGTGAACCCGTAAAGCTGAAGACGGTCTGCGCGATCAACTTTTGGCTTAGAATACTTATCGCGTCAATGCGCTGTCGCTTGCATCTTGTTAACATACTCAATTTCTTCGTGTTGTTTTCAACAAAATCAAGCTGCACAACAATACTTCGCGCGAAACAAGGAACAGCGAGTGCCGCGGAAATTAAGCGTATCGAGAACTGTCGTTATATCCACCATTCCAACAGTCAGAAGATCAAATTTGTCTGCAGAGGGATCAAATTCCCCACTTAGGACCAGCCCCTAGCGCATTTGGAGTGGAAAACCCTCCTGGCTTCCGAAGATCGTATCTTTTATTGCTAGATTTATATTGTTATTATCTCTTTGTTCTTGCATCAACAACACCAGCAGCTCTCCAAGAGCGGCGCCAACAGGTCCTGTGGTCTAGTGGTATGATTCTCGCTTAGGGTAATTCCGAGCACGGCTTTCAAAGCTTGCGAGAGGCCCCGCGTTCGAGTCGCGGCAGGACCCATTTTTTGCGCTCCCAGAGTCCATGGCGAACTGCTACAAGTCTGAGATGCTTGGGGTAATTAATGCACAGAAGGTTTGTGTTCTCTTTTTGATACCATCTAAGCCTTTTCAAGCTGAAGAACACTCGACCATCTATACGTGTATTTGCAACGTTGAAATCTCACGCAGTCTTTCTCTAACATGTTCTTAGGCTTTACAACGATGTGGTTACTGTAGATGCTTGTGCGTAAAGAACTACACTTGTTTCATATCGGGTCTTGTCGTACAAGATTTCAGAGAACATACAGGCATCACACGTGTATGTATACATACGTACAAGCACAAATGTTCGTTAGTTGTTTTCTAATATCTCTCAACGGTTTAGGAATCGTCCGCTAGTTACCAGTGCCATTGTAAAGAAGACCTCCTTTATTGTTGCCAATTTGTTCCGCATTGCGCTATCTACGAAATCCGTAGACTTCCAAATTCACGCATTTGACACTATTTTCTCAACATCTCCAGACATCTTCGTCCTCTCATTTTTGCTTCTCTGCGCTTCTACGTATAGTACCTCCATAGCGCGCGGAGTGGACCGTCGTTAGGGGGTCAAAGCGCGAACCCTCCTGCTTCAAGTAGAAAACTATTACAAACAACACCTGGGCAACCTCGGCAACCTCACAACATCAGAAGAAACCCAACCTTGCGGCACGCAGCACTTACGTCTCAAGATGCAGTTGCGATGGGATTACCCGAATGAGTACATCGTAGGCGCTTGGGAGCCGAAGACGTCGAATCACAAGTGAGTTTGGGTGCGGTACCTGCACGATTGACCGATTCTGACTGACATGATACAGTTTCTGTGAAGAGGTATACAAAATTGAATGAAGGACAATGTGTAAATCGAAACTAACAACCCAAGGATTACATCATCACACCTTACATCGGCGAGTTCATCAACACCCTCACAAACATCACCTACGGTCCGTGCAGCCCTCCATCAACACCCTAACCACCAACTGACTCACCTCCCAGTCATCTACGGCCTCTACGGTCTCCGCCGCGTCGCCCCAAAACCAGATGGCGGACTAATCTCTACCCTCGCATTCCCCTACTGGGGTCTAATCGGCGTAGGCATCCTCTCAGCCTGGTTCCACGCCACTCTAAAGTATTGCTCGCAAATGGGCGACGATCTATCCATGTTCCTGGCCGTAGGCGCCATTCTGCACCAACTCCTCTGTTTCGGCGCCACGCCATCCGAGCGCCAGAAATACACCTTCTACATCCTCGGCAGCTTGATCCCCATTTCCGTCTACCACGTCTGGGCCGACGAGATCATCATGCATGAAATCGCTTTTGCAGTGATGGTTTTCCTTGTTAGCAAGCAGACGCGTGCGCTGATCAAGAAGCAAGTCAGGGATGAAGAGAGCAAGAAGAAACTAGGAAGGATGGCTACGTTTGGAATCTCGACAGGCTTGTTTGGGTACTTTCTTTGGAATATCGACTTCCACCTCTGCGCGTATGTTACGCAGTTTAAGCGCCATGTTGGGCTACCCTGGGGGTTCTTCTTTGAGTTGCATGGGTGGTGGCATGTTCTGACTGCTATTGGGGCGTATGTGGGCATGGCGTTGGTAGAGTATCTTGTTACTATCGAGGAAGGCAAGACAAACACAATTGAGGAGGGCTTTGTGTGGCCTGTCAAAGCCGTGCTAAGGGATTTGGACGGTGTTGAGCGGAAGGGTGTAGAGGGCAAGAAGACGATGTGAGATGGTGTTGGAGCATGGGCGTATATGTTGAAGGTACAAACGAAAACCCGGGCGCTTTGGCATCGTACATGTATTATTGTATAGTTATAGAAATAGACTGCGATGAACAAGTAGTGCTATCGCAGTAGATTGCCTGGGATATTCAAGGTCTACTTCGAAGGCATTTATTGTGTTGTACGATATTCTGTGACGAAACAGAGCTTCTTCATACTGCCGCAAGCTGCTTAATCTCGAGTGTCGGCTGCACGGCTCAGCAAACTTCGGTATCAACACATGACAACCACTTAGGCTTACCCAATCCACCTTACACAAATTAGCACATTTTCCCCTGTCGCATACAGTCGCGCATGCATTCCGCTGGAACTATCGTGCAAAGTCCATCTTCTTCCGCCACATCCGCTTATGATTGGCTACGCGGAGTTAAGACCTAGACCGGCAAATGCATGTGGAACTTGGCGTCATCACATCCAGGTACATGAAAATGATTTCGGGCCCGAGAAGACTGCCATTTAATATAAGAGCTTCGTAAGAGAACCGTGAACAGGGCGTCAAACAGCATCAGCAGTAACACACTCGATTGAGCATCAGTAAACAATTCGACAAAGTTCCATCTACCCCACCACCCCCATATCCAAAACTTCAAAAGCTCCACACCAGCAACATGCCTCAACTCGTCGGAAAGGCCGTAGGCCCAGTAGGCTACGGCCTCATGGGTATGCAAGCCATCACCTATCTCAGGTTTGCTGTTCTAATACATCACAGGTCTCACATGGCGCAAGAACCCACCACCAGTTGAGCAGAGCTACGAAGCTATGCGCACGGCACTTTCGCTCGGCGCAAACAACTGGAACGGGGGCGAACTCTACGGCTCCCCGGAGCGCAACTCTCTACACCTCCTCAACGAGTACTTCACCAAGTACCCAGGCGACGCGGAGAAGGTTGTCCTGTCCATTAAGGGTGGCCTCAAGAAGGGCGAGATGGCGCCCGATGGCAGTCGCGAAAACGTCAGGCGCAGCATCGACGAGTGCTTGAAGGTCTTGGATGGCAAGAAGAGTCTCGATCTTTTCGAGTGTGCCAGAGTCGACCCCAAGACGCCAATCGAAGAGACTGTCGGCTACATTGCAGAGTACGTCAAGGAGGGCAAGCTCGGCGGTATCAGCTTGTCGGAGGTTGGTGCGCAGTCAATCCGCAAGGCGCACGCTGCACACCCCGTCTCGGCGGTTGAGGTGGAGTTCTCGCTCTGGTGCACTGACATCCTCGAGAACGGTGTCGCGGCGACGTGCGCAGAGCTCGGTATCCCTATCATCGCCTACTCTCCTCTTGGCCGCGGCTTTCTGGTAAGCGCATCTCTTCCCGATTGACGACTTACCGCTAACGAGCTGTAGACGGGCAAATACAAGAAGTACGAGGACATCGAGCCAGACTCCATGCTCCAACACATGCCCAGATTCCAGCCCGACGTCTTTGACGAGAACATCAAGCTGCTCCACGCTGTCGAGGACATGGCCAAGGCCAAGGGAGTCACCCCAGCTCAGATCGCCATCGGCTGGGTGCTCGCGCAGAGCGGTATCAAGGGTATGCCGACTATTGTGCCAATTCCCGGTGCTACGACATCGGAGAGGATCGAGGAGAACATGAAGCCGGCGAAGCTCAACGACAAGGACATGAAGGCGCTGGACGAAATGTTGAAGAAATTCCCCCCGATTGGCGCTCGGTATCACGAGTCTCAGGCGGCATTGCTGTTCGCATAAACATGTGTAGATCTAGTCTGAAGCATGTTAGCACTGTAGTTGCAATGTAACAAGCTTAGTGTGCATGAGAATAGCAGATCAGAAATAATTGTAGTGTAGAGCTAATCCACATTCGAGCTGCCGTGAAGCGGCTCTTGAGAATTGCAGAACTCTGGAATAGATCATCATGAAGACGAGATGAGGTAAATAGCGAAAAACTTACCTGCAGACATTTGCGCAGTGGTGAAGAAGTGTAGAAGAAGGATGTAAGAATGACTGAGCTGGCCAAAATATGCGCGGGAAGCTAAACGGCTGGCCCATGCACCTACGCTAGACGTCCAACGCGCCGGGCGGCCATCGTCACGCTTTCCTCTCCCAAACGCGCCCAGAGCCGCTGAAACATTCACATCACACCGCTAATATGGACTCGCCCTCGGAGCTCTCCGAATACGGCAGCGATGATTTTCCCGAGGATATCAAAGGCCGCCAGTACGAAGCCACTCCTGACCACGACCCGCGCCCAAGCAAGCGACCACGTCTGAACATCCGCGCGCCATCTTCACCGCCTCACACCAACACCATGCCGCCCGACGAAGAGGGCGATCTGTCCGAAGACACGGATGGCTCTGTCCCGGCGTCGCCACACCACCACCCGGGCATGTCGCAAGACGACGACTATGGCCAGGAACAGGTCACCGTCTGCAAATGGGACGGCTGCACGGCGGGTGATCTCCAGAACATGGACAACCTGGTCGAACATCTCCACGACGATCACATTGGTACAAGGCAGAAGAAGTACAGTTGCGAGTGGAGCGACTGCACGAGGAAGGGCATACCACATGCCAGTGGCTATGCCTTGCGGGCACACATGCGCTCCCATACAAGGGAAAAGCCCTTCTACTGCACCCTTCCCGGTATGTCATGACCCCAGTCTCAACCCCCCCCCCCCTCCCAGTATACTAAACTTGCCCAGAATGCGACCGCTCCTTCACCCGCTCCGACGCGCTGGCGAAGCATATGAGAACCGTCCACGAGACCGAAGCCCTCCGCCCCTCCGACCCCGTGCCCAAGCACCACTCATCCAACCCCACAAACAACAAGCAGCGCCTCAAGCTCGTCCTCAACAACGAGGCCAAGAAGCTGCCACACGACAAGGGCTCGACACCCGGCTCCCCATCCTCACACTCCCACCCCTCGAACAGCGCGCCAGTCCCACCCAACGTACCCGCACCAGACGCCGACTACGCCCACAACAACGTCATCTACCTACAAGACCTCGCAAACCCAGGCGCGCCGACGCTCGTGCAGTTTCCATCAGACATAGAGTTCACGCCTGAAGAACTCTCAAAACCCGCACCGGATCTATTCCAACTGCTACGCCGACAGCTACTCTGGGTTACTCAAGAAGGCGAACAATTGCGCGCCCAAGCCGAAGAGCTGGAGAGGGTGCGTCAGGAGGAATGGCAGGCCAAGGAGCTTCTATTTGAGAATTTCATGGAAGCACAGGCAGCGACGGAGCGGCGGCGACGAGTCGAGGAGGGCATGCCAGATGACATGGAGGGCTGGCAGTCTGTGGAGCGCGATATCATGCCTGCTAAAGCTCTCCCCATGGCGCCAAAGGACGGGAAGCTACCGTGGTGGCGAGACGAGACTGCGCAGGCCCAGCGACCGCAGATCAAGGAGGAGCTCCGGCCGCCGCCAGCGGATATCCGGCACCACGATGAGCTTCACCCGCAAGTCCCTGTTGCTTAGAATGCGCATGGGCCGAGCCGTGCAGCATACAAGCAAGCTCCCTACTTTGGTGTGCTTCATCCTGCTTTCCCCTTTCGCTTTGTCCCCCATTGTTTTGCTCCGGGCTATCAACCACCACATGTGGAAACGTTCCGTGAGCGATGAGTTTGGAAGATAGTATGGCTAGGAGGGATCAAAAGGCAGGGCTTAATGGCAAAATGCGAGATGCGAAGGCAGTCTTCCAGTATTTGCTTGACAGTTTCCTTGTGTTGTTATGGGATAGACCGTGGGGTTCATGGTCTCTGGGTACATTCAAGATTAAAGATACCAATTCATTTGATGCTTCCATAGTATACAGCCTTGTTCAATCCGTGTCTGGCAATTTCCTGATGCCAAATTTTGATACCCGCTTCCATGCATAACTCCCGTCGTACGCTCATTCTCCCACTGCTATCCTAGTCGGCCGTGCTTACAGAAGTGTGTATTGTACGCTTACCTGGACTTCCTCTTATCGGCCTCCTGGTTCTTGAATGGGAATCCAGACGTCCTCTTGTCGGCGCCCGTCTTCCTGCTAATGCGGCCATTGCTGCTAGCGAACAAAATGCACCAAAGCGCAACCATGGCCAGGAAGCCCGAGCCAAGCGTTCCCAGACCGAAAGACATGACACCAGTTTTCGTCCACGTGGTGTAGCCATAGAAGGCAAGTGTCGAGTGGAACATTGCGGTTACGGTAAGTGTGGGGAGTGCGTAGGGGGCTTTGGGATCTTCGGCATCGGTCGTTGCTCCTGAGCATGTGTCAGAATTGATCTTGAGGGGAATGGGACAGATGTATGGAATACATACCCTCAGAAAGTCTACTAGAGAGTGGAACAGAGCCCGTAAGCAGAACGGTCAAAATACCGATCGCGATGAGCGAGAAGCCCAGCGTGCGGGAGAAGTAAACCTCGAGAGCTAAGCATCGTCGTTAGCACCTCTTCCGATTTCGCTTCTATCATCAGGTGTATACGTACTGGAGGCTTCGCGCACCTCGGGTGACAACAACGCTACTATCATTGTTGGCGACGCGATCAGAGGCGCAGCTTGAGTCGCTGCATTATGTTAGCAAGCTCTATGGTACTCTCGTGAAATGACATATAGCTTACCAAGCCATGCGGCAGTACCATAGGAGTAGAAGTAGTAGACCTGGTATTCATCATCAGCTTCTGTTTCATTGTGCAAACACAGTCCCTCCTTCAAGTAGCAATACACGTACATCCATGTTGGGAGAGTTGTTAGGATTTCAATTGATGTGTTGTTTCGTTCTTGAAGTATTGTATTCTGTTTGAAGAGAAATGCAGTAATGGAGACGATGTTTTTGAAGAGGATGAAAGGAAGGGTTAAACGTGGGCCCTGTGATGCAATGTGATGTTCCTGGCGGGATTTGCACAAGCATCCGCGAGCCACTACGTCATTGTTGCGCTAACATGGAAACTGCGGCACATGCCAACACGCTTGTTTTGGATATTGCGCGTAATCGGGGTTACTTGTTTGCCATGCGTATTTACTGTTTTCAGCTTTCGTGTCATTGCATTAGGCGGCGGTGTTCTAGTGGCGATGGACGTCAATTGCCGGCAAGCTCTTGTGTGAGCGCGCGCAACGGCGTCTTTCAAGGCTGAAGACAATCTGCCTTTTGCAAGCCGCTTACTCTGTGTCATCGATCGTCAAGACCATGGCGGCCAGCAAGTTAGACGCGTAGCACCCTTTGCACTCCAGCCTGCTCACGGTAGGGCACAAGGCTTGCGCACCATGTTTCGGCACCCCACGGAACACAGTTACGTGGTATCTGCATGAAATCGGGAGAACAAGCACGCGTCGATGACTTTTGCTGACATTGATATCCAGACCTTACCTCAGGGAAGTTTTGTAGGCTTCTCAACACCATGATGCTTAGGGGTATAGCTCCTATCACGATTCACACACACACACATGTCCAAAAGAGGAAACAAACAAAATCAACCATCGATTACGGTCAACGGCTGCCAGACCCGTTTCCCGGGACACCTCAACATGTCTAGTACTCAAAGAGCTTGGTCGCCGTACGCCCAACGGTCAAAATATACCGCAAGAGGAAGAGTATCGAGGAAAGCATTGATCACGGTAGATTGCGCTATCAGAAAAGATCCACGAACCAAGATGGAGGTTTCGACGCAAAATTGGGTCTTAGCACCGAGATCTGGTACGTGACTGTCGAAATGTGGTAGCGAAGCAGTCATAGATGCCGAGAGGGGAAAGAAGAAGGAAAAGCATCGATTGTCGCGGGCGAAAGGGTACGTCGCCTAAAAAGCAACGAAACTCTTGTCATGGAGCTTGGGTTGTCTCTATCACACGATTGACATACACGGTTGCTGCATCAGAGAGCAGGGAAACTTCCGGATCGAGGACAACGCATTCGGTCTATACTACGGCCTTGCTACACACGCAATGGACTAGAAGAATCGGGTCGCGCATTCTCGTCTGTACCGTCTGTACCCTGTCAACACACGCTGTATGGGAGCTTATCGCGCACATGCCCCGTCCTGCCATCCGCCTACAGACCTCTGTTTCGTCTCGAAGCAAAGCTCCAGTAGCGTTTCACTTACTCAAACCTTTCCACTTAACCAAACTGCCGGAAGGGGCAATTACGCTTTTCGCATCGATTTTAGATGGCGTAAGGAGATTAAAAAGTTCGCACTAGCCATGGCTGAAGAGTTCCAGACGTTCTTAAGCTTCACCTAACAGCTTTATGCACCGGCACAGTACATCGGACAGCAAACGTTTGCCTAATCGGGCAACATGGATTTGAGTGTTGAAAGTAGCTCAGGCATCCAGCTTTAGAGTTCAGGTATGGTTTGTTTTGTCCTCTTCGTTTTCGGGGTCAGATCACAGATCGGTGTGCCTAGCGCCACGGTACCAAACAACAACACCATGGACAGTCCGCAAAGGGAAGTTTGGGATATTACTATCGATTTTAGATATGGTTTGTGGCTTGATGTGTGAACAAGCAAGAATATGCTGAAGCTCCTTCATAGGTCGCTTGTTTCTTTTCACTGCTGTGTTGTCACCGTGCCAGACGTTGGGCTACTCAGATAGGAAAGAGCAGGGAGGGTGTTGGATTCAGTAATGAATCGTATGAGTATTCTCCGAGGCCCTTGGACGAACACGTACGCTACCTGGTGGATGTGCCCAAATTATTTGAGGTTTGGATGGTTTGGAGCGCGGTGCCAACATGGACCTGATGGACAAGTCAACACGCGGCAGAGCTGGTCTTGAAGTCTTTCTTCAGCAGAGTATTCATCATGTCCCCGGGCATTGTGGAAATGCACAACTGAAACTTGTCCTCATTCGACTCTAATACCTTATCTTCAACATCTTCCATATCACATTCGTGGATTATGTCTGGGTTCACATTGGATCTGACTCCAGCCTGTGTCTGGCCGATTCAGGTCATACGCGTGAGCAATACAGCCGCGATCATTTCTGACGAACGATTGTTTCGCATAACAATGCCTCTGCATTTCCTCATCAGACAATGATCCCCGACGGCCTTGCTCCAAGAAGAACACCATCAACAATGGTGCTGTCCAACATGTTAGAAAACGTCCTCATCATGGCACACCGTCTTATAGTCCGGATCTTTGATATGACTATACACTCACGTGTATCCGGTGAATTGAACACATCGACTTACAATGCCGAATAGTGGTGCGACATTCTGGAAGAAGCAGATGGGAGACGGAACGCCCAGGACAGCAAACCAATCGAGCCCTTCGCTAGTAAGATTAAGCAAGCCTCTTCCCTGGCAGATCATGACCAAATCTCCGGAAGCTGCGCTGCAGAGCCGCCATGCCTTTTGTTCATTGGCCATGTTTGGAGTGCCTGCTCGCCTCCACGACTTGTTGGTGAACTTGAAGTCGCTGATTTATGGCATCTTCTTCATTGCGTACCAGCCAATGCACAAATTTTGAACTCACTGATCGCACCGGCGTCATGTGCATGCTATCAGCCTCCACGTAGGTCTACCTAAGTTTGTCCGTGGTGAGGTTTACGCATACGCTCACTGATTCAGCAAACGCGCATGTGCGTGACAGAAGTCGCCACATCCAATGGACCCTTGTAAGTCGTGAGGGCCATCATCTTGTCCATTACGCCACAAAATCAGTGTAGCACCAAACATGTTACCCCGCTTCACTACGTCTTTGGAGACGTCGAATATCCGAGCATCCTCCACAACTGATTCTGCCTTGGGCGGCCATACTTGTTCTGCGCCCAGCATAGCCACTTCTGGTATTCCTAATCAAGACAACGGTGCAGACTGTTCGCATTTCAAGGCTAGTCAGAAACACTTTCCATGAGTCCGACGAAATCCTTGCTTTGAAAGACGAAGTAGAGGATGTGAGCGCACTTGCAAAGCACTGCTCCTTCTTCAGACTTGTGCAAAGGTACGGCTACACCCAAGTGTGGGTCATGCAAGGCATTCCAAGAGATTGTGCTTTATGACAATTAGACGGGTAAATGGGTGTCCACATCGGGATCTTATTTTCTTTAATATCTCCACCAACCTCAATCCAATTGTAATAATTAATAGCTTATTTTGTAGCTAGAATCTAGATCTATATTTTATATATAGAATATATACAAGTATCTAAGACAGTTAGCTTAATATCTTAGATCGGAGTAAGATAAAGAGACCCAACTCTTGGCAACGTGGGCTAGCTAATAACTTTCTATCTACTAGACTTAGAAGAAGATCTTGTAGAGATAAAATGTAGAACAAGACTCTAGCTATTAAGTAAGCTATTGATTATTTAAATTGAATTAAAATTAGTGGAGATATTGAGGAAAATAAGATCCCGATGTGGAGACCCATTTACCAGTCTAATGACAATCCACCTTTTTTTGTGCATAGTAGATTTCATGCTGATAATACAGGTCCCGTCTTATCTAGAGGCCTTTCCCATAGACTAGGGATCTTAAAAAATACTTGCAACTTTCGCATGGTTGGCTTGAGGCGATCGAGAACGTGCTCATTCTCGGGGCTTCTTTGATATGCGACGCAGAGGACATTGGAGAATATGTCGATTTACAGTAATTGACTACGCCGAGATGTTGACATGATAGATTCTGTAAGAACTTTGGATCGAGTACGCCGGTGGTATGTTAAAACAATGAACCGTTCAAAAAGGGACTGGCCTGGATGCACGGCATGCGTGGGCTGACCAGGTCGACGATACGGGCGCAGAAGTAATGTTTGATGGCATAGTACTAGAAACTGTCACCTTGGAATATACGCTCACACATTCTGTTGAATGGAACAATGCCAATTCTCTAGATGTCCTTCGTGCTGATATGCATTCAATGACATATTGAACCAGCTGCTTGTAGGTTCTAGTATGCGATACAGCGTATAGAACATATCAGCCCAGCCCCAGGATATACAAACTTCCCCATTCTCTCACTCTCGGTCTCACCCCTCCACCCCTCTTCAATCCCCTGCCATCCATCTCTTCCTCAGTCCCAATGGTTCCACAGGCAGCAACAGCCAAACTACCCGAAGCATGTACAAGGGAGCTCACAACCGATACCCCTCCATTATTCACAGAGACAACATCATCCGCTTCCACAGCGCCCTCCCTCATATACGGATCTCTCCATACTCTAATCATCCCATCCGTACCTCCAGCCCAAACCTCATGCGAAAGCCCTTCGATATCATACGGAGAGGCCCCCGCATTCCAGATATCGAAGCCGAGTTTCTGCCGCGTGAGTGCCTTCCTTCCGGCGCAGTAGCCCAGTGATAGGGAAAAGTTACGCACGTCATATATAAGGAGGACGTCTGAACTGCGCTCAGCGACGTAGAGATATTTGCCACAAGGACTCCATTTCAGAGATGAGACACCATCGCCCATGACGTGATTGAGCTTCTCATTGCGGAACTTGATACCGTTTGTTGTTCCTGGGAGAGAGAAATGCGTTACTTCGTTGCCGCCGACAGGGTCGTAGATGCCGATGTAGCGGGTTCGTGATCCTGCTGCTAAGAGGCCATCGTGCGAGGTATGCGAGGGTGGAGAGAGAGATAGAGCGGAGACCCAGCCTTTGAATCCGCGACCACCGCCTTTGAGCTTGTTGCGTTTGGCGGGGATGGTACGAATTGTGTGGATGGGTTTGTTGGTTTCTTCGAGGTCAAATATGGCGATTTCGTCCTTTGCTCCTCCGAAGAAATGTGTGGCGTCGTTGGAGTAGGTGAGACTGATTGGTGCGATGACGGCTTCAGTAAGACCATTGATTAGTTTGTAAGATGCTAGAGGGGTGGAGACATCCACGGGCCCTGCACTCGCGGCCTGACTGGCGTCGTTGTCGTGGGCTTTCGGAGTACCCCATAACGCGTTGTGCAAACTGATGTAGGTGTCTCGTCGACTGAGTAGCACAGTCGTACTGCTAGCATCTTGCAAGTTGAAATGCGGATTGACAGCAAAAGCCCAGATTGGATCAGAGGAGCGGAGAGACGCGTAAGGTGCAAGATCCCGGGCGCTTGCCTGACTCAGAATATCGTTCGCAATGGGATATACGCAAAATTGACGACTATAGTCTGACGTAAAGACGCAGCTACCGTCCGGTGACAGCTGGGCTTCTTGTATGCAGCTCGTGTGACGTTCGCTGTGCAGAGAAGGGTCTGAGATGACAGAATCGCTACCATCTTCGGACTCTGACTCTGATTCTGATTCTGATAATGAATCTGACGACTTTCCAGATGAAGGGCTGTCTGTATGGCGATCATCATTGCCGTTTCCTAGCTCGTCTTCCTTTGGCTGTTGTGGCGGGCCATCACAGCTGGGCATCATCCTCACCCTCTTGACCTCTGCCCCGTCTGATCCGGCAAGACCTAAGTCTTGATGCTTCTCCTCACACTGCTCCTTCTCTTGCACATCGCATTCCAAACCCCTTGTTCTAGCCAGGCATCTGACACTGATAGCCGAACCACTCATCATTCAACGCGCCATCTCCTTTCGCGCAAACCACCTCACGATACGAAGGAGATACTAGAACCACAAGTACCTGTTGAGAAGGCGGAAATTGTGTCAGAGAAACATGATGAGTGTTTAAGGTAGCCGACTACTCGGGACGACGGCGAAAGTAGTCTCTTAGCTTAGCTTGCGCACAGACCCTTCGTTCCTGCCCATCTCTCGGAACAGCGTCATGGTTCCTGAATTAATTTCCAACAATGCAGCTCGACTCCAAGCTTTCACCTTCACCACAAGCATGGGTTGAGTCGCCATACTTGCGGTCGCTCATCGTAAGTGCCTGCCCCCATTCCTTTCAGAAAACTGCCATCCAATTCCTCTCAACCTCTGAATGTCGAACTGGTGCGACTCATCGCATGTTCCGCATACCCAACCACTAACACCCACCCCAGGCCGGCGGCCTAGCAGGCACAACAGTAGACCTCTCCCTCTACCCCCTCGATACGCTAAAAACTCGGCTCCAATCCGCCTCTGGTTTCGCCGCATCAGGCGGTTTCAACGGCATATACCGCGGCGTAGGCAGCGCAATTGTTGGTTCCGCCCCCGGCGCCGCCCTCTTCTTTGTAACCTACGATTCGATCAAACGATCTCTTTCCCAGAATAGACCTGCTACAATCAAGTTCAATGCAGAGGGCAAGCCGTACAAAGAGGAAGTCAGAGATGGTGGGACGGAAGCTCTGGTACACATGCTAGCGGCTAGTGCAGGAGAGGTAGCGGCGTGTGCTGTGAGGGTGCCGACGGAGGTTATCAAGCAGAGGGCGCAGGCGAGTCAGCACCCCAGTTCACGGGAGGCGCTTACGTTTGTGCTGAGGCAGAGACATACAAAGGGGTTGGCGCATGTGTGGATGGAATTGTATCGGGGGTGGTCAATAACGATTATCCGCGAGGTGCCGTTTACGGTTATCCAGTTCCCGCTTTGGGAGGCGTTGAAGAAGTGGCGGATGGCGAGGACGGGGAGAGCAGAGGTTAGTGGGTGGGAAGGTGGGCTGTTGGGTAGTGTGGCGGGCGCGGTGGCTGCGGGCGTTACAACGCCATTGGATGTGCTGAAGACGAGGATGATGCTTGCCAGGGAGAAACAGCCCATGTTCTCAATGCTGTCGACTATCATGAGGGAGTCGGGTCCGAGGGCTTTCTTCGCGGGCATGGGTCCACGTGTTGGCTGGATCAGTGTGGGAGGTGCCATCTTCCTTGGTTCCTACCAATGGGCGAGTAATGCCTTGGGTGGTACAGTCGAGGACTGAAAGAGTCCTGTCTGCTTTACGATTCACATGAACTGAAAGGCGGGTATCGGAAGGAACGTCGATGACAACATGTGATATAAACTCCATCCTGCTTGGACCCTTGGGGCCGAGGCCACGGACTCATGTGCGAGTCTACTGGATGGCCCTGCAAGCATCAATTATATGCGATGGGGCCTACGCAGTGAGATGGCGAATGAACCCAGAGTAGCTCTTGGTTGGATCCATCAAGTTGACGGTGGTGTACTCTGATGCTATGCCTGCCGTGCTAGTAGGTGTATAACCTAAGCCTTTGGCGTCATGTATCCATACCTTGTCAAGACCTGCTTTGTCTACGAGACTGACAAGGATGTCATGGATCGAGACGCGCGCGAATGGTGATTTCGGAGCCGTCTCTCTTGAAAGTCGCTCGACAATCCAAGCGTCTGATCTCTTCGATTAGTAGACGAATGTTTTTGTAGCGTCCAACGCCGTCGATCTCAAAGCCAAGAGCAGAGCTATGCGTGGTGTCGTTTTTTTGGATGTAATCCGAAGATTGGTGGAATCATCTCTTGTTTCTGTGAGGAACCATGTAAGAGCGGTAGAGCGGGGCACGACTGTGTTGGAGAGGACGTCTTTTCATTGTTGACCGTCTCCCCTATTTAAGCCGGACGTCCCTGTGTTGTAAGGCAGTGGAATAGGTTGGGGAAGTATTGCGTCCGCCACTTGCAGCCCAGAGGACGAATCGAAACACCCTTGCAGAGTTTTGTTGGCCTCATGGGCACACCACGGAACAGAGTGCAAGAGGCGGTTTGGTACCTACGAAGAAGCTCGTTGCCGGCATGCTGTACCACGTCGCTGGATAGCCGGCTAGCCGCCCGAAGCAGCCGTAGCCAGTCCGAATGCGAACGCCCGGCTCGTGGGCTACCAACTCCGCAACGTGCGTCCACGTTGCTGGGAAGGCAGCTGGTAGAGGCTCTTCTGCGGTGGGCACGAGATGTGTCGGATGGTTTGGCGATGGCATGAAAACTCATGTCTCGGCGGCCGATGACGTATGCTCTCCTCTCGATGGGAGCGACGGGCGCGGCAGGTCACGAGGGCGCCTGCTCAGCCTTCTCCGCGCCGCAATGGCCCAGTCGGTCCTGGTAACATGTCCGGGCGCGGGTTGGACTATGATGCACTGGGCAGGGGATCTGGAGCCCGCCTTGAATCCTTCGACCAGGCCGCCCTTCACCCCCCATAACCGCCCGTGGACAGGTACCAGCGCGCCCTCTACTCCCACCTGCCCCTACTCGCCGTCCGCATGTCCGCGCAGGGCTAATCGAGGGGGATGGGACGCAACGCGCGGAAGCGTATCTCGTACGGTAAGTGCCGGCTATGGCGAGGGCTCATGCGCCGTCGCGACGTGACAGAGCTGAGAGCTGACATGGCCGCTCCCCAGTGCTGCCACTTGCCAACTCGGCCGGAGGACACAGGCTCGGAGTCAATGGCTTGGCTGTCGACCCCCAGAACTCGATCCTGTACGTGTCGCCCGCGGCCTCTGTCGCAACGCGCCCCGGACACTGACACGCTACAGCTATTCGGGCGGACGTGATGGCGTAATATGCGCATGGGACCTGCATCTCGACCTCGACCAGACCGATGCCGATGCCGATGCCGACAACGACAACGACGACCCGTTTGCCGACTCGAATGTCGTCGACTCCAAGCCTCCGCCTACGCAGTTTCGCAACCAGGTGCAGGCGCACACGCACTGGATCAACGACATCGTCCTCGCCCAGAACAACGACGCCCTCGTCTCCGCCTCGTCCGACATCACCGTCAAGGTATGGCGACCCGCTGCCACGGACAAACTCCCCCCGCAGACAATCGGCCTGCACACCGACTATGTCAAGCGCGTCGCATCGCCGGGCGGCAACGAGAACTGGGTAGCCTCGGGTGGACTGGACCGCAAGATCAGCCTGTGGGACCTCAATGGCGCGGGCAAGAAGCTGGAGATTGCAGTGGGCGAGGACGAGAACACCGCAAAGGGCTCCGTCTACGCCCTCGCAGCAACACCCAACCTCATCGCAAGCGGCGGGCCTGAGAGCATCGTCCGCGTGTGGGACGCGCGGTCCGGCAAACGCATTACCAAGTTCGTCGGACATACCGACAATGTGCGCGATATCCTCCTGGCGCAGGACGGCGACATGATCCTGACTGGCTCGTCCGACCAGACAGTCAAGGCATGGTCTATGACGGCAGGTCGCTGCATGTACACACTTACCATGCACAACGACAGCGTATGGTCTCTGCACTCAGACTCGCCCGAACTCGGCATCTTCTACTCTTCCGACCGCTCGGGCATAGTCGCGAAGAGCGACGTGCGCAACTGTGCTGAGATGGACGAGGGACTCTCGCTAGCAGTATGCCAGGAACACGAGGGTGTGAGCAAGATTGTCGCAGCTGGTGACTACATCTGGACCGCGACATCCAGCTCGAGTATCAACCGATGGAACGACGTCAAAACCACCGCCGAAGTCGAACTTCCGGAATCCTACAAATGGAAGAGAAGCAGCGTGTCGACTATGCAATCGCGCATGCCTTCGCCTCCTGCTGGTAGCCCTCCGAAGAACGAAGACGCGTCCAAGATACCGCTCAAGTCTCTACTGCGCATGTCCAACACCGCACCGTTCCCGCGAGCGCTTGCGACCAAGGACGCCGACGCATCGACTCTAGCCAGCGCGCGCAAACCGTCCGAGATACTAGCGGCCCCAGAGCACAGTTCCGTTGGAACTGTCCGGGCTCTGCCAGACTTTACCATTGAAGGCCAGAACGGTCTTATCAAGCACCACTTGCTCAACGATCGGCGAAGAGTTCTTACCCTCGATACGGCAGGAGAAGTGGTCTTATGGGATCTACTAAAATGCGCACCCATCAAATCCTACGGCAAGAAGCACATGGAAGATGTACTGCCAGAAATCAACACCCAGGACAGCGTTGCTCACTGGTGCGCCGTCGACACAAGGATAGGAACCTTGACATGCATGCTCGAGGAGAACTACTGCTTCGATGCCGAGACTTACGCAGACGAGCTGGATCTAGAGGAGCAGATTGACTTCCGGGAAGACCATCGCATAAATCTCGGCAAGTGGATATTGCGATATCTCTTCTCCAACCTCATCGACGAAGAGATCAAGCGCGACGAGGTCTTGCGGGCAGAGCTGCTCAAGCAGAAGGAGGAACAGCCACAGCCGGGGCGCCCAATGAACATCGAGCTACCGAATATGAACATCAACGGGTGGAAGGATGCGACTTCAGGGCCTACTTCAGCTTCAACTATCAGAGCTGAGAACGGTATGCGTTTGCCACACACGCCAGGTCTAGCCATCGGTCTAGCCACGCCAATGGCAGCACCTATGAATGCAGGACGCAATTCTACTACCAACCCTCTGACTCCGACTAGGGAGGAGGGCTCGCAATTGGAGAAGACACAAACCCAGCGGAGCTCGACTCAAGAAGGTGGTGACTACTTTGGTTCCGCCTCTGCTGCTAACGGCAACGGAAATGCAAAGCCCATAGATGCTACGAAAGAAGGCTCCACAGATTCAAAGGAAGAAACTGTACAGTCGCCTACCGAGGCTGACACGCCAGCGAAGAAGGGCAAAGGCATGTTTGGCAAGAAGTTCAACATGGGATTTAGCATGAAGAAGTTCAGCACGGGCACAGCCGTCCCTGAGCCTGCCAAGCCTGCCATTGACGAAAAAGCCGAAGACAGCGATTCACGTTCCAACAAGACGGACGAGAAGACCATTGAAGATAACTTCTACGGTGCTCTTCAACGGATACGGCAGGGTTATGAGGAGCAACTTGCAGCCGGCGCAACCAAGTTGGATACGCAGATTGCACCCAGTCTGCCCAACGAAACACCCGTACTAAAGCCACCTGCCATGACTACCATTCTGATTCAGGAAGATCGTCCAGACTCTGGTGGTGTAGCTGATCTCTTCGAGGGTAAAGTCGGAACCTTGGGTTCGCAGGCTGACCTTATCGAGAAAGCCGCACCAATGTGGCTGGCTGAAGTCTTACTACGGGTAAGTTTTACATCTGCATCAGCCCCTGTGAACTTCCCAAGCTAACTACGGCAGAATCAACTCCCACCAAAAGACATAGTCAAAGTATCCTTCGTCCTCGAACCCTTTGGCAACGCACTGCCGTCCATTTCTTCCGACGGGTACATTCCCTTTTCCATCCCCTTCGAAACCGCAGCCCTGGCTAATTCGAAACTCAGCAACAATCGTCTCAACGCGAATCGTATGCTTCGTGCGCGCAAGATATTGGGTTATGTGGCTGAGCGCATTGAACCCGCACCAACCAAGGAGGATCTGGAGAGGCAGGCTGAGACGGGTGGTGTGCTAAAGCCTGATGAGTATTTGGAGCTGTATTGTAACGGACAGGTAAGTCTTGCATCAGAACACGTGTCTGAAACTGGTCAGGGGACAACGCTAACTTGGAATAGTTGATTCCTCCGACGATGACGCTGGCTAGCATCCGCGCACACGTCTGGCGTGGCGGCGGCGACGTACTTCTTCTTTACAAGGCCAATGGCCGTAAGGAGATTAGACACGCTCCCTACCCTGGTCCACAGTCTGGCGCCCCACCTGGTCCTATACACGGATTGAAGGTCGGTGCTGGCCTGAATTCGGGTCCAGGTAGTAGTAATGCAAGCGAAGGAAAACAGAGCAGCGAGGCGGATAGGAGTACCAAGGATGCTGCGGTGTTTGGACCCTGAGGTGTGATTTGTATTGGGTCAAAGTTGGATAGACGGAAATGAGGAAAAGGCGGCTGTATTACGGCCAAGCTGTGAAAACATTGGATTATCGTTATTGGCTCTCGAAACCAGAGCTTTGAATAATGTATATAGTCGCAGAGGCCAGGCTGACTCTGCCTAAGAGAATGCCATTCCTTCTCAATCACCCTTTATTCTGCTTACCCACTAAGCACAATCATGTCTCCCTGTTGGTGTTAGTTGCACGCTCAGTAGCCTCTCGAGGCACATCGACCCGTAGGTAGATTCTGGACAGGTAAAATGGTATACTGCTTCAGTAGACGCAAATGGGGCGGCGGATATGTTTACAAGACTGCATCGAGATCTAGAGAGCCATATCAAGTCGCAGTAGGATTACTATCCTATGGTTTCCGTACGAATATGCCAAGGAAACGAGCTTGCGGCCAGAGATGTCCTCCCGGTTTACAGACACATAGCTAGTCGTCGAGGTCAGAAGCCTCTCGTGCAGGGTCATATAGGGTACTAAGCAAAAGGTTCACTTTTACCATGATACGATACAGTGCGACTCGACAGCGTTGCGCCTGCGTTCTATAACCAGCACGTCCATCAGATCAATAAAGCTAAGCAAAAAGGTTCCAACAGCACACGACTACTCTTCTGCTCTCTTGGCTGGCCGAACCATGCATCCATGCCAGTCTCTTCCTTCGCCGCCCCAAGGCACCCGATCCCACTCAAGACCTTTCACCAGTTCAAATCCCCTCCTCTCGTATACAGGCCTTGCCGTCATCGTCGAATCCAGATACGTCATCACTCCCTCCTCGTCCGCTTTGTGCATCCCCCAGTCCAGCATCATCTTCGCCGCCCCACGACCTTGATGATCCGGATGCGTCGCAAGCTGATTCAGCATAAAGTACCGTGTCGACGTGCCCATGATGGAAGCTTGAGCTGCCCTTAGAGGACCTAATAACGAGCCAAGAGCATCGAGACGCAGTTCCGGAGGTAGGAAGCCGGGAGAGTCGTCTGCTTTCTCTGCGGGAAGGGAGGTTGTTTCGTTATTCCCTTCTTCTTCTTCTTCTTCTTCTTCTTCTCTTCCAGTCCGGATGTTATGCATACTCCACACTGATACGGCGATTGTGCACCCGCCGTTATCTGGTCGGTCATCGCAGCTGGGCTCTAGATCTGTGTCTACGACCTTCCAGTGCCATGTGTTTGGCTTCTTGATCTCACGTTTACGGTCATTGGCTACACCGTGTATTGAGGTTTCGCTAATAGGTCCGTTGTGTATGACGTTGTGTGTTGGCCCGTAGTAGGCGAGTGCGCGAACCCGTGTCCAGGACAAAGCATCTTCGGTGGTCATTGGATGGAGTTGGAGTGGCATGGTAGTGATGTAGAGGCTTTTCGGGCGCAGTATAATTCAGCACACGGTGAATACAGGCATGAGAGTTTCAAAGAACGCGCAGTGCATTTGAGACGTAGAATACGGCAAGCGATTATATAGCATAGTCCATCAACTTGAAGGGTGCAGTTGATGAGTCGGGAGATCGATACATAATAAGGCTTCTATTGGTTTGCAGGCTCAACACGGCACGAGGCAGGATGTTGGTTGTGACCCGAACGCGTACCTACCTTCCGGATCTGGAAGCGGTGCTGACACAATACATCAATCGGGCACGGTTCGCGATTACTATACGACATATCATGCAACGACATATCGAATATATAGAAAAGAGGCGTCGAGGCATGCTGGGTGAAAATGATAGCCAAGGTGGGGGCAAGATGACCCCGCCACTCTGGGTAACAACGAAGCTATACCAAAAAAGCTTATGCGTATCCTTTTCTTCACGTACACTGCCATCAATGACTGGAACTTATTTACTCGCAAGCACGTACAAACGTCTCACGATCCCAGCCAAATCATCTGTTTAGACGGCGGCCCATGGTCTTCAGCATACGAAATCCTATATATTCTTAGACCTCTTCTCCGCGAACGCCAGATGGGTCCGTACATTTGGAACATGAGAGGTAGCCGACTTGACGTAGTAGGTTGTATGCATTAGATTAGCCCTCTTTAATCAACTTTAAAAATTACTGTTATTACCTCCCTTCCTTCCTCCCCTTGTCCCTTTGTATCACTACAATGTACACGTCATCAAATTATTGTAAGCGTCCTCGTAACCGCAAGTGTAGTGGTGACAGGAACCTGCATTGCCGTCGTGATCGTTATTGTAGGACCAGGGACCGTAATTATAGATGTCACAACTCCACCGGGGACGGTCACTGTGATGATTTGTTCCTCGCCGGGAATGGTGACAGTCGTGGGTATCGTGAGAGTAGAAGTTACAGGAACGCTGATAGTGAGGGTGGTGGTCACAGGTACGGTAATGGAAATCTGCTCAGTGGTAGGCTGCGTCACAGTAACAACTTCGCCTGCGCCCGGGACAGTAAAAGTCGTTGTGATGTCCTCGCCGGGCAGTGTGACTGTTGTAGGAACCGTGACCGTGGTGAGCTGTCCTTGGCCGGGGATGGTCAGGGTCGTCGTGATAGCAGCAGCAGATTGGGTTATAGTGACCGGGTTGCAGGTTCCAGATGGGCCGGTCGTCGTCAATGTGATGGTGGACGGAGAGCAGGTCGCGGTGTTCGAAGGTGCAGGGGTCGAAGAACGTGCGGGTACAACGACAGAACTGAAGGTCGATCGAATGGGAGGAGGCAGTGCGCCGCCGCTGTTGCAGGATCCAAAGTCCTTCTGGCATGTGGTGGCAGCGCAATAGCCATCGGAACTTCCGCAATATCTATCCAGTGTAAGTATCATCCACATAAGAAAGAAAGGATCAGTCTCACCCGTATTGCGAACAGCAGCTGCCATACTTGCTACCTTGACACGTCTGTCCTCCAAACGCAGAACCGCATCGTGAGTCCTTGGAAATGGGCTTGCTGGGCGAAGAAGACGTGCCACAGTTGCCATACTTCGACTGGCAGCCGTTCCCGCAGTGGCTAGACGTTGAGCCGCTAGCATTTCGTCAGCATTCATCGATTATGGTAATGTCTGATGGTAGCATACCACCATGAGTTCGAAGAGCAGCAATCTCCAAAGGTCGACCCGGCACAAGTTAAGCCTCGGAAGCCCGCTCCGCACCGACCAGTCGTCGATACAGCGGCTTGAGCTACAATGGCACTCAAGACGAGAGCGAGCGTGGCGGCTGGTAGGTTGAACATCATGACGATGAATGGCAGACTTGTAAGGATATGGAGTAAAACTGTAACGAGCGACAAGGCGAGCGACAACCAACACCTTCAAAAGTACTCAAAGCTTCCAAGCTCTTATACTTTCCCTCCTACTTCAGGCGTGAGTCTATGCGAGGCTTCGCTCGAGCCGCGACGATACAGCCTTGTCTGGATTTGGACATGTTGCACACTGGGATAACCCAATCAATGGAATATCTCCAAGCCATTGTGGACTCAATTTTCACGCTTGTACCTTACAGTACATGGTCATCCGAATCAGGTTGTGAGTTGTGGAGATGAGGCTAAGTCGAACCCTACGGGGAGCCCGAACCCCTGGAAAGCCCTTGCGATGATCAAAAATTTGCCGAAGTCAATCTGGGGTGATGCGATCAGAACGCGGGTACGTTCTTCGTGGAATCATCAACTCGATTCTCCTTCATTCTAGAAAGTATTGCGCGTAGAGTCGCAGCATACGCCAAAGACATGAGATTAAAAGTGGTGTTGTGGTGAAGTTCGAGCTGCGGAGAGAATACCTGGGAATTGTGGCGTGTTCTGGGCTGCACGGGGCTGGCTGGCGTACACTGGCGCACGCTACTTCACATCCATCTGGGAAAAGCAAACGATACCATGACACATGCTGTCCAAGGAGAATTCGCGAGAGACAGACCGATGAGACCGTGAATTCGTGATGCTAGACGCAAGGGCACCTGGGAGCTTCTGGCCGCTCACCGGTCTTGGACGCGACGCGAAA
The DNA here is from genome assembly GCA_019702505.1 of Alternaria panax. Taxonomy (NCBI): domain Eukaryota; kingdom Fungi; phylum Ascomycota; class Dothideomycetes; order Pleosporales; family Pleosporaceae; genus Alternaria; species Alternaria panax. The sequence goes on along the minus strand of JAANER010000008.1, from coordinate 1,423,892 downwards.
CTGACGCGTGTTCAATTGGCCGTCGAATATCATCAATCCATGGATGCGGTAGGCTTCTTCGTCTGCCCGAAAGACACACTCAGTGTTTAAAGATTGCATGCAGTATTAATTTCCAAGAAAGAATGCATCAGAGAGTATGATATTGTATAATGTTGGTGTGGTGCTTGCGCGTCATCCATGATGCTCGGCAAGCGCGACGTGCAGTGACCAACACATCAGACTTTGCTAAGCATGAAGTATCCTTCCTTCAAGCATACAAAATGAAACTCAGCATCTACGAATCAATTTGCTTATGTCTTCTACTTGAGCAGTAGGCATTTAGCCAAGAGACCGCCCTGATTACGCCTGAGAGACTGCTCTGTTTTACGATAGGGCGACTACGCTATCCCTCCCTGCACATACGAAGTTGCCCTGTATACCCACATGCTGAGCTCAGTCCGGGCTGGAACAGGCAAAGTAGTAGTGCTAGTAGCAAGAAGTCGCTGTATCTATGTGCGAACCAGTCATGAGTACCAAAACACCTACTATGGTTATCGACGTGCTTATACAGAGCTCCAAGGACTACATTGGAATCCGAATATATTACTAGTTACTATAACTAGCCGACGATCAAATAAGCTATGAACGAATATCTGCATTCTATGATATCAATTTAGTCTAAACAGTAAGCGCGAGCTTAAAAGTCTAGAGCGTTTGGAAAACACATTTTTACCTCGATACAATATAGTGTAAGTTAACAGCATTGTGCCCGTGTTTCTATGACTAGCATGTCTGTCAAATCAATAAGTCTAGAATAATGATTGTGTAGACTATTCGAGACTGACGGGAAATCAGATAGGCAAATCTGGAAGGAGACCCAAGCTAATACACACCCGAGCTCACTTCAACGGAAAATCCTACTGTACGCCTACGGCTGTTTATCATTCCACGCTTACGCTAGATATGGAGCTGACAGCACTTTACGTGCACATGTTCGATTTTCTCGCTGCCCTGAGCTGTAATCATATGCTCGGCATTATATACCTGTTGGCGTGTATATAAACACGCATCTTCCCTCCTTTCAAGTAGTAACTATCGTTGTTTCCACACATCCTTCAAAATTACGTCTCCAAGCATCATACTCTTTTCTTGTAAGCAAACATTGCATCTATTCGCTCTACGCCACTGGTGGAGTCCTGGCTGCGCCTGCGAGGTCTGCGACGTGTTGGCGTGGGTAGATTGGTCTGAGTGACTGTAGAGAATGTTTTAGAAATGCTTTTAAGACTACATGTCATATTCACATATCAACTAACCGGCCATTTCACTGGTACACATGATATAGCATCAGAGTAAACTAAATACGAGGCCACTCTGTGCTTACATACGACTAGCTATATCAGTTATGGAACCTGCATCGCGTATCCCTTTATAAACATGTACGCTATGCACAATACACAGCCTAATGTCAGAATGAAGCTTCCAAGGCTTCGTTAACATTTGTAGATGCCTCAGCCGCGACTGCGCCACACCTTTGCGCTACACCTTCAAAGCTGCTGCCTACTTCTCTTGTCCACCAAAATTTTATCATAATCGACCAGAAATTTCTCAAAGTCCTACCAAAAACAGCCAAGGGAAAAAAATACAGAATAGGAAATCACCACTACGATGGCAGATTTCGCAACCCGCCGCGCAATCTGCAAAGACACCATCGTACGCTCCCAATCCATCGCAGCGTCAACACCAGGCGGCTCCCTCACCAGCCACTTCATCCGCACCCAACTTCTGCCCCTCTCCAAAACGTCTCCCAAGTACCCAAACCTCTCCCTTGAAAGTCCCCCAACAATCCACAACAGCGATTCCTTCGCACTCGCGCGAGCACTCCCCGGTAGCGGCAAAATCGGAATCCTAAACCTAGCGTCCGATCAAGAACCCGGCGGCGGCTGGCGCTACACGCTTTCGCGAACGCAAGAAGAAGCCCTATGCTACTCTAGCACGCTGTACGCTACGTTGAAGCCGGAATGGTACCCTTGGCCCAATACAGGACAAGGGTCTATTGCAGGTGTTTTGTCGCCCGACGTGGTCGTCTTCAGGGACACGCTAGATAATGGGCTCGCCGAGTTGCCTGTGGATCAGCGGCATGTGGTGGCTGTCATGACGGTTGCGGCGCCGCGGCTACCCGCTGTTGCGGAGGGAGGCGAGGGTTTTGCTCGGAGTGAGGATTTGGAGGATCTGAGGGGGAAGATTCTGTTGGTGCTGAGGATGGCTGCAGGGGAAGGGGTTACGAGGTTGGTGCTGGGGGCTATGGGGTGTGGTGCTTATAGATGTCCGCCAAAGGTCGTTGCACAGGAGATGAAGAAGGCTTTGGAGAGAGAGGAGTTTACGGGGTGGTTTGAGAACATCGCTTTTGCTGTATATGCTGCGGGGCCAATTGGGAGGAATAATTTTGAGGTTTTCCAGGAGGTATTTGCATTCGAAGTGATGTGAGGGCGAATACGCGCGCTTACGATGCCTCTAATTTAGTATATCCTGGCTTGCTTACAATGAAAGAAATGGGACAATTCTGCAGGAATAAAGTCTGATAGAATCTGCAACTAGCTTTCGCTTAAAGATATTTACATAAACGTTTCAAAAGAGGGAATTAGATACAGAGAAGTTAAAGTCGTGTCCTCAAACTTGCAGAGGCCACACGCCTAGTACCAGGCACGCAGGTCATTGCATATCCATAACCAAGAAACTCTAGATCTTGCCGACACCAGCAGTGTTGGCGACGTTTGAGCTTGCCGCCGCAGCACTAGCGACGTTCTTGCCCTGGAAGTTGACCAAGAAGTCAGTCTGGCTACCACTGAAGCTACCACTGCTTCCGAAAGCATTAAGCTGGCAGGTGTGGCCGAGAGAGCTCTGGCAAACGGTGTTCACGGCAGTTGAAGGCGCAGAGAAGAGCTGTCCGTTGTTGTTCAAGAGGGGGGTAGCAACGTTCTGAAACACGTTGCCCTCGGCGACGACCATACCACCAGCCTCGATGTCAAAAGCGTGCCCGGTGTTGCTGTAGAAGTAGTTGTTGACGGCATGGAGCAGTGTGTTTCCCTGTCCACCAACCTTGGGGCTGCGGCCAGAGGTGTGGTGGATGTAGTTGCCCTTCATGGTGATGAGATCTCCACCACCAAGGAGCAGAATAGCCCAGTAGTGACGTCCATCGCAAGAGGCAGACCAAGAGGTTTGACCGTCGAACTCTGTGTTGCTGATTGTTACGCGGTTGGAGTTACCGTAACCTGCAACCAACATTTGACGACCGATGAGGGAGATCTTGACGTGGTCTGCGATACTTATTAGACTGTTAGAGAGCTTAAGACGGAGGTATATACATACCGATCCAGACTAGATCAGCGCCATCGAGAGTGATAGCGTCACCACCCCAGATGTATTGGGGGTTGAGTTCGGTGATGTGCACGTTTTGTATGATAATGTTCTTGGCGCCGTTGGCAATACGGAGACCCTTGCCACGAATAACACCCTTGTTACCAACACCGATGATGGACTTGTTGGAGCCCACGTTGATAGCAGTCACACCAGCGTTGTCGTACTTGACCGTGACTGATGTGGCACCAGCTCCAGCGTTACCATTAGTGCACCAGTTGGCGGAGTTGATGGCATCCTGACCTCCGTTACCAGGGCATTTGTTGGAAGCAGGGCGGCAACCGGTAGCAGTCGTGGTTCCCTCGGTACCCTTGAAGTTGTACTCCTTGTCGAGCACAATACAGCGCGCAGTACTATCGGTGAGCAGGGTCTTCAGTTCTGACACCGAAGAAGGAACGACACATGCCGCACTACCGCCTCCAGTGGTACCCTTTCCGAAGCCTTCAGGTGTACCCTTAACAGCGTATGCTGCCCTCTCTCCGATGACGGCGGCGCTGGCTGTGTATGCGCTTGCAAGCGCGAGAATGGAGAACTTCATAATGAAACTGAGACGAGAAGATGCTTGCCTGAAGCGAATGAGAAGCTTGATCAGGTGGAAGGAGTGGATTGATAGTGTGAATAGCCCATCACTACCAAGACCTTCACTCTTTTTAAAAACAATTCCTATACTAGCTTGGATAATGTCCCTCTGGAAACAATGTTCCGATACCCATGTCGGCATCGAGATGAATTCGATGTTCAGGAAAGTAGTTTTTGCGTGTAGGGGCATTGTAAAGCTCCAGCTCATGGCGCTAGCGCACCCTCCAAATGACGGCGGTGCTGTCACAAACGTCACAGGGCCTCTGAGCAGTTGAACAGCTATCAGAATCCTTGTAGTTTCATTTGCTTCAGGCACTATCACCGGTGGTGCGCTGCAGTCGATCCAGGAACCGAAGATATATGTGCATCCTTCTGGTGTTCACACCTTGTCTGTTCCCTGCCCCTCTTCGATTTCATGCTCAAGCCCTGACGAACTCTTGATGATGTGATCCAGTTACTGACCGCACCTGTCTGTAGGTGTAGTTGATGGATGTCTTTTTCTCGTCCACGGGTTGGTTCGAATGACCACATCACACAATCGTTAGATCCTACAGTAGTTACTGTTCTCTTTTGTGATCAGCACCAAGCTAAGCAATGGTCAGTTGACTTGTCTTCATATACAGATAGCGCTTGAGCGGTGGAAAATAATGCGAACCTCGGCGTTCTCTTCGAAAACGGGTAGGGCGAATGTGCGATGGGCTAGCACGTTTCGTCTCTCCGCACTTCGACCGACATTAGCGCGCCATGTGCCGGCGCTAAGACTTACACCGGTGTTCCAGCCAGAATATCTGCCCCTACCATGTTCGCCCAGTGATGGTATCATCTTGGACAATATGATGTTGCAGGCAATGCAAGGTTGCCCCAAGAGTACTAGTTCAAGGTGTGTTCGATCATTTCGCAATTCGCGTCGGAAGCTGGCTTCCGCGCCTGCCATACGTCGGACGAATACTTACGCGCGCGGCTCATCCAATTTTGAAAAGACAGGACACGATGGATGCGGACAATACAATGGTGGATATGGATGTTCATTACCCACTTACACGTGGTTACCAAGCCCTCGGAAGACGAACCGCATAGTCCAGACTCTTTGGCCGACTGTATTCTTTCGTGCATACACGTTGCTCGTCTCTTCATGCACCCAACTTTCCAAAGCATGAAACTTGACGTGTTTGAACAACCTCGTTAGCATGTTCAGACATACTCCCTATCCACACAGCTCTGAATCATGCCCTTGTTGGTAGCTTCGTACTCGATCAGATCGACCTTGCCGTCCTTTTCGACTGTGTTTGCTTGGACGAACACCTTCCTCGGTTGCTTCTTCCTCAGAACGGCTGGCCTGACCATGTTTTCGTAAAAGGGTTCTACGCTAGTAATCTCGTCATACATCCTCTTCGCGGCTGTAACATCTGCAGTCGCTTTGTAGATATGAAGCTTCTGGAGGTAGTCGTTTACGGCGGGGCGACCTAGATCTAGGATGCGATCGCGCTCAAGGCGGATAGTGAGGTCGGAGAGATCGTCCTTCTCCCATTCCAGCTGACAAAACTCCACACCAGCATTGAGGAATGTGCGCAAGATAGAGAAGCGGGCCTGCATGTGGGCCTGGCCCCATTTCCTGCTCTTGGGATCCCAGAATTCCAGAGCTGCAATACCCGCACGTGCCATTTGGAGGTATGCGGTGAACAGAACATCTCCCGCCTCGCTATTCATGTCGGCTTTGCCGTCGCCGAAGCCGAACAGTTGCAGTATGGGAAATTCGCAAGAAAGCGCCATGGCAACGCATTCGGCACGGCACTCTTCGTAGGACGCAGCGATAGTACCGAATGTAGAGCCCCAAGTCTGGCCAGGCTTATACCAGGATTTAATTGGCTGGCCGCTTAGGGGCGAGATCGGGGGGTTCTCCTTGTCAAAGTTGAAAACGCCTGGCTCCGTCTCCTGGAGCAGCTTACCACAACCGTGACCGAGCAGCTCGTGGAGACCGACCTGGACCTCAAAAGCAGGGTCGCGGTACTTCTGGTAGGTAGCTAAATCACTATCCTTGATGAACGGCACGCTCTCGTTGGGTGCCTTTGCGGAAAGGATGTTTCCAAGAGAAACGTTCTTGAAACCGAAGTTCTGCCGGATGTCATCGTAGTTGGGTATGTTGATGCCCGCTGGGATGCTTTTGTTGATATTAGATGAGTTTTGAGATGATGATGATGATGACATTATGGAGACTTACCCACTGCCCGCAAACGTCAGCACCTCGAGCGAGGTAAAGTCGGGGCTGAGGAACTTGTCCTTTTCAAAAGACTTGTCCCACGGTAACAGAGGAATGTACTGTGGCGCTGTCTCCACCAACTTGCCAAAGGCGCGCGTCCGCTCCTTGTTGACCATGGCTACGAAGCCTTCCCACTCGCCACGGATGCCGTGAGGGTCGCGATACGTCTCAATGAAGCCGATGTCGGATTCTACCTGAGGGCCCTTGTCCTGTACCCAGGCCTTCTGGCTCTCTTTGAAAGCCTGCAGTGACCCTGTCCTAAAGCTCTTGGAGTATTCCTCCATCATCTTGATCTCGTGGTCATTGGCTGCGTATTTCTTCGCCTGCTCGATGTGGTATGCGATAGTATCCATCTCTTTGGAGTAATCACCAAAGACCAGCTTCACCTTGCTTCCGTCGTCCATTGTCCACTCGCTTTCCTTGAGATCCCGTTGCTCTGCCGAAGGGTTGTCTGAAGCCGAAGCAATGAGGACCTCGTACCCGTCCTTGACTTTCTTGATCCTTGTATTTTCGGGAAGCAGCCCTTTTCCTTCGAGGAGATCGCTCACGCTGGAGATCTGCTCGCTGGTGATGTTGGGGCTCTCAGGGTAGTAGGTCGAGACATGACCGGCACCAGGATAGCCTAGATGCAGCTTCCCCACATCATTGCCGGTGTATATGGCGTCCTTGAACTTTTCGTATATGGCGAGTGTGTCTTTGGAGGCGGTTGCAAGCGCCTTCAGCTGGCGGGGGTCGAGGCGAGGTACAAATTTCGAGTCACCAAAGGACTTGAAGTTGCCTAGATTGCCTAGGAACTGCGCCGAATAATCGAGGTATGCATCGATCTCTTCCTGCGCAAGACCGGTGTCCTTGGCAAGGGAGGCATAATCGCCCTTGGTGTGCTTGTGGAGGGCGACGATGAAGTCATAGATGTGCTCGGATTCGGGCGAGACTTGGCGAAGGACGACACGCGTTCCGGCAAAGCAGGCTCTACGATGCGTGTCAACTGATATGCCACAGACAGCCGAAGAATGGCCATGTCCTACACTGAGAGGTGGTGGGCGTAGAGCTTCTCCTTGTCGCTCAGCGCATCGAAGTGAGGCTTAATGGCCAGAGGCACGATGGAAGGCGGGCTGTCGGCCAGGTACTGCTTGAGCGTCTCCGAGTCTATCGTGGCGGTCATGTTGGCGGTTGTGGGGGTTGAGAAACGTCTGAGGAGGTCGAGGTGCAGTGGCGGGGAGCTGATGCGGGCCCGGCAACCTGGGCGTGGGGTAGCCGCTGTCCACTGCACTCGCGGGAGTTTCGCGTCTGGCCTGCCACGCGGTTGGCGAAGAAGCCCTGACCGCGGAAAGTACCTGCAAGCGCGCACAGGAATCACTGCCAAGAGCCTTTGATTCAGACTTTTCTCTAGCTTGGGTTATAGGGCGTTACTTACTCTATGCTTTTACGTCTTGACCTCTTTTGCAGTTGTTATTGAGGTCGAGTACACGTAGCCCTGCGAGCCGGGCAATTATTCGCTTGGCGTTGGTGAGGAGTCTTCGGTTTCACGCTCTGCCTGCCCAACTGCCCCATCGTCAATATCTCCGCCGACACCATCGACTCGACGAGCCGTCATCTTCGCCATGGACAAGATTCCCGACGAGCTGCTCCTCAACATCGTGGGCCATCTTAGAGGCTCCACGAGCTAGTCAGAACCAGCCAACTGTGACTGAATATCTGCCCTTGTCGCTCTCTGTCGCGTCTCGAAGAAACTAGGTAGTATGCGAGACCATTGCTCTACGAGTCGATAGACTACCTCCCGGTCGGCAAGCGTCCTCGAGTGCCCATTGGACTTCTCCAGGAAGCTTAGGCTGAACAGAGATTTGGTGGACATATATACGGGTCACGAATCTCTGACATTTCGGCACAATTACGCAGACCTATTCTTCCCTCCAGTGATGTTTCGAGCGCCCAACTTAGAGCGTATATGGATTCAATTGCCCTAGAAAATCACTTCGAGAGTCTCGAGGATCTGTCGGTCGCTTGTAGGATGCATGGCCCCTCACTAAGGAACACTGGTATGGCCCAGCTTGAACTTCTCTGTAACCTGACAGACTGGAGATCAGTCAGGATTCTGATGTATCTGGTTTCCGATCCAGATAGGAGCTATAGAGGTGCTCTGATGTTCTTCCCGCAAGGCATTGAATACTTGCACGTCCAACTTCCTCGAACGCCAGACGTCTGAGCCGATGAAAAACTTCATGATCTTCTTGCCATGCGCAAAGCAAAGCATTTCACGTCGCTCCAGAATGTGTACATCACAAGCGCATATATTCCAGATAAAGACGAAGAGTATGGTCTACTTCAACTCCTTCGTTCGCTGCTAGATATGAAAGAGTAGTATGAATCGTCATCGATACAGTTTGATATCTCATTCCTACTCAAGCACAAGAAAAGTGAGTGGCAGTTGATCTGAGAATCGCCGAGTAGCACTGATGAGTACTAGTATCCAACAGAAAGTTGTCCAAAACACTCCAGCGAAAAGGAATGGCAACGTACAAAAGATAGCTGAGCATTGAATATGGGTTCCCTGTTGAGCAACGAATTGTTGTTCGTCTTACGACCTGTACTAGCCGCTACACAGTGGAATAGGAGGATGATCACGACAAAGGGTATCTCCCGTGAATAAGCAGTCAATACGTGAGGGTACTTGATTGTTCAGCATCGCTCCTGGCAGCTAGAACAATCGCGCCGCGCCAAGCCAAAGCCATATGCGATCCCCAGTCTCTCCAATACGCATCTCACCTCCTCGGCCACCCAGCTGCTAGGATTATGTGCCCTCGCCATAATCTCGGCAATCAAGTAGGTACAGAGGACACGATTTGAGTTTTGAGACACCAGTGCTTCAATAGTAAGTCGCTTGCATCTGCCACACAAGACCTGATAGCGCCTGTCACAGTAATGCGGAAGACTTTTAACTACTTGAGGGAATGTAGAGACACATGTGTAGTACCTTACATGCGACGCTTACAACATTTTAAACCCGTACAATTCCACAAAGGAGTGACCTGTCTGCCCAGAGTGCGGTTTCACCAATCTTCCCATACGTAATTCGACCCCACTCCCAACAAATTTCCAAGGGATGATAGTACCAAAGTTGCACGTGGTGGACACCCTAGAACGAAAAGGTCACACGAGTCGGAGCTCTTGGAACTCCGCATACACGAAAAAGTCCAGTTCAAGACCATCACCCACGTCAGAATTTAAGTATAGGGACAACACAATACCCCAGATGCTCGATCAGGCTGATCTCTGTTCTGCGTCTCTTCGCTTTGCGTCTCGAAGACTGCTCGCGTTACTAGTCGAGGATTTTAAACCCACAACATCCGGCCACGAAGACGTCCCGCAAACAGTTCTTGATCAGATCGATATAGCAGGCTTACCAGCTTAGACCTACGATAAGATAACTTCCTATTCGCTGCTATATGAGGCGCTACTAAAGATGGAAACGTAAGTTGGCCCCGCCGGCTTGAAGGGCGGAGGGGCATTGGGTTGATTCTTCGTATTTCAACACACTGGAGAAGAAGGCTCCAAGGCCTACGGAACCGCTAATTACCCTTTTGCCTCAAAAGGTACCCTAAAGGTATACACTTTTGGTGTTCTGCGAGCTTTGCAAAACAAAGCGTAGCGTAGCAAATACCTTTAGGGTACCTTTTTAGCATAAGGGTGCAACTTGATAGGGATGGCTCCTTCGTACCTGAACATTTCAGGATAACCTAACACTCTTAGTACGTTGAAGGTTTGGACCTCCATCGCTCCCTCGTTCGTGGTCTCAGGCGCTCGTGGCCCGAGTTGGACAGGACTTTTCCCCACTCTCATACACAAGAAAGATGGGGAGGAGGTTCGGGATCTGAATCAAGATTGAATTGGCTTGCATTTGAGAAGGTCGATTGTAGTGCCGCCTCTACCGCAAGCAATACGGTGAAAAGAAATACAGTTACGATATGTCGACGCAAGCTCTGATCTACTGTCGCGGTATGGTGAACGTTCAATCATGCCTGGTCGTGCCTTCCTAGCATACCTCACCCCGATGCTGCGGTGATGCGTCGCGCCTTCCCTATATACCTTACTCTGAGACACCGCTTGAACCTCTAGAGGATTAACATCTTCTAGGGAATGCTTCTCTCTCACAGGACATTAACATGGCGAAACGAAAGCGACCTACATTACCGCTCTCACCGGCAGACTACTTCAGCCATCACAAACACGGTATTCAGCCTGGCGACCAAAACTCCGACCCCAGAAACGGCTTCTCGAAAGTGCCGATCTGATCTAAGGCCTCGGCCTACAATTCTGAAACAGTTCAGGACTATTAGCTCGTCGAGTATTCAGACGACGAGGGAGGCACAGGTAGTAGACATAAAGAGGACGATCAAGAGGATGACGACGACGACGAAGAAGAGAAAGATTAAGAGCTCGATGACCAAAAGCTGGATGACCAAGAGTTCGAGCAACTGGACGTCGAGATGGGTCTAGTCTTTGAGTGTAGTGCCGCGAGGATAGCTCCCTTCGATCAGATATACTGCTGCTTCCTCGTCGTGGGAGGACTCTGATACAAGATACGGGTTCTTGACGGTGGTAATGCGGCACTACTCGAAGACTACATGGTGTTATCACGGAAGACAAATCCAGACCTCAACCTAGTGCTTCCAGAGTGGGTGAAATGTTTTCTAAGGAAGTACAGGGTAGATCGTGCTAAGAACCCCCTTATATAGGCCTATTTTTGGACTATCAAAGAGATGTTATACTCCTACGGGTCTCCTAAGTGGTATACTGCGTTTGATCGTCTCTGCTCATTTGCGGCAGGTGTTCCCCCAAACATAACCTTTACTTGCTATGTATGTTGTAGCACTATATTAATAGCATGTGGTATTAAGAAGGCAGTTATCTACGGACGAAAGGTGCATCTAGAGGGCCCGGCTCAACCTTGGTGCTGCATTCATACCTACAAACTATTCTATAACAAAGAAGACATAATCACGCACATGCGCAATCGAGACCAATTTAGACCGCGGGTAGAGCATGCTTTAATTCGACTACAGTTTACAATCACACGAAACTTAGCGTCTCGCGGACGCAAGGCAGCGGCAGAGGTCAAGACGGGAGAGTCGAGCGTAAGTGGCAAAGTAACCAGCTGGCCTCGAGAAGCGGAGTATAACTACGCCTACCAGTGCTCAACAGGAGAAATCAGGATGCTCACTACGCTCATCAACGACGGTTATCTCAATTACCCCCCTTTACTCGACTGTATCTTCCCGACACCAACTCCACTATGGTCCGAAGAGCGGACGTCGCTCCGCAAGACTATGGGGAAAAAACACCATGCATTGTCGGAATGCGGACATCCCGTCAGAAATCCCTCATCGTTGGGTTAAGATTGGAGAAGCAGATGGTCTGTTGGATTTGCTTGGACTAAAAGAAGAACAATCGGATAGGTAAGATATTTCTAGTACGTTTCACAAAGAGTGTTCTTTCTGGCTCTACTGCTCTTTCTGCGGTGTTCCAATGTCGCGACAACCTCCAAACCAACAATGGCATTTCTGCATATACCCCTATAGCAGTGTGTCAAAAACGAGGCTGCTTCTAGAACAGCGAATGGAGTTGTATAGAGAGTACACAAGATGCGGGATGTTTTTCACAAAGCCAGAGCACTATGAGGCGTGGCGAAGGGATATGTCGGCTCCTTTCTGGCGTCGAAGACGATGTGTTTGGCTGAGTGCGCGTAGGGGGTCGGTTAGGAGTCGAAGCGATGTATATCTCTCTTTCCCAGTAAGATCAAACGTCAAGAATCCCCATTTTAAATCTGGGTAATCCGCTACTGCTAGTGTTGCAAATGTATTCGACTGCCCTAGTCGAAGACCGCGGGTCAGTAGCCAAGAGTCGGCCACGATCCGGGGCGCGAGAAACTCGTAGTTGGCTGAGTAAAGCTTGTTGCACTCACGTGAAAGAAGGTTTTCCACCCGCGGATCTGGCAGCAGTAGATTCCCGTGTCTTACGTGTAGAACGGGGAATCTTTCAACCGCCTTTTGAATCGGTAAGCCCACCGCATCGTTGTTGAAAGCGAACCCAGAGCTAGCTTCACGTTCAATGTCCTAGTCTTCTCTGCCCTTCACAATTGAGTACTTTTTTGATCCAAAGTATAGTGACGGCTGCGCGCCAAGGGGGAATATATCCAGTGGTATGATCGTATTGAAAATAATGACGCCGTCACTGTACTTCATGTACAGACCGTATGTCGCTGGTGCGTACTGAAGAGCTACCGGTGCTACAGCGGGGTGGAAGTCGTGAGTAGATTACGTCGACCACGGTCGATTGAACATCGTCAGCATACATTGCTGTACCTGAAAAGACAGGCGTTCGCATTCGATTCATAGCAGGGAAGCTCCGCGCGATAGGATACATACATGCGGATGGCAATGCATAATCGCACGCGCGACTAGAGCGGCGGCAGACCTTCTGGCTCCTTCCCTGATGGATATAGTAAGTTTAGTTGCTTCGTACCCTTTGAGCTTGGGCCAAGGTGTGCGTTTTCATGGGCGGGACAGGATTCGTGACATATTAACAATCTTCTTGTCAGCAGTTTCCGGATTAACGCGCACGTATTCTTCTTTGGTATGATAGCTTGGTATCTCTTCCTCCATGATTGAACTTGGGCCCATGGGATGTACGGTGAATCAACATTCTCTTGATATCCTATGCGTCTTGAATGTCTAGACCGTTAGTCAGGTACTAAACATCATCTTCGCAGCCTTCTCCAGCGATAGCCTGTTAGTATATGTTTTAGGTCCACTAGTCGGAAGTTGATATCCAAGAAATGGATTCCAGTCGTCCTTCCTAGTGGTTAATCTTGATCGGATTGGAGGATGGGTAGCTGCCGTTCGCTTTTCGGGGTACCTGAGGACTCCCCATCCATCGGAACGAGACTTGGCCGTCTGTGTAGCGTCTGCCGTGTCTAGCATATCAGGATCATCCTCCTCAAGCTCGCGAGTTCAGCTCATGTACGAAGAAGCTCGTTCTTATGAAGTTATACTCTAGATGTATACAAACTCATCTAACTTTATAAGCTGTCAAGAAACTTATAGTGTATATCTTTAGGGTAAACTTTAGTACTTAAGGTATAACCTAGAAAAGACGAGCTCATTCGTACTATACTTCGATTCTAGGTGCATGCACCGAGGCTTATAAGACACAGTGGGCTCGATCGGGTACAGCTCCCTACCTACACTTCAGCTGGGGGAACGCATCCGACAGCGCCTGCAACCTCCTGCATAATCTCAAAGTGTTCTCGTACGAACAATCATTACCAAGGTATGCAGCTCGTGTCATAATCGTCGATCGTATGGGCACGAGCGTCCGGCGGCTGACGGCAGGAAAAACAGTCGTAAGCTCGGGAGAAGACAAACCCGGGGCCGCTCTTCCGTAACACGCTAAGCACGTTAATACCCACAGCGCTCGTGACTCGTCATTTCCGACAGTCATTCAATTCCCTTTCCATTCAGTCGCAGCTCCAGTGAGGGCCGCTGTATTGAAAGATGGTGTCGAGTAATGTGACGGCATGTTCAGCGTTGCCGAAGTCCCGTAATGTATCCATGCATGTTCTTTGTCGGACTTGTTCATGCGTTCTTATGTCACAGACGGATGCGAAAACTGATCTTGGTACCTCTTGATCAAAGAGGATGTTATTAAATGTACTAATTAGCATTGGTCGTTTTGTTCGTGGATATTGTATTGCCTTTGCGATCGCCTTCAAGTTTGCGCTTGTCTAGGAGATGCAGTCCTATTCTTTCGCGGCGCTGGACCGTTGCTCAACGCTTCGAGTGATCTGGATCCCTCCCCCTTTCACAGGCAATATGTATTCCTCGCTCCCAATGGTTCTTTGTCCATGCACCATATTCACCATCTGACTCTCCTCGAGGACTACCCACTGCTCATCCCTTCCACTCAGACGACTCTTTACAATTGGGCGTTTCGCATAGCCTGCTGCAGGTGTGTGTTGAGGGTTGGTGCCGCCGCTGCTTCCGAGTTTGAGTACGCGCTGGAGTAGTGGGCGAAGTGTGGCGACGCATCCTACGATCATTCCGACGCCGTTCTCGGCGAATCCCCATAGGATCACCTTGGACACACCATCTGGTGGGAGTTTTAGTTCTTTATCCGGTGGTTGTGCTGAGGGAATTCCGGAGAAGGTAGATCACTTACAAAGGTAATCGGTCGAGTTAGTGAGGTTTACAGTATAGATAAGGCGAACGCATGCTGATAGACTGGCTCTGTGACGCATTAGATGGCGATCGCGTTCCCAAGAGATAAGCGAAACTTACAAGGCACCGAGGCCGAGAATCACACCGACCGAAAGCTTAGCATTACGGTTCAACTGAACATTCCAGAGCAGAGGTATAGGCAAGAGTGCGCAGAACCAATCCGTCGCAATGTTAACCGCGGTCGTCGCGTAGTATATGTCCGCCAGTGTTTGCGCTGGATTACATTTCCCACCAGGGGTTGAAGTGTCCCAAGCGTAAGACACTGGAGCACACTGGAAGATAATGTACAGCATCGCAATCAAGTTCATGACGATGAACATGGCTGAAACGGCGTATAAGCTGTAGATGTAGGTGACTTTTCGTGAAGCGATCCGGATGAGCATGAACGTGATGCTCATCTTCAGAGGAATGATGGCGGCACAATAGCACACTAAATATGGGTGTACAAAGTCAGTACATGTCTCACATACAGTTCATACTTTTTCTTTTTGCATTTTTGACTCGAGAAGGTGAGCTGACTTGGGGTGCAGTTTATATAGAGACACTTACCCTCGAAAAAGAAGAAGAACTACATGACTTAGCAAGTGAGGACATGAGCGCTGGCAAGAAACATACCTCCATTCCTTGGACTTTTTCTTGTGGACTCAATTTAGAGTCGTGCACACCAACTCCACTGAAGGCGCCCCCTACGCATGCTATCGTCAAGCCTGTAAAGGGGACCTAGACCACCATCAATTGGGCTGCCCAGAAGAATATCCTAGGGGGTTTCTTACAGTTGCAGCTGTCATGCTCCAGTCGTCCAGGCCCCAAGCATTGTTGTGTAGTCTCGTATAAACCCGCAAACCAAAGAGAATGAACGCGATTACTGCCAGCGTAATGACCGAGGCGGCCAGTTCAGGAGCATTGTCGCCGTAGTAGGTCATACTGATACTCTAACTCTGACAGCCACGATTTCCCAGAGCGCGATTTGGGGAATTGAGGGATGAAATATACAAAAATAATTCAAGCAAGAAAGAAACGACTAGGGAGAGACTTGTAGGAACACATCTGGATGCAACGCAAAGACGCATGTGCTTCAGGACATTGCGATCAGTTGTGAGGCAGACCCAACCGGAGGGAACAAGGCGAACTGGTTTCAAGAAGGGAAAGAATTGGACGCATATCAATCTGTTATCGGTGATCTCCTAGGCATTCCTAGTACCCACCCCAGACCAACAAATAATGTGACAGTTGTGTTGTGCACAAGCCGCCAGAAAGACCCACGCAGGACGAATTTTCGCCGCCTTCTGGCATAGCTCCTGGGTCGTACTCCGGGATGCTGCTGGAAGGTACGGCGACCCGCACCCGAAGCTCGTTCCCATGTCGAGGTTAGATACATACTGCGTGGGCCGCCTGAAGATGTAACCGGTGAAGCTGCACGGCTGGACCAGAGTGTTGGATTGTTATTGCGTGCCGGGCTCCTGAACGGCTTTTATAACTGGACCCTGAAGGATGTGAAAATTAGAGACCACCTCGCGTGCTTCGCGTCCATGGAGTGGCCCTGTTGGAGCGTAAGGATATTGACATTCTGATACAGCGTGCCGTGCGGACTTCATCAAACAGTGATCCTACGATGTTTCTTATCGCGATACCAAGAGAACATTGCCCGGAAAGATGGCCATTCTTTACCTTCTACAGCTTCGTTACTGTATAGCCGTGCTCTGCGTGCCGTGAGGCTGCTAGCCGTGACGGCCGATGAGCTCGTCAGGGGATACGGATGTACGGGTAGCGCACGTCGCTGGCGAACCTGCGTTAGTCGAGGCTCGCTTGAGAAATGCTCCGCAAAAGGCCCGAATCGTGTACCTTGTACCTTGAATTCACGACCTCAATCGCTGCACACCTTCATCGGAAACGGCTCGTGAAGACGAGCGGGTGGAAAGGGCCCATAGTGGATAGGAGAAAGCACAGGGAAGAGATGTGCATAAGATTGCTTCGAAACCTGTAGACAAATCAGGGCACTCACTCCTATCTAAGGTGAAGCGGGTGACCGAGCTTCTCAAGGTATGCTGTCTCGTGCGAGGAATCCAGAGCACAAGTGCCGACATCGTATTTAACAATGGTGCATGCAATAGTAATGCCAGTGGTGGGGGCGAAAAGTCTTTGTGTTGTGTTCTTACGTACCCAACAGGCGCGACATTCTATGACGTAAGTATATGGCGCCACACGGGTACACGCTTGCTATGATCCTGCGAAACGGCTGCCGATTTGACCCTTTAGCTTTACCTGTCTCTAGACACAGATATACGTAATTATATATTCATATATGCTCTGATTGTCAGTACACACGGATGTCAGAAATGTCAAAGCCACGCATGTTGTGCTTGTGTGCGCGGTATCGCGAAGCAATTCCGTGGTTCGTCCCATCTCATCCCGCCTGGGCATGGTTCTGAGATGACCCCTAGACGACGAATCAACCAACGCTACTGCATTATGATTCGCACAATCGCTCTCAATTCTAGCCATGTACTTATAGGGAACTGATACAGGAAGTTACGTTGTTGTGTTTACTCTGGTACCGCATGGAGAAGCCGAGACAAGGGGCCTGTAGGAGCACTCAATATGTGCCTGAGGGCAACCGCCACCGCCGAGGAATCTGTAACTATAGACAGTAAGTACCACCAATTTTCAAAAGTTGATATCTGTTGATGAGATTTTCACACCACTCCAAACCCTCCCCCTTTCTTCCAGTAGCTGGGAAGATTGCAACTTGCGCTGATGAACCTCGCAGAGCTGAGGTATATATAATGTACGAAGGTGCTATTCCTAGTTTCGACAAATCTACGAGTCACTTGTGTTACACAAAGCTGCTTCCTCACTCGTGCAACCAGACGCCCTCAGGCACCGGTTATGTTCATCCTATCAGAAAATCACCCCGCTGAGACCCAGCTCTTCGGCAAATAGAAACGACACGTTTGAATGATTCATGGAATCGAGTAACGACGGACTGCTGTAATCCGAAGCGTGCTTCAAGTTCATCAAACGCCCTGGACTGATGAGCGTACGACCAGAAGACCAACATGGAAATGTGCACAGAGTAATACCTCCGCGATGCGGGTTCACGTAGCGCCGCGCGGAACCAGTTTGAAACTATCTTTCCAGAACTGGGCAGCCTAGACCAGCTCGATTCCTTCTGCCGGGCGGCTCCGACACATGGCTACCAGCTTCCACTCCTCCCGTTATAATATACACATCTTGCTGAGTGCGTATTGGAACCTGTCCACCATGGTTCTTGCCAAGCACAATTTTTCGAAGAGCATAGTTCTCTCCCTGGGCATCAGGTTTTGTACTCTGAACTCACCAGGCGGATAAAACGGCCGATTTGCTGACGTTTGCCTTTCTCTTCAAAGTCTACAACCTCAAGGCCGCAACTCCTGGGTTGCTTAGAGCAAATCTCATGCAACTGGAAGTTGAAAACTTCGTCTCTTCGATCTGGCAACGAGCATTTGATCTGCTGTCTGCTGGGAGTCGACCGTGGGTTCTCTCGTTGAATGGAGAACATCAAAGGACTTGGTAACGCAAGCCTGACAACGTGTCCTTCTGCCGATGTACCTGCGTTAAGGGGTTTGCATATGACCTAGCATATGGGAAAACAGTTGTAACCCCGCATATACACGTCAGCTCGTTGCATGTCAAAAACAATATCAGTCTGAACCTCGTGTCTGAGCTACCATAGTCGACAAAAGTTCTTGCACCATATGTAGCAAGCCCCCATTTAAGCGACTTGGTGATTTCTCTCGGCAATGCTACTCTGGTTGATGTAGATAGCATCTATCCAGAACGATTTCAGAGGAAGCTTCTCTCGGACAACATGCAGAAAATTGTACAGATTTCTTCGGACGAAGTATACTTGGGCGTTGAAAAAGAATGGACATGGCGTGCTTTCACCACCCCAAGGATATGACAAGCAGGTATAATTCTTAGTGATAGTGCCATGCGTAGGGGCGCATTGCATGAAGCCTTTTCGAGACAAACTCAGCAAGACCATGGTAGTTCGGATCGATCGTCGAGTGTGATTGAGAGGAACATGCTTGAAAGGCGGAATGCGATCAAAACTCTCCTAGTTTGTCAAAGACATGATAGACTTGATAGCACGAGGCTGTGCTTGTGTCCGTTCTGATTCGTGCTTGCATTGACTGGTATGTACGACGCTAAGCGTATGTAGCTCATCAACATCAACATCAACATCAACATGAACAGTATCAAACCTCAGTTACCCATGCTGACACTAGAACCGACTGTATGAGTATGACAGGATAGAGCAAGAATTGGTAGCTTCAACTTTGAACCGCTTCTGCCTCTGTCACACTGTGCCTATTGCGTTTCGCAGCAGTGTGGAGATTGACCAACTTTCTGCATTGGTTTCAAGTTTCCGCTGCCGACTCGATGTCTGCTATAGCATCCAGTCTTGCAAGTGCTCTGCTACGACTAGCGTCCGACGCCAAGTCAGGGGCCGTCATAGCCTATACAGTATACTGGTCCCACCGGCAGGAAGCGTAGGCTGACACGAGCGTGCAAAAGACCTGGGTGCGGGAAAAGCAGTCTACGGAAGGCTAGGTGCACATGTCAAGCTAGGGTAGGAATAAGCAACGAAGACGCGTACTGGACGTGAGCGAACTCATGGGGCGCGTTTGCAAGGATTGCAAAGAGCACCGATATTTGTCAGGGACAAAACCGCCTGGTACTCGACGCGTAATACATGGCAAACTGTGTGATGGAGGTTTCAGAGCGTGGTGCAGAGCGTGATGGAGCAAGCTGGGGGGTGAGAAGACGCCTCGCACAATCAGATCAGGTTGCACATGTCAAGGCGTCGGTGCCCAATCGGGCGAGCGTCATGCGCACCTGGTGTCAACAAAGATAAGAATTCGGAACGGGGTGGTGAAGATGCAGGAAGGGAGGGTACGGTAGCACGAATAGTTTCAGCACCACCGGCGTGATGCACGGAACCCTTGTGTGACGAGGCCTGGAGTTGTGTTGACCCCGCCTGTTACCTGTGTAGTCTTTTCCCCACCAACACCCGACCAAGGCCCAGCAGCCGCGCCGTCACAGCCTCTTTCTCGTTCTCTCTCTCTGTCTCTCTCTCTCTCTCTCGTCTCAGTCTCCCGCCCGACGACGCCAGAGCGCACCCGCGGCCTCTGACAGACAGCGGCACTCTACCACCCTGTGCCGACGCCACTCGACGAAGAGGGGGGGAAGTCAAGTGGGGCTCCGCTAAGCCACCCTATGCGTGAGCTAAATCGCTGCTCGCCCAACGACATCACCACAGCACGACGACGACTCCTCCGCCATTGTCGCCTGCCTCGATCCCCTACGCGCCCCCTTCGCCGCCGCCGCCGCCGACCAGGACGCGTTGGCACGGCTGTTGTTTGCGCGCCCCGGCAGCTTTCGTGACGGGTGCCTGCCCGAGCGCTGTCAATCCCTCGTAGCCTGCCCTCGCTGGGCACGCAAGTCACGCCGTCGCCTCTGTCGGTGAAGAAATCTCCTGACGCCCTCGTCGCCCCAGTCCAGCACACGACCCTCCCCATGGCGAGCGTCGACGAGACCGTTGCCAATGTGCAACGCAAAATCGACCGTGAGCGGGCCCTCATCAACGCCGCCAATGCCATGCGCCAGTCGACCAACAACCCGGCCGTACTCTCCCGCCTCGACGGCCAGATCAAGGACGGCCGCCGCAACATCGACTACTTCGAGTCCAAGCTGCGGGACTTGGACGTGCAGAGAACGTCCACGGGCATGGACAACATGAGCCTGCAGCCAGGTGGCCGTGGCCCCAACAACCCGCTGACGCCTCCGCCAAAGGACGGCTGGAACGGGTACATGCAGCAAGACCAGGGCGGCTATGGAGGCCCCCAAAGCCAGTACAGCCAGCTTAGTGGGGGAGAAGCTCTGCAGCCCCCCCGCGCGCCATATGCTCCGCCAGCACCCGGCGCGCCCAACAAGCGGCCCAACTACAGCAAACTGGGTACACACCTCCCTCCTCCAACGACGCTGCACTTTGCTAACACGCGCAGACCTCATCAAATATGACACCCCGCATCTCGGCCCCCGCATTCAGCTCATGCTGTCCCAGCTCGAATTCAAGCTCAGTGTTGAGAAGCAGTACAAGGACGGAATCGAGAAGATGGTGCGCTTATACCAGATGGAAGGCGACCGCAAGAGCAAGCAAGATGCCGAGGCCAAGCGCATCGAGAGCAACCAGAAGATCCAGCTGTTGAAGCACTCATTGAAGCGTTACGAGGATCTCCATGTTGACATCGAGGGCGATGCTGGCGGCGATGGTAAGCTCCAACTAGACTGTCTGCAGCTGCATACTGATTGGTCCCAGATGACAGCTTGAACATCCCAAGTCAAAGAAAACCTTTAAGCGGTCAGCTTTCCCTACGCGTACACGCAGTCGCCGATGTTGACCACGCAGCCACTGGCCGCTTTAGTCGAGGCCCAGAAACTTTTGTCAACATCAAGGTCGAAGACGCTATCAAGGGCCGCACAAAGCCTACGAGGACCGACCGCTGGACAGACGAAGTTCACGACTTTGCTATTGACAAGGCGAATGAAATCGAAATTACCGTATACGACAAGACGGGCGACCATCTTCTGCCCATCGGCATGCTGTGGGTCCGCATATCAGACATTGCCGAGGAGATGCGAAGGAAGAAGATCGAGACGGAGCTTGCAAACTCGGGCTGGGTGGCTGCCGACAAGATGGGAGGCGCGGCTGGCATTCAGCCCGACATGCAGTTCCAGCCGCCGCCAGGGCAGAACTTTGCAGGCGCCGGTGCTGGCCCTGGGGGTGCTCCCGGTGTTGCGAGACCGCAGAGTGGCCCCCAGCCTCAAACTGGTCCCATTATGATTGACGACTGGTTTTCGCTAGAGCCCGTAGGTCGTATCCACCTTACCATGTCTTTTGCCAAGAACACCGGCAACAAACAGCCCTTCGATCTTGGTCTTGGTCGTAAAGGTGCCGTTCGTCAGCGCAAAGAAGATGTCGTCGAGCAATACGGACACAAGTTCGTCCAGCAGCAGTTCTACAACGTCATGCGTTGTGCTCTGTGTGGTGAATTCCTCAAGTATGCCGCCGGTATGCAATGCTCGGACTGCAACTACACGTGTCACAAGAAGTGTTATCCCAAGGTTGTCACCAAGTGCATCACTCAGTCCAACGCCGAAACCGACCCAGACGAGGCCAAGCTCAACCACCGCATTCCCCATCGCTTCGAAAACTTTTCCAACATGGGTGCCAATTGGTGCTGTCACTGCGGTTCCGTTCTTCCCCTTGGTCGGAAGCAAACCAAGAAGTGCAACGGTAAGTGGCCATGCTATCTCGGTCTGCAACCCTCACTAACGCTCGTCCAGAATGTGGTCTCACCTGTCACGCGCATTGCGTTCACTTTGTACCCGACTTCTGCGGCATGTCGATGGAGGTGGCTAATCAAATTTTGATGGAAATTAAAAAGGCGAAAAGAGGCCAGTCATCGTCCGGCCCAAGTATGAGCCAACGAACCCTACGAGAGAAGCCGTCAAAACCTCTGCCACCAGCGCAACCACAATCACCTGGCCACCCTGGACAGGAACAAGCACAATCCGACAGGTACTCTTATGGTAAAGAGCAGATGAGCCCACCTGCTGGTCCTCCAAGACAACAATCTTATGCTACATCGGCAGCGTCAATTGATGCAGCACGGGCCTCTCTCTCCACGTCTGGATCTTCTGCGGCTCCCACATCGCCTACTGCAAGTTCGCGACCCTCATCAGGTCCACGCACTCAGTCTTCCGTGGCTGCGGCTGCAGCCGCAATGAATAAAACCGCTACTCAACCTGCCTATGGCCGTAGTAACACAGATTACCAGCCACAGAGTGGACGATCATCAGGTAGCGGATATCCAGCAGACCAACGCGTACCACAGCAACAAGCTCCTCAGCCAGCTACATACGATCCATCGGCCTATGCGAACATTCCCAACTACCCACCGAGCCATCAACAAGCTGCACCGATGCCATCCTACCCACAAAAGTCGTCATACCCGCTACCACAACAACCGCCACAGGCACAAACCCCGCACCAACCACAGCCTCCGCAACAGAAGATACAAGAACCTGCAGTGCCCGCGAAACAACCTCCATCTGCAGTGATAGAAGCACCAGGAAAGAAGGTCACGCCTGCGGCGAACACACAAGGAACTGGAAAGAGAATAGGCTTGGACCACTTCAATTTCCTCGCTGTCTTGGGTAAGGGTAACTTCGGAAAAGTCATGTTGGCAGAGACCAAGAGCACCAAGCAACTTTACGCTATCAAGGTTTTGAAGAAGGAATTTATTATCGAGAACGACGAAGTGGAGAGCACACGCTCAGAAAAGAGGGTCTTCTTGATTGCAAACAAGGAGAGGCATCCGTTCTTGCTGAGTCTGCACGCCTGTTTCCAGACGGAGACTCGGGTGTATTTCGTCATGGAGTACATTAGTGGTGGTGATTTGATGTTGCACATTCAGAGAGGCCAATTCGGATTGAAGCGCGCACAGTAGGTTTTTGAGATGCTAGGAGAGGAAATATTGCTAACGATGATGCAGGTTCTATGCCGCTGAGGTCTGCCTCGCACTGAAGTACTTCCATGAGAACGGTGTCATCTACCGAGATCTGAAATTGGATAACATTCTGCTCACTCTAGATGGACACATCAAGATTGGCGATTACGGTCTGTGCAAGGAAGAGATGTGGTATGGATCTACTACCAGCACCTTCTGTGGTACTCCCGAATTCATGGCACCCGAGGTAAGTCTGATTGTTCAGTACATCAGAAAGCTGCTAACACAAGTCGGTAGATTCTCCTCGACAAGAAGTACGGTCGCGCAGTCGACTGGTGGGCTTTTGGTGTGCTTATCTACCAAATGCTTCTCCAGCAATCGCCCTTCCGTGGTGAGGACGAAGACGAAATCTACGACGCCATTCTTGCCGACGAACCACTCTACCCTATTCACATGCCGCGCGATTCCGTATCGATCCTCCAGAAATTGCTCACCCGTGAGCCTGAAATGCGTCTCGGATCCGGACCAACTGACGCGCAAGAGATCATGTCCCATGCTTTCTTCAGGAACATCAACTGGGACGACATCTACCACAAGAGAGTACAGCCGCCATTTACGCCGCAGATCACGAGCCCAACGGATACTAGCAACTTTGATACCGAGTTTACGAGTGTCACGCCCGTGCTTACGCCCGTACAGTCTGGTACGTTTATGCATCCTCCATCGCTTTGTATATGTTTGCTTTTACTAATGACGTGTTTTAGTGCTTTCGCAAGCCATGCAGGAAGAATTCCGCGGCTTCTCGTACTCGGCCGATTTTGCCTAAGCTTGCCTTGCCTTACTTCTGATACCCTAGGCTTCGTTTGGAAAAATGGGTTGTTCCTTTTGCTTTTGTGTTAGCGTGCTCAACAACTGCCTTGGCGATGAATGGGCGGTGGGAAGGAGTGCACCAGTACGTATCTTTGTTAGCATCAAAAGTGCAGTGTGCTAGTGTAGTAATGTCTCGAGTGAACGGGAGAAGGGTACAACGATGCATAGATATGTTTAGCTCGACGGGTAGTTGCGTGTTGGCAGGGTGGAGTGTAGTGGGTGGGATGTTTGTGGGATGAATTAGTGAGCGATGATTCCGCATAGGCAATCGATATAGCAGGATAGACGAAACAAAGTCCTTCGATTTGATACCACGTTTCATGTTCAATACTCAAGCTTCGAGTAGGGTGACTTGATCAGTTCACTGACCCTCAGTGAGCACCCTGGTCCAGTCAAACTTTCTCCATCCCTTCCTCCAGCCGTCTACCCTCCTATCCCCCTTGACCCATCTCCCCTGCCTCTTGACAACCTCAACATCTGCATCCAACATACCACCTAAAACCTCTCTAGCAAACAAATCGCCCCTCGGCCAAGCCCTCTCATCCTCAACAATATGACCCAGTCCGCCATCAAGCTCAAACCAAACATGGAAATACGGCATCTCCTTTGCCAGACTGCGGCGGAAAGCCTGTTTGCCCAGGCCATCGCGACTCGCCTTTTGGGTATTGATAAGCGGCTTATGCTGCGTCCAATCGCTGGCCTGTTCGAGGATAGCTTCCTTGAAGAAAGCAGGTGCCGTATCGCCTAGTTCAAAGGGAATAGGCACAGCGTTGAGAGCCGCATGACCCTTTCTACCAGGGAAAGCGGCGTTTTCGTAAAAGACAACGTCGCGACCTTGTTCGTGGTACATGCGCGTTAGGCACTTCATAAAGTTGCGCAGCTCTTCCCATTCGTCGTCGTCGCATTCGACGAGGTTGGTGCGGTGTTGGATGGGGACTATGACGGCGCCGCCAGAGCTGATTTCCGGCTCGGTCGGGAGGGTCAGGAAGACGCGTGTTGCCAGGCTGACAATGGGAGCGACGGGGGGCTGTGGTGGTGATTTATCTTCGTGGTGGCATAGTGGGCAGGCATCGAGAATCTTGTTCATCTTTGTGTAGTCTTGGATTGCGGCGTTGCGGAGGTTGATTGAGGATTTGGGAGCGCGGGCAGCGAGTTTGGTGGCGTTGTCGTCGATGTAGTCGAGGTCGTTGTCGAACTTTGAGTCTTTTGCAATCTTTTCGGCAAGGATGGCGCCTTCGCCGCCTGCTTGGTTCTTGGTGCGGCGTTCTTGTCGGACCATGTCGTCAATGGACATGTCTTCGTTCTCTTTGACGAGACCGCGCTCAGTGCCTCGTTTGTTGGTCAGGGCTATGACCTCTCCTTGACGACCTCCGGCCAACATGCGGTTATCCATTGCATTTAGAACGACAACATCGCGGTCTTTGGAGGTTGAAGTGTTGGCCAGGGCGGCGTTGTATTCGGCTTCCAACTGGGCTGCTTCAGGGGCTTTCTTCATCTTTGCCTTCATCATCTGGGCTTTCAGCCTGTTGAGCTCGGTCTGACTGAGCACAACGGTGTTGGTCGTCGGTCGGGGATCTTGTGCTGTTTCGCTTTGTGGTGGTTCTGAAGGATCGTGTGACTCGCGAGACTGTCTGTAGATGCCTGCCTTGAGCTTCCGTTCTTCGAAGAGTTCGCCAGATGGCTTCTCTTTGCCAACGTAGTCTTTGCCGTACATCTTTCTGCGGTCCAACTCAATCTCTTCTTCACGCGCCTCGTCAAAGTCTCGCAGATCGCCATACTTCTCCATTGCTATTTCTTCCACGCTTCGCCCCGACTCCTCGGCGTTCCGGTAGATGCCCTTCAGCTTCGTCATACGCCATTGTGCGCCCGAGTCGCCAAATGTGTAGCTGATTTCTCTTTGCGCAGGCTCTTCAGCAACGGTTTCTTGGCTCTTAGGATCCGCCAAACCACGGTTCAGTTCCGCGTGATGCATCTTGAGCGCGGGCTGTCCCTCATCAGATGCCTTGACGTATGTAGCCTTCTCCTCCCTCTTCTTGCGCTGCACGTAGTCGACGTCCATAGATGAAGGCGCCTTCATCCAGTCGTCGCGTTGCAGGTCTGCCGTCGCCGCGTCTTCGAGCTGCTGGTCTAGGATATGGTCGTCTGGCGGCGCATAGTCCTTCTCGCGCGAAACTTCATCTCCCGAAGACTCATCTTCCTCGTAGTGTCGCGACTTGCGCTTTCGCGTCAGCCGGTCTTCCTCGTCGCTTGACGCAGGTTCCTTTTGCTTCCGTCGCGACCGATCATCTCGGTCGTCCCTCTCTCTCCTTTTCCGCCGCGCACGCTCTTCTGACGTCTCTCGGTGGTGTCGCGATCGCTTGTGGCGGTGGTCTCGGTCGTCGTCGTGATGGCGCGATGAACGGTGTTTGTGGTGGTGCCGGTCGCGACTTCTGCTGCGATCGCGCTTCTTCCTGTCGTCCTTCTTTTTGCTCTGCGCGAGTTCTTTTTCAAAGTCTTCCAGGCCCATGTTTGCGGCGATGGTGTGTCAGGTGGTGTTGTGAGGTTTACGTCGCGTGAAGAAAGTTTGGAGATGGATTCGGAGCCAGGGCCTGACATCACTGCGGCGGATCCCCTAGCGCGACCGCCCCGCCTAAGAATTTCTAGAACAGCTCCTTGTACATGCCGCTGCCAACAACGTTCCTTTGCCTGGCCCTCACTACAAGGACTCGCGTGTTCCCCTCCGACATACCGCCACCAGCCCGCCTCAGATCCTCCCCACCCTTGCCTTCACTCCCGGCTCATATCCCAAGACGCATACGACACCCGCAATGTCCTCCGCAAAGGCTCCACAGGACTCTGTGCCTGGCGCGAATCCCAACACTCCCGTCTCGATCGTCTGCGTGGGCATGGCTGGCAGTGGCAAGACAACATTCATGCAGCGTCTTGTTTCACATCTCTACACCCATCCCGATCCGACCCAAAGCGAGCCCTCCGTCTCCAAGTCCGCCCCGACACCGCCGTACATCATCAACCTCGATCCGGCCGTGCACCATGTCCCGTTCACGCCCAACATCGACATCCGCGACAGCGTCAACTACAAGGAGGTCATGAAGCAGTTCAACCTAGGGCCCAACGGCGGTATCCTGACGAGCTTGAACTTGTTCAGCACAAAGATCGATCAGGTCATTGGGCTGTTGGAGAAGCGAACACAGCCGCCGGCGCCAGTGAAGGAGCCCGAGCCAAGCACGGTTGAATTCATGACGAGCGGAGGCAAGGACAAGCAGGCGGCACCGCCTCAACAGCCACAGGTCAAACATATCCTCGTCGACACGCCAGGCCAGATCGAGGTCTTTGTCTGGTCGGCAAGTGGAGAGATTCTGCTCTCAAGTTTGGCCAGCACATTCCCCACCGTCATCGCATACATCATCGACACGCCGCGCACAACCAGCACAAGCACCTTCATGTCCAACATGCTTTACGCCTGCTCAATTCTCTACAAGACAAAGCTGCCCATGATCCTCGTCTTCAACAAAACCGACGCGCAAGATGCTCAGTTCGCCAAGGACTGGATGACCGACTTTGAGGCCTTCCAAGCCGCCCTACGCAATGAGGAAGAGGGTGGTAGCTTTGGCGGTGAAGGCGTGGGCGGAGGAAGTGGATACATGGGCAGTCTACTGAACAGTATGTCACTGGTGCTCGAGGAATTCTACAAGCACCTCAGTGTTGTCGGTGTCAGTGCTATGACAGGAGACGGTATGGATGAGTTCTTCAAGGGTGTGCAGGAGAAGAAGGAAGAGTTCCAGCGCGACTACCAACCTGAGCTTGAGCGGCGTCGGGCAGAAAGGGAGCAAGAAAAGAAAGCGACTCGGGAGCGTGAGTTGGACAAGATGATGAAGGACATGAAGGTTGGAGGCGCGGGCACAAAACCAAAGAGCAGGCCGCGAAAAGAAGAGCCGGAGACGGTTAGCGATGCGGAAAACTCAGATGAAGCCGGCATGGTGGACGACCTAGACTACGAGGATGAGATGGACTCGGATGACCCGGAAAACGGCCTGAAAGAGCGATACAGGCAGGCGGTCCAGGATCGTGGTGTCGACCAGAACGAAGATCATAGCTTCGCACGATACGTAAACATGGCAAAATTCACATGAGAGGCGCAACCCATAATGCGAAGATACCCGACTCTAACGATGATGAACGGTTGGGTTCTCACATTGCACGATACGCGGTCTCGCCTCCGTTCCTGGTTCATGTCGGGGAGAGGCACGGGTGTCTACATGCAAGACCACAAAGAGAGATGTTGTTGAGAGAGTTACTGGCGACGTGCATTCGTTGACGGGCCGCAGCGAGACGCCGTGTCAGAGTTTTGCACATGGACACGACTTTGCACACGCATGCGCACTGGTCCCTTTTCCCTAACACGCTTCTCGACGTCAAAAATGTAGTTTGACACGTACAAGCTGGCTGATTTGCCCCCACATCTTGCTTTCCCGCCACCATGGCTTCATTATACCCTTGCGTTTTCGTATCTGGTCTTGGTTGCGCTGGGCGGGGACGCGCGCTTGTTTTACTCAAAGGAACGGGAGTCTAGAAGTGAATGTTTCACCACAGTGTGTATGCAGGGCAGAGGAAGAAGGGTCGCGAGATGATGATCCGCCATTCAAGAGAGAGTAAAGTTAGTTACACCTGTCAGTTGTCAGCGCCGTGCATGTGCAGTGTGTAGGACGGACCCAGAATCTACTCTGCATGCCTTTCTTGCACAACTGCTTCTCGTGCGATTCCTATGTGCTCTAGACGCGGGACCAGATTTTTCATCTGAATCTCTTTGGGAAAGCCTAGACAGGATAATTGTCTCACGGTAGTGTCCTACAGCACATGCTGGATGACCTTTTACGAAACTCTATTATTGAGTACAGCTAGGAGCATACTCCTGGACGAGAGAAATCTTGGATACTCAAAAACTACACGTGGGCCTGGAACATCTCGCTCACGTCTAGCAGTATAGTTTAAATTCGACAAGACCTGCCTACCGAATATTGGCCCGTGAGTATTGATTTGTCTACTCGTTCTTCAACTTCACCTCCATCGGACGTGTTTCCTACTATCCGGTGGGTAATCCTTCTACTTGCCATATCGCACAAGTGTATGCCCTCTTCCGCATCGTCATGTTACCTTGCCACGGTAGATCCTGTTTGCCAGTTCATGTTGTGTCTTCCAAGCGCAACATACTAGGCATAACGAGACAGTTTTGTATCAGCCACAGCGACACGGCTTACGGTCCTCGTTGAAGATCCTGGCTTGCAGACTGAGACATTGCCTGTGACTGCAGGTTGTAAGATTTATTTGGGGAATGGCAGGTGTACAATGCCTGGTTGCGTGATTCTGGTGAGGCGGAGTTGAGATTGGGTTGTACGACAGTACGAGGAAGAGGGTTCGGGATGAGGATAAACATGCAGGGTGGGATTTAGGGAGGTGTAACTTGTTGTGCATACTCGTTGTTGTGCATACTCGTTGTTGAGAGACGATAAACATCTTTCGTAAAACCTTTTCTTCCCATTGTAGGTTATAGTGTGTAGACGTCTCGGTCGCTATTTTGCTCCGAGACATACATCACAGCTTCATTTCCACTTGAACATATCGCCGTTTGTTTTTTTAAACACCGTATTTTGGCGGTGCTGCCACGCTAGGTGAGACACTAGGTTTTGTTAACAGTTCGTAAGTTTGATCCAGTTCTCGCGTTGTGAGACTGTACAACGTGGGACCAGGCGTCCCGCCAGCGCTTTTGGTGCGAGATGGGCACATGGCGTATGTTGGTCAACGTATGAAGCCGAAATCTCAGGGTCTCTGTTGTCCCTACTCAAGACGTGGCGTGCTGGCAAAGAAGAAGGAGGATAGTGAACCAAAAAAAATGGGTGGTAAAACTTCGTGTACTAAAGAGGCGGAAGGAGAAAGAGACGACGGCAAGCTCTCCAGACGGCTCTCACACAACATGGATGGGATCAAACATGCTCTCCTCCAACTCAAAATTACTCCTACTTGTCCTGTAAAGCTCCCATCCCGACAATCTCTTTTGCACCTTTCATGAGCCGAAAGACAGGGAACGGGGAATGCAACAAGACAGCCAATATTGCACCATGTATACAGCGAGCGCAAAGCCTACGTGAAAGTCTGTCGTACAACATGCACACCATTTTTTTAATGCCCCCCCCCCCCCAAGTGTGTTGCTCCCCACCAACTCACCAGGTCATGCTGTATCACACATCTCGGGATCTACAGGCAAATAGAAGAACGTCTCACGACATTGACAGCCCCCATCCCATCTCACCCCGCAGTAGGGTCAGCCCAATCCACGCCTCGCGTCCAACGTCGTGCGGGGACGAGAGATGAGCTGCAGGGCTGCTCCAAGGGCGCCATGTTGTGCGAGCATCTAGAGACATGGGTTATCACTATAAGGGTTTATTGGGAGTAGCGAGTCGGGTGGTTCGACTTGACACAATGCTGTGTTCAGCGAATGCGTGGCTGTTGTGTGACCAGACGCAACCACCACATGTCTTGAGAAGTGCAAAAGACCTGGAGGTGCGATATACCTGAGAAGTGCGATGGGATAGAACCAGATGTTTTGCTGACACGAATAAGCATGGTGGCTGCTCTGTTGACACAAGATCTAGAACGAAGCGAGATTAGCCAGAAAGGCGACATGCTGCAATAGAAAAGAATGACCTGATCAGTAAGATGCAAACCTTGTAGTTGTTGTATCGCCATAGCCTACCGCGTCATGCGACAGCGCGAGAGGTCACGTTTCTGGTGAACCTTATCGTACTGGTAGATCGTGGAACGGTTGTCCCGCCTTGCCGCAGCAGAGCACAGACGACAGACAGCGGAAGCCTATGGTGACACCGATTTCGGTCCCAGGTTTCTCGCTGTTTTCAAAGGATCCTCGTTGAACCCAGAAGACCCCAGCCACACCGTTGATCTTGGAGTCGAAAAGCCAATTTCTTTTCGTATCGATGCAGGCTGCATGGTGTTGAGGATGCGTTCTGTCGTCGCATGTGCTTACTGCAGATCCGCAAACCTCCGCATGCACACCTCATGTCGCGCGCGAAACATGGAACGATGCAAAAAGGAATTGCAAAGGATCAGATGTGATGCAAATCTGATGTCACACCGAGTATGTGCGGACAAGATGGGTCTGTATATCCGCCTTGCACCAGATTGCGATACAGAGAGGTTGGCAAGTGAGCCGAGTTTAGATGCAGGCATGGGTGCCACGATTCGGCGTCAAGTCGGATCCTCCCAACGCGGAAGTGGGAACCCAGAGGGC
This sequence comes from Alternaria panax, assembly GCA_019702505.1. Lineage (NCBI taxonomy): Eukaryota > Fungi > Ascomycota > Dothideomycetes > Pleosporales > Pleosporaceae > Alternaria > Alternaria panax. The sequence goes on along the minus strand of JAANER010000008.1, from coordinate 1,392,665 downwards.
CGTTTACCATGCTGGATGCCTTGCGACACAGAAGGCTGACGACTCGAACAAGTCCTTCGAAGCCAAGCAAATGACTCCTGGTGATGTTGGGAATTAGAGTCCCTAGAAAGCGACCTGTTGTTTGGATAGAGTTTGTCTGAGACGATTTCCGAGCCAATAGCGAGCTCTGGAGGAGCGTCCTCCGGATTTGGGGTATCCGGGCTGAGGGTTCTTGTGCAGATCGTTAGGGTTCGATTCTAACCTCGTGAAGGATCTGCAGGGTCATCAGCATCGCGAAAGCCTTTGTTAGTGGGTCGTTAGCGTCAGGTCTACCGATGTTTTCGCAGCTGTGAAAAGGTTGAGGAGCGACCGTTGGACGGCATGAGTTGACTAGGCGCCGCGGAGGAAAAGGGCAGTGGCGTGTTGATGGAAACAAACACGGAATAAGCTTTGGAGGGGGCTCTTCTAGCGCGGAGGGTCAGCCGCGAAATTGGTATGGCTGGAGAAGCTGTCGTACCATGGTTGGAGAGCGGGCAATAGTGCATTTGGCATGAACTATGAGCTGACAGCGGAGTACCAACCACAGTTCACGACCGTTTGTTGTCGTCAGCATTGCATGTGGAAGCCACAAGTCTTGTTGATATTCGAGATAGGCTATGGGTGGCTGGAGATCGGCTACAATTTTCATGGTTCAGACATATTGTTGGGGCCTGGCTAGCAGATCAAGCAGGACAGACGGAGGAAGGGTCAAATGAGTTCATCATGATTTTTTGTATTGTTGTTCTGGAGTCTACAGACATCTGTAGAGTGTTGCAATTAAGAGAAATCAAAGGTTGATGCCCCTAAAATAAGGGCGGGTATCCACGTTGCCACATCCGGGCCCAAAACCCTATGGTTGAAACGCGCCCTCCACATACACTGCCCAACAGTGAGGGTGCTAGCGACAAAGAAGAAAGGTTTTGTTCAGCCTGAGTACCGAAATTAATGCAGCGGTAGTATGTACAGTGGAAGAAGAAGTAAAAAACGTGCGGCGATGCGCACACGGACCCCAAAACGCCAAGTTCCGTTCGTAGCCATGACGGCGTGCGTCTATTGTTCGGACGGACTTTTGAACTCCATGATATCGTGGTCGTAGCCATAAGCGCCTCGCTCCAGAAATCCGATGGTCTGCTGTAACAGACTGAAGTGGTGATCAGAAATTCGATCAGATGAAGGATGCATGTGAGATGTGAAGCGGGTGGCTATGATTCAAACTTTCGCTTCTCGCCGCTTGCAGCTATCGCGAGTGCGTCCAAACCGCCATACTGGGCTAAGGCGGGGTTGTAGCTGTAGTTGGCGGGATCGGGGTACCGAGAACTGGGAGAGAAGTCGATGAAGGCGTCATTGGACTGCACGGGGGGCACCATGGAGAATGCGGTTGGGCTGAGGGGAAGCGCCGGGTCAACCATGGATAGCGATGACAAAGAGGGCATGGATGACTGGAGAGGCGCTGGCTTGGGTCGCTTAGCCTGGTGTTTGGCCTTTTTGACATCACGGTCTCCGCCCTTGGCGGCATTGCGGCCACTCTGGTGAGTGCGACGGTGCTGCTCCATGTTGTCCTTGCGGGTGAAGGCCTTGTTGCACTCGGGGCAGAAGGCGTCCTTCTTGCCAGTGTGCTTCTTGGCGTGGCGAGCGGCGTGGCCCGAGGTGGTGAAGAAGTCGTTGCAGCCGAATTGCTTGGCCATTGGGCACGGGTAGCTGTTCTTCTTAGGGCGCACGTTGAGGCCGGTGGGGTCCTGGTGCTGCTCAGACATTTGGTCGGGCCTGAAGTAGGCGGCCTGCGAAGCGCTGGTGTGGTAAGGAAGAGGACCGTTTTGTTGGTGCATGGGGAAGCCGAGCTCCTTCTGGGACACGAAGAAGCCATTCTGGGAGAAGACGGGCGAGTCCATGCCGGGCTCGTAGGAGAAGTCGGGCGTGATGGGTGAGGGTGTCTGCATGGTCGAGTCTGACGAGTCGCTGCGGACCAGGCGAGGTGGTGAGGCGAGAGGGGAGGAGGAGTAGCTTGAGGTCCGGGACTGGAGGGAAGGAGTGATGGAGGGGAGGCGGACAAGTGGCGCCGGGCCGTCGTTTAGCAAAGACACTCTGCGACCTGTCGAGTTCTTGCCGGACAAGGAGTCCATTTTGAGCAAACACGTGCCAGTGGGGGAATGCAACCGTAATCGCAGCAGGAGCAATGCGCAAGCACGTGAAGGCAGAGGCCGGGGTGGGTGATGCGCTTTATACAGCGTGATGTGAGGGTGATGTGCGAGGGCAGAGCTTTGTGACGTGCAAGCGACAGCAAGACGTGTTGTTTGGGTGAGGGGCAGGATGTCGAAGGTGGTTTGGGAGAGGGCTTACTGGAGCACCACACCAGAGATGTGGGACTGGCAGCAAGTTATATTGGGCAAGGCACAAGCAGGGCACACGCACAGGGTTGTCAGGTCCCAGGATCAGGGCACTATCAGGGACTGAGAATCGCATGCGTGGAGATGGGAAAGTGCAGTCCGCCCTAAGCCGCTAGCGCCGAATGCAGTCGCAGCAGGGGCCCCGGCGATCAGCCCTCGCGAGACGATGCGCTGCTAGCAGAGCTGCAGCACCACGCCGAGCGACCAGGAAGCGGCGTCAGCGCAGCCCGTGGCGCGTCTCGAGGCCGCGGGCGCCCATGGCAGCTGCTTGCGGTTGCGACGACGCGCCTGCAGTCCTGCAATCCTCGCGCGTTGCTGGGGAGCGGTCGTCTGCAGCAGCAAAAGAAACAACGCGCAACATTGACCTGTCCCGGTCGTCTGCGGCGGCCAGTTGCCGTCTGCTCAGGAGAAATCGAGATCGAGATCTCCAACACAGTTTCAAGGAACTCTGCGACCTTCGGGCGCCAATGGCAGGAACCAGGCCCTGTGCCAGCTCACACCCGCACCCTCCGTCGGCGCTCTTCCGGTGCTTGTCGGCGTCTAAGAGTCAGTTGTTTTGTCTGACGTCGTCGTGAGCATGGCATTCACCGCACTGCACCCGTCGCTGCACCTTGGGCGTGCCACCGCGACACGTCGTCCGGGCGCGGCAGGAGCCATGGTATCAGGCGGTAGTGTAGGTTTGATGGCCCTGTCAGCCAGAGTGCCCGAGTGCCCGAGTGCCCGCCTGCCCGCCCCAGGGTCTGCAGTGCATCCTCAACCTCTGGCCTCGAGGCGCTTTCGGTACTCGAAAAACGACGCGCCGGCATAACGTCGCTGGGTCTGATGTAATACATAGTCAGGGTCTTCTCCGCTTGTGGATCCCTGTCAGCCGTTCCGCCCTATCCGTCTACGGCCAGCGTCTCCACTTGACGTCGAACGGTGATCGGGGCAGCCGGTGGAGATCGGTCAAAGTGCCTCTTCCGATGACGTCGGGCTGCCGCCTGCGCTCGTCTTCAGCCACAGCCCCTGGCGCTCTGTTTAGCGGCGCCCGACCCACAGACTCCTCTGGCCAGACTCCTGAACTGGCACGCCGTCCTCGAAACGGCAGCCGCGCACCACTGACCGAGCCCCGCGATCGAGTCTTTTGCACCCCATCGACGAGATCCTCCTACCCTAGCCTGCTTCGTTTCTTTTCACTTTGCGCGGCCCTCACCCATCCGGTCCTTCTCTACCTGCCTGATCGCGATCACCCTACCCCCCAAGCCGCCTTTTCCCATCGCTGTTTGATGCAGGGCCCGCCCAAGTCCCTCCTTCCTGCCGCCGACCGTCCCGGCGACAATCTTCTGTTGTAAACGCTGACGTCATTCAGCCCCGTACACGCCTCGCATCTGCCATCGGCCGCTGCCACCGCCCTGCCGAATCGGGAAGCTCACGATACCCGGCACCCATGCTGCTACTGTTTTACCAAATTTTTTCAACGGCGAGATCGGCGCAGAGCCACATGTGTCTTGCCAGTTGATGCAAGCCTCCCTGCTCAATAGCTAGCCCGATATCACCTGCACCCGAATTCAGCCCTTTCCTTTTACTTGGGCCTTCAGCAGTTTAGCAAGGGCGCCACGCAGCCACGTGGACCACCGCATCGGTGCTCTCTGATCGTCCCGCCCAGTATCTGAGAGATGAGATGCGATCTTGACCAATGCCAGCCTCGTCTTCAGCCAGACATCCTATTGACATGTCCCATGGTACTGCACACCTGGTCCTTGCCGCTGCTGCTTTTTCTTCGTCAATCTGGCGTCGCTCTTCCGCCAGTGCTCTTCTAAACTCAAGTTGCTTCTTGCACGCACCGTTCGCCAACGCAATCTTCCTCGTATACTTCTGCCCAGAATGGCCTCTTTGTAATTGGTCAAGCATAGCAGGCCCGCTGAAAGTCCCTGCAGAATGTCATGATGGCGATTTCACAAGCGCGAAAGCGTCCATCGCCTTGCGGCCTCGGCACCCCACAGAATTAATACCACTCGCACGTCAAACTGCCCTTGCATCCTGACGTTTCCTTTTCCTTTTCCATGCAACCCCAACACTCTGTTGCGCCAAGTTGTCCATCAGCACTGACGGCCTGTGAACCATGTAGATGTACTACCATCGTAAACCATTCCCGCCAGAGACGCTCAACTCACCTTAAATCCGCCTAATCACCGTCTTTAAGCAAGCCCAAGCCTCTATTCTTGGCTACCTCCTACCCCACTCGGTATTTGCTAGCATGCCGTCTGCCATGTGTCGAATGAGAATCGCTGGACCCTTGTCCGATGCAACTTTTTCATGGTTGACACTAATCCGTCTTGCAGGCGTTCGACAATATTGTGACTGGGAACTCATAGACGGCGCGCCATCACTTCCGATCATCTCGCCTACGGCTATTCAACCTCCCCTAGCATGTTTGCACTGGCGCGCGTTCAATCTCATCAATCACAGCTGCGAGAAAAACAGCGCAGCGTACCCTTACACTTCCCTGGCAAAGCCTGCTGCCGTAATTGCAAATACCCTGGCTGCATGAATTAATGGAGACATATTCCTACCCAGTCACGCCATGCCCAGTTTCCTTCAGCTGCTGGCTTTCTTTTTTGCTTCAGGCCCATGACCTTGTAGAATCATGGACCCCTTGATTGTTCCCCGTCCACCTCGAATCATGTCGTCCCAGTACTGTCCTCGCTCGAATCGCAAGCTTCACAACATAGCACGTACGGCATGGAAATCACAAAGCCCATATTCGGCAACAAGGTCAGGCGATCCACAAAACAAGCACACTTGTTCGAAAAACCGTTAAGCGATGCAGAGTGAGATCACTTGCTCTACGGCGCCAAGGGTTCCGAAGATATTCGGCCTTGTAAGAGCTGTGCTTTCGTAGGTCGACAGCCGATCTTAGTAAACAATAGTCGCTCACACTTCCACGTTTGAACTACGGCAGGCGCAAACTTCAGAGTCTGGCCCACAGTAGCTTCTACGCCTTCCATGAATATTTCCCGTGTTGCGCTCAAAACAAAAGGCCTCTGATTGCAGGGTCCTGACGCAAGATGCTGACCCCTCCACATGTACGAGGAGCAGGCTCCGGGATGAGGGTCCATTACTCACCACCCCGCATCAAGCTTCATCACTGGTCAGAACGTCCGGAATCGATTTCCGCAAGACGTTGACCGTTGCCGAGTAGCCGTAGCACATCTGATGATAAAGATGCGCTAGGTTGTCCCGCCTCCCCGCCTACGCTACACCGGAGATGATCCACGTGGGAACTGGATCTTGTGCTCTTTTTGCTTTTGCTCTCGACCTCTTCGCAGCAATAAGCGCTCTCAGCATCATACCCAATACTCAATGGTAACCATGTAATGCGATAATCCACCAAGTCTCAAACTTAACACAAGGTTTGCATTCGTGCACGGCGGCTCTCCGCAGTCGTATCTATGCTTCACGAAGATCCTCAATACATCCTGCGCGAGCCACCTCACTTCCCAACAGCACTGTGTCCTGGTTCTGGTTCTGGCATATCAATTACGCCATCTCTCGGCCCCCTGATAACCGATCAGATGCGGATCTGGACTACGCCCCACATCCCAGGTGTACTCTGGGTGGCGTACGCAACCTAAGGATGCACAGCATTATCATCGGTAGACCTCACCTGCAGTCACTGCAGGACCCAATCAGCCCATCTCGTTTCCCCTAGTAGCGATCAAGCCGTCCGCTGTCAGACCGTCTTATGATGCGCTCATGATTTATGCGAGCCGGTGAACATGTAGCCTGCAGTGCGAAACATGCGTACCAACTCATCGACCGCAAACTGCAATTCTCTACGCAGGGTAAATAAGGCAAATTTACACAACAAGCTTGATATCGCAATCTGTCACGCAGCTGCATTTTCGAAGTCTCACTGTGACCTCATTACATCGAGCAGGAGCACCGAGCGAGGCCCACTCGCATTCGCGGGCACCATGGCCGGCATAAGCGAGCAGTGAGGCTCTCTTGTGCCTCCAATTACCAGGCATGTCCTTCATATCACGTCACATTGTATCACACCCCTACAGCAACTCCACATCCTTGTCGTATTCGCTTCTGCAATATCTCGGTGTTTTGACACACGACAGCCTCCACCACCAGAAGATACAGAAGCACAACGTCAAGGCGAGAAACTTACGCGTCTTTCGCTTATTTACCGAACTGCGAGAGGATCCTTCTTACCCCAGGACGGATCCACTTGCAGCGCTTGACGTTTTGCCTTGCTGCAACAAGGGGCCAAGTTGGATTTCCGTTTTGCGACTTGCATGCCGAGTCAGAAGCCATGCCTTGACGCTCAGCCTGTTACCGTACCCGAGCCCACAATCGTTTGCTTGTCTATGATTTCAGACTTACTACTACATCCAAATCCGGTGATATCTCCCTGGTGGCGTTTTGGCGTTGGGTAAACGTGCCGATGAGAGAGCATCGTAGGCTAGTCGACCAGGCAAGATATGCCCTCCTTCCATGCTTACCCTGTTAATTTCATGTCCCGTGATTTCTACGTACTACCACCGGATCCCTGGTATCCGGCCACAGTAGCTCCTTTTCATGGATTGACATGCGTTGGATGCACAAGTATGCAATTGCCCTTGCAGCTCTCAGTCCTAGCATCAGGTTCCGTTTCTGATTTCACAGTCATCGTGTTCCCCAGATAGATTTTGGATGTCTAGGTTAAGGATTCAGAGTCCACATTCGCACTCGCACTCGCACTCGCACTCGCACTTGCACTACTTTTCCAAGACACGAACCTCAGCTGAAAAGTATACTCTATGTTTAAACTCGAGGCGAGGCGAGGCGAGACGAGACTCTGTGCGTCCCGTTACGCTACTGCACTACTCCAAAGGGCGTAAATCGTATATACGAACAAGATTTCTGTTAGCCGCCATGGCGCTGACAGGGCTGTAGCTGAACTGCACTGTAGTGTTCAAAAGCAGGGGAATAACGGTCGTGACTAATTTCCGACTCAGCGTTCGTAGCGTTATCAGCATGGTGATATTATCATTACCCTGGCTTGGAAACCTGCTTAGCAACGGCTCAGCAGATGAGGGCGTTTTCTTTCCGCTTTCCCCCCCGCCCCCGGTCAGATCTCTCCAGATCGCAAACTATGTACATGGTATCGTATAAGACCTCATTTCCTCAAAGTCGTTGAGGCATTTGGCGCTGAGATGTGGTGCGGGGAGACGCGGTGACGGCCTGCATGAAATGTATTGGAATGCAACAAAGTATTGAATGTACTAGGCGAGATGGTAGTAGATATGGCTCGTTGCCGACGTGGTAGGATATTGACATGTTGAGATGTGTTGAGATGTGTTGAGATGTGTTGAGATGTGTTGAGATGTTGGGGCGGTGGGGGGTTTTGAACATGCCCCGAATATCTTGTGTCTCTTTCTATATTCTTATTGGAGCAGTGTTGACGGTAGTGGGGTCGTGCGAAGCAACATAGTTGAGATAGATGTGAATCGCCCTTGCCGACCATCTTGGGGATTAATCAGCTGGAGAGGTTAAGAACAGGATACGATCATGAATTCTAGTGTGATATACCTATATAGATGTGTATGTTTCATTCTCTTCCCGTCCTGTTCCCATGTGTAATGGTTCATCATTATCGCTCTAAAGACCGGTGTATGTTCGGTGCAATATGAACTATTAGCAATAGCCACACACTCGACGAACAATCGCAACCAACAAATATGTTTACCCCCAACATCTCTTGTCAAGTAAACGTCATTCGTGGGCTACTAATTGTTTAGTGAGAAGATAATCATAGCCACAACTCAAGTTTTCCTTGCTTGAGCTCGAGGAACCGCAGGAGGTAATCGAATCAGCCACGAGAAAGATTATATAGCTCTACAACGCGGGAGATACTCACCACCAATCTCATGTATCTCTAAACATACCCCGTATAAAGCCACTTTGCTAATCGTAACTGCTGCTTTCTTCTCATCTTTCGCTGGCTTTGAGTACTACCGAGATGACCTAGCGTATACGACACACCTCGACATAGTCGACGCACCAAGCTGAGCTAAATTGTACGATTCTCTTAGCTTTTCTAGCTGAACAGCGTGCACATTCTTGTCCGAGGGCAGAAAGATCATTCAATAGGAGGTGGATATGACATGAAGCCGTCCGGATGTTACGTGTGATGTCTACTGAGCGTCAATACTGAATTTAGAGCGATCGTTTCGTCTATAAGTGACCTGACGAGTAGACTGAAGAGATGCATGAGGGTTGGGTATATTGGCAGTGTGTGGATCAACTACCATTCATCGAACGGTGATTGAAAAGAAAGAGACACGTCAGGGGGGACAAAGTCACAGTCGAGCGCTAGATAGAGCACCCACGGGAGTTGGAGTAGCAGCAGACGACGAAATCCTTGTGGTCTATCGAACGTGTCCATTACAAGGGTATGGGATATCTACAATAAAACTCAAGCCATGGACAAGCGAACAACGCCACTCCATGAACCGCATCGATGTTACCATACAAGACTCACTCCTAGCACCTACTTTTCATCTACAACCATAGACGACGCGGCTACTCGCTATCGTCATCGCCGATAAGCTTCGCATAGTCTTCCATGGAAGCAAAAGTGGGCAGGTTCTTGAGCTTTCTCTTCTTTTTCTTGCTGCCCTCCTTGTCCTCATCACCATCTCCTTCCAGGTTCAATTCGACGGGAACATCGGCATCGCTGTCCATGAAGGCATCCTCATCGTCCAGATCGAAGTTCTCAAAGTCATCATCATCATCTGCCTCGTGGTGGCCACCGAGGGCCTCGTCCTCCTCCTCAACATCAGCATCTTCTTCATCGTCACTGCCAAGGTTGAGTTCGACACCGCCGTCCATGCCAGCAGCTTCGTCGTCGCTCATCATGTCATCCATGTCGAAGTCACTGAGGTCGTCATCATCACCTCCGTCACCCTCAACGTCCGGACGACTCTTGACAAGTGCCTGCCAGATCTCATCCTCATCACCGCTATCCTCTTCACTGTCATCCTTCCTGCGATCCTTCTTCTTCGTCTTCTTGTCAGCTTGCTTGGCTTTGCCAGCCTTCTCGAAGTATGTGTGGAAGAAGACTTCATCAACACGGACATCGTCGACCTTACGTCGCCAGAACTGCTCGGAGTTGAGCGGGTCGTGTGTACGGTCGCCATCGCGGGCGGTGATGAGGTAAGATGCGGCCTTGGAAGTTCCAGCCATAGGCTGCATGATCGAAGAGCCATGGACACCTTGAGCCTTGGTCTTTGCGTTACGGAAGGAGAACTTGTCGAGGAAGTTCATGAGAGTGTAGATAGTCGGGTCAGGCTTCTCCTTGATGGGTTCCTGATTGACGATCTTGGAGGCCAGGACGTGGACAGAGGGGTGGTAGTGTGCTTGAAGCGGTAGTAGCTCCCACAAACAAGACAGATCGGCATGCGCGTGTTCTGGGTCTCGTTTCCGGGAGTCGTAAGTCACTTGTTCAGGCTTCTCTTCCTCTTTCTTGGTCGTTGGCTCCTTGTCTTCATCAACATCTTCGTAGTGCTCATCACCGCTATCATCGGCATGGTCTTCTGGCGTCGACAACATGGACTTGATGGTTGGGAAGGTAATGATCAGTTCGTTGACGAGGTATAAGACACCACAAATGAAAGGTGGCTCGTGCATGTGGATGATCTGGAGTAAGCGCTTGACGAAAGCCTTGACACGCTTGATGCTGGTATCAGCCTTGAGCGAGCGGTATAGCAGGTTCAAGAACATGATATGCTTTGAAGTTGTCATAAGTCGTGGATCCAGAAGAGACTCGTACAGAGTCCGGTAAAAGCGATCCGCAGAGTAATGCTTCGTCGCGGAGATTTGCTGAATGAGCGTCATGGCCTGTATGCTGGTGTTGAAGTTGGAAGAATGCGTCACTTCGAAGATCATGTTCAACTGCTCTTCAAACTTCGCGTCGTCGGTTTTGGCGAATGGAAAGGCACGGTTAACACCTGTCAGGACGGCAGATATCAGCTTCTCTCGCGACTCGTCTTCGACCTTGAAAGCCATGGTGGCCGCTTTCTCAGCCTTGTGCTTGGCCATCTTTCCAGGCTGGCCGCCGCCACCCTGAACGTGTCCGTACTTGTTTATTCTCTTCTCCTCCTTCTCGTGCTCCCTCTGCTTCTTCAGCAGGCCAAGGAAGACGCTAAAGTATATTTCCAAAAGCTTGTTGGCGACCTCGGGCTCCTTCAAGCTGAGAACGGTTTGGTTGAGAGTGATGATGGCGTAGTATTTGGCGATGCCGTTTTGGTTCGGTCGGAAGATAAGGTCGGACTCGATGGAGCTGATGATGACGTTCTTCATGAGCGGGTGTGTGTTCTGAAGCTGAAGCAGCAGGTAGGATGCCCTCGATGCGACCTTCTTTTCCTTGTCTCCAAGCTTGTTGATGAGCAGTCGCAAAAGGTTTTCTTCCTGTTCAGGCTTCTCCTTCAGGAGCTCCCAGACATATGTGACAGCACGGTTGCGCGAGTATTCGACTTCGTCGTTGGACCAGGTCTCCAGGATCTTGAGCAGCTCAAAGTATTGTTTCTTTAGCCAATCCTCGTATGCCCACACAATCAGGTGAGTTTTCTGGAGGGCGCCCGGCAGCTTGTCGCCTGTCTTCCACTGCACGTTCTTTCCCTGCAGTGCGGCAGTCAGGCCTGGCTGCCGTGCAAAAGCCTTCAGTTTTCGGTCCGGAGGCAGCAGAACGCCCTGACCTAGCAGATCCTTCAGCGCAGCCAAAGCCTGCATGGCAGCATTTCTGCTCTTCTTTTGCGACAGACCCATGAGCTGTCCAAAAGCCTTTTGCGTGTGCAGCGGCGACTCTTGAACCAACAAGGTCAGTGCAGACACCTTGTCCTCCATGGTACCAGAGTCCATGACGGTGGCCATGAACTTGTGTGACGAGTCCTTGGCCAAGTGCGACGCTGCATACTCCTTGGCCTCTGCGTCGAGGAGCTGGATGGCATATTCGTGGATGGCGTCGATGATGTAACGGGGCGGGATCGCGGGATTATCGACGGTTGGAAGCGCTGGCAGCTCTATCGCATGCCATTCTGGCTGCGGCTTAAGCAACTGCAGCAGGTTAGCATCGTCGTGGGGCAAATCTTGTGCTGATGGTGCGCACCAGCTGCGCCCGCGACTTCTTGTCTTCGCCGTCTTTGCGCTTGTCCTTCTTGTCGTGTCGCGCGCCGTCCTTCCTGTCGTTCTTCGCGCTCACCCGACTCTTGGCCGGTGAAGGCTTTGTAAAGCCATCCTTGGTCTCGGCATGGGTTCGCTTCTTCCCCATTTGATTCGGCTGGCGTCGCGAAAGGTGGAGCTACGAGGTCCGTCAGAGAAGAAACTCTGACCCGTCATGGCCTTGGAAAGATTCCACGCCGGCAAGAGCACTGGGTCGAGATTTTGGAGGCCTTGGCATCGGCATTTTGTGTGGCTAACGGCCTGTGGACTAGCGTGGTGGAGCCCTCATCGTGGTGCGTATTGCGACCCAGGTGCGGACTTTGAAAGCACCTCCGTGCGGCCATACTGTGACTCAACTGGTCGCTTTGCTTCAGGATCTTCTGAAGAACACTTCCTTTCGGTCCTAACTTCGTCATACCAAGAGCGCCAGTTGGTGTACGTCGCCACTACCAATACACACCCCGCCAACTACCCCGCCAGCTCGCATATGCTGGAGTAGGACCAGGGCGCGAGGATCACCACTACCGGCCTACATCATGGCTACCGGAGCTGGCGATGAGGACGAGAAGATATCCATCACGCCCCTTCTCAAACGACTCTGGCATGAGTCACCGACCACCAAGCCAACAGCCGACGAGATAGCAGCAGCCATCGCTCTGATCTTCACAAACAGTCTATCCGAAGTCCAGACAGGAGCCTTGTTAACATGTCTCCATTTCACAGACCAAGACAGACAGGCTGAAGTACTGGCGAAATGCTCCAAGGCGATGCGGGACTATGCCACTGGCATTGATGTCAAGGGTCTTCAAGAACTCATCAACCAACGGGGAAGGAAGGAGGGCAGCTACCAGGGAGGCTTGTGCGACATAGTTGGCACAGGAGGTGATTCACACAACACCTTCAACATCAGCACTACTTCGTCAATCCTCGCCAGTGCTCTTCTCATGATCGCAAAGCACGGGAACAAATCATCGACATCACGTTCTGGTTCAGCAGATCTTCTGTCCTGCGCACCTCCCAAGCCACCTGTCATCACTGCCATCACACCCAAGACCATCTACGAAATCTACTCAAAGACAAACTATGCTTTCCTGTTTGCCCCTATCTTCCATCCCGGAGCCAGACATGCTGCTTCCATCCGCAGGCAATTGGGCTGGCGCACTATCTTCAACCTTCTCGGACCTTTGGCGAACCCGCTACATGACCTGATTGAGGCGCGCGTGTTGGGTGTCGCAAGGAAAGAGATCGGACCTGATTTCGTCGAGTCGCTGAAGCAGTCTGGATGCAAGAAGGGCATGGTCATCTGCGGTGACGAGGAATTGGACGAGCTCTCATGCGCTGGGCCAACGCATTGCTGGCGAATAGTCGAGGATGCTTCCACAGGCGAGGCTAGCATCAACTACTTCACTGTCACACCAGCGGACTTTGGACTACCCGAGCACCCTCTAAGTGAAGTCAGTCCCGGACAGTCACCCGAGCAGAATGCACAAATCCTCATGAAGATCTTGGTGGGCGAGATTCCACCAGATGACCCGATCTTACATTTTGTATACATCAACACTGCAGCATTATTCGTTGTCAGCGGTATCTGCGATGCGGACACGAGCAACATGGGAGAAGGTGATGATGGAAACGTCATCAAGGAGGTTGGTCCAGGAGGTGGACGCTGGAAAGAGGGTGTCAGGAGAGCCAAGTGGGCGATCTCGAGTGGAGCCGCATACAGCGAGTGGCAAAAGCTTGTCGAAGTCACGAACAGTGTGGCATAACTTACGTTTTCGAAACATTCATGTTCGAATACTCGTATCCCCAGATTCTACCCTGAAAGTATCTAATCATTCTGGTCGACACGATTGTCTTGTCTACAGTGATCAACTCACGCTTTCAACTCATGAAATTTGGCTTCTCACCCTATCCCCTACTCTCACGCGACCGTGCTAGCATCTCAACTAAGCTTGCTTCCATCTTGGCCCTGAAACGCCCGTGCTCGGCTTCTCCCTTCTTCGTGAGTTCATCCAGAAGCTGTCGAACCTCTGGCACGACCGCACCCCACTTTGGCTTATCTAGAACCATCTCCTGTTGTCTGGGATCCTGATCCTGACCAATGGTCAAGTCTTCTTCGTTCCATACAAAGCGCAGCGTCTCAAGATTCTTCGCGGTCACTGTAACCGCCCGAAATGTCTGTACGAGCGCCATGACTTCCTCGGTAGGGATCAGATATAATGAGCACAACTGTATGTGATACGTCAGGCAACGCAGATTGGCCAAGTTCATCGCGACGAATTGAAGATACTTGCAGTCGTTATTCATCTCGTGTCCACAGCCCCGGATAGTGACTGATGTCATATGTGCTAGTGTCGGAGGGAGGGGTGGAATGCGATTCATGCGATCTATGTGGTTCATCCAGTATGATTTGCGGATGCGATCAGGCTCATTACGCATTAGACAAACCACTTCGATCTCGTTACATGCAAACACCAGGTCCATGAGTTCCGTCCTCATTGCTTTATTGACACACAGTAAGTTGCGCTCCATCAAAATGCGGCCATTGCAACCGATGATTTCTCCAGTATCCAACTCAGCGAGGAGCTTCCGAAAGCTTCTGTAGAAGAGCAGATTCTCGATCTTCTGCCGCACCTGGAATACCCCAAAAGGCGCGTGCGCTCTCATTGGCCACTTGGCATCGGCGTGGAAGATGACGTGGGAGGGATCGGTACAGGTAGAGTCGCTGGGACAGTCAATCCAAACATGACCGCCGACAGGAATGTTGAGGTGTGAATAGATCATATGACGCACTTCGGCCGGGAGACGAGAGAGGATATCAGATGGCGTATCCAAAGCTACCTTGGTGGGTGGCGTCAAGGGCGCGGCCGGAGTTGATGTGGTCATTGACGGTTTCAGTAGCTTTGCAAGTGCATTTACGATCACCTCATATAGGCCTTTGATGTCACCTATTTGCGGTGTCATGGCTGATGAAGGTGTGGGTCAGTTGAGAGTGAGCTGTGTTTTTGCAATGAATCACCGACGAGACTGTGGAGGTTGAGTTCTGGCAGTGTTGAGTGAGGAACCGTGGAGAAGGTGGACAAGGTTGCTCCTTACTAAGGGTGTATGCAAGAAAACCACATTTTCTATGAGCGTTCACTCTAAAATCGCCATGGCAGCGCTGCATTTCACTGCTGGTACTTGCGACTCCATTCACTGTGTCTTTCAACAAGTTGCCCAGGACCTTCAAACTTAGACGCAGAGCTAGCAGGCCTGTAGTAGTTTCAAGTCCCCGAAATCTTCGACCTAGAAATGCAAGAGACTGTTCAAGAAGGACTGGGAGGCGTGTCAAGTACATATGGGGAAGCTGTCACCTAAAACAATACCCTTTGAGGGGAAAGGTGGACGCTTCATGATCAGGGCCGAGGAGCCAATCTGGGATTGTTCGATAGGGACTTTTGGCAAGGACTGTACCTATGTCTTACTTAAGAGGATGATTGGAGAGTTAAGAAGCCGCAATCTCTACTAGAGCCGGTCGTTGGAGAATCAATGTCTAGTTAAGTCTCCCTCGCCATCCGCTCGGCCAACGCTCGATGCGCAGACCAATCAGCATGTTGACGAGTGTAACTCGATCGCTTCTGGAGATTTTTCCTGATATCAGAGGAACATGTACGTTTGTTGATTGCGGTGTCGCAAGAGGTAGCCTGAAATTTCAGACGAAGCTGACTCTTGCGCTGTGAAACCATCGTTGCCTCCTCGCCTGTTGGTGTCACATCTCATCCCAGATGTTAGCCGTGTGGTAAGCCAGACCCACACGCAATGCCCCTTCTAAAGTTATCGCACTGGCGCTACCATGCCTACATCTGATGAATCGCTGATCGTGCGGGAAGCTGAAAATAGGCGATGCGCTGAGGACTGCGCCTTGTAGGGCGTTGCATCTTCATGAGATTGTTGGTGGCCTGGTGAGGTAGAGGAGCGGCGCCTCGCCGTCTTTCCTGCCTGTCACTTCCTTGGCACGCTGCATGCAGCAAGCGCACCATCTGTTGAACCTTGGAATCGCGAATTTGGACATGGATGTTAATTGAACCTGCGTCTCAAATCTTAACGTCGCTCAACAGATGTCACGAAACCTCGATCGCAGCAACCCGCTCGCAACACATCGCCATTTCGCTTCCGACAACCTCAGGCCAGACCGACTCGGGGCCCGTTTCCCGTTCCAGACACCCTGCTCAGCCCGCACTTTACGAAGGCGCACGGCCACCGAGGTGACAATACAAGGAATCTTCTCGACACGAGGTCACGCCGACAAGACAACTAATTTTAGTAGGCTAACTTCATTGGACGCGTAATTAGTCTTGCCATCAACAACGCGAAGATTCTGCATCCGCAGCATGCTAGAATGTAGTGCGTTTCTGGGGATTAGCGTTCTGCGGCTCGGTATCGATTATGTGTCGGCATAGCCCAAGGCTGGCGCGCATGTGGTTGGGAAAATGGCTGGGAAAGCAACGGGTGGGTGGTGGGCAGCCGTTTGACGTTTGACCGGTGCATGAAGCGCATGGGCGCAAAAAACGAGAGGAAGTGGAGGATGTGCTAGGGCAAACAGGCGATTGGATGGAGAAATGACGACAATATGTGCACTGTTCCTACAGGAACATATTTTGTTTGATGGCACCACATGGGTTGTAGGATGAAGATTGGTTTCGAAACCCGGGGCTGGAAGCATGGCTGGGAGGAGGCGCCTGAGGCTCACCCGAGTCGGCGCAACGCCCTACAAGCTTCCATCTCGACTCTTACAGCGACAACATCCATCCAGGCTATCCATGTGAAGGTCGATAATATGGATCGCCATTTGGACGCCTGGAAGGAGAAGTCTATTCAATAGAAAAAATCTCCGCCTCGATCACGAACACGAAACATCCTCGCCACGGAAGGTGCTATTATTGGTTGTGGAGGCCGCTACATGCTTGTCAGGACGACGGTTCGCCTGTTCAGGGATAGTATGGGGCTCGCATTGGGGCTGGTTGCCAGGCCAAAGTGGCGCCCCAGGGCTAGGGTTAGCTCCGATGCTTGTTCTTCGGTGCGGGTGAGATGGAGCAGAGGCAATAAAAGGAGGACGCGTCTCTCACAAAGCTTGGAGTTTGTTTCTCATATCGCATCACTCCATCACAGTTCGCATTGTCTCAATCGCTACTTGACATACTCTTCGTCAAAGACTATCGCTACAGAGTTCAGTCGTTCAAAACAAACACAACACAGCCGTCAATATGCGCGCCTCCATCTTCGTCTCCGCTATTGCTTTCGCCGTCGCATCGGCTCAGGTATGTTTTCAGCCTTCAATTCACATTCTATACCGAGTAGACCACTAACAAACACCCAGGACTCGTCCTCCATCGACCCGGCTCCCCAGACCACCTACCTCACCCAGACCAACTCTCTCGGTGTCGTAACTGGCATGCCTGCGGCTGATACTTCCATCGCTACCCAGCCTGACGCCGTCACCAGCCAGCCCGCAGTCGTTACCATCCAGCCAGCACCTGCTGACATCCCTGCCGTTGGCCCTGGTGTCCACACCCTTACTCTTGCTGGAACTGGCACTGGCTCGCTCGTCAACTCCACCCGCACTGTCACCGTCAGCGCCAACAACAGCACCACGGTCGCTCTTGTTGCATCGCCCACCAACTCTGATGCCGATGCCACTGGCTCCGGTGCATCTGGCAGCGGTGCTGATGCTACTGGCTCTGACGCATCTGCCACTGGCTCTGGTGCCGGTGCTGACGCTACTGGTGCTGCCGTCAACGTCAAGGCCGCCGCCGGTAGCCTTGTTGGCTTCGGTGCCTTCATGGCTGCGTTCTTGTAAACATATCGCTCGCATTGCTTGTTTGTTTTAGCTTCGACGTTTTATTTTTATGAGGATAGCGGTCCTTGAGATACCTTGGGTCTTGCATTAGCATTGCGTTGCACATTTGCAAGGCAATTCTATGGCGTCGGCACTGGCATGTGTCTTTGACGGGAATAATGTCTGTTCAGTTTAGTCACGGCTTGGATGAAAACATCGGCCATTTTAGTAGTACCCTTTTGTGTACATGATGTCAGGAAAACATATCAAACATTTGGATACAAAATGCTCCCTCGATGGTTTTGGTGATGTTTACTTCAAAACAATTGATCCCGCCTATTGGCAGCTCAGATGCTGTAGTATCGGGCGGATCCCTTGTCGGGCCAGGTTCCGTTCCGTATCCATTCCGATGATCTCCCTGCGCATACATGCTGAGGAGAGAAAAGCTAGATAGTCGTGAGCATACTGCTTGCATGTACAGGTATATAATAGATGATCGCTGATAACTCTGGCCATGGGCAACATCGACGCCGGCCTCGGCAAACCTCATTGCTCAGCATCAGCCAAACACCCCGCCAAACATTACCTCACCCAATCTGACTGAAACATGACAGCCACCACTTTCCCCAGACACATCCCTTCCATCCCTTACAGCGATCCCCCAAGTCGCCTCCAAACCCTCGACGTCTGGCTTCCCCGGCCCCTCGAGGAGACGACATCTCAAAATGCCAATGCGACATGGCTAGTCTACATCCACGGCGGCGCATGGCGCGACCCCCTCATAGAATCGCAAAGCTTTGAGCCCACCATCAAACACCTCGTCGCCTCGCACTCCGCAACCCTGGACAACATCGCCGGCATCGCAAGTCTGAATTACAGACTCTCGCCTTACCCCGACCACGCGACGCAGCCAAGTAGGCCCGACGATCCTGAGCGCTCTGCTAGACATCCACAACATATTCGCGATGTCGCACACGGAATACAACATCTACAACGCGAATATGGGATGAAGAGATGGATTGGCATAGGACATTCCTGCGGCGCTACACTGCTCTGCCAACTCATCTCCAATACCGGACTCGCAGCTGAACTTGTTGCTTCCCCGCGACCGGAAGCTTTGATCTTGATATCGGGCATATACAACCTCCCGCTGCTCCTCCGGAACCATCTTCCGCCTACAACCCCGGAGTTTATTTCGAAAATCTACAAGAATTTTATCGTCGGGGCTTTTGGCGACGATGAGGCAGAGTGGCAGACGGCGTCTCCTATTTCGGGCAAGTACAATGCGCAACAGTGGCCGGAGGGAAAGCTGTTGATGCTGTGTCATAGCCACGAAGACGAGCTGGTGGAACGGGCGCAGAGGGATGTCATGTGTGTTGCGCTGGATAGGGAGGGGTGGAATATAGTCATGGAAGTCGGAGACGATGAAGACGAGGTGAAGGCTGAGGGGAGGAGAGTGGTCAACGTACGGGACCTCAAGGGCGGCCATGATTGGATCTGGGAAGATGGAAAGCAGATCGCGATTTTGGCTGCTGAGGCTGTGGCGCGGCTAGTGTAGATTTCGGGTTGGAAGTGAAGTGTATTTGTGTTCGCTATTCTCTATAGACATGCGAGAAGAGGGTTTCCAAAGTGCAAGAGAGAAGACTCCGCGAATGATGCTTGCTTTTTGGATCATGGCCATATCCAACAATCATAACCCCAATGCAATCGCTTGCTGGTTCGTTGCTAGTTAGACAGCGTGGTATAATGTACAGTCGTATCCCGTTCCTGCCCTGTCATCTCTCATCCAAGTAGACTGGCTACCTCTTGCTCAGTCTCTCGTCCATGACCCTGTTAATCTCATTGTGCATCTGGCTAGATCCACTCTCAGCATCATTCAGCTTGCTCTGGAGCTCTTGGATCTGCTTGCTGCTGCCACCCTCGAGCATCTTCGACGCTTGCGCCTTTGCTTGAGAAGCATTGACATTTCCGTATACTGCCATGGCGCTAGCGATCATGCCACTTATGTCGCCAACATTGCCTGGAACGACAATGCTTGTACCCTCCTTGGCCAGGTTGCCGAATGCGTCCACGTACTTCTCAGCGACCGAAAGCGAGATGGCGTTCTGTGCTGCGCCTCCGCCTTGGGAGATGGACCGCGCAACTGCGTCAATTCCGTTGGCAGTCGCAGTAGCCTTTAGCAAGATAGCTTCAGCCTCTCCGTTTGCCATGTTGATCTGCTCAGCCCTCAACGCCTCGGAAGCCAAGATGACTGACTGCTTCTTTCCTTCGGCAATGTTGATAGCAGACTGTCTCTGGCCTTCAGACTCTAGAATCTCGGCTCGCTTTGAACGCTCGGCGGTTACTTGGCGGTGCATGGCTTCGACAACGGGTTCGGGTGCGTGGATATCGCGGATCTCGTATCGCAGGCAAGTGACACCCCAGTCCTGTGCTGCCTCGTTGATGGCGGCCGTGATGTTGGCGTTGAGGTTGGCGCGCTCCTTAAGGACGTGATCGAGGGAGAGCTGACCGATTTCGGAGCGCATCGTGGTTTGCGCCAGCTGGGAGATGGCATACTCTGCATCTTCTACACCGTAACTGCAGGTTGTCAGTGTTACCCGCGGCTTCTGAATCATGACACGCTTACCTGGCCTTGTATGCGTCGAATACCCTGGTGTAAAGGACACCATCAAGCTCTAATGTGACGTTGTCCGCGGTGATGGCACTCTGGCTGGGGATTTCGAGGGCATTCTCCTTCAGGCTCCTGACGTAGGCTATCCTGTCGATGAAGGGTATCAGGACAGCAAGACCAGGCTCCAGTATGCGGTTGAACTTTCCCATGCGCTCTACAATCCATGCTGTCTGCTGTGGCACGAAGCGGATAATTGTGTTTGTGGGCAGACGCTTGCCTGACGAGAAATACGAGGGAAGGCCAGACTTGGAGTTGCCGCTGCCCATGGAGGAGAAGACATTGGTCGGATCTGCGGCGGAATGCGAGTTGAACTTCGAGAAGCTGCGGGTCGAGGGTGCGGTCAACGCAGCAGCGAGTGGACATGGTCTGGAGGCTGCGAGCGATCTTGAGCTTCGCAGTAGCCCGGAAGCCGTAGTGGCTGCCAGCCGTGTGCGTGACGCCATTATTGTGAGATTTGGTGCAAGCGATGATGATGTCGGACACGCGAAGCTCCAAGCCCGTCGGCGAATGTCCAGCCACCACCGACCGCCGCATTATGTAATCTGCTCACTGCTTCCTTCCCGGCGCCCTCCCTCCTACATCTCCGTTTGAACGATGGGCCGCAGCATGAGAACACTGCATGAACGTCATGGTAGTTCATAAGTATAGCTCCTACATGAAACACGTGTTCGCTGTCAGGCATAGCCTCCAGTCTACCTAGGTAGCTACAATACAGCCGCCGCTGCACCCTTGCAAACGTAGCAGCGAGTGTTCACCTCATGATCCAACGCCCTACTTCTACAATTCCAACCACCGTGCTTCAAGCACAAATAGAAAGTGCAGCAAGTATGCTCGTTTCCCACACATCCGCAGTCCATCCATATCTCGCCTTTGTTATTCTTGGTCCATTTCACCACACTATCTACACCTGGATACGCCCGGTAAAGCTCGTCGCGCAAAGCCTCCCAAACACACTTCTTGACACGAAATCTACCCCACAGCGCCCCGTTTGGGTTGAAGACGAACTCTTCGCCCCACATGCTGGCCCATTCGAAATGGGCATTTGCGCGCGTTAAGGTCAGGCCCCAGTCTCGTAGGCTCCATGCCCAGACATCTTTGCAAGGGCCATGGCAATGTTTTCGCTTGATTCATATCCCACCCGGAGCAGGTGACACGGACGTCGAATCCTAGATGCTGGAGTTCGTGGAATAGTGCGCTCAGCGAGCGGAATAGATGGGTCATGTTGCTTGGCACGCCTTTGGTTTCGTCGACGAATTCGAAGATGACGGGTCTGGGCTTCTGGTTGCGCAAGGCTGAGAGTGCGTGGAGGCAGCGTTCGAGTCTTGAGTTGAAGCTGCCGGGTATGCCAATGCGTTCTAGGCCTTCGTTGTCGTCGATTTCGTCGAGGCAGTCAAACGTGATGGACAGGCGTACGTTCTCGAACAGCTCGTGCAGTGTGAGGCCCGTGTGAAATACTTTTGCGGTAGTGAGGTCATGCAATCTCTCCCATGAGACGTAATACGTAAGATTATAGGGATCAGACACTCGCCTCAATATGCTCCGCGGAAAAGCCTGCAGTGCTTCTGTAGCTGCACTCTCTCCCACAAGTTCCCTCTTAGCAAAGTCTGGAAGATGTTTTCTACAACGGCAAGTCAAAAAGCCATGATCAGGCTTCCCAGAACATGACCTTATCATTCTAGACATGTCGTACCGACCGCGCTTGTATCCTCCAGCAGCCAGCTGATCCATGAGAGACATATCGCATCCCCAGAGCTGTATGTATATTAGGTCGCGAAGCTCGCGTGGTAGAATGAAAAGTCTGGCTCCAAGCTCACGATAGCTGGCTTGGGAGTGGCGTAAGATAACCTTCAGGAGTTCGTAACGCTTGCGACGTCTCTCCCGCGAGTGGAGGCTTATCAATTCATGGAACTTTGCAAAACTTTCTTCAATTGTGTAGAGACGTTATGGTTGCTTTTCCAGAAAGTATCGCGGTGATGCTTTGTGATATTATCTGTGCACGAAGTCAGCGAGCTGTTGGACGTGTTTCAACAGATTGTTTCTTACTCTATTTGATGAATCAAATTCGATTCGGCATGAACCCTCGCCTGCATGTATACGTCGATTTCTTGTTGTGATACCATCTTTCTCTTGGTGTCAAGACAATCCTTGGATTGTGAGTTGCTTTGAGTTGATAAGAAAGATAGCTATGCAAGACATTTCGAAAATATAGGCGAATTTAACTGCGAGTCAAATGCACCAACTTTGGTTGAGGATACTAGAGTTCCGCAAGATCACACAACCAGAAGAAGACTGGCTGGGAAGGAAACATATTGGAAACTGCTCTAATCTAATCTATTGGTTCACATTTGCAATAGAGCTATACGGAAGGTTTCCATCCACCCTCAGCTTCGAAGATCTCACCAACCTTTTTGCTTACTGCGAGCAACCGTCGGTCATGGTAGCGAGGCGCAACAAGCGATATGCCAATTGGCATTCCATTTTCGCCCTTGAATCCCGGAACGTTTACTACCGGGGTATGCAGTGCCTACAAACGTATTAGTCTAATCAAGTCAAATCCAGCTACGTATACAGTGTAACCTACTGTCCAGATCAAACAGAAAGCCGCACTTCCCGTCTTCTCAATGCCCAACGGTGCCTCGTCTGGCACACTCGGTGTAAGTACTGCATCGTACCTGCCAAGAATATCGTCCACAACTGGTCTTGCTGCTGCGATCTCGTCAAAGGCTTCAATTTGCGCTTTGCGCGAGATCTTTCCGCTGTTCTCAACATGGCCCACGAGCTGTTCCGAGATCTTGTCTTTGGCTACCGTGTACTCAGGCAGAAATGCAATTCGGCCATCAGAGTTGAGTACTGTCGCATGCCAATTCGGCAACTCATTCAGATGCGCTGGAAGGTCAATCTCCTCAACCTGGGCTCCATGCGCACGCAGTAGCGAGACGGCTTTGTCAAGTGCGGCGGAGGTACCAGGACCAACATTTGGCCAGACCATAGTCTTGAGCAAGGCGAATTTCGCACCTTTCACCGTGAAATCTGCTGGAGGCGGAGCATCATCATAAATAGCAAAGGTATCAGCGAGGAGTTCTAGATCAGCCACACTACGTGCGTAAAGACCGAGAGTATCTAAAATCAGGGAATATATCTTTTGGCCTTCGCGCGTTATGGAGTTCCACGTAGGCTTGAGGGCGTAGATGCCGTTGTACGAGCCAGGACGAATGGTGCTACCGCCAGTCTGCGTACCTAGCCCAATAGGCGCCTGGAAATCGCCCACTGCGGCCCCAGATCCGGATGAAGAGCCACCAGGAGTACGCTTTGAGTCGTGTGGATTTCGTGTTTTGGGGCCGGTGGTTGTAGCAGCGAACTCGGTGGTTGTAGTCTTGCCGAAGATGAGCGCGCCGTTCCTGCGTAGTATTGCTATGGAGCCAGCATCTACTTGTGGCGCATCATTGGCATATATTGGTGAGTTGAACTGTGTAGGCATATCTAGGAGATCAGCCAAGTCGGATGGAACGGTGTTTCCAATAGTTTACCCTTGGTGTAGATGACATCCTTTACCGCAATGGCAACGCCATGCAGCGGACCGCGCTCAGCTGCTGGAATGGCATCAAGTGCTTTTGCCTGCTTGATGACGTATTCGGGTTCGAGGTATGCCCATGCTTGGACAGCTTTATCGCGTGATTCTATGCGCGCCAGAAGTGATTTTGCGTATTCTTCGACTGAAGTTTCGCCCGCTTTGATCTTCGCCGAGATGTCGCTGGCCGTGAGTCTGTAGAGATCGGAGCTCATGGCGTCGTATGGTTCGCTAGCGAGACTGTTTGTATATAGCTACTGATACTATCTAGATACTCGACGATTTGAGGTGTGTTGCGATGTTATGAAGAGTAGGTTGAGGAGGTGGTCTCTTTGAAGCCGTCAAACTGCAGCCCCCGAGGTCACTAGACACCGACGGCAATGACGCGTGAACGATACCATCGGCTCAAGTGACCCGCATCTTATTAGGCAGCTATTGTATGTCCCGTGTAGATCCGCTTATTACGATAGCCTAATACTCGTCTTACAAGGGTACTAACAGTTGGAGCCGATAACGGCATCCCACTTTTTCGGAATGTCGATTCCGATCGGAACTCTATTTTAATCAGCGTGAAGCATGGGAAGAAGTGGCTTCTGGACCTGACAACCTGTCAAAGAGTCCTGCACACATTCTGATAAGAGCTGCGAAGAAAGTTCTATGACTGCTTTTCAGAAAACATGGTTTCTAATTCGTCATAGTTCAATTATGTAAATGTGTGGACACGATTTCGGCTCTATCGCACTGTTTCTCGCTTCCAAACTTAGAATGTGACGTTAGGTGACTTCTCGCCAATCTCGACGTCGTCTCCTCCGTCAGTCATAGGTGGTGTTGCAGCGGCATAAATCTCTCCACCATCTCTGTCTCCCTCAAAGAAGCCCTCGCGACCGTCGTTCGCTAACCATTCCCGTTCAAACGGCGTGCTCTCTCGTCCGAAGGGGAATACTCGAGGTTTGATGAAGAGAGTGAGGACGCAGTAGATAGTTGCTGCTGTGAAGAAGGTCAATAACCAGCCCATACGGTACATGTTTTGCGCAGCTGCCGATACGGTCTGCGGTTCGTACTGGCCGATGAGGCCTGGGATTCCCATCGTGGTACCGAGTAGCCATGCCGCCACACCGCTCCAGTTGACACCAGACCAGAACCAGTACAGACCAGTCTTTTTTCCATTGTAGCAAGATGGTACGTGTATATTCCCTTTTCGTGCGATGAAGTAATCGACGATGATGACACCGCAGAGGGGTGCCATAAAGATGTTGTAGGAACCCAAGAAACTTGTTGGCTGTTAGTAAGATGAATGGGAGAATCGATGGATATATTACCTCAAGAATGCTGAAGCGTTTTTCATCAGCTGCCACGGCTGCACGACTATACCAAGTATGGCGCAAAGCACCTGGCCACGACGAATGGTAAGCCATTTTGGGAAGAGACCAGTCATATCACTTCCAAATGGAATGGAATTCGCTCCAAAGTTCGTCGCGAAGACTCCAAAGTAGAATGCTAGAGCAGCGAAGAAGATGCCCGCACGCGCACCAGCGCCGAAATGGTGATCTAGAATCGCCTCGAAGAGATCCCAGATGTTCCAGTAGGCAACACCGTAAGCTGCCTGCATAGAAGTCGTGGAGGCCATGCCCAAGAAGAACACGATGACAGAAGCCACGAAGACGCTGATACCCTGGGTCACACCGGCATCTCGAGGCTTTTTGCAGTATCGAGCAAGATCAGGTTGGTTGACCAGCATGGGCGAGAGGGAACCGAAGATGGTATTGATACCGGCCATGACGCTCCATCCCAGAGGAGTTACTGAGGCAGCAAGCTCGCCTTCGCTCGAAGCAAGGTCCATTGCGCCGAGACCACCACCGTTGGCCATACACCAGCCAAACACTGCGAAGGCGGCTATAGGCATTATGAATCCTTTCACAGTAAAGATGTAGTGAATATGCCTGGGGTGGACCCACATGAAGGGAAACTCCATTAACCAGGCCATAAAAAAAGCCAAAAGCTGCTTTGAAGTGACGCTTGCGGTAGGTGAAAGTGTGTTGGTAAAATTCTCCCAAGAGCTGCCGAAGATGCAACGGAGCATCACCGAGAGGATATTACCAGCATAAAATGATTGGATGCCGTACCAGATGATGCACACAATGGCTCGGATGAAGACGAAGAAGTAGGAGCCGTACATACCTAAAAGGTGCGTGTACAAAGTCAGTGTGTGTCTCACATGCAGTTCGTGCAGGGACATCTCTTACCCATAACTGCTCGGGCTATGACGGGAAACCCGATGTGGTACTTGACACCTGGACGAGCCATGAGGACGACTACGACCGCAGCGAGGAAAGAGCCAATGCAGGCTGATACGAAAGATTGTTGCCATGTCAGACCGACGGTTACGAGGGCAGAGCCAGTATTCCAGCCCACAAGGGAGAATTGGTTGGAAAACCAGTAAAGCGGCAAATTAAACCTTTGTTTGTCAGAGGATGCTTCGAAATATGCGTCATTGGGGATCCTTACCAGGTCCAAGTTCTCTGTTCCACTGGAGTTGGCTCAAGGTCTTTGTTGGACCATCTTTCGTCACCGATCGGGGCGTGACCATCGTTTCCTTGTGGGGCTTTGATGAAGTCGATAAAAGCCTCCTTGGAACGAAAGGGTGCTGCGAACCGCTCCTTAGTCGGAAGCCGGACTTTTCCCATAGCGCTGTAGTGGTCTGGTGTGATTGACTGCTGGGTGTGGACAGACTGCCAAACCATCTCCATGTTGGCGGACCATGGTTTCTCATATGTCGATCGGACCCTACGCCAACTCCAGATCGTTCACGTATCGCACGCATATTGGACTTGGATCGGCCAAAGGCATGGCTTCCAGAGAAGCCTCTTTCGGCGAGTTTTTAGCCGATGTGCCATGTTGCCATGCGTGCGTCAGTTCTCCTCAAGCCCTACAAGAGCGCAATAAACAGCAGGGGTGAAGATAGGATGATGTTGTACAACTCCGACATGTGTCTCGTTGCGGCATAGTTCTTCTGCAATCTTTAGAGTTCCTAACTACCCCATAGACGGGATGAATGCAGCCGAGATAAGACCACGTGTTGTGTCATCTTAGCCTGATCGGGACGATTCGCGATAAGACACACGTCGGCTCATACATCCCACCTGGGCACCTCTTCGATCAAGTGTCGCACGTGGAGAAATATGGATCCAGACGGTACTGATTCGAGCCGAAAGCTGCAGGGCGGTCGCATTCTCGTTATACTCTCGACGACGAGACCATGTTGCAGTCCTACCCAGAGAGCCCCGTAAGCCCCTCTACCAGCCAGGGTGTAATAGGTTCGACAGCGGATACAGCACCAGTATCGAAGTCCGCCGCTCAAGCTCGATCGAACGCCACGAGTCCTCCACCTCCTGCAACTAGAAAGTCTCGTGTGGCCTTGGCCTGTAAAAGGTGTAAGCGGAGAAAGCAACGTGTACGTCACGCCGGACATTGCCTGTTGCAAGAGCATGGGCTAAAGATGGTGTAGTGTGATGGTGCACGTCCAGTCTGCAGATCGTGCCAGCGAGCTGGCGTAGCTTGTGCGTATGAGAGGACTATTCGTCCTCAGTACCCTGGTGGCAAGTCTGTGTAGGTTCTTCCCATGGTCATTAGCATAAATGCGACCTGTTTCTGATTCTTCACCTGGGCAGCTATATCAATGCTTTAGAAGAACGCATCGCTTTTCTCGAGGCCCGCCTCCCCGATCATGCTGAGGACCACTATGACAATGGTTCAGAGACTCTACAGAACGCGTCTTCCATGAGTGTTGAAGAGCCCTCTCTGGTTTTCCCGCCTCAGTCCAGTGCATCGCGCCGCGAATCCCGAGAAGACTGTTTTTCTGAGGATCTTGAGGGTGAGGATCGGACCTCACTCGTCGACGGCGTTGCCTACCTGTCTTTGTGCGCATCTGGAACCACAGATACAACCTCAGAGCCTTACTATGTCGGCTCTAGTTCCGGTGCTACCATCGCTCGCATCATCCAATCCTCCATCTTCCGAAGTTCTGGCAAGAGAGCACTTACTCAACCCGTGAATCAAACATGTCAGGCTACGGGAACTTCGAGACCACCTGCTCCTCCTGAGTCTACCCATTCCGATGAGCACGTCGCAGATTTTCCAGACCGGCAACAGGCGCGTATGCTATTTGACGTGTTCTTCGAACGTATACACACGCGCTGGCCGTTGCTAGATCGTGTGCTTTATACAAAACTTTTCGAAAAGCAGTTCATTCGAGGTGCCCTGACTATCATCGAACGCAGCATATTTCATTTGATCTATGCCATCACCGCCCGCTTTCTCTCCTTGACGCGGAAGCCGTGTGGTATAGACTCCGAGGTGAGATCCACTAGCTCATGCCCTCATATCGAACTCACATATCGCAGCATCACCTAGTCGCAGCTACCGAGCCAATGGACTACATACTAGATCAGCATAACCTCGCAACAGTACAGTTCCTCATCTTGCTCGGAGTGCATGGCCAAAGATCTCCTTACGGTGCAGGCGCCTGGTCTCAGATTCGATTTGCAACCTCCGTCTGTATCGAAATGGGTTTGCACAGGAGGAAGATAGTCATAGGCTCCCCTGAACAAGCCAGAGATGCAGAGCTGAGGAGACGTGCGTTCTGGGCGTGTTACTGCCTCGATAGAGTGACTAGCATCGTTCTTGGGAGAGCTTTCGCTATAGCGGATCGTGACATCAACGTAGAAGTATGCTACCGAGCTCGATAGTGTTGCATTTACTAACAAACCCAATAAGCTTCCCAGCACTAGCCCCGAGTTCTGGACATTGACGCACCAAGAGGGACCAGACCCAGACAAAGCGCAGTGGTCGAACATCGAGCCATTCATACACATTATCAAGCTGGACCAAATTCAATCGCGTATTCACAAAGCAGTGTTCCGCGTCGATAGAGACGTGTTCAATGGCACACCCGAACAACGAGCTAAACTTGACCGAAAGATGGCAACAATTCGGCGCGATTTGGACGAATGGCTACGAACGTATCCGCAGACACCGAAGAAGGAGAACAAGATCACTTGGATGTACGACCCCGAAAGCGCGTACCTTGACGCACGAGACTTCTACGGGGTTCAGTATCACAAGGCAGTGCTGTTCCTCTTTACCGTCTTTCTTCCCACGCTTGACACTTCCGACATGCGCTTCATTACTTGTGCGCGCTCCGCAGCTTGTGTTTGTAACGCCTACAAGAGACTTAGTCAAAACCGGACGCTCACGTATACCATGATCTCGTTACACTCGTGCTTCGTCGCTGGTCTGACATTGGTGTACTGCATCTGGCGGGATCGGTCTCTCTTCTCATACGATGTTCTAGAGGCGACACGGGCCTGCTCGCAGATCTTGACCATCTTCGGCGAAAAGTGGCCTGGCGCCGTAAAATACCGCGACATCTTCGATGCACTGTCCGGAAGTTTGTTCAAGACGGTTGTAAACTCAGCGCCTACCATGACGATGCACGGCAACGGCTCGCGACCACTGCAACTTGACATGGATGCAGAGCCTGCTGTAGCCAATCTTTCGCCGCGGAACCGACGAGAAAGTCGCGAACAAGCGTCACAACTTCCAATACATAGCAATAAACCTACCATGTCGCATATGGTCACGGACGCTGTGAAAGAGGCGTTCATGGAGGTCGATGAAGAGGCACCTGGCGGATGGCAAGGGTGGCGTATGTGGAATGAAATGGTAAGCGATGACACGGCGTCTGCAGCGATCCGATTCGATGGCCTGGGTCAAAACCAGACTGAGATGAGCTGGGATACTTACGATGGTTCTGGATTCTATGGCGTGGATCCAATTCAAGATGCAGCGATGCAGATGGATAGCCGCGGTATGATGGATGGTAGTCAGTGGAACTTAGGAGACTATAGATAGGCAATGTCACGGCCCTCATCTCGATGACTCTCAACCATTATGGCCTTTAAAGTGTCAAATATGACCCGTATTGAATATTGAACAACTTATTATGAACTGTCTACGCGAGCTGGCCCTTCTTATAGGGAAACTGTTCCCTGAACGACTCCGCTATCTGAGTTCTAGTCGCAACCCAAACGCCTTCCTTTTCTGAGATATACTTTACAAAGTCTTGGAGTGCCTTGAACCTTCCTGGTCTACCAATGATGCGACAGTGTAGACCAATGGTCATCATCTTCGGCTCACCCGCTTCACCCTCCTCATACAACACATCGAAAGCGTTCTTCAGATGCTCGTAGAACGCTCCTGAGCTGCGGAAACCAGTTCCTTGGCAGTGGAATTTGAAGTCGTTGCAGTCGTAGCTGTAGGGAACCATCAAGCAACCTTTGGGGTTCGCGTTACCGCGCTCTTGAGGTAGGTCGGTCCAGTAAGGAAGATCATCGGCGTAGGTGTCACTAGCCCAGAGAAGCTCTTCACCCATCTCTTCGTACACGAGTGGAATGAGAGCTCTGCTCTGTGGTGATGGACGACCGTAGTACCATCCCTTTGGTGCATAGCCAGCGAGCTTCTTCAGCGACGTGATACCATCTCTGATATGCTGTTTCTCAGCCTCAACAGAGAGGTTCGCATGATCTATCCAGCGATACGCGTGAGAAGCAATGTCATGGCCTTCTTCGACACTTCGGATGACAGCTTCTGGTTGTTCTTCGACGGCCGAGCCAACCGCGTAGAGGGTGAACTTCATCTTGTAGTCGTTGAAGAGCTTGAAGATACGCCACCAACCTCGGCGGGAGCCATACTCAAATTCTGATTCGCCGCTGTAGTCGCGCTCGTTAATTCTGTGTTGAGCAGGGTATTCGCGGAGGTTGATCTCGGAAACTCCATCGCCTTTCATCACGGAGCGTTCGCCACCCTCGAGGACGTTAATGATGTTTCCAGAGTAAAGTGTTACTAGACAGTAACTCACCTCTTCATAGTTGATGACAAAGGATACGGCAATCTTGGCATTGTTGGGCCATTTTAAACCTTGAAGACCCTTCTCGCCGTAACCTTTGAATTCACGCGGGAAGGCGTAGTCAGGCGGTGCGGCGTAAACTTCGGGCATGATGAAAACGTTAAGAGAATGGAGAGTATGATCTGGTTGTAGAAAATATGACAGGCTTGACTCGGAAGATACCCATGCCTCGCGACGCGTACATATATGTACCATCAGCAGAGCGTCTCGCAACAGCCATACTCCATCGCCTTCCTAGCTATCGGCCTACCTCATCCGTGACGTCTTCACGTAATCGGCGACATCCCAGGCTTTGCCGTGCCTCACGATGCGATCTCGTCATTGCGGCCGAATAAGAACCACCGCAGTGTTATCAGGAGGATGGAGTAGCTATCGGCTTGGAAAGAACCGCATGTGGAACATTGCCGTGAGGGGATCGCTGGAGTGAGATGGCCAATCCGGCGTCGCCGATAACGACCGACATTTGTGGGGCTGCACAGGACCTACCTAAGTCGGCATACCAAGGGTAAAGCCCAGGTTGATTTGGGGACCATCTTCTAGTAATTTGATTGTGAGTAATAAGGTAAAGCGGAGAACGATTGCATCCACATTCCGATGTCGCTGTTCCCATTTCCCCGAATGTTTCAATGTAATTACTATCGCTTCACTGAATGACTGGGACGAATCGGGGACGATGCAGAAGAAGGGCATAACTGAGTGACACTATCAGGTGCCAAGATTTGGGTGTCGCAAAAACACTCTGGTTATATGCGAAACTGTTTTGATAATTCACTGCCTACGGCATGTGCCTCGCGAATCCGCCATGTAACTGTTCAACTCGAGTAAACGTTGCTTGCTATACAGCTTCTCCCGTCCTCGATTTCTCGTCAGACATCCTTTGCTTTGTCTCAACTTCTTGGCCATGAATGGAGGCTTGTTGAGGCTCATCTGGGGCTATCGTAGGATGTGCTGCTTCCTCGTCCAGCCTTTTGGGTGCTTTCAGACTGGTGTTACCAACCCAGAACGTCAAAGATAAGCTTAAACCTGAGCAGACTGTGAAAAATATAAAGATGTAGTGTAGTCCGAGCATATAAGTGTCGAAAACCTCTTGCTTCTGCTCTGGAGCAAGACCAAACTGGTCGAGGTCGTACGTTGAGGACGTTAGTTGGCTCATCAGACTGTCTGAAACGAAGGGTCTATTCGATAAGTCTCGACTGAGCGTGTTTGAAAGAATAATACCGGAGATGACCAGACCGAAAGCACCACCAATAGTGCGGATGAAATTACGCAAGCCGGTCGTCACAGCGCGATCCTCTGCGCGATTATTGGCGTACATGCCCACAAGCGTCGGCTGGAGCGTTAAACCGATGCCAGCACCTTCTGTGATGAGTACGACGATCAACACTGCAAGACTCGTGTCTCGGTCAAATAGTAGGGTAAGGCCATTCCCGAGAGTCCAGAGGGTAAACCCGAGCAGGATGCAGTGCATGTAACTGCCGACTCGGTTCATGTACTGGCCAGACGCGATAGATGTAAAAGACGTCGTGATTACTACCGGTAGGATCAAGGCACCTGAAACCAGGGGCGAATACCTCAGAACCGACTGAAAGTAGATTGGAAGGTAGAAGAAGTTGCCGAAGTATGCAAGGCCGATGAGGAATGTCTGCAAATATAGTGCCCAGCAGTGTGGTGCGCGGTACAGTCGAAGCGGCATGATCGGGAGCGCCACAAGTCTCCATTCGTAGAGCACGAATAGTACGCCTAACACTCCACCGATGATGATGCAAGAGATGAAAAATGGAGAGGCCCAGGCGTAAGTTACACCACCTCCTGATAGAGGAATGAGTAGGAGCAGGGTGGATGCAATGTTAAGTAAAATGCCGCCGCAATCAATCTTCTTGATCTTTTCGAGGTGGTCGCCAGATCGATGCTTTAGCGGTAGGAAAAATAGGATGACCATGGAAGTGGGAACACTCATAATGGGTATTATCCAGAATACCCATCTCCATGTCGCTCCTTCAACGATGGCACCTCCAAGGAAAGGACCTACGCCGTTTCCCAAAGCAATAATAGCACCCAGCCATCCTACGTATAATTTTTAGTACTGTATGGTTATGTGTAGGAGATTTTTCTCACCCTGATATTTCCCGCGATTCTGCAACGTTGTAATATCGCTTACGATAATCATGACAAGACTGTTAATGCCACCGCCGCCAATGCCCGCAATGGCACGTAGGACGAACAGCTGCACCGCCGTTCGCGCGAAACCACATCCAAGGTCTCCCAGGGCCATCAACGTAAGACTAATCAGCAGCATATTCTTGCGACCAAAGATATCCGATAGACGACCATTGATCAGCTGAAACGCCGTCGAGGCGATCAGGAACGATGTGCCGATCCATGATGTTGCCGTTCCGGTGTTCAAGTCCACAGCGATTGCAGGTGTTGCTGTTGAAACGCTGGTTTGGTCGATGAATGAGACAAAGAGGCAGACCGATAGAGCTGGAATGGCGATTCGGAGTTGCGTAGATGTCATGGTGTTCCTTTGGCCGCCAATGGATGCTGCGTCACTGTTGTCGTCACTGTCGGCTTGTTCGATAGTAGGCGAAGGGGATGCACTGCGAAGGTTTTTCGCATGTGTTCCCAGCTCGCACAGCTTGTCGTCTCCGGACTGCTTCTCAACCAGAGTATGGCAGACGCATGTATTGTCTTCTTTGGCGGACTGCATTGAGACCATTTTATCAACGGAGGCCTGTTGGTCGCCCATCGTGGTATTCTGCCGGGGTCGCAATGAGCCTCAAGAGCATAGCGAATTTCCGGACGTGTATATTTGGCACGAGATCAACGGTCCCAAGCATCGTGACTAGCGTTGAAGCTGAACGTGGAGCTTCGGGAGGCTGTCCGGGCGGGACGGAGCCTCGCCTTGATTCCTGTTGACAGCTGCAGAATCGGTACGCATTTTCCCTCAGAGGAATTGCGAAAGTAGCCAGTTACAGCTGAGCTGTCCACGCGCATGGCAGAAACACTGACACGCTGCGATGGCGTAAGTGGCATTGCGGATGAAAGCAGCCGGTGGAGGTTGTGGCGCCAAGTGGGTCGTCCCAGCGCAATGACCTCTTATCGGCACTTTTTCAGCCGAGGCATCCTTAACCTCTAGCCCTTCACGAATTGTGATTTACTCTTAATTAGGTCCTTCTTGTATTAAGAAGCAAGATAAATAATAAAGTAACTAAGTAGCTTAGTTAGCTAGTTAGATATACTCTAAGTCGTAGTTATTCTTTAATAAGATAAAGTAGACTAGCAAATAGGTCTCTACATCGGGATCTTATTTTCCTTAATATCTCTACTAGTCCTAATCTAATTGTAATAAGTAATAGCTTATTTTGTAGCTAGAATCTAGATCTATGTTTTATATATAGAACGTATCTAGCTAGCTACTTTCGCTAGCTAGATATCTTAGATCAGAGCTAAATGTAGAGACCTAACTCTTAGCAACGTAGGTTATTAAATAACTTTTGAAGTATAAGAGATATACAAGATCTTTGTATATAATACATATAGATAATACTTAGACCTACAAGAGATACATACAAAGTTTTCTGATTACGTAGGTATCTATAGAGATATTCTAGAAAAAGCTACCTGATGTAGATGTTACAAGTAACACGAAGGATTCTCTCCTTGACGCGGAAGGTGGGTTAGAGGTCAACCACGTCCACGTCAGAAGGTAAATGATCAACGCGGGGCGCGCTAGATCACGTGATTGACATCACGCCAAGACCAACCATCAGGCGCTAATATGTGACGGCAACATCTGAGTGATGGCTGCCATCAGGAACATCAGGCAAGGCAAGGTTTAGGTTGTAATGGCAGTGATGGCAAAGGACACAGCAACGAGGATATAAGGATGGAAAGGTTTCATTATTACTCTCGTTGTGGTCAACTCAAATAGTTCATCTCTTACACAGATTGTCAACTAGTTATTCTATCGTTTATAGAATTGGTATCGTTATTCTTTTGGTTACAACGATAACTCTTTTCCACCTGATCATTCCATACGCTACCTCACGGACTACCGCTTTAGTCTACCTCGCCTTAGTACGGACCGAGCCTAGAGAAGTATAGCCTAACCCCGTGTAACAGTAGAGACCCAACTCGCCAGCCTAGCTAAGACTTAGTATTAGTAGAGAAATATAGTAGAGATAAGTTAGTTAAAAGTCTACTAATACAATATATAATCTAGAATGTAATCCAATTAAGAGCGTTATACTATATAAGTATTACTATTAACATTGAGTTAAAACACTAAGAACGGCACCTGAAATGTCTGGTCGGATTCTTAGCATCGCGGCTGTGCCTGACAGGCGTCGTGTGTCAGGTGGGCTTTGGGCTGCCGATAACGAGTACGGCCACCCATCGCCAGGTTCCAGTTAACGGCCATAACATGTGTAATAGTCTGCAGCTGCACGGCTGCCTAATAGCGGCGTGGTATTGACATAGTGAGCCATTTCAGCCCCAGCGAAATCGTTCGATCGAAAGCTACACAGTTCATACAGTACCAGCATCGTCTGCCAAAATGTCACGACTCTTTCACCCGTTGACAGTCGGTGATGTAAAACTGGACCATCGCGTTGCTATGGCACCGTTGACCCGGTATCGCATGGACGATGACTTTAAAGCGACACCCATGAGCAAAGGTACGGGAACTGCCTCTGTTACAAAGAAACAACCTTGACGAAGTATTTCAGAATACTATGAGCAAAGAGCATGCGTACCAGGCACCCTCATCGTCAGCGAGGCAACCATCATCTCCAGGGACGCTATCGGATGCCGTAACGCTCCCGGCATATGGACAGAAGATCAAGTTGATGCGTGGAAAGATATCACAACAGCAGTGCACGCCAAAGGCTGTGCGATATACTGTCAACTTTGGCATCAGGGCCGCGCTGCGAAACCCGATGCGCTGGATGAGGAAGGTATTAAGATGGTCTCCGCCAGTGCGGTTCCCATGAGTGCTCAAGATCGGACACCAGAAGCAATGACCGAGGAGATGATTTGGACCACTATAGCGGACTATGCGAACGCAGCCAGAAACGCGATAGCTGCGGGTTTCGACGGCGTCGAGATCCACGGTGCTAACGGGTACCTGCCGGATCAGTTCTTACAGACGACTTGTAATCAACGAACGGATGACTGGGGAGGAAGCATCCAGCAGAGAGCGCGATTTCATCTCGAAGTAACTAAGGCGGTAATCGCCGTTATTGGCGTGGAGAGAACAGCAATGCGTCTTAGCCCTTACAGCGACTTCAATGGTATGCTAATGGACGAGCCCGAGCCGACCTTCAAATACCTCACCGAAGAGTTGAAGAGATTGGGCTTAGCTTACCTCCACCTCATCGAAGCTCGCATCACCGGCAACGACGACTCGGATTGCGGAGGGAAGAAGACTGTGCGATGGATGATCGAGCTGTGGGATAACGCAAGTCCAGTCGTGCTCGCTGGGGGATTCCTACCCGAGTCAGCAAAGCGGACTGTTGACGAAACATACAAAGACTACGATGTCGTGATCGCGTTTGGAAGATATTTCGTCACCAACCCTGATCTTGTGTTCCGTGTTAAGGAGAGCGTGCCACTAGTCAAGTATGACCGTTCAGTCTTCTATACACCAAAGACGCCAAAGGGATATATCGACTACCCTCACAGTCCGCAATACCTGAACTTCATGGCCAAGGTTTGAGACAGATATATTATGTAGCAATCGCAATATACCAATCATACCATGTCTCTTCAATTCGTGCCTCACAGTCTCCTTCGCCGACTTCTTCCAAGTGAAAGCTTACGAGAGAGCTCGTCTTATTTAGAATGTGCCATGTCGCCGTGGTCGGTGGCATCGAGCTGAGCACTAGTATGTAGCGTACGTCTAGGCTAGATGGAGGACTCCGCTTGCATGTGCACGCAGGGAGAGACTTACAAGAAGCGTTGACCCCGCAGACGTTACCGGTACGTCTCGAGATGCCTACCCTAACGAGTCCTGCAGAGAATGATCATGGAAAAAGGAAAGAGACGCTTGCAAGCAAGCGTAACACCTTCGAAGTACTACCTAGCCAGGCGGATGCCAATCTCCAAAGCCGGAGGACGGCCTTAGAAAGGAAAGACCTTGTATGAACAAGAAAAGCCTCTTCCTACGAATCTCTGAGCTTGTAGGCCCGGTCGATACTAGGAAGAAGGAACTCAGAAAGATCGACGAATACGGCATCGAAATCGGGGCACTGTGGTTGCCACGTCGGGAGCACGGCTCCCTGATGTGGACCGGCTGTTGAGAAAAAGTCCACTCTGCCGCTTCTGTATAAACCAGGTACCAGCTTCGGATATGGCGCGGGATCAGATTGGGCCGGTAACCTCGCCAAGAAAGTGTCCGGGATGACTCGATGCCTTCATAGAAGAGAAGATAAAGACGCCTCTTGGCACACAAGACATCACCTTCTACCCGAAGGAACGGTCTGACATGGAAGGTCAAATGGCGACCATTAGCAAGCTTAACGAGCAAGATGAAGGGCCGGTGGCAAATACTGGTGGCTTCGATTTCCTGTTCGGTGCCATAGACTGCCTATGAGGTGCCGGTGCTTTCGCGAGCTCAGAGTACTATTTTGCCTTCCCAGAATCTGTTCTGAAGCACGATTCCAAACTACTAAGCAGTGCTTCCTGGACGGGGCTCTTCAAGCCAGAACTCGATGAGGGGTGCAAGAAGGAGTTCAACAACTCCCCGAAGTTTTTACCCTTGCATACCTAGATAGACAGTATCTCGGCATGTGTCCGCCCACGGGCATCGAGAAGCAATGGTCGTTCACCGGAATGATTGTTGAACAGGGCCGACAGGGACGTATGCAAGCTGGTACCACCTTCTGGGCTGGTGTTCCGAGTATGACCTGGTATGTCAATTCTGAAGCTGCCTAGGTGGGGTCTGCGGCGTAGCATTCTGCCAGGTCATCCCGCCGATGGGCCCGAGCATATTGAAGCTGCATGAGCAGTTTCAAAGAGCGATATATGAGAAGGCTGAAGCCTGGCCTAGCAGCCCGCGGCGATATTCTCATACCCCTGATGAGTCACAGCATGTTGGATGAGGGGCGTAGTGGCACAGCGCAGACGATTGAGGATTTTGTCCAGGCATGCGGCCCGTGCTCTTATCGATAAGAAGAAAGCCACTCATGTCACTTCCAATTCAACTCCTCCTATCTCCATCACGAAACCTTGCGTTCTCGCAAAACAATATCTGTCAGCGCTTAGCGTGCCGCACTCAACTGTCTTGAAGCTCACCGGATCTGTTGCTCTGAGTTTTGGGTTCCAAATGGCAATACTTCGCTTGGACACGATGTCATGCACGTGTATCCGGTAGCCCCCAATGCTTCGTTGCCAAACCAGCCACTTAGGTTTTTATGCGTACCGACCTAGGTAGTGATGTTATTGGGTCCTACCTTGGGAAGGTTTGACCTCCAGTAGGACGTAGCATGTAGAGCGATCCCTGCATCACAGGCTCGATATAGGTGCACGCCTGGGCTGTCTTGCCAAGCGCCTGCTGCCTACAGCAGTGCAGTTGCATCTCTATAAAGCCTGATGTTCTTGTCGCATCTCTACCCAAGGCCTGTTACTCTAAAATCTGTGGGTATTAACTAATTTTGCCGCTGCTTTTTTTTTCCGATCTTAGTGCTCAGGACTGAGGAGCATCGTATAGCTAATCTGCCGAGATTTTGGTCATAGAGTGCGCTGGCGTCTTTGGACATGGCGACTTCATCTGGTAGCGTGTTTGGCGCGACGCTTCAGACAATCACCACCACAAAACTCGAAGAGCTCGCGAAACAGCGCGCTGTCTTTGAAGAAGGGTACGCTGCGCTCGTCGGTGCTGCGAAAGCTGAGACAGACCCACTCAACCGTCTATGCCTACTCCTTGACGGCTCAAAAGCATGTCTTGGCTTCCAAACAGAAAAAAGGACCAAGGATGGACGCAGCGGCCAAGTGATTAGCGGATCGTCCAGAAACCTTTGTCTCGAGACTGACCTTAAGAATCTCGATCGCTTTATCGAGCAGGCGCGATTCGACCTTTCCGTTTCATCTAAAGTTCTTTCGGACTGGGAAGAAACCCTCTTGAGATGCCTCTCAGTTCAGTCTCAAAAATTTCAGTATGCCGATCTTTACGGCAAACTTGTCACTGAATGGCTCTCCTCTGAGAAACATACAAACAACGATAGCGATATTGAGATGGGCGAGAGCTTCGAGGAAGTACCTGGTGCTAAGAAGCTTGCGTCCCGCGCTGGATGGGAGGAAGACGTCTTCAACGCGGCCTAGATGGACCAGCAAGCTCTAAGATCATACCTTGACGAGTTGTTCAAGACAGATAGCAAAGACGGCTCCACTACAATCTTGGCATTGCGCAAGAAGGTTGAAGACTTCGAGCGCAGTTTCAAGACCTCAACAGCCTTCAACACGCATACCCTCCGCTCGACTATACAAGGGCTCCTGAACTCCAATCTTCTCTGAAACGAGAAGCGAGAGGCCCTCAGAGACTTTCTCGGCAATGGTAAATACATATGGCGTTTGTGAAGCTTTCATTGCTAATGATTTTACAGATGTGATACTCGCGGAATTATGTGACATCCTCAACGTGCGCATGGCAGCCCTTGATCGCTGGACTTGGGGACCATATGTACTGTTGGAGCAGAGGAGGAAGATCAACGGTGGCTTCTCCATCCACTTCGATCTGGACCTTCTCCAGGCCATATTCCTCCATTTCATTGGTGTAAAGTGGTGAGTCTTCGTCAACATAGATAACATCGAAACGCTTTTTCTGACTGCTCAACGCATAGGTCCGTGTTCTTCGAATCGGCATTCTTGGACATGCACAAGCATGTAGCTTGGAAGAGAAACTTCACTGAGATTTCAAAGACCGAAAAATTACGGCGAGAATACTTCCTGGGCGACCGCGGCATTCAGATTCACTCGTTTGTTGAAAGGAAGCGCGAAAGCATACACCGAAATAAATATTTTGCCCATCAATTGCTGGATTATGACCCTCAGCAAATTGAGGCAGGTGAAGGTGAAGAGGAGGCAGAGTATAAAGATTACGTTGCCTCAAAGCGTAAGAAGGTATCGATGCAGGGAATGCAGTTCAATACAGTCCAGGAAGTAAGTACATGATGTACGAAGCAGACAGCAAGAAGGTCCTCCAGCGCCAACCGAGTTTTATGTGACGTCGCTTCAGAGGAATCTGAGTCTATGGAAGACGACGAGGAATTTGAAGACGACAGCGATTCGTATAGCGCCGGAGATGAGGAATACCGCCGTCAACCCAAGAAGCCGATACAAGCGAAACAAAGCCTACTTCATCTCGTATCCACGGAAATAGTACTGAACACGAGGTTGCACGGACAATTGTACTGTCTACATACAACTTTCGACTCCTGGAATCCACTGTTGCCACATCAAACCATCTACACTGTTCTAGACGTCTTTGGTGTGTCGGAAAAATGGCAGAACTTCTTTGCGCATTACCTTCAGGCACCACTCAAGTTCATGGACGACCCATCATCCGAGCCACGTTTGCGCCGTCGAGGAATGCCAGGCTCCCATACCCTGAGTGACACATTGGGGGAGACCGTGCTTTTTTGTTTGGATTTCGCTGTGAACCAAGCCACTGGGGGCCAGATCTACACCGTCTCGGTGACGACGTCTGGTTCTGGAACAAGGATCATGATCTTGTATTAATGCCTGGACAAGTATTGTCAAGTTTGTTAATATGGCTGGAGTCAGGGTTAGTCATTGAGCAAAGATCGCTATGATGATTCAGCTGACACTGAGATCAGCTGGACGAGAAGAAGACAGGCAGTGTTCGCATCTCTAACGACTCCGATGGGGCTTCTTACAGCTCGATCCGAAGAGTGGAAGGTTCAAAATCGATCAAAACATGGTCGATGGCCATGTGGAAGAGCTGTGCACGCAGCTGCAAGGGAAACTGAAAAATGTCATCGACTATATACAGGTCTGGGCAAGTAGTTCAAGTCTATCTATCCCACGCAAAACCAGCTGACCACATGACGCAGAACTCCTACACAGCTACCTTCTTCAGCTCCAATTTCGGGATGGCTGCCAATTGCTTCGGCCGCGAACGTGTTGATATGATGCTTGCCACCCATCGCCATATCCAAAACAGCATCTTTCCCAATGGCAGCATTGTACAGCATCTAAAGACAATGATCAACGAGCGCTTTTCTGTTGAAAACATTCCTGATGGATTCTTATACTTCCCCGTCGAGCTTGGAGGTCTGGATCTGAAGTCTCCATTCGTTGACCTTTTACAGATCCGGGAGTCAGTCAACGAGAACCCATACAGCTTGCTGGATGAGTACGAAGATATCTTTCGTGGTGACTATAACACCTCCAAGCGCCTGTTCGACAAAGGCGCTCGCCGTAACGCCCGTCGCAATGCCGAGGATACGAACTGGAAGCCTGAGGACCCTGACACGTTCTTTTCGTTTGAGGAATTCACTAAGTATTTCGAGGTATTCGTGAGTATCGGTAGAGCGAACTTGGAAGACATCTACAAGGAGTTGCTTGAGCGCCCACAAGAAAAGCCCATCGAGGCAAGTGAACATGTGCTGCAGGCCCTGCAGCAACTCCAGGGTCAGAACAACTTGCGCGGTATCACCGAATGGGGATCAATGGAAACCTATTGGAAGTGAATTGCACAAATGTATGACCCGAAGATGATTGACAAGTTCGGTGGGCTCAATGTAGTAGACTTTGGGTTGCTGCCTATTAGCATGGTATCCATGTTTCGGCAGAGGCGTACTAAGTGGCAGGGTTAACTGCAGCCAGAGTCTTGGAGCTGTTCATGACTCTCGTATTTTCGTAGTGTAGTGCAATGTTCTACGTTAGGCGCATTAGTCGATCGTGAATGGATGCGTCAGGTCGATCTTGTCAACCTACGTGTGATCTGCCTAGGTATGTTACCGCGTCTTAGCGCCTTCCCCCGCATTCTTCTTGAACGACCTCAGCAACGTCTTTCATCATCTCAGACTTGCACGGCGTTGCTCTGGTCGTATTCTACGGGTCAATTAGATAGCATCATTCATGGTCCATGCTTTAGCTGTTTGATCTGCCTTGCACCCGACAGAGACTTCGTTGCTGTCTCCATTGCATCTACCCAAGCGAGCAGCTTGATTGCCAAATCCATCTGCGACACCCAGTAAACCAGCAGGACAACCTTGGAAGTACAGGATTTCCAACTTATCCAAGAGAATACTGAGTGAAGCTCCTGGTTGTACAGCAACGCTGATGATGCACAGTACAGAAATGTGCCACGACTCTTGCCTGGCGGGAGAGGCAAGCCCACAACGCCCAACGTATCCCCACATCCCCAACAATGCCCAGACAGTGACAGCAGCAACAGCGCGAGCGTTCTCTGTCCACTGATAGTGCGCTGTGAGTGTTCTAGACTGGGGCTGTCGCGCGACGACCCGAGCGGTGGCCACACTGTATCGGCAGTAACCCGGATGGTGTTCATGCAAGCTGTCAACAAGGAGCCAACCAGCCGTAGGGAGTATTCCGACGGCTTCAACGATGCGCATTACTGAGCAATGATATGGGTTTGTGGGTTTGTTAGTCGACGCTAGCAAATGACGTTATCGGCAGGACAAGGAAAGTGCCATGATGCGCAAAGGAATTAGCGAGATATCTCATCCTCAACGAGCCAAATTCCCCACGCTTTGCATCACTCGACGAGAGCTGTCGATCCGACTAATGGGGGGTGCAATTCGATAAATAAGACGTTGAGTACCCGTCACTCGCAAGCTCTGACTCTCTATCTGCCCCTCTTTTAGAAAATTCCAGACCATGTCTGTCATCGACACTGTCAAGGACCTTTCGGCACTTTTCACGAAGCAGGTTCACGCTACCCCGGACCTGATCGCATTGGAAGACGACAAGCATACGTACACTTACCAAGAGCTCCACGATAAAGTCGCTGCACTCGCCGAACGGCTGCGGGGCCATGGTGTCGGCCGTGAC
Organism: Alternaria panax; assembly: GCA_019702505.1. Lineage (NCBI taxonomy): Eukaryota > Fungi > Ascomycota > Dothideomycetes > Pleosporales > Pleosporaceae > Alternaria > Alternaria panax. The sequence continues at coordinate 1,350,017 of JAANER010000008.1, read as the reverse complement.
AGCTTGGTTGGCGTCCTGTTGCCGCGTTCCGCCGACTATGTAATTGCCTGTCTAGCAGCACTACGGGCGGGTGGTGCATTTTTGGTCTTGGAACTGGCCTATCCTCCAGACCTCCTCGCGGATGTTCTTGAGGATGCTCAGCCAACTGTCGTGGTTACTATCAGCGCAGAAGTCGGCAAGATCAAGGGCAACACCCCACTTGTTGTTCTAGATGAAACCGGTTCAACTACGAACGGCCAGGCGGACGGGTCTGAGCTGAAGCCACTTCCCGAGGAGACTGATTTAGACCGCTTAGCATTCGTTGCATACTCCAGTGGAACGACCGGTAAGCCGAAAGGCATCGCGAATCCACACCGAGCGGCAGTCCTCTCATACAACCTCCGATTCGGACTTTCGGATATACAACCAGGCGATCGAGTAGCCTGCAATGTCTTTTTTGTCTGGGAAATTCTACGCCCACTGCTGCGAGGTGCGACAGTTGTTGCTGTGCCAGATGAAGCAAGCTATGACCCGCGCATGCTCGTCGACCTGCTTGCTTCCAAGAAAATCACCGAGACTCTCTTCACACCAACACTTTTCTCTGCCGTTCTTGCTCGTCACCAAGCGCTGGAGACGCGCCTTCCAAACCTGAAGACTGTTTGGCTGAACGGCGAAGTGGTGACCACAGACCTTGCCCGTCGTGGTATTAAAGCTCTACCCAATACTCGCCTGCTCAATGTGTACAGCGCTTGTGAGACACACGAGATTGCTTGCGGAGATGTCAAGGATATGCTTGAGAAGCTGGATAAAGACGCCGCCTACTGTCCTGTAGGACCGCCACTCATTGATAGTAAATACATCTACATCGTGGACGAAAGTGGGCAAAAGGTGGACGAGGGAGAGAATGGAGAGCTTTGCGTGGGGGGACATTTGCTTGCTCGAGGATACCTCAACCGCCCCGAGACCACCGCCAAGGCTTTCATTCGGAATCCGTACAGCTCAAAGACTGGTGCTCGTATGTACAGGACTGGTGATAAGGCACGCCTCCTATCGAATGGATTGCTTGAGATTACTGGTCGTGTTGGCGCTATGATCAAAATCCGTGGATACTCAGTAGTACCTGGAAAGGTTGAGAGTGCAATTCTCAACCACCTGGCCGTCAGCCACTGCGCCGTAGTGCCTTTCGGAGAAGGCATCGATCGACAACTGGTTGCATACATTGTGCGAGACAAGAATACGTCTGCAGAGCGTCCAGAAATCGAGATTGACCGAACAGGCCGTAGTTCAACTGCAAGGCGCATGTTGATGGCATATCTCGCCCATTATATGATACCGGCACTCTGGGTCGAGATGGAAAGCCTTCCCACGAGCGATGTATCTGGAAAGGTTAACCTGAAAGCTCTTCCTCCACCCAGACCTGCATCTCCTACTGGAAGCGCACGCAAATTCGAGCAGAGCCCCATCTCCATCGAACAGATTACGGAAATCTGGGCATCCATATTGAGCATCAGCCCAAGCTCCATCACTCCCGAATACAACTTCTTTGATCTCGGTGGTCACTCACTGCTACTTGCCGACCTAGCTGCGCGTTTATCAAACACATTCGGATTCAGAGTACCAGTCGCACGCCTTGCCACCCCAGCAACGCTTAACGGCCATTTGGACACGGTCCGTGCTATTCGTGACGGACACACTGCCGAAGTACAGGAGAACCTGCCTGCTGTCCTACGTGCAGACTCTGTACTAGATAAGGAGATTCAACCCAAAGGCACTAAGATGTGTGCGCTCAAGGACGCGAAGACTGTACTACTGACTGGTGTCACTGGTTTCTTAGGTGCTTTTCTTCTCCGAGACCTGTTGGAAAGCTCATCTGCTCAGATCGTATGCATGGTCCGGTTTGCCGATTCTTCGCAAGACGACATACCTGCCGGTATTGCTAGGATACGTCGAAACTTGCTGGACTTCGGTCTGTGGAGCGACAACATCATGGAGCGTGTCGAGATTCTTCCGGGAAATCTATCACGTAAGCGATTTGGTCTCGCGCCTGACACATTCAAGACTTTGGCCGAACGCCTCGACGTAATAGTTCATGCGGCTGCCACTGTCAACCTGGTTTACCCTTACGCGGCGCTACAGAAACCTAACGTTGGTGGCACAAGAGAGATTCTTCGCCTTGCCGCTCAGGGCGGTGCCACCGTGCAGTATATTTCTACCAATGGAGTACTTCTTCCTGCCAAAGGTCGTGAAGGATGGTCAGAAGACGCCATGCTTGAGGTCGATGAGGTCACAAAGCTCGCTGATGGTTACGGTCAGACCAAGTGGGTTGCCGAACAGCTTGCTCTTGAGGCTGGCCGAAGAGGTATGCCCATCAAAATTCACCGTCTTGGGACTATCAGTGGCCACAGCGAGACTGGTGCTGCTAATGCTTGGGATCTGTTAACGGCCATGATTGTTGAATCAGTCAGAATCGGCCACTATCCTGATGTTAAGGGCTGGCGCGCGGAAATGACCCCAGTCGACTTCGTTAGCAAGGCCATAATGCACCTCAGCAACCAGACCGAGACTGACCAAACGATTTTCCACATTGGAGACCCCGATCCAGTCGATATCAGTAAGGTCTTCGAAGACCTCAACGCGCTAGGTTACCCAACTCAGCCGGTGGAATTCGAGAAGTGGACAAGCCTTTGGGATGACAAGCGAGGTTCTGCCAAGGGTGGTGATGGTGCCTTCACGGTCGATATCTTGCGAAGCGGTATGCCAAGCATTGAGTTCCTTAGGGATGTCGTCGTACTCGATAATGCGAAGACCAGGCCGCTGCGACTTACGGTGGAGCGCCCGAAGGTGGATCAAGTACTTCTTGAGACTTACACACGGCACTGGTATGCACGAGGCTGGCTGCCAAAGCCCCCTACCCACCAAGACGCTGCAGGTGGCTCTGCTAGGCTTCCTCGACGAGGTCCTCTTTTCGGTAAGGTCGCCGTAGTTATGGGTGCATCATCTGGTATCGGCGCTGCCACCGCCACCGCTCTCGCTCGGGAAGGCTGCCATGTCGCCCTCGCAGCACGCCGCATCGACGCTCTTGAAGATCTAAAGAAGCGACTTGTCATCCGCGAAGGCAAGGTGATTACACAGAAGACCGATGTCACCGACAAAGCTCAGGTCGAAGCTCTCGTTGCTGCAGCAGAGAGCCAACTTGGACCTGTCGACATCTTCATCAATGTATCTGGAGTGATGTACTTTACTATGATGGCCAACACATACACCGACCAATGGAACCAAACTGTCGACGTTAACTGCAAAGGACTTCTCAACGTCATCTCCTCCATCGTACCCTCGATGCTTAAGCGCGGAAAAGGCCACCTCCTTGCTATCTCCTCGGATGCTGGACGAAAGGTCTTCCCTGGTCTGGGCGTCTACTCCGCATCAAAGTTCTTCGTCGAAGCTACGCTACAAAGCTTAAGGCTCGAGACTGCAGGCACCGGACTGAGGGTCACTGCTGTGCAGCCAGGAAACGTGGCGACAGATCTCCTGGGTATGAGCACAGACCAAGAAGCGCTGAAGAAGTTTGGAGAGCCAAGCGGTGCGAAGGTACTGGATCCGGAGGACGTCGCTGAGTGCATCGTGTATGCGCTCAAGCAGCCAGAGCACGTTTCCGTAAACGAGGTGCTTATTGAGCCAAGAGACGAGCCCATCTAGATGCCAACGTGCAGTAAAGAGACTTGCATACAAACACCTATAGGACTCACGATGGCGTCATATAACATCCAACATTAGTTGAAACCACTCTTCTTCATGCAGCTCCAAACATCTTAATCATGCCGCTGGGATCAGCTTAATAGTTACCATGCTTCTTCCCGGCACCTGCGTACTAACACTACCCCCGTCTGCCGCCAAGGTCGCCATTATCTCATTGCAATCATGTCCATTATCTGTGATCCATGCCTTCGCCACTACCGCAACAAAACCATTCACTCTGACCGTCACTGTACTCGCTGCCGTTCCACCTTGAATGACTTGTACCACCAAACTTACATCCACATTTCTAAACGCATTGACGCGACTCTCACTCGGCCCGCCATTAGCACCTAACCTCACCGCGCCTGGGCGCACATGTCTACTCCAATTTGCGAATGCCCAGAGACGTCGATTAGGTATCAATGACTTCTTTTCATCGGAAATACGGACGAGTTTGCTATTCGTCGCTCCACCTTGGACGCCAATCCAGTATAGGTAGGCGGAAGCACTAGCGGTTGTGATGCAGTGTGAATTTTGGTTGCCCAGTTCAATTCTTCGCCTGCGCCGTTGTTGCTATAGAATGCTGTTGCCCATGGGCTTTGAAGATCAGCGTTTTCTGTTTGCCATACATGGTGTGGGGTATTGATCGGACTGTTGGGCTGGGAGGTTTGGTTTGCGCGCTGGAAGGTTTCTGATATGCCAAAGCCGTCGATGGTTTGGAAGGTTTTGGTCAAGTCGACTACAACGGTGGAGGATTGGCGGGTGTGAAAGGTCGCCAATGTAGTCGCGAAAGTCGTGAGTGCGAGGACGAGGTAGGTAGCCAAGGTCATGATAGAGGCTCGGCGAAGTTAGCCTCTTACCAATGTATCTTGCGGTCTGAAGATGCGACTGATATGTTGTTGGCTGTTATGAGATTTGGTTGGCCAAGCTTTTGTATAGTTATATTCTCCGTTTAGCCTTTATCCATATGAAAGAAGCAGCCTACAGGGATGTGCTATTATTTGGATACCCCAAAAACTTCTTGAACAATACACGTTTGGTTCTCTAGCAGTGGTCATCTCCTTGATGTTCCCTGCGATTTGAATCAAGTCTAGTTGTAACCCTTCGTGAGTGGTGGAATCATTGGTGACAAGCCCCAGAAGACACTATACTCGTCATGCACAGGTCTTGAAGCGAGACAAAAGAAATGAGGGTCGCGATGTAGACAGACGTGACGAAAGGAGACGACAGACGTAAGCAGAACGCGTAAATAATGGCATAGGAGGTCGAGATACGGTGGACAAATTGTCAAGCTGATCTTAGCAATATTTTTTTATTACGTCTACTATATCTCGAATCTAGCATGACTTGTAAGGTATATTTGGGTGTCGTGACGATGAAGAGTGCAGGGGGTTAGGCTCTCGTCGTGGTTGAGGCTGTCGCATGGCAGCTACGCTAGTGTCTTGGCAGTCGTCAATCCAGCAATTCGCGGAAGACCGAGGGTCTCATAGCAACAACCACTCACCATGGCCAATACAGTAGGAGCAGACGAAGAGGCGCAAACTCCCGAAGCCTCTGTGAAGATCAGCGAAGAGATCATTACCGTATCCGCACCGCCGAAAGTCGACGAAACGGAAACCTCGACGGCCACGAGCGCGAACGAAACTCCAGCGCAAGATGCGACTTCCAACCAGGAAGCCGCTGTAGCAGAAGACAATGCCATCACCACCACCACGAACCCTGACCCGAAAGCCGCACTTGCCGCGCGAATGGCCCGCTTCAAAGCGCTCCAAGCCGCCAAAGTAAACGGCCGTAAAGAAACAGAGCGCGAGGTCCGCGATGCTGAAGACCGTAGTTCTCGCCTTGCGCAAATCTCCAAACTCGGCGCACTCAACGAGAAGGCGTCGTACAAACTGCTCAAATCCGAAGACCCCGATTTCGAGCGCAAGAGAAATTGGGACTACACAGTTGAGGAGAGCGAGAGTTGGGACAAGAGACTGAAGAAGAAATCGAAAAACAGGGAGGGAGTCGCGTTTGCGGACTACAGGAACGAGGCGAACAAGGTGTACAAGAGGCAAATTGGTCAAATGAGCAAAGTCGACATGGAAGCGTATGCAGAGGAGAAAGCAAGGAAACTGCAGTCGCAAGTATCTTCTGGCCTTCTCCAGCTTGTCGAGACGGACGCTGGAGAGATCTACACAGTCGATAACCAAGGGCGCATCAACACACCAGTCGACGAGGCGTATAGCCACGATCACAAGCCATCCAAAGAAGCCGTTGATAGGCTAGTAGAAGACCTAGAGAAGGGCGAGCGCGCAAGGTTGAAGGCCAGGGCCGCGAGGGGCATACGCGACGAACAGGACATGGGCGATGTCACGTACATCAACCAGAAGAACAAGCAGTTCAACGACAAGCTCTCGCGCTTCTACAATAAATACACAAGCGAGATACGGGACAGCTTTGAGCGAGGAACGGCGATATAGAAAGGCGAGAAAACGATGCTGCAATTATACCCTGGCATTTTGTTCTAAAGGGCCGGCGTTATTCACGCGAGAAGATATTGGAGATCCGGCGTTATTACTATTGCGTTACAATATCAGTTCCACTGCGGACATGGCTCAATATATAACTTGAAGTCTGAAATATAGTGTTATTCCTGGATATCATGCGCCTCGCTTTACATCATGCTACTCAACACCCTATTCACATCCTGACCTGGCTCGGGCTTCTTCATCGCCTTGCTCGTAGTCGTGTGTTGCGAAAACTCTAGCCTTCCCTTCTTCCTCTTTGGCTTCCCATCTACTTCCTGCACGGCTTCTGCTGCCTCCGCGGCCGCATTATCACCATCAATGTCCTCTCCTCTCTTCCGTCTTGTAGCCTCAATTCCACTAGCCACCTTGCCTCTCTCCACATTCTCCAAGAAGGCCTTGTTCTCCTTCTTACCCTGTGATATCTCGAACCTAAGTCTCGCCGCACGCTCTGCGTTCTCGTTCTGGATCTGCTCGACCAGATTATGCCATTTGACTCCACTCAAGTACCGGATGTTCCATACTTCATCATGCCACCTGCCCCTCTTCTTGCCGCCCATTGTTTGTGCATTAAGATTCTCGGCGACGAACTTGGCGTCGCGCTTGTGCATGAATTCTACCCAGCCGTCAAGGAAGAGTTTGCGACGCGTGCCGCCGTTGCGCAGGCGCTGAGTACGGGAGGTACTGGATTCTGGGGTAAGAAATATACGGCCCACAGCACCATACGGAGTCAAGAGTGAGCGCATTACGGCTGGTTTCATAAAGGGCGGGACCCGAGAAAGGTAAATAACACCGGATTTGTCTTTCTTGAGCGACGATGGTGGTAAAGCTTTTCCAAGTTTTGTGGATTGCAGCTTCAGTTCGGAGGGAAGAGATGCAGCGAGCCTCTCGAGATGTGCTAATTCTGCATTCTTAGAGGGAAAGCGTTTCGGCTCGTGTTGCTCGTCGTCGTCTTCTGCGTCTTCTTCACCAGAGTCTTGGTCCTCATCTCCCTCCACTTCTTCGCCCTGTTCGTCGTCTTCAGATCCGTGGTCTACTTTCTGTCGCTTTGACGCAGGCAGCATGCGCGCTCTGCTCTCTTCCTCGGAATCGTAGTCCCTCTCCTCGTCGTCGCTTTCCTCAACGTCAAGGTACTCGTTTCGCTTGCGTGTCGCCATTGCCGCGTGGTACTGGTCGCTGTGCGAAACCACGTGTATTCGACGGAACTAGATGCGCAAAGTGTTTTTTGAGCCGAGTGAAGTCTGTCGCAATGTAAATATTCGGGCGGTATGCAGGCGCATTTGTTTCCTCGAAACTTTTGCGGAGAAGTCGCGGAGGTAACTTTTGGGTGGGGCCTGACTTAGCGCCGCCTTGGCAGCCTGTGGCGCATCATCCAACCCAGCCTTCCTTCCTTTAGCTTTTCACATCCACCTCACATTCACATCGCATCCACCATCAGCAACCATGGGCGGCGACCTTAACTTGAAGAAATCCTGGCATCCGCACCTGCGCAAGAACCAAGAGAGGGTATGGAAGGAGGAGAAGTCTGCGCTCGAGGAGCGCAAATTGATTGAGAAACTCCGCAAGGAACGCGAAGAAGAAGCACAAATCGAGGAACTCCAACGACTGCAAGCTGAGAATGGCGGCAAGGTTGTACAGCGACGGGTTGACTGGATGTACGCGGGCCCGAGCGGTGATGCAGGCGTCACAGAGGAGCGCGAGGGTTACCTTCTGGGCAAACGCAGGATCGACAACCTGTTGAAATCGAACGACACACAGAGTCTACAGAAAGGTGCTGCCGTCGGCATCGATGCCGTCGCTGCCGATTCGAACGCGAATACCGCTCGCGACACGCACAAGAAAGTCCTGCAAGACCCGCTCCTTATGATACAAAAGCAGAAGATGGAGATGCAGTTGAAGGCTATGAAGGACGCGCAGAAAGAAGCCAAGTATGCCGAGAAGCGCGAGAAGGAGAAGGAGCGAGAAAGAAAGCACAAGCATCGGGACAGGGAGCGGAGCAGAGAGCGGGAGCACAAACACAGCCGGCGTCATCGATCGCGTTCGCCGCGCAGGAGGGAAGATCGCGATGACCGTCGCGATCGTGACAGCCACCGTAGACGGTCAAGATCCCGCTCACGATCACCCTATCGTAAGCACGGCAGCCGACGAGATCGCTCCCGATCTCCACGTAGGAGGGAGGATCGTGGCGACCTTCGTGACCGCGACACATACCGACGACGGGATCACACGCCCCCGAGGAACCAACCCGACGACGCTGAAGCCCGTTCAAGTGCAGCCGATCGTCTTGCTGCCATGCAAGCGGAGGCAACATCGCTTGAGGAGCAGCGGGCCGAGCGTGTTCGACAACAGGAAATCAAGGATAGAGAGGAGGAGGAAAAGCACAAGAAAACGATGGATGGGGGACGTCGCTTCATCTCGAGTGTGCGCGGACAAGCCTCGAACATGGATTTGGGCGACGCAATCGCTCGCGGACGCCATAATCTAAGGGCAGAAGTCGATGCTTGAGATTTGAAGATGCGATGTATTATTACACTTGTAGTGAACAAACAGTAATTTGATACCCTAGCCTGGCTCGATGATGTTGAGTTTATTCTCATGGTGTAAGTCCTGGAAACCTCTACTGATGTGACCGCTAACCAATCTGTCTTCGATCGTCTGGCACTCTCCGGAGCATATTTACATCACAGTTTCACTTGAATTCTCAAAAACACGGTTATTTTGCTTTGCAGCAATACGTACATAAGGCCCATAACATCGAATGGCTCCGAAGCCGATCCACTAGTCTTCCGACACGGTTTAGACCTTCGACGGGTGATCCTGTCCATTAGGCTTGCGCCAAGCCTGTGACGGCACCAATACCAGAAGTTGTGTCCAGAGAAGCCTGTGCAACGCACTCCTTCGGTCTTCTGCCATATCCCCGCGACGGCATCCAAGCATCTTCTTGTAACAATTGTATGAATGGGCGACTATCGACCACCATTCCAATCCGTGTTCGGCGCAAAGAGGTCTTCCATACTGTCACCATCGCTCTTCCCTGTCTTGGAACCCGAGACGCTGTACGATTTCGTCACGGCGATCCGGCGATCTAATCTATCGTTACCATGCTTGGCCGTGTCTGCCTCTGCCTCTGCGCTTTGGAGCTCATAACTCTTATCTCCACTTCGCTTCACGAACATCTTTTGCTTGCGAATTCTGGATCCGTCTCCGCTTCCACTTCCGCTCGAGATTGACAGTATCCAGGGCATATACTGCTGTATAAAGGGTTTCAAGAGCGCAACACATGCGCAAATGACTCCGCCGTTGAGCTCGATTGTAGAGAAGATGCATGCTTTGGCTACGTTGTAAGTTGAATCGGGATCGCTGATCATGCTGTAGACGTAAATGATGCGGACGGTGGATATGACGACTACGCTGCAGAAGCTGTCAGCATACAACGCGAAAAGGTACATCACCCTAGGATACTTACCCAGATCCTAGAGCGAACACAAATCCCAGTAATATCTTTTGTTTGATGGGCAACTGCAAGGCGCGCAACATAGGTATCGGCAGACAGAGAATCAAGAAGTCTGTGATAATGTTTATGCACGCCATGAACAGGTTGAGGTCTGTGAGGCATTTTGGGTCGGTATGTGTTCGCGGGTTGCATGGTCCAGCGGCGACGATGGTAATAGCCAGGGAATATCCAGTAACCAAGACTGCTAATGCGTATATGGATGCTTGAACTTTCCGGTCTGGATTGAGACGGTAGTAGAGTGCTAATAACGAGAGCTTAGCCAGAGCTGGTGTCCAAACATATACTACCATGATGCCGACAAGCATCTTCGTGTAGCCCATCAACTGCTCCTTAGTCACGTTCCAGAGGTGCTGACCAAAGCCATACTGGAAGGCTACACCTGGAGTCAGTCGCGTATACAGAGTGACTAGGTGGCATACGGACACTGGAAACATATGGCCATCCAAGCAATGCAGCCGCACCAACTGAGAACCACCAGCGCGTCGTCCAAGCCTGTCATACGGCGGATGAAGATGCGAGTATACAATCGTAAACCGAGCACGATGGTGGAGAGTATGGTCATCACCACATACACCACGATGATCCTACCCTGGAGATCGGTTCTGTTACAACTAAAGTCTGTCTCGACACCAGGAGGCGCAGGTAAGACGCCCGACTTGGTCGTGCTCGAAGTCATCATAGGTGGGGGATGCCGTGGGCTTGCAGGAAGAGACAGGACTTTGAAAAGAGGGCGCGATCGCTAAGACCTCGAGCTTACTCCCGGACTCGCAACGAACTTATCTTGGAAACAGCTTGAGCTACCTTGCCAGCTCGACATGGGTGTACACAGATGATATTCTCTGTACAACCTGACTTCTTCAACAGTGGAACCGTAAGATGCGGACGCAACTTCAGGCCGGACAACGCTCATGGATGTGCGTCCTTCCATCTGAATGCCAGACAAGATCTTCTTAAAAGCACAAAAAGAGGAACTACATCCTTTTTGCCATGGCTATACCCGTTGGCCCTATGCGTTCTAACCGTATGGAGGCCCTGCCGCCGCCTCGCCTAGCGGACACCTACATTCCTGTCCTAAAAAGGGTAAGCGCCACATGCACAAGCAACGCTGATTCACGTACCGAAGTCGCACATTGCGGCACTCCTACATCCAATAACGGAGCCTTCGGAGAATTGAGGCTACACCACATTGCTTACAGAAAACTAAACGGCTTTGGTCCGCTAGAGAACTCCACGATATCGACAGGTTTGCAGACTAACTAGAGATGCGTGCACACCGAGGCCCTAGTCAGTTATGTACGATAGTGTGCGACGAACCCAGCAACACAAGGCTGACCCCTGCATGCTAATCAGCATGCGGCAAGATACCTGTTGCGGAGCACCGACTGAAATCGCAATATGCGGCTTGAAGGACGAACGAAGATCCGGGCGTGTCCCACTTCATTAATTGGGGCTGCCGATCGGGTTCTCGCACAACTTCTCCACGTGTGACTGTGGGCTTCCGAGCAAACACACCGCACCTGCAGATCTTCCACGTTTTGTACTCCCAATAAAAACCACCCACCTGAATTGCGACAGTGCAATACCGGCACTCCGCACACTTGATCCAGGAGTACAGTTCGAGCGGTGGACTTATCTTAACTGGGTAGCAGCGGAGAAGTATCTGTCGGCCACCACTGAATATCAGCACACCCAAACAAGATCAGGGTTACATTCACAGAAGACCATGGAGTCGGTTCCCACAGCTGTGTTTGTGTTCGCAACATTAACGGCAGTCATCCTGCACGAGTTCATTCTGCGACGAGTGGAAGTCGACCATTTAACACTTCACATCCTTGGATTAGCGGTTACCGTGTACTGGGTTCTGCTATATTACACTGGATTCAGCACCGCGACACTGGTGACTAGTTCCTTCTGGGTTCCACTATGGCTGTACATCGGAGCGTACCGTGCCTTCTTTCATCCACTAAACCACTATCCAGGGCCTTGGGCCGCGAAGCTGTCACGATGGTGGACTGTCAAACAGACATACGACAGCAACTTGCATTACCATCGAGTGCTGCAGCGGCTGCAAAGTCGGTACGGCGATTATGTTAGGACGGGTCTGTCCAAACTGTGTACTTCCTTCCAGATCCAGTGCTAACACTGTCAGGGCCACGTGAGCTCACCATCTTCGATGCAGCTGCCATCCAACCAATTCTTGGAGCTCAATCGAGTACATTGAAGGGCCCTTTCTTCGACGTCATGGAAAGGTCTTTACACCTCAATCGCGACAAGGCCTTCCACCGTCAGCGCCGTAAGGTCTGGGATAACGCGATGAAGGCATCACTTTCCGACTACGCGCCGCAAGTTGAGCATTTCACAGATCAGCTGCTTACGCGACTGAGAAGTGAGGAAGGAAGTTCGATTCTGCTGCTTGAGTACGCGACATACTACAGCTACGACGTCATGGCAGCACTAGCTTTTGGTAAGCCAATGGGCTTCATCAAAGGCGATCAAAGTGACGTCGCTGCCAGTATTCTTGCTACTTTCATGAACAGCGTTCAGGCTCTGGGATACATGTATCATATGCCATGGCTGATGAACGCAATTGGCGTACTTACCTCATTCGCAGGACCCATGAAGGAATGGCGAGACTGGAGCGTCAGCCAGATGAAAGCGCGTATGCAGGTACATCTCTCCCATTGCGGCTTTAACAGAAGTCATTGCCAACAGTTTCATTTAGGTCAGAGACGCCAAACCCGACCTAATCTCACACCTCATAACCTCCACACCGAAAACCTCAGAAGGCCGCGAACTCCTCTACGGCGAATCACGCCTCATCATCTCCGCAGGTAGCGAAACAACTTCCTCGGCCTTGACCTTCATCTTCATGCACCTGGCCACACACCCACACTACATGGCTGCCGTCCGCGCCGAGTTCCTGGCAAACATCGACAAATACGACTGCCAGCGCGCCATGCCAATGCTAGAAGCCGTAATCCAGGAATCAATGCGCATGTGGCCTTCTGTCTTCTTTGGTTCTCAACGCGTCACACCACTACAAGGTATGGAGATAAACGGGCGCTTCATCCCGGGGAACATGATTGTGCATATACCCCTGTTTCCCTTGTTTCGCGATGCAAGGAACTTCGTCGCGCCTGATCAATTCGTTCCTGAGCGTTGGACTACGAAGCCTGAGTTGATACTCAATAGGCAGGCGTTCATGCCGTTTTCGACCGGCTCGTATAGTTGTGCAGGAAAGGCGCTGGCGTTGATGGAATTGAGGAGTGTAATTGGGAGGGTAGTCGCAGAGTTCGACATTGTGTTGGACGAGGGAACAGATGTGCACGCTTATTGGGAGGGTATTCTGGATCATTTCACTGCAGGCGCGCCACCGATGATGGTGAGGTTTGTCAGAGCGCAATAGACGCATGGTGCTGAAAAAAGAATATGGACAGCATTCCCGTCTTATGTTCTCGAAATCGGTGTATGATGGTGCTTTCTCCCTAAGCCTTGTCGAAGCGTTTGACTGACGGTATCAAGACCATTAGAGAATTCATTGAACGGGAAGTACACAACAGCCGTAGGCTAGATAATGCAGATACTCTACCAGCAGTAATGAAACTCCTGGATTTCTCCGCTGTTTGGACAAGCACAGCTTTCATCAGAATTACCTTGTGGCTTAGGAAAGCGGGTATAATAATCTGGGCTCAGACAGGAGGCTTCAAGAAACAACGTTTACTATTAAACGACTCTAATCAGAGTGAAATTGCTGGATTCGATGCCTGATCAAATCCAACAACCAGTAAAGTAACATAATAGGCTATAATACACACAAGGCCAAAGGACTGCGCCCAGCCCCTTACACCTAGCGACCAAGTAATTGTACATCACTCACAGCTTCAAAAGTCCAGGAGACTTTTCCTAGGAACCACGACAGCAGTATTCAGGACCGGCAGATCCTTAGTCGGCTCAGCCTTGGGTACGCTAAACCCATACTCAGCTTCCCAATCGTCCTCGTAATCGCTCTCATTCTCAGAGTCCCAATCACTGTCCTCACTATCATCTTCGTAGTCACGCTCACTCCAACCATCGCTATCGTCATCCACTTCTCCCTCATCTTCATCCACCCAATCCGCGTCATCTTGGTCATCGCCATCATTCTCGAAGTCGCGTGTCGAAGCGATAACACCAGAAACGCCTGGTATTTGGAGGAAACGGGTGATGTTCAAGCTCTCTAGCTCCCCATTAAGCTGCTCTGTCCCAGTCGTATATTTGTGGTCTGTGCTTTCATCCTCTCCTCTCTCCTTACGCTCGAGATCGAGTTGCACAACGCACTCCTCGTCCCAGGAGTTTATACTGTGGAAACGCACCACCAGTAATGTATCCCATAGCGGCAGTGGCTTGTGCGTGAGACAGTGTACGATGTGATCAGCGTAAGCTGATGTGCCGTATAGCGCCTCTAAACCATTCAACGCCCGGAACATGTCTGCGATGTGTTCATATCGATATTTCGAAGATGGTTTTTCAACATCTTCTTCGGCCGAGTTATCGTTTAGCTTCAGATATTTGACGTTCGACGCGTAGGTTGGATTCGTCGTTACGGTACGGAGGAACAGATCCCAGCGCGCGCAGGTAACTGTGAGACTGATGTTTGTCGCGATGTATCTCGAGGAAATACGATTGAGTGAGTGCGCGGCCAAGGAGAGGCTGATGATAGGACGGTAGAGTGTTGGGCATTGGCCGTGTTCATCATCGTTGACAGTGGGCCGGTCGGGCGTGAGGTAGACACATATTAGATGCAGGATCGGGTCTGGGAGGGACGACAAATTAAGGAGAGACATATTTGGGATAGGAGATGAGAGTTGTATGTGCTTGCGCCGAGCTTGCAGGCTGAAGATATAAGGGATGAGAAATTTTCGAAGTGGCGGGAGATGCTGGTGGAGATATATTGTAGGTAAGACGCGTCTCGATGATGTAGACGCGCCGAAGGACGCTAGATTGGACGTGGCATGGCGCGTGCGCCCGCCGAACGCGAAATGTCGCGATAGCCCTCAGGGGGATGCGGCATGCTGACAGCGGCTGCAGTGCATGCCGAAATATTGTATGTGCGTTATTTGAACGCCCAGTTCCCTTGTATTGACCGTAATGTGATGACCCAAACGCCGCGCTATGCATACCAAAAGACAAACCTTGTCACATCGCTCATAACTTGACTTTCTTCACGAGCTTTTGTTCCGGTGTCGAATCGTCCTTCTTCCGCTTGAAGATGCTCTGGCTCTTCATCTGGCCCAGCCCAGCCTTGTTCGCGGGTGCAGCCTTGGCTTTTAAACCGAAGCTTAGCTTAACGGGCGCAGGATCCGCCTTAGGCTCTTCAACGTCTTTCTTCTCATCGCCTTGCTTCTGTTCCTCGACCGGTGAGTCGGCGTTCTTGTCCTCTGTCGGCGACGCTTCTTCTGCGGGTGGGGTGACCTGTTGCTGCACGGCTGCTTGAGCGGCCGCTCGTTTCGCCTCGACAGCTTTCTTGGCCTCGGCTTCTTCCTGTGCGCGCTTCGCCATCTTCTTCAACATCTTGTCTTCGCCAGCGCCGCTTCGTGCTTCGGCAGCCTCTAGTTCCGCGATCTCGTTCCGCCTGTTCACGGCTGCAACAGAAGTATCTCTCCAAGCAATCATCAGTCCATCTTTTTCGTCCTCCTTGACATGGCAGATGCCCTCCCGCCCGAGGTGCTTGGCAAACTCGGTCAGCGAACTCCATTTGGTAGCATTCATGTGTACGTGTTCTTTGTCTCGGATGTACCTAAGGGCAGTCAGTTTGTGCTCTCTGGTGCAGGGCGGGAGGTATGCTTACTCGTTGTAGAACTTGTTCACGCCAATCCACTTTTCGTTATGTGCCGTTCGTAATAGGTTGACAAAGTCCCTCTGGAAGTCGTTGCTGAAGCCCTGGATGTACTTCTTGGGGTCCTCGCCGACTACTTGTAGATTCCGGACATGGCTCTCGCTTTGAACGTGGCATTTGAATCCGTTTGCGTCGCGACATTGCTTCTGGCAGGGCTCGCACCACCAGCGCAGCCGTTGCAAGCCCTTGGACTTCATCTTGTTGGCGACCCATTTGGTGCTACCTGCTTCGGCTTTCCCCATCGTTGCGCTTGTGGCGGCGTTGACGGCGGTTTTGCGGTATAGTAGATGCGATTATAGATTTCGGTCGTGGGCGGCGTTACGATCTTCGTGCGGAGGGTCGTATTGTGGGCGGCGCAAAGGGCACTGTCGTTGGTAAGTGGAAACCGAGTCTTGCGAAACTCATCGATCTGGCTGACTAAACAGATCGCGCAAAACCGGGGACCACTGTGCACGTGCCTTCCCTTTACCTAAACGCTCCACCTAGACAGTTCCAAGACTGGCGCGTCTCTCACATCGTGGACTGCGCGATTTCACTCGGAACGACCCCTAACATATCCAATACATTGTTCTGCTATGTCAAACGCACCCTCTTCTCCAGTACAGCTTCCCAGTCCTTCTTCGCGAATGGCAGATACCGATCACTTCCAGTAGGCAGCCAGTACAACTTATCCTCGCCCGTAATCCTATCCGGATCTACACCTTCCTTCTTTAGCCTGCCCTTCTGAACCTTCAAAGTACCTGTGTACTCCAATGCAGGTGTTACCCTCAGGAACAACGGTACAGCATAGCTTGGTAAGACTGCTTTGGCATGTTTCGCCAATGCTGAGAAGTTGAATGTCGTTTCAGTAACACCATCAGCCATGACGATTGAAACAGCACCTGCACGACCGTCGTAACCAGGTACAAGAACGCCATAAGCATTAGTCTCGGCGATCTGTGGGAACTTGCCAACCATATCGGCTACTTCGTTCGTCGACACGTTCTCAGACTTCCAACGGAACGTATCACCAAGGCGGTCAACAAAGAACACGCGGCCATCGACATCCTGTCGCATCATGTCGCCAGACTTGAACCACCTATTTTTGTCAGCTTGTCGCCCGTTAGGCTTGTAAAGACTAAGACTTGCATATCGCCCTTCTCGAACACATCAGTGATCCTCCGATCCTGCGTCGCACCCTCGTTGTTGTAATAGCCCGGTGCACTGGCCACCGTCTCAGGTGTTAGTCTATGCAAGACCTGACCTGGTTCGTTAATTCCACATCGAATCGCAAAGCCGTTTGCGTCTCTCATGATGTCTTCGGTATCCACGTCCATCTTCACTCTCACTTCCTGGTTGCTGAACTTCCACTCCCAGATCAGACCACGAAGACCAATGCTATTAGCTGTGAAAGGACCTGCATTGCAGTTGAAGGTTGACCCTAGCCCATCGGTGGCCGCATATAGTTCGTTGATGATGGGTATGTTGAAACGCTCACGGAAGGGCTCCCATACATCTGGACGCATACCGTTGCCCCAGGCCATTTGCACCTTGTGTTTCCGCTGGTATGGGTTTGTTGGACCGTTGAGTAGGTATCGGCAGAGTTCGCCGACGTACTGTATTATGGTCGCATCTGAAGCTGCTACTTCAGGCCAGAAGGTCTTGTGCAAAAACCTCCGGCTTAGTACGATTGTACCGCCAGCGTGTACGATCGGCGTTGCGCAGAGTCCATGGGCAGCACCATGGTAGAGTGGCATGCATGTGTACATTCTGACTTCCGGCTTGAGATGCAAGTATTTTGCGACAGCATAACCAGTAAGGAGCTCGCGCCCGGTGCTCAAAACCACAGCCTTAGGCAGTCCGGTAGTTCCAGAAGTATACATGAGTACGCGGATAGACTCCATGGTGATGTGTTCGCGACGCGAGTCTGGAATAGGTGTCGGTTTCGGCAAAGACGCAAAGAAGGATGCATCGTAGTATCGAATCTTTATGCCTGTTTCCTCGAGGTCGGCACGGCATGGCTCGACATGGCTCTTGACATCGGCATCTGTGATGAGAAACCTTGAATTGCATATCTGTTGCGACAATCAGTCCCACACTATACACACTCCCAGCAAACTCACTCTTGCGCAATGTACCAATCCAGTTCCAGTCAAGTTCCAATTGACGAAGCTTGGAACTGCTCCAATCGCATCCAGAGCGAACCAGAGCATCAAATACTCTGGGCTATTCCCACCATCCATAGCAACCACCTCATTTACTTGTATGCCCAAATCATCTACCAACCAATTCCCCACTCTTGTAAAAGCCTCAAAGAACTGCTTATACGACCACGTCTTGCCCTCGAAAATAAGGAAGGGATGGTTTGGTTGTTTGCGAACCTGGTCTTCGAAGACATGGTATGTAAGAACGCGCTTTCGGGTGGCGCGATCGGTGATGAAGTTCACGGCCTCTTGTGATTGTGAGAGCCCGCCCCGAGCGTTCTTGAGGTCGTGGGCAATGTGGTGTTTTGCGTTTAGGTAGGCCGCGATCGCCGCCGTACCAGCAGCTCCGGCGATGATGGATACTTTGATAAATCATTTTTTGGGTTCGATGTAACACAACGGAGAAAGATGCTTACACGCCATGGTAGTTATCGCGTTCCGCTGGCTGTTCTATTCCAAACAATGCACAAAAGACAAAATTTTCAATCCGTCTTTTCAGCCCCAATTACCTAGAACCACCAGAAATAACAAACGCAAAGAAGTAGGGTAAGACATTGCTGAGGGTCGAATCTTTCTCTCTGCAAGATGGGGTAAACGAGATACGCCGAGGTTGTTATTGTTGTGGAGTCCTGAATCAGGATACCTGCTAGACACGAAATGCGGGGAAGTTATTCCCGATACACCCGGTGTGATCAACACAGGGCTGAGGATTTGACTGCCACTGCATCTACAACTCCATCTACAGCTCCATCTAGAGAAGCAGAATTGAGCGCGGCTCGGAATGATGCGAGGCTTCTGGGTACCATTTTTCCGGATCCTGGACAAGCATCAGCGTTCTCTCCTTGATAGTCCTATCAAAATTAAAGTTTCTACTTACGCCCTTCGTCTCATTGAGGTCTACTCTCTGAACTACTACCAGCCCTACCCGTACGTACTCGCCGCGCTCTTCGTTTGTACAGATGATTGCTATCCCAAAAGTCGGCGCGATGACCAAAACATCGCACTGCTCGTAGATCTTGACGTCGAAAAGAACGCGCGCAGGATGGGCCTCTTGATTGCGCATGCGAACGCCGCACGAGAAGTAGGTGTGCTGTGCTGAATTACGTGAGACGTCAGTAAGAGCCGTGACTGGACCAGTGATTCGGGCAAAGCCAGCTGCCAACTCGCCGAGAGGATTCAGTCCCTTGGGCGTGACACTGCACTCTTCGAGAGTGGCGCAGAACTCTCGTAACCACGCATTCATGTCAGTGGTTAGAGCTCCCAAGCTGTAGTCTACCGGACCATCTCCAGACATGAACGACCAAGAAGGAGCTGTCCAAGTCACGGACCGCTTGAAGGGTGCAACATCATGTTTAGGTATCCACAAAAGCCACTTGAGGAAGTTGCGCTTCCAGAGACCGGCGTAACTCGTGTCACCAGTCATGCGCCGTAAAACTGTCATGACGCCTGAGATGGCTGGAAACTTGTCTTTGGAGTAAGTGATTCCTCGTGAGGTGTAGTCACGGACCAGCTGGAACCAGGCATCCTGTCCAAGCGAGGCACCTGGTGGTAGACCTATGCAGGATACCACAGCGCTGAGAGTGTACAAATGTGTCCAGTGTTTGCTTTGCTCTTCGTGTTCAATACAGTTAGGGCATCGCCAGAGCATGTTATCACTTCCAAAATGTATAGAACGCGTTGGCAGTAGTTGCTCTTGTAGGACCCAGGCTCGTTGGTATAGCGGATCTCTCGCCGGTCCCTAGGTCATGTCAGATCTTTTATGGATGCTCCTCACACTGATGTCTTACATGGTTGCGCGTTTATTGAGCGACAAAGTACAACTCCAGATCACCCTCATCGTCGCGAATCTCGACACGTTCAGTCAGTGGCATTCTCCGTGGTCCTAGAAAACCTGCCCCACAGTGCGCAGCATTGGATGCGGCAATGTTTATGTATGACTTCGAATAGATGTCAGCCATGACTGCTGATTCTTTCTCCCAGTCTGTCGCGTCGTCTTGTACTACAAGCAAGGGCGTAAGGATCAGTATATGCATTGGAATCGAAGACTTGAATGCGTACCGATGGCAAGACAATCAATCCATATATACCGAAGACCAAGATACCGCGCTACCATGGCGGCATCTTGGAGGGTTTTGGGCAGACTCTGAAAGCCGATGCTACTCTTCCGCGACGATAGAGTCTCCTTAGTAGTCATGAACGGTAAACTACTACCCCAACAGTAGCTGAGTGTAGCATACTTTCCTAGTTGTCCTTCAGTAGTTTCAACTAGCCTACACTCGCTTTGGAGGAACATATCTTGCCACTCATGTACATGCTCAATCATGACATCTCCGCTGGGCATGGCGTCCAGATCAAGGACCCTTGTAGGTAATTCTACATCCTTCTGAAGAGCAGAGCATTTTGTATGTCTAGTGTTGCAGCTATGAAACCAAAACTTCAGCTGTTTCAATGGTACTGGATCGAGCAGCTTTTCTAGCTTTACACTTTGGAAAAGATTCGGAGATGGAGTGTCTGTTTTCATAAGCTTTTCATACTGAGCCCAGGTAGGACCTCACTTTACATACCAAACCTACTCCGAAACTCCACAGCAGTCGTTTCCAAAGAGCTCTTTAGACCAGTAGTATGCTTCTCAAGATGTAGATGGAGCTTCTGGTTGTATATGCCTTCAGATCCAGGTAGAAGAAGCCACACAGGAGCCGCATTCAGATCCATTTCCCGTGAAAGTCGAATATACGTTGGTCTGTTTTCCAAATCGTGAATGAGCATGCTGCACAACACACAACTGATGGCACTCTCTTCCAATCGCGGTAGTGTGGTCTGACGCCTATTACATGTCCAGGTCTCGCTGTCGCATCCCCAAGGTTGACCATTTTCATCGACCCAGGAATCCTTCTTCCAGCCTGGGGGATATTCGCCTCGTTGGAGCGCACGGAAGGGGATCGATCTGCAGCTTACGCAGAGTGACGTGGGAGGCATTTGGTTAGTGGTGAATAAGAGTGGTGACTGCGAATTGTTGGTGTGAGATGTGTTAAGTGGGGTGTACCCGCTTCTGACATGTATGGCCTGCAGGTGCTCTAGGCCTCCCACACGTTAGTTTCTTGATACTCGCCCCACACAACTTTCTCTATTAATAGGTACGCTCTGTTTGCGGAGAACTGTGGAGTGCTTCAGGTTGTCACCCAACGATGTATTCACGTAGCTCAGTTAACGTAGCTACCAAACCTATTCAACATCAGCGTTATTCGTAGTCCACAAGGCCCGGGAAATGAATATACGTGTAGCAACGATGTGAACTGGCTTGTTTCTTTTAAAACTTTCGATACAAGTCTATCGTATTCTTTACATGTATGCCTTACCAACAGGCTCAGATTGATTCAAATACATCGCTCATTCGCAAACCCCATTCCCCTTCAAATTCATCATCGTTCCTTAACCAGCGCGGAAGTCTCACAAGAAAGCGGCGATCACGGTTCATATCCAACACCTCCATCTTCAGTCACGATATCGAACCAGCCCGAGCTTTCGCCGACACAAGTGGTGCGCAGATAAGCCCATCCTCTAGGCCTCGACTTCTCTTCCAACTCCGGGTCCAACTCGAGGGCGCGCTTGTAAGCCGCAGTCTGACCGGTGCTATCAATCGGATTGACGTACTCAGGGATATCGCCAAAGTCCTTCTGCTGGTAGCGTTGGTGCCAGGTAATATCAACCGTGCTACCGGGGACGGAGGTGAAGGGCCTATTCTCGACGTAGTGTATCTCAATACCGAGACCGTACATGACGGCTGGGAACCACTTCAGGCGGTCGAATGAAGTGAAAGCGGATGCGCTGAGAACAGGGACGACGAGCTTGGAGTGGGATGTGATATCGGCTTTGCCCTTGCCCTTGCCTTCACCAGCCAGGGGAGAGGTGAGCTTCATCAGCACGATTAGTGTGTTGAGCTCTAGGATACCGCCATAAGTGTACTGTGGGTGGCATGTAAGCGACGAAAGATGCTGGCCGATAGGTTGCGCCAGCCCCCTCTCGAAAATGTCGGCTTCCTTGATATACTGGTTCATACGACGAAGGAGGTCAGGCGACGTGCTCTCGTTGCGCGTTTGGATACTGATCCGAACATGACGGATCATGTTAAAGCGGCCCAAGTAAGCCAGACAGTCGAGGTAAGTTGTAGTATCCGGACCGATCTCAAAGGTGTTGGCAGAGTAGAAGACAGGGAGGGCCTCGCTACGAATCGCCTTATTCACGCGAGTAATACCGAGAAGATCACTGGTTGCGAAATGATTCGCCTGGTTGTCTTCGTGAAACTGGATGGCGTCGTGGGCAGGGTAGTCGCACAGATGCGGCTTGATGGGTCGATCTGTATCGAGCGCGAAGGCGTAGATGCGTTCACGTAGCTCTCGGGCGAGGTTCATGAATTTTTGGAACTTGGGAACTTTACGAATACATGCACGAGCACGAGGTTGGTTCCTTGTTGGAACTTTAGACACCATCGTAGGGGTTTTGACCTTGCATGTTTCGGTTTTTTTAGAGGTAGAAATATCGATCTCAGGACCGAGCGCAAGGATTGGGGAAAGGCCAGTTGTTGAGGAAGCTATGCTGAAGTAGGGCTGATAGTCGGGTGAACTATAGCTATCAAGGAATAGCTGTTCGAGAGAAGCTTCGGGATCGTGATTGCTGTAAGATGACTGCGGGAGAGCAAAATCAGGAGAGTAGCTGCGGAAGGATGGCTGTGTATAAGAACGGGAGTAACGGAAGTGTGTTCAAGAAGAAGAACCGTCGTCAATTTCACCACCTGCAACAAATAGACGACCGTTCTCTTCCATGATTCTTCGAGCGTCCGTACCTTGGTTCGCAATCTCGAAAGAGTGTGGAGTACCCCAAAAATCCGGACCACACAACGTCGACCCACCAGAAATCTTCATTGACGAATCTTCTGACTTTGCACGTTTCTTGTCAAAGAAGACTTCACCGCAGCTGTCACAAAAGTTCTGCTCCTGATCTCCGCTCACTAGCAGTGGCGGTGGCGTGTAAATGTTCCCATAAGCGGAATGTGCTTGATCGGAGGCAGAAGTTTCGGATGCCG
The DNA here is from genome assembly GCA_019702505.1 of Alternaria panax. NCBI lineage: Eukaryota > Fungi > Ascomycota > Dothideomycetes > Pleosporales > Pleosporaceae > Alternaria > Alternaria panax. The sequence continues at coordinate 1,327,144 of JAANER010000008.1, read as the reverse complement.
TGAATGCCATCGTGGCTGCAATCGTCTTCTCCACATCAACAGACGATGTGTTACACTCGTAGCAGCACCAGGTTCCGTCAAGTAAGCTTACAGGGTCAGAATGCGGGCAACAGTCTTTCCGCAGCAGCAACTGCGCGTCTTTCGTGGATACAACACAAGGTATGTAAGCCAAATCTTTCAGCTTCTTATCGAAGGTAGCGAAATGGTCATATGTGTTAGTGTACGGCTGTGGTTGCGATGTGCCTCCTTGGTTTGCCAGCCAATGTGGTGCTGCTTTCAAAGGCTTCGCATGGGCTTCGGTAGCGGGATCTTCGTCGACATTGTCTGTGCCTGACCGCTGCTGAGCGTGGCTAGCGGGTTGCTGTGTATCTATGTTAGCGATTTTTTGAAGAGGGAATTCTGAAGCGAAAGACTCACCGTGGGACGGCGCTTCGAGGGTACAGTAGCCATGAGAGGTAACATCTCGTTCGATGAGCGTTTCCTACGAGAAGGTTCGCGCCTAGTGGGCGAAACTGAATCTCTACCACACATGGAGTACCTGTGAGACTGAAAGGCTGATTAGAACAGCTCCGTCACACAGTACACTTGTAACAATTGGCACTGTTTCGAAAGGGTTGAGATTCAGGTTGGAGCGGGGTCGAGAGGTGAGGTGGAGGTTATAGAGGGTAAAACTGGAGAGGTGAGTACTGTTGAACGAGCATTTATACTGACTGGCCATTACGTGTAGAGAATAAGTCTGTGCCCTTATTGGCTCTTCAACCGCGTTCTCACCTCTTTCTCTGTAAAGTCTAAAAATTGTGGGCGAGCGGTGGCAGTACGGGTGACTAGTGGCTGAAGGGACGCATAGAGCCACGGTTCCTTTTGTGTAGTGACGACATATGATGTTCAAAACGTTTGACTCACATGGATTGAACCATAGATACGCAGTCGATTATTCACATTCCACGACTGGCTACTTTTTCATTGCTTCGCCTTACCATCTCTTGTTTTCGTCGTTAAAATCGCGTCCCTGGCGCTCTCGCTCTAATCTAGCATCAAACTCTTGCTGTGCGCGCTCCCTCTCCCTAACCCTTTCGTTATCACCCTCGACGAATGTATATGAATCCCCAAGCGTGGAACCCTCTCTTTGCTCCCTACGCTCAGGCTCTGCTCTCTGTGACTGCTGCTGCTGTGGCCTTTGAAGTGGCGCTGGCGCACCACCGCGCCTAAGACGGTCCCAGGATGACTCGCCAGGCCTTGCTTGTGGTTGGAGCGGCGATTGCGGGTTGTTTACTTCATCCTGGAAGAGGCCTCCGGTAGGGGAAGCGTCGTCGTCAAAGGGAAGTGATGATGGCTGTGCGGACTGACGTCGTGGAGATGGCTGACGGCTCCAAGCTTCAGTAGATGGCGGACCTTGCTGGCGTTGAGGAGTTGGTTGCGACGTATCATTCGAGAAAGTCTCCCACGTGTCTGCTCCCACGGTTTGGGTGCCCCATGCTTCATTTCCCGCGGTCGGGCTCATGTCGTCCCCTCCACTGCCATTCTCTTGGGGTTGCCTACCCCACCTTGCCTGGGGCGACGGGCCGCCTCCCGCGCGGTTCCTGACCTGCTCCTGAAACTCTCGTTGCCTATCCTGAATCTCGCGTCCTTGTTGTGCGGTCCTTTGTCCTTCGGCGTGTGACGAAGCCTTCAACTCCTGTCCGAACAGTTCTAGTTTAGGGTCTTTCGATGTGTTAACCGCAGCGAGTGGCTGAGCAAGGAGCTGGCCGATGATATTGCCCATCTGTCCTGCTACCACCACGTATAACGAAAATCGCCATGAGTGTCGTGCAAACTGCGCCATCTGGCCCTTGACAGGACCGAATTTGTTCCGGTCGATGTCCTCGACCTTCGGTTGATAGAAGGGATACTTCATCTTGTCCCAGGTCCTGTACCATTGGTACGTTCCTGCCGCTGCTCCTGTGGCGGCGAAATAGCTCTTCGTCTGCTCGAGCTGGTATATGTGGTACGCAAGCGCCTGTGCTTCCTCCGAACTCAATTGACGGCCAACCTTGCGCTCGGCAAATCTGAGGGTGGTCTCGGTCTTGAAGCGGACGGCGCGATCGGAGAAGCCCATGAATGTGCCTAGGATAGGTAATGGCTGGGGTAGGGCACTCGCGTCAAAGCGAGCGCCCGAGGACGGCTGCGGCACGGATGCATAAGGATCGTCTGACGAGGGGTATGGGTTGTCTGAGAAGCTTTCCGGGGCTGTGTTTCCGACGTCCTCGAGCACCATATTGATGTATCCGGGGTTGGGCTGGGTTGAGTTGTTGTTGTCTGGTTGTGAGATGAGTGCGTGGTGTGACGCGAAGAGCCGTCGGAGCTTGTGGTTCTTAGACTCAAACGATGACGGCATAGAGCATTGCCTCGGGATCACCACCTGGGCAGGGTCCGATTCTGCAAACACCCAAAAACAATGCAACCGCCCTAGATACATCTCATATCAATTCAACGTTGATTTTGCACGTTGGTTCGCTATTCTTTCCAATTGGTGAACGTTGAAAGCTGAAAATTCGATACGGTCTATTCCAAAAATAATCCTAACTCAGCGATATACCATCCCTAGAATGTGCGTACTTATACAATGGACAAAGAAACGAAACTGCTCCAAGTTCGACCGAACTACTGCAAACCCCATATGCACGCAGAGAAACAGAAGCTAGAGTGTGTTGAGTGAGGAACGGACCCAACATCGCTTCAGAAGAACGCCGCGACCCAAAGCCGCCTACAACGGCCAATTATGATAACCAGAAATAACTCTCAGAGTTCGCTATCAGAAAATCGACAAATGGAGACTCGGTCCACCATCCCTCGCTACACGCTGTATATACTTTTGCCGATTCTGAATGTCGTTCGCGGAGGACATGGTAACCGGAATTTCCGCTGCACTATGTGACAACTACAAGATGATGCAGCGGCAGCCAGCTGTAGGTTCATCGTCGGTATCTCTTCGGCTCCCAGTCTTTCCGGTCTTGGCGTTTTCTTCGTCGTCGACCATCTCTTGAGGCTTAACTGTCATGTGCACCACGTTGGGCGAGTCTGTCTGAAACCGGCAATCTGTCCGTTGTCAGTAGCTGGACCATGAACTCATGAGGGTCGGCCTATGCAGGCTGCGCGTCGTAGCTAGTGCGGCCAATAAGGAGCATGTGCCGAGCGATTGGGCAAGGCACGCCAAGACACGAGCTGATAGAGAGGTTCTTACCCTTTAGTGGGGATTTGTCGTCGAGCATGCGACCAAAGTGTATCAGTCGTATCGAGCCTGGCGACGTAGGTCGAGTCTCCCATTCTGTAACGAGGAGTTAGCATTTGCATGCAAGTGTGAACATACGCGTAAAGTCGCAATTGCCCTCGAAGCAGTATGCAGATCAAGGTGGAGCAGGATGGCGACACAGCCACCCCGCTGCCCAGCCAAGCTTCGCCAGACTTGTGCGCAGAGTAAGGAAGAATTGCGCATGCGTACCTTCTCGCCAATCCCGCCATATGAGCTCCTTGAGCGTGTATACACTGATGTTGTAGGGGTCCATGTTCTCAACATTGATGTTGCGCTTCTTCAGGTACTTCTCCTCGATCTTGTATGGATGTCGCGCGCCACTGGTGAGGAGCAGCATTATCACCAGCACGGGGCCGTTGGTGTTGTCTGGGTTCGCAGCTGGTGTATCGGTCGACGGCCCAATCGCCTCGGTCTCTGCGCGATTTAACGCCGCGGGAGGTGCGGGTTTCGCAGACGGAGAAACAGCGACGGGCGCGTCCTCAGCGGCGCTGGTGTCGGCCGCATGTGGTGTGGAAGTCGCTATCGGAGCTGCAACGGGTGTGTCTGCGACGTGCGTGCTCGTGTTTGTAGAGGCTGGGACGGCGGCCGACGCCTGGAGAGTCCTCATCTCGACCGGGCTCGACGACAGACCTTGTTCGCTCCTGCTCTGTGGCCGCGACCCTGAACTCGCTTGTTGTGGAGTACTCTGTGGTGCCGTGGGGGCTTGATCCGCTGTAGACGCCATGGTTGGCCGACTTCACTCGCGACGTTACGCGGCGATAGGAGGAGGGAGCGATTGGGAGGGGCCAAGCGAGTGGGTGGCGAGTGCACAACAGGAGATTCTTCCGGTCAGCGGCGTCGTCGCAAAGGGAACGGCAGCGAAGAATAGTTTGGTGTTGAGATGTGTCGGCGCGCTGGTGCGTGGGTCATTTGGAAGGTCGGGCGACCGTGCACGATTGGGAAGTCGCCGTCGCCGCCTTGCTCTCCTTCTCCGCAATCCGCAAACGCGGCAAGAGCGACCCGCTGTCTCCACTAAGAGCCACTACTGAGCCGAGAACACCGCCTCAACACATCGGCATGGCCATGATGCGGCACGCTTGGAGTTCGCTGGTACACATGTATCGGTACCACGCACCGTCATCCAGCTGTGTCGTGCCTCTCCTGTCACAGTTCACTATGCTAGACCCGCAACGCGCCAGGTTTGGGCTACCCAAGCGTCTGCCCCTGCATTCTACCCCTCGTGGCGATAATTGGTCTACATGCATCTACTGTACGCCACATGCACAGTAATCAGAGTGGACCTAAATATCTCGCAGTCTTGTTTAGCACATGACAAGCTTACAGGCGTATCCGAGGTGCTGCCAGATATAGTCAATTGCCAGAACAGTAATATGCTTGTCGAATACCACATGTGTTCGCATCAAATACCAATAGCGAACGATGTCGTTTGCTGACCATACACTTGGTCCTGCGATGTAGGTCAATGTTCAATCCGTCACTCATCCTGGCACTATTCGGCACCAGGCATTGCATAAGAAAAGACGAAACGTGCTCAGCGAGTTTGTCGAGCCGGGTAGGTTGGAGGTTTCATTATTTCATTCGTGTTTTGGTTTTATGCCAACATGGGATGTCCATATCGTGAGCAGTCCATACCGTGCGTTCAACTGTCGTTCCGTGCATGCGTGGTATCCTCCAGGCTGCTGCTCGAGCATCACAAGAGTACCACACTCTACCAGTTCATCTTCATCTTGTGCTCAATCTCTGTGTGGAAATCTGGCACCTCACGTAGCTCGCTGCCAGTGAACACATCTTCCCACCCAATCTCGCAGTCACGTCCTTGCAAAATGTCCCGGTGAACGCCACTGCTTCCACCCAGAGTAGCCGGTCTCCACTCGCCTGCCTCGGCGATCTTGAGCTCCATACCCCTGCGTACTGGCTCTGCGATACCAAACTGTCGCCTCAGCATCTCCATCTTCAAGCGGTCTTGGGTGTCTCGCCATTGGGTAAGACGAGCCTCGAGCGGGTGGGCGGACTGGAGAGCGACAGGCGCTGTCGACGACGATGAGGCGGTGGGTGCGATGGAGGTTTGGGCGAGGCGAGATCGCAGGGTGTCGTGGACACCGGGAGCAGAGGGTGCTGAAGTCTCGAGAGCGGTTTGCGTGGGGTGCGCCTTGTTAGGGACGAAGCGGAGAGACTAAGGTGCATGTTAGAACATGTCAATGTACGTGAGCGCTGTGATGCTAGAAGCTTACCATCTTGGTGAATGTGGCGATGAAAACGTGTGTGGTGATCTTTTTCTGACCTATACGATAACTCGACCTTGTAAATTGGGCTTGGTGGATTGGTGTGTCGTTGGGGTTCGAAGGCGGGATGTCGAATTGTTGCTATCGATGGAGCTCACTCTAGGCTCCGAGTGACGCGCCTCACTAGCGGCCTTGGCACATGACTAGATGGTCAAACCCCGAACTTTACCATATCACAAACATGGGAGCGAATTATCCAGCACAGATAATGATGTGTTTATTTCGATCGTCTCCAGCTGCAGAAAGCTACATTCCGACAATGCTGCTCAAGGGCAGATCCCAAACTACGCAAGCAAGGATCATGGCTCCTACACTGACCATACACGCCATCAGAATGTTGACAGCATTGTTATCCAGCAAATCACTCCCGACTTCGATCTTTCGACTCTCGTGATGCACGTCCACGACTGCATTGCCGCTCGCTCCAGCTTTCAGCATCGTACCCGATGCCTTGACTGACGCCGCAATGTCCACTCCGCTCGTCTTCGCAATGCCATTCTTGCCTTCTGAACGACTGCTGACTTTACTTCTTACTTGACCTGTTTTCGAGAGATGAATCGGATTGCTGCTGCGTACAAGAACTCGTCTGCCTCCATCGCCCTCTACAACCTTGCCTGAATGCACGTCGATAACGCTGGCTTGGAGGAGAGCACCCAGGAGCGAGTCGAGGAGTGTTCCACTAAAGCCGGCAGCTGTCAACGCAAGTGTATATGCAGTCTTCTGAGACAAGTTCCACTCTTTGCAGAAAGGTACAAGCAGTGTAGATGTGGCTGAGAGTATGAAAGCTCCAAGCAATCCGGCACCAAGTCCAGTCGCTGTCACCCCTCCATTTGTACCAGGCGGGACCACGCGCCATGGAGCTGTTATGAGACGCGGCTTCGATTTCGAAAGAATACCGAGTTCGGAGGAGAACGTGTCTGCGGCCACTGCGGCATAGTTTCTAGAGCATGTTAGCATCATGCCGGGACATGAAGGACATTCGCTTACGCTACAATTCCTATCACCAGCGCATCGCTCCCTCTGCGCCAACATAGACCCTGGTCGGCATATCTCCCTTCTTTCTGTAGCTGCCAGAGGTGTAGCAATATCAGCACCGAGGCTACGCCGGAGTTCGCAATGACTTGAACATGATTGCGGGTGCCTTCCCCACCAGATGCACCCGTCGCGGACTGTGTCAACTTCGCTTTGATATCATGCTTGACCTTTTCTTGTGTTAGTCGACTTCTATTGCTTTCTCCAAGAAGCATACCTTTGTCACGGTATTACCAGCCAAAAAGAAGACTGCAAGAAGCGCAAAGAACACACTCCAGGGATGTAGTGCGTGGACAACTGCTGTCGCAAACGCTGCAAGAATTCCGATTGGGGTAAGTGATCTTCGCGAGTACGCTCTATATACGAGCGCAGCAGTGGCTGGAACCGCTATAACCGGTCTCATACTTGGACGTGTTAGATTTGGTGTAGAGCGGCATGGAGGTGTGGCTCGAAAGGGTGACACTTCCGGAAGTCGACTGGTTGCGTCATGGCCAAGACTCCACGGGTCTATCACCCGGGCATAGTCTGGGACCTATCGCGAACGTCCAGTCAACCTCACGAGCTTGAAACAGTCTAACATAGACCTCCTGGTAAGCCAAGAACTCTGATGTTCATTTAGAAACTTCTCCAGAAACTAGAGAGGCGCTTCGAAGGCGCGCACGCATTCTTGTCATCCACCCCACCTTCAGTACTTCGCGAACTCTGTCTTGCCGTCACGAAGGTTCTTATTGAAGCGGGAGCAATTCATATCGCTCTTATATCTTGCAGCAGTGTTTTGAGAGGCTTCATAAGGGCTTCAAGTGTATCCCGACTTCTATTGGGCCTTCATCAATCTTACGAACGTATGCTTCAGCAAATGTGGATGCACCCACTTGCGATTCGCTGCAACCTGCAAGCAATCTTCGAACGCTCGTCTAGATCGGTTCGTAAAGAAATCCTCCAAAGCCGCCAAGGCTGGTTTGAAGTCTTTCGTTTTTGAAGTTCGCAGCTGATGTTCAGTGGAGATTTCTCAAAGTTTTGGGCACGTTGTTTATTATGGCTAGCACGCAGCGAGAATGATGGCTTCACAACGAGTCCTGCCATTGCTCTGGGTATAAGACAAGAGTTCAGAGAATCTGCGTACGATCATAAGCACTGAGTGTCAACAGATATGAGCTAGACCGAGTAGGAGTGAAATGCTACCAGCAAAGGCTTAGGGAAGCTTGACCATTCTTCCGTCTGCTTGATCTCTTCGTACGACGGGAGATTTCTCCCGCGTACTTCTGACAGGCATCCAACGAGGCTGTGTTTTGTACCAATCGCGACTCAGCTCGCAACCGACAACAAGGTGTCTATCGCAAGGGATGCTGCGATTGGTTCGCGAGGATGGCCCAACTAGGAATAGTCGATCCCCTCTCAACGGTTGGTAAGACCAAGAACACTCCTCTCTGACATACCGTCTAAGGCACATACCGTACACTAGATTGGCTGCATGTGGCTTTTAGGACCCTGGAGTTCGACTTTTAGCCACATGTGCTTCGCGGCTATGTATTATCCTATTTGGGCGAGCTGTCCGCAACCACAAACACAACACAGGATATAAGACGTCAATTTCCGGAACAATGGAGGACATTACGTTACTTCTCTCTGCTCTTTCTGAACTTCTGTTTTCGTTTTCTTTTTCCAATTCTCGAACATGGCGATATATCTCTTCAAACTCATCAGGAGAAAGCTCAGGGAACGCGAAGCGCAAAAGGCCATCCCAACTACAGATGAATCTCACCTAGTACCTGAGCCTGCCCCAGGGCAAGAGCTCCAAGACTTTACGAACAGACATAGCCATGGACTTTCGCAAGATTCGACAGCAAGCCACGTCAATTTCCTCACACCTGAAGAGGCAGCTCAGCAAAAAGCAGAAGCTCGCCGAAGAAGGATGCGGCAGTTGAAGTTGATGCTGGGACTCGTGTTACCCAACTTCCTGGCTGCGATGGACGTGACTATTGTTGCTCCAGCTATTCCACTTATGTCATCTCACTTTGGTATGGCAACCCTTTCTTACTACTCGGTCTCGTATATCTACTCGCTAACGTATGTCTTCAGACCAGCTCTCCGGAAGCTTCAATTGGATCGTAGCAGCATATACGCTCACATTCACCACGTTTATTCCTGCATCAGGTCAACTAGCTGACATCTATGGGCGCCATTTCGCACTCCAGTTCGAGATGTTTTGGATCATGATTGGGAGTGTTATCTGTGCTACGGCCCAGTCTTGGAGCATGTTGCTTGCGGGTCGTGCATTGCAGGGTTTGGGCGCCGCTGGCATTGTGAGCTTGAGTCGTATCATCGTGTCTGATGGATCGACGCTGGCGGAGAATTCCACAAGCACATCAGTTTTATCGTTGATCATGGGATGCAGGTACGTTGCCCTTCGGTTAAATTGAGGAACTCGTACTGATCGTGTTCTACTAGTTATGCTGTCGGTCCAGTCATCGGTGGCTACCTTGCAGATGCGAGTTGGCGGTACATCTTCGTTCTTCCTATCGGCGTGGCAGTGATTGCTATGGCCATCATATTTTTCGTCATGCGCAAAGAGCTCACCCAAGGACGTGCCACAACCGCACCAGGCGAATCGCGCCGCTTAGGCTACATCTCCGGTCTCGCCATCGTCGACTGGCCCGGCCTAGTCATGTTCATCTTTGGAGTAGGCTGTATAATCCTCGCCATACAATGGGGCGGAACACAGTACTCCTGGAGCTCGGCCCCCGTCATCGCTCCCCTCATTGTCGGGATTGTCCTATGTATTGCTTTCTTCATCTACGAGTATCTTCTCGGCCCCGGCCGCGCCGTAGTAAGGCTTTTCTCTCGTCAAGCTCCCATGATCCCTTCCACACTCTTCCGCAAGAAGGACACAACGCTGCTTATGATCATCAGTAAGTGTCCCTGTACGGACTGCATGTGAGACACACACTGACTTTGTACACCCACATTTAGACTTATCCGCTGGAATCTCCATGGTCTCCGCTTTCTACTTCCTATCTTACTACTGGCAACTTGCAGAGGGCTACTCGTCTAGTCAAGCAGGTGTACAACTCCTCTATTATACACCCGGTCTAGGTGCGGGTGTCTACACCGCAGCTATCCTATGTAACCGCTGGCCACGACAAACCTTCTCTCCTTTACTCATCGGCTCCATCATCGAAGGCGTGGGTCTCGCCCTTCTCACCTACTCAATATCCATCCGCCATACTACACTGGTGAAGATTTCCCTAGCTGTATCAGGTACAGGAACAGGACTACGCTTTATGCCCATTGCCCTCCATGCAGCAGGTATCTGGTCAATGCGGATTCCCAGTATGCAATCGCTGCTTTCCTTCATGGTACCGTTGGGAGAAACCGTCGGCATAGCTATGATGGGATCAGTCTTCTCAAACAAGCTTTCCACTTTCCTGGCGAAAATCAACCCTGGGAATGGTATCTCGTTACCCGTCACTGGTCCGCCGAGCCTCGAGCTTTTGAACAGTCTTCCTGTGGCGGTGAAAACAGAAGTGCAGAATGCGGCAGCGAAGGCGGTGATGTGGTCTTTAATCTCCATATTGCCTTTTGTTACCGCTGCTATTGTTGCATCGTGCTTTCTGGGTAATGTATGGATTGGAAAATCGGCAAGAAAAGGCAAGGAGGGAAACCCGGCGCGCCAAGCGGAGATGGGCAAGGTCCTGTATGGGCTCTACATACTTGCGCTTTGTACTGGAAAACTTGAGGAGCAGAAGGAAGATCTGGATGTCAACATCTCAAATGGCGGCGTGAAGGGAAGAAGACATTTACAGGAGGGCGATGCAAGCACGACAACGTCAAACACCAGAGAGCTCAGAGCTGTTGATAGCGCGGTGTGAAGATATCGATTGACATAGACGGTAATTTGTCTTATTCTAAGATTGCTGAAACAACTCTCAGTCACTACCTTTACTATGAGTTCCCGCCGTCCCATGGTTCATGTCCACATCAAGATCGCCGTCCGCAGCCTCAAGCTGCATTTTCAATACGTCTGCCAGTCGATTCTCAGTCGGTATTACGTCGGCTAACCCTTGACTCTCCTATCTTCTCCACCACTGACACGGTATGTTTTCATGATAACACTTGCGCGCTAGCAGATCCGCTCATACGGCTCCCTCCAAGGCACACCAAGTATCTCGAAGATCTTCTTCTCGCTTTGGCCCTCTACCAAAACACCCTCGTTCAACTTCTCACCCCGCCTGCCCCTTTGAACATCCTTGTACAGCCCCTTCTGATTCAGTATCATATTCTTCTTACGTGCCAGCAGTCGAATACTGCGATTGAAGATGTCGTTACCAGTAAAGTATATCAGCGCAGCACCCATTTCCTCTTCGGAAACTAGGAGAAAGTCCATCCTGCGCCAGACCTTCGAGGCTGGGAGGCAGGAAGCTCCGTGCCACTTTGAACCTGTAGGGTCGTTGGATCGCGACGTCGCTAGGGAAGCTTTCAAGAATCCGATTTTGTAGAGATGGGGGGTTAGGACTTCGAATATTGTTGTCTACATGGCGGCAGGCGAAGTATCGGGTTTTGTGAGTATCATGTCGATGTCGCCCGAGTCTTTTGCGCCGCGGCGATAGCTACCCATGATGGTGGCTTTGAACATGGGATCGATCTTCTGTAGCTCTTTAATGACAATGGCGCCATGTGCTTCCACTTCAGCACGCGATATGCGGGAGTTGAAGTCTTCATAGTGCTCTACACCGACCTTGTTACTCTCGGTAAGCTTCGCTTTGGTCCGAAGATCGTTCAGCGTACAATACCCTGCCTGAATCCACTTGTTGGCCTGAACAAGTCCGGCACCGTAAACACCGAGGAACAAGCGGAGCACTGAATCAAGTGGGTCGTCTCGGGTGCTCTCTAGTCTGCGGAGACGATCGGTAAGCACAATCTCTTCAACCTTGTCGGCCAGCCGTATTCCAATACCGGGTAGTGCTACAGCTTGTTTCGCAGTGGTGATCTTGACAGTCTGCTTCTTTAATGTAGTGATGCACTTGCGGTAACTTATCAGTCGCCATGTATCCTGCATCTGCTCGTAGTGTTTGCACATCTGATCCAAGATGTCAATGGTTCGGGCATTCGGGTTCTGAGACGTATAGCCTTGAGCGCCCGGATTCATACACTGGAATGCGTCTTGGTTGAAGGGCTTCTTGTCACGTAGGGCTGAGGCTTTCGAGATGAAGTTAGACTTCTTCGGTAGCTTGGGGGTTGTTGCCACGGACTCTTCGCCTGTACCTGAGTCCTCCACGTCCTCCACACCGCTTGCTACCGGAGACTTCGCATCCTCGTCTTCCTCCAGTGGCAAGTGTGTGGTGGCTTTGGTTTCCAGTATGGCGAGAGAGAGATCATCGTTGACATTATCGATAGTGGTTAGTTGCGGAGTTTTCGTGGATCTCAAAGACGGCATGACGAAGCTATCTTCAACAGTTTCATCCAAAGAGCCAATCGGACCTGTGTCTGCTCCTAACTGAGCAGCAGGAACACGTTCTTCTTCAGGGTATGAATAGGTGTTCTGCAACCCTGGCGCAGCCATCTGTCGTGTTGACGATTTGATCTGTAAGGAGATCTGCGAAGCGGCTGAACTTTGGGACAGTACCGCTGGCTGATTGAATTCTTTTCTTTTGGGCGCGCCACTGGGAGCAAATCGTGGCCAGCTCGGGTCTTGGAGCCCTCGGAATTGTATACACTCCGGTACGTTTGGTTCGTACTTGACCAGCACAATATTCTCAGGCAATCCTGGTAGGTTCAGATGCTTCAATAATTTGTCATATGTGTGTTTTTCATCATCCACAATGACGTGTGTGATATCTTCTCTCCATGTTTTGACCCAAGCAGCTCCAAGTTGTATTACCTTGTGTATACGAAATTTCCGATCGTTGGGAATATCGTCATTGGGATAGAAATATACAATTTTGCCCTTGAGATACTGTTTGTGCTCAGGTTCCAGCTGGATATTCGTTGCTGGCTTAGGATTCTTCTTGTTCCTGTACTCCCGAGGAACGTCACCGACTCGTATGTAGAACGGTGTAAGATCTTTGTCAGCTGTCTCAGGGAGCGATAAAACCCTTTTCAGCTTGCTTTTCGGGGCAGCAACTGTCGCTTTTAGCCTACCGCGTGACTTAGTGGCTGAGGAGCTTCTGAAAAGCTCTGGTTCGGGCACCGTAGATGAGCGCATCAGCCTATGACCCGCCTGTCGCTCTCTCGCGCGTAGTTTTCTTGTATGCGCTTCGAATGCCTCCCTCGGTGTCAGTCCAAGAAAGCTACTCGTCTGTCTCATGAGAGCCGCGGGTCCCATAGTTTTCGACTCTTCTAGTGCTTGCTCGAGCTTATCCACGCTGTCGTTCGGGATATCTCGCTCATTGTTAGGGATATCCAAAAACTCCTGCTCTTTGAAGTAGGCCTCCTTGGCCACAAGCTGGTCGTCTGACATTTTAGAAATTCCTGAAAGTGAATGGGTGAGTCTTTGCTGCGATAATGATGTGACCCCAATTCGATCGTCAGTAACAAAGACTCCACTCGATGCGTTCAATGTTGAATGTGGTGGGTGCAAGGTGGTCAAGGGAGGCGACTACGAAGGCCGGTCTGCCCACTACAGCGCCATGTATTTCAAGTACGGGCACCATTAGTCATGATTGTAGCTACCCGATGCTGTGCAGGTGAAGGGATTGTGGAATATCACCCAGGCAGCAGCGCGTACAAGGATGTTAGTCGACGCGAAAGCACGTGGTATCTTGACCACATTGATACTAGTTCGAGGCTCACTGTCATCATTTCTCGAGATTGGCGGGACGGAGATACTCCACACCCAAAATGCTGCAACCACGGATAGCAACGCCATTGTGGCGCACGTTCCTCAACGCATCGTCGATCTGCGTAAGGTGCCGGGGCCGACTCGAAGTACCCTCAATTGCAAGGCAGCAACTCACTCGACCTTTTACCTCCACCCACAGTCTGCGTCAGCAAGCAACAAATCCCAAGCCCACCTCCGAGCCGCGCACACCCGATCCCAGAGATGAAGATGTATTCATCCCGAAGCCTCTCGGCCGCCCCATCGGTTTCAGCAGACCTCCACAACCGGGCGAAAATATCAGCATTCCCAAGACCAAAAAAGACTACTCCGGCATGAGCATGTCACAAAGAAATCTCGAGAAGCGCAAAGACCTGGTAGAGAAGTGGAGCACAAACTACTTCCGTGATTTCAAGAATATCCGCAAGTACAGATCGGGGAAGACATTCATGGCAAACCCAAGAATCTTCAAGAAGGATGCTGCGCTATACTTTCCCAACTTTCGCGGAGATACACTGGAGGGAAAGGACAAGGACACCACGGACGTTCTTAACGGCAAGATCAGTGTTGTGAATGTGTTCAGCTCGGACTGGGGAGTACGCCAGGTGGACACATTTACAGGCAAGCAAATAAATGCTGGGCTGCACAATATTCTTGCGCAAAATGCGGGGGTTGCACAGATGGTGGATATCAACATCGAAGAGAACAGCATGAAAGCTTTGATCATATCGTTGTTCCAGTGGCGCTTGAAAGCCTCTAGACCAAAAGAGGATTGGGGGAAGTACTTCATTGTAAAGAGAGGCGTTAGTGAGAGGATAAGGGAGACAATCGGACTGCTGAACGGCAGAGTCGGCTATGTCTATCTGGTAGACCAAGACTGCAAGATTCGATGGGCAGGTAGTGGGGACGCGGAAGGGACAGAGATGGAGGACATGAACCGAGGCTTTGCGAAGATGGTCTCTGAAGCCCAATAGTGCTTTCTACAAGACCTACATTGGGAGGTATGATGACGACATGTAACGATATCTTGTACAGCATACGGAAGACTCCAACTCCCACGATACCCGAAACCTCTGGAAACACAACTGTAATCATACAGGCCCGAGACGCCTTGCGCATAGCATGCTAATGAAAGTCATGAGGATATCCAGCCCGCTTGAACGCCCAAAATGAACATGTGCAACCCCAACCTATCTGAACCATAGCAGCATCAAGAAACAGAACGCGATAAAGCTACCCAGTATGATACCGTCTCGGCGCTTCTTTGTACCAATCCTTCCAATCAAACTATTGATGCCTGGCACTTGACTTGCTGCGCCTACTATTCTCCGGTTGATGCTTGTCAGCGTTTCCCTTTGCAGGCTGAAGTTCTCCTGTACAGCATATGCTTGACTAAGGACCGAGTCGGCCACGTTGTGCGAGTTGTCAATGCGATTTCTCTCGTCAAGCATGTAGTCAGCCTCCGCTTGCTCTGGGTTCGCAGACCGGTATGCATCGATGTCCGATCGTACGTTGGAGAGGAGGTTTGCTCTATTGCGGGCATCGTTGAGAGTGGACTTCAAGCGCGCGAGCTCGCGACGGTGATCTGAAAGTATTTCGCGATGTCTGGCAAGGTTGTTCTGCTTCACGGCTGAGGAGCCGTGTGTCGATTCGGAGTCGAGGAGCCGCGATAGCTGACTGACGAGTCCATCTCTTTGCTCGAGAATTTCCTGCAGCCTGGTCTCGACGCGCAACTCTTCTTCTGAAGGTTTCGCGGGGATGTTTGGTGTCGAGCCGAACTGCGAGTATGTGTGGAACAGCGTCTCTGTCTACCATGCCTCGTTAGCAGGACTCCAGGGCTCCAACGAAAGCCGACTAAGTCCGTCGCAGCAGTGCATGGAACCCACCTGTTGTTCGAGAGTGCGCGCTTGCTGGCGCAGTTGCGCCCATCCACCTCCAGTGGAAGACATGTCGGACGGTATGGTACCTTTACAAGCAGAGGCGGCAACAATGGATCTTGGACTTCTGGCATGATGAGGGTCGCACCTGCCCTGGCGCGGGCTATGCGATGCATGGCCAAGGCGCTAGCTCACATTAAGAATAGTGCGGATAGTTTAGCGGCCACAGTCGAATTCGACCTGTGGACAACACCAAAAGTATTTCGTTGACGACACGCGAGACCCCATCCATATCACCCGGTCCTACTAACACACAGTCAAAATGGTACGTCTATGCTCTCAGTCATTTGTCCAGCACGAGAACTGTGTTGCGCAGCCCTGGACCGCTGACAGTGGAGGGGCCAGGCCGTTGCACTCTCCGCTAGTGGTGCTGCGCAAGATTTGTGATTTCACGATTGAGAGAACATGTGCTGACTTGATGCCTCCAGTCTACTCCCAAGGTCGTACGTACACGCTCGCTCGCGCAAACACCACCGTCCGACTTCGTACTCACAACCACCGCAGAAGACCGCCCAGCTGTGGAACAAGTCCAAGGATGAGCTCGCGTCCCAGCTCACCGACCTCAAGTCGTATGTCGCCGAGCACGGAACACTGGCAAGGAAGACGGAATGCTGACGGATATAAAGGGAGTTGATCCAGCTCAGGACCGCCAAGGTCACCGGTGGCTCAAACACCAAGCTCACCCGCATTCATGACGTCCGCAAGGGAATCGCCAAGGTCCTCACCGTCATCAACGCCAACCAGAGGGCTCAGCTCAGGCTCTTCTACAAGGGCAAGAAGTTCGTTTAGGCCGACTTGGAAACTCCAGGGACAAGTTTCTAATATTGCCTAGGTACACTCCTCTCGACCTCCGCCCCAAGCAGACCCGCGCCATCCGCCGAAGACTCACCAAGCACGAGGCTTCGCTCGTCACCGAGAAGCAGAAGAAGAGGAACACACACTTCCCCCAGCGAAAGTACGCCGTCAAGGCATAAGCGTGCTTTCCTGAAGGTGTTTCTCTTTTCTTCCTTTGTCTCTCATGAAGCATTGCATTGCCGGGGCTTTTCCAGCTAGCGACTCACCAGTGTACCCTTAGTACCATACTCCAACGGGGCGAGAACGGTGGGGTAGCAGATGGGAATGGACGGACAGGGCGATCTTTAACGGAAATGGGTTGGCGTCCATGTCAAGATCTATGAATAAAAAGTTCAGACAAGCACGGAATGATACCTCATGATTTGTGACAGGGGTTCATCTTGTTTATACGACTCAATGAGCAACATCCGATGCGCCTGAAATATGAATTATGACTTACTGAAAGCATGCAACTTGGTAACATAGCCCCCGCGAATTGACCAAGTTTGCTAGCGCAAGGGTAACGGTCTTTCTAATGCGTTGATCATGCATACAGTCTTTCTTGTATCAGTGGATATCTGCGACGCTTGTATGGACAAAACCTTTGCGCTAAAAGTATCGACAAGATAATGCTCGCCTGTCACACAAATATCTACCACATATATCTACCACGTTCATCAATCCACAGTCTGGATCACTACACTTTCTTCTACAGCGACACCAGGCCTCTTCGTACTCTTCAAGAAGCCGCCTCCCACTCCTTGTACAGACTCAGCTCTTCCTCCTTGACCCCCACCATTTCTTCTCTGACACCTATCACACCAACCTTGCCGATTGCCTCAGGGTCTTTGTATTCCGCAAGAGAAGTCTTGAGCGATTCAATGATGGCCTCCTTGTCCTCCACAAGTAGGACAATAGCATCGAAACCACCAGCGCCAGGCACAACACCGCCGACCACACCGCCGAGTTTCGAGCAGTAGTCCAGTAGACGCGTTTGCTGAGGCGGCTCGACCGGAACACCAGACTTCTCGCCCATGTCGCGAATCAAAGCGCGATTGCCATCAATGATATTCCTTAGAGTGTCGTATTTCGTCTCACTATCGCCTTGTTCCTCTGTAGCCAGGCGCGTAAGCTCGGCAGCCAGGGCCTCATTACCGCTTTGTAGTTCTTTCCAGACTCTCTCTGCTTCTTCTGGCTTCTCTGATCTCCACGCGAGAACCTTCTTAACCATACCCGGTGTTTCGCTTCCGCAGTCGACATCACACATGACCAGTCGCAAACCCTTGGGCATCTTGATAGCAGCCTTCTGAATTTCAGTATCCCATGTCGGGCCTTCGACTAAGGAGCGTAGCTGTGTTGCGAAACCAGGACTGCTTGGCTGGGGTAGGTTACTCAGGAGGGAGGGAGAGAAGCGCTTGTAGAGGCATGATCCGAAGACGGCAGAGGCGATGTCGAAACCGCTTCCGACTTTGCCTTGAGCATATGAGTGAGAGGCTTGAGCAAGGTTGTGGAGGATAGTTTGGCCTCTTTCTGTTCGTACGTCGAACAGTTCTTTTGGTAGGTAGAATCCTAGTACTGCTGCTGTAAAACTTGTGACAAGTGCTGCGCTGCTTCCTAGTCCCGTTTTATGCGCCTCTTTTAGACTCACGTTAAAGTCCTGGAACCGGGAGACTTTGTGCGGTTGTGAGATGTGGTTGGAGCTGCGGGGAATACCTGGATTGGAGTAGTAGGCTTGGTCGGCTAGAATGCGGATACTGGAAGGCCGGATGAGAGTCTTTGGGAGGAGAGTGTGGATGTAAGTCAGTGCATATGTTAGAGCAGTTTCTATGAAAGGGTTGCGGGATTTGGCGATGGATTGTTCATGGCCGCTGCGATAATGGTTAGTTGTGTTTTGTCAATCGATCAAAGTGAAGTGCTGCAGCAACTATGACCAGGTCACATATATTCGAGTGATGAAGACCAAAGCTTCAGTCGAGTCTTAATACAGATGCTTACAATCACAAGCAAATTTCGAGGTAGCATCCTCATTCTGCAATAGCTGCTGATCGAGGACGTGGTTGGAGACCCATTGAAAGTACATTGCCTCATTGGGCACAGATGCGGGAAGGGTTACCGAAGATGTGTGCGTGGAAAAAAGACAAGAAAAAGAGAGCCAACAAAGTCAAGTGACGATACGTGCGGAAAATGCATCTGACGAAGGGAGGAGAGATGCACTTACACGCTCAATTGTGTAATCGTGATGCCACCATCTTCACTCTGCGATCTGTATCCATATTCCCAAATTGCCTCACGGAACTGAGGACTCGTCACCAAGATCTCGTTAATTGTCACACCGGACCTTGTTTTGATAGGTTCGACAACGGTGTGAATCCTCGCGTCTAAGCCGAACACCAGGCCTGTATATTCCCGGTCAAGTACGAGGTAGCCACCCGCAACTAGTACCTTTGCCGGACAAGAAACGGCCTTCGGGCTCAACGGCGCGTCCGATGAGGACATGCTGGAAGTGGAGCAGTTGGCGCGGTGGAAAGTAGCGGGACCTGGATCAGTTGGATTGATAATGTGACAGCAGGCAGCAGTATTCGCGCAATGATGGTTGGAGGGAGCTGAAGATGGTGGTCCGGCGGGGTGTGCAGCGTAACTAAGAACTGCAGCGCTGTGGGTCGCTGAGCTTCTGCCACGAACTCTTGCAGCTGCCGTCTATACACCGTTTCTTCTAGAACGCCCACCACGGCTAGGATTATGATCGATATCATGATGATTAGTCAGTCACGTGCGCATGTACTGCGCCGCAATTCACGTGCAGCATCCGCCTCCGTCGGGCACGCCAATTGACCCTCTGGGACCGGACCTGCGGATTCAAGCCATCAGCTGCGAGTCAAATCCTGCAGCAGACCAGATGCATGCGGGGTGCAGCCGTGTTCTTCTCGTCGTTCTGTCTGACTCATCCAACGTTCGATGGGCGCCCTGGACGGCGCGGTGCCAGAATCGTACCGGTACCGACGTGCGAGAGAGCGAGAGTCGCCGATAGGACACGTCTTCGGCCTGCGCGTGTGGCGCTTGTCTAGATCCAGCTCAGCGCGACATGCGATAATTTTTAGGAAATTTAGCGTTTATCGCATCGGTCCTACCATTCATGACGACTACGAAACTGTGCGCTCGAAGCTTCCTTTTGAGTCCCGCTAACCAAGTTGCCTTCGAGGCCGACAATATCCCTCTCCAGGCCGCAGTGTGCCTTGCTTTTTGTCTGTCATATTCCCCTTCTATCTCTAATAGAATTGCAATTTCTTCCAAGTATCCGACTGGACTTGGGGCAACAACACGAGGTCCACTAGACACCTTCCAAATTCCCCACAACCACACGCAATCCTTACACCCGTAAAGCGCGTTTGTTTGACGGCCATCGTCAAATGAACCTGCACCGACGCGTAGGGATCTCGAGAATAGTAGGTGCCCTTCGTTTCGACTATCAACAATCGCTTCTAGTATCGCGATGCGCGCACGCGAGCCACAAAGTCGTTGCCTAGCCTCAAAATTGATCGCGGGCCGATATCCGAGTCGCATGAAGCATCGCGATCGTCAAATTCACACCGGGAAAAAAGTGCTAACCGTCACCAGTCTCACCCTTTCCATCTGGAGGGCTCCTCAAATTCCTAAATGGTGTTTAAGAGTTTCCATCTCGCGCGCCAGAGTCTTGCCAAGGGCTTTACTCACGGTTATGCTCAATCAGTAGTTGCTGGTGTTAGCCAGAACAACCCCCTCGCTTCCCTCCAACACGACCGTTTCCGCAAAGGACTTAAGAACCAACATGCCTTCACTTCGACGTCATCTACGACGAGTGCGCTCAAGGCGCTCGCTGCAGGGCAACACGACCACCAGGACTCCGGTCTAGCCGCATACTACACAGCATGGCAAAAACACCAGCAGAAGGCCGAGGACAAGGAGTGGTCGCAGTTCCAGTTCCGCAAACTCATCGAATGGGATCCAGCTAGTTCCAAGGCCGCCGCTGAGGCCAAGGAGAGCAGTGTTGCGATTGAAGAGGTGGCAGAGCCGGTCCCAGCCCGTGCCGGTGTCAACCGCGCATACAGTACCAGCCAAGTGGAGGACTTCAAGAAGGCAGTTGGTGGTGAAGAGGCGGAAAAGATTGCACTAGCACAAGTGGACGAGGCGATCGCACAAGAAGTGGCAAGACACAAGGCCGATAGCGAAGTTGCCCAGGCCATCGAGGAACAGCTTTCGCCGATTGAAGAGGCGCGGTCAGAGTCGCCCGCAACTGTCACGGACACACTTGTGAATTCGACAATCTTGAGCCGCACCGAATCAACCATCGCCACCAGCCCAATTGAAGCGCACGATGAGTACACTGTACAATTACAGAAGCTGGCGATCAACCGCAACTATGCTGAAGTACCCGCCGTCTTCGAGGCTATGCTCCGCTCAGATGTCAAGCCATCAGCCACTGCATACAATGCTTTGCTGTCTGCCGCGATCCACCTTCCCCGTGCTCAGCATCAGGTCGTCCCCAAGGCTTTGGATGTCTACTCGGATATGCTTCGCCGACGAGTCGTTCCTGATACTGCTACATACACCACCCTGATCGAACTCCTTTCTGTACGTTCTTTGGAAGTTGTGTCTCAGAAGCAGAGCTTTGAGGACCGGCGACTACGATATGGCGGTATGGAAGAGGAGGGCAGCTTCATGCTTCAGTCTCACGAGACCGACTATGCTATTTTGGCCGAAGATGGATCGCTCTCAGTCGCCATTAAGCTTTTCGATGCCGCTATCCAGGTAGAGGCCAACCGAACGTTCTCTGAGAAGACCTACCGCTTGCTCGTCACCGCTTGCGCGGAAAGCGACCGTGTAGAGGACATGGTTCGAATCTACTCCCACATGGAATCTCAAAGCGTAACCCCAGCCGCCGATATGTTCGTTCCAATGATTCAGGCTTTCGGCAAATCCGGTGATCTGAAGAGTGCAGTCGAGTGCTACGACGAGTACAAGGCTCTTGCAATCTCAAACGACAACGGTGAGATCGAAATCGCTAGGAAAGACAACGACGTCTACGCCGCTCTTGTCAAGGCGTACACTGTATGTGGCCGTATTGAGGGAGCTGAGAAGTTCCTGTCCAAGATCGAGAGTGCACTTTCAACCCAGCAAGATGTTACCTCTGTCCGTGACATTGTTGGTCTCAAGGCTTTCCTTCCTGAATGGTTGAAGAACGGTTCTTTCGATCAAGCCTACGTACATGCAGTCGAGTACCTCAGTCCACAGGCGCGCCAGATTGCTATGGCTGCTATCTGCATCAAGGCTGCTGATCGCGATGCAGTTGAGATTGCCACTCAGGCTTTTGATGATCTCGAAGCTGAGGTCGACCTCTCACGACCCGCCATGGCAATGGGCGCAATGCACATTCGCACTGGCAACATCGAAGCTGCCGAGGTGTTCTGGAGAATGCTCGAGCTCTCTCCCACTAAGGCTGACTTCATCGAGCCCACTGCCATGCACAGCATCGCATTAATTGGCAGTGGACATGCGGAGCGCGGTCTCCGTCAAGGTCGTCAAATGTTCGCTCGCATACGGGACTCTCAGTCTGGCTCTACACAAGCTAAGATGGAGACCGTAGAGCACATTGACGAGGCTATCGAAGTTATGGGTCAGTTCATGATGAAGCGTGGTATCTTCCTTCCGCCGCGGGCTAGCATGGAACTGATGTGGACGATGATTGAAAACGGCGGCCTAGTCACCCCAGTTGCTCACCACCTACTTGCTGGAATGGGACCTGAGGCCATTGTTCAACTCAACTTCGACGACATCACGCTTCTGATGCAAGTTCAATCTGGAATTCTACTCCAGGAGGCCGAAGTTGATGTTGCTCACGTTGCACGGTTCGCCCATCTTCTCGAAGTCATCGCCGCAACTGGCATGCCGGTCAACAAGACAACCTCCGGTCTTGTTGAACAAGTGCTCACCAAGCTCGACAGGGGTGATCTCCAGCATCGGTGGTACGCCTACAAGCATCCCGCTCCGGAGGCCTTGTACTCCCCAGCACCGTTCGCCGCCTACCCTACTCAAGCTCCTATTGCCCCAGCAGCTCCCACTTTCGAGGACCAATATGACCCTTATGCCGCATCCACGGACAACAAGGGCTCTGTTGCCATCACGGAATTGCTAGAGAAGACCCATGGACGATCATCGTCTCACCTCAACGAGGCTTTGATGAGGTTCAGGAACATGCGCCGAGCTGGCCGTCATCCTCGGTTCTTCACCTATGCTAAGCTCATTACTGCCGCTGCTAAAGAAGACCGTCTGACCCTGGCTCATGATATCCTCAACCTTGCTAAGCAGGACGTTCCTCTCTTGCCTCAGTACCGCATTGTGCGATATGGCTGGGTTACTATCTTGGATGCTATGGTCGCTGCTTGCCTCACCTGTAACCAGCGTGATCTGGCGGGACGATACCATCAGGATCTGCTCGAGATGGGTGCTGCCCCGACAGCCAACACCTTTGGTCTTTACATCACCACGCTCAAGGAGTCGACCAAGACCTTTGATGAGGCGACTGAAGCAGTCAAGATCTTCCTTCGTGCTAAGTCCGAAGGTGTCGAACCTTCTTCCTTCTTATACAATGCTCTTATTGGCAAGCTTGGAAAGGCCCGACGCATTGACGACTGCCTCTTCTACTTCTCAGAAATGCGCAACCTAGGTATTCGCCCTACTTCTGTCACCTACGGTACCATCGTCAATGCCCTTTGCCGTGTCAGTGATGAGAAATTCGCTGAGGAACTGTTTGAAGAGATGGAGAGCATGCCCAACTACAAGCCCCGTCCTGCTCCCTACCACAGCATGATGCAGTTCTTCCTGACGACCAAACGTGATCGCAGCAAGGTTCTCAACTACTACGAGCGTATGCGCGCTAAGCGCATCGAGCCTACTACGCACACGTACAAGCTCCTCATCGATACCTATGCTACGCTTGAACCCGTCGACATGGAGGCCGCGGAGAAGGTTTTAGAGCAAGTCAAGGCCGCCGGTGCTGTCCCGGAAGCTGTTCACTATTCCTCATTGATCCATGCCAAGGGCTGCGTCATGCATGACATGGAGGGTGCCCGTCGTCTTTTCGACACCGTCCTTGCCGACAGCCGTATTCGTCCCCAGGCCTGCCTCTACCAAGCACTCTTCGAGGCTATGGTTGCCAACCATCAGATCACCGACACTGAGGATGTTCTCCGTGACATGCGTGTTCGTGGCGTCGAGATGACCCCTTACATCGCCAACTCTCTCATTCACGGATGGGCTCTTGTTCATGATATCGAGAAGGCCAAGGCCATTTACGAGTCTGTCTCCGAGAGCAGGCGTGAGCCCAGCACTTACGAGGCGATGACGCGTGCCTACATGGCCGTTGAGGATCGCGCTGCTGCTATGACGGTCGTCAATGAGGGTTTGTCTCGTGGCTACCCTGCCGCGGTCGCTGGCAAGATCCTCGAGCTTGTTGGCGGCGGTCGTGCACCCGTTACTGAGGTCGCTATCTAAGCAATCAACCTCAACTTCTCTTCCCTTCTCAGATTTACAGCCTCTTGGCATTTCGATTGTACACTTTTTTACACGATCTACCGCGACGGCCGAACAAAACGAATTTCTCAAAACAGCCCCCGCGCCGCCCGGAAGGTAAAACTTCTGGTGGCGTGGCTGGGCATCAGCATTACATCATCAAAGTCGCTTCTACGTTTTTCAGCGACGGCGTTTATATCCAAGGGTCCCTTTCCATTGAGCGAAACGAAACGATATCCCGCAATCAGCATTGGAGCTGGTAGGCTGGGTGGGTCTGGCGTCTGTGTAATGGCAGGTGGTTAGGCCTAGTTGGGCTGCCTGGTCTGTAAGGTTGATTGAATGGGATGTGGGATGATCATCTCTCGTACTGCATCTCGTCATGGCATGGTGTTATCTCTGGTGGTCATTGCATCTGCGCGGTCGTTCTATATGGTTTCGCTGTACAATACCCTGGATTATACCATTCTCCTCTCTAGACAAAGGTTCGAATTTTGGTGGGCGGCGCGAGGTTTCAGTATTGTTCAGGTAGATAGATAGCCAGACGGAGCAGTCAGACGATTGCGTGTACAAATGAAAGAAAAATGTAATACTAAGCTTGTCCGATTGGCCTGTGATTATTGAAATGCGAGTGTGGCTTTGTGTTTCTCTGTATACGATGAAGGATAGTATAGACGCGATCTTACCAGTCTATGCACTTGTTCAGTGACAGCTGATGGAGGAAATCTAGAATAGTTCTTAGCTACAACCAGTTATGACATGTTCAAAGCAGGGTTGATATCCAATCAGAGCAAATGGTTGAGAAATGCATGTCACGCCATTATTGCGGAGTAATGCTAGGCAGCATTAAAGTCCAAAGAATGCCTACTCCTCCAACGCCATGCTCATGCATGATGAACTGCACCAAACCACCTCTTGTATGAGTATCAATGTCGTGAATGGTAAAATGCAACGCGTGTTGGTATGTACAAACATCCTCCTCTTGCTTCTCTCGAGTTTCACACTCCCCTTTCCTCCTCATCGCCTCAGTTGTAGTTTCTCGTCTCGGTCGCATGGTCGGCTTCTCGTGCTAAGCGGTTCTCGTTGGCGGCTTGCTGCAGGGTCTGGGTGTTTGTTTGGCG
Organism: Alternaria panax; assembly: GCA_019702505.1. Lineage (NCBI taxonomy): Eukaryota > Fungi > Ascomycota > Dothideomycetes > Pleosporales > Pleosporaceae > Alternaria > Alternaria panax. Next base: position 1,302,293 of record JAANER010000008.1, on the reverse strand, counting down.
CTTCTGTGCATCGAGCTTCTTCTGGAGGTCGCCAGATGAGGACTTGTTCGCGCGAGCCTGGTGGTGCGTCAGCCATCATGGTCAAGAGCCGCGCAGCCCTTTGTCTGCTCTTGGTTGCCCACTTGAGGGCTGGAGATGCGTACTTCTGCAGCAGCCGCAGCCGCAGCCTTCGGATCATTTTCCCTGTTCCCCTCTCCTAGCGTCCGTGGTGGCCCTCCGACCTTTGGCTTTGGCGGCGCAACAGTGTTCGGAATAGATGCTCTTGTCGCAGGCGTAGGCGCGGACCCAAGTGTGCGCCCATTGCCTTCGAAGTTGTCTTTGGACTGTTTGCCGCAGAGATTACCCATCGGTGGCTTTGAACAAGGAGTTGGAGCTGTGGGAAATCGGGACAGAGGAAGGTTGGTGACGAGAGTTGTAGTGATGGTCACTGTGGCTGTGCGGCAGTAGGGCCTAGGTCCAAGATGCAAGGGAAGGTTGCGGAGACGTCAGTCTTGTGGCGGGGGAGATGCACTGCGACGCGTGGGATTGGCGCCAAGTACCCGTCTCTCGGATACCGGCTGCGCCATCTTCAGACAGCGTGTCAACTGTGCGTCCAACATGGCGGTTCTCTAGCTCCTCTCATTCTTTCTTGACATTCACGTTGCGTTTGTGACTGCTACGTATGATAGCGACCATAAACGTCAAGCACTGGTAGGTGGGTACACTAGAGCGGTAGCGCAATGAGTTCTTCCGTAACCCGAGCATGGAGGCTTCTCTGGCCCGTCGCACACAACGACACCGGTGCCTGAGTGGCCTCGCATACACCACCAGTACGCATTGGGACCATACCAGATACCGCCAACAGCGTCCCCAAGTCATCCACAGCCTCGTGGTGTGCTCCATGACGCCTGGATTCGGAACAAAGTCGATACACATGACAGTCGTGACTTGGAGCGAAAAGCCAATCAGGGTGCACGAGTTGGATATACGCTTTGACGCATTCGGTTAGGCTCCATTCACTCTTCCTAAGCGCATACCGTCACCCTCCCAGCCAGTCTGTTCCTTCCACTCGTAGTGGATATTGTAGACATGTCGTTGTAGACCCCCAAGAGGCATGGTTGATTGTATGTCTTTACTTTTCACTTGCCCCTCGCACCTTGCCCGGCATTCTGATTACGCCATCGTGCTTTCCCACGTCTGAGAACCGTGATGGCCTCCGCCTCGACTTTTCGATATCGTCAGGGACACACGCCCTGAAACTCCCACAGCGCGCAAAAATGGCTAACAACTGTGCAGACTGCGACCACGACTCGGCTTTTGGAGACGAAGACGACTTCTGGACCTCTGATCCAATGTTTTCTTTGGGCGCGGCAGTGGCTGGGACCAAGCGTGCTGCAGACGATCTGAAAGATGATGCCGCACAAACCCGAGGCCAATCAACCCCGTCTCAGCTTGAACACGGTACTCAAACCGTTGATCCAAGCTTGTGTTGCACTCGCTGCCCAGAGACGTGCGACGTGCGTTCAACCAAGCGAAGGGCCTCCGCCTTGAAGGTAGCCGAGTATCACGAACTCACTACCGAATCACACACCAGTCTTGACACCCATTGCTCTTTCCCAGACGACTGCTTTGAGAAGTTTTGTCAAGAATGCAATTTGGAGCCATCTTGTCCACCAGCCCCCTGCCCTGCCGACCACTGCTCCGATGTCTGTCCCGATGACTGCCCCGCAGACGACGCTTGTTTCGACCCACGGTGTACCCAGAAAGATGAGCATTGTACAGACGACTGTATAGATCCTCAGTGTACAAAGATCGCTTGTCCAGACCAGGTATGCTGCTGTCAGAAGTGCAGCGGTCAGCCCTTCGCCCTCCCTGACCCGCAGCACGAGTGTCACTTCGCCCACTCCACTCCTACGTCCGTCGGTACTGTGTACTGTTACGACTCCGCGCCTTGCCACTTTCAAGAAGGCTTCCATGGGCACGATGACGGCTTGGCTTCGTTTGAGACTTATCCTTGCTTCTCCCAAAATCACGGGTATAACACCATCGCCGATGATCTAACTACAATAGCGTCAAGCGCCCCAACGCCAGCTTTGTCGCACAGCAACTACACCTCGCTGGAAAGCGCATTCACTACCGAGCCATCACCAGGGCCTGGCCAAACCATTTTCCCACCACACTGTTACCTCGGCGTTGATGGGGATCACTGTCACATTGACAACTCGTGTTGCCATGGACCTCAAAGAGCATGTGGTGATGTTCCATCTGCTTCGCAGCAACAGCTGGACCTCTGGAGTTCCTCAATAGCATCTGGCAACGGTCTAGCGTCAAACTTTATGAACTTTGGCTTCAGCCCGAGCCTGCCGACAAGCCCTGTTTCGGCCGACTGTAACTCCATACACTCGTCGAATCCGTTCAGCTTGGGCTCACCCATGACGGGTTTCAACGACCAGACATTTCACGATCAGTCGTGGATGCTGACAGATTCAGCGTTTCCAAACACCTTCCAACCAGCAGACTCATTCACTGGTGCAAACAAGCTCGACTTCCTTGCTTCGGCGGTCCAGAACGAAATCTTGCGGCCAAGCACATCGACTTTGGCCGGTTCAAGTTCGGCGTCTGCCGCTGGAGCTGAATCGCAAGCTTGTATATGCAAATGGTACGTCGGTCTAAGCAATCACTAACTTTCAATATTACCTCCTTCTACGAAATGTCTGGATTTCTATGGAGATGTAAGCTGATTAGTAATTTAAAGGCAACACGCACCCGGAATCCTTTGCCTCGCCGTCTTTGATACCCCCGAAGCCCTCCACAAGCATATCAAGACTGGACACGTAGATAATTGCACACAGTGCTTTTGTCATTGGGAAGGATGCGAAGCACACTCCAAAGATTTCAAGCAACGTTCTAAGCTATCTCGTCACCTTCTCGGTCACGCAGGTTATCGCCCGTATGCTTGTAGCTATGAGGGGTGCGAGAAGACGTTTGCCACCAACCAAGCGAAGGACAACCATGAGAGGACACATACAGGCGAGAGGCCATATGTATGTGACCGCTGTGGCTACACAACAACGACACATACTCAGTTACAAACACACATTAGCGCGCTGCACGAGGGAAAGAAGCCGCATAAATGCCGGTTTTGCGAGTTTACATGCGCCGACTCGAGTAATTTGAGCAAGCATGAGAGGACACATCAGGTCAGCATGGACGGACTCGCAACAAAGACTGCATTTACTAATGACGTCTACAGACTCTCCGACCATATAAATGTCCACACCCAAACTGCACCTTCAAGCCCGACTGCCGCTGGGAAAACCTCAAACGACACATGCGTCGTTCAGGCCATTGCCCGCAACTCCTGGTCGAAACGAGCGAAGAGTACAAGTCGTACCGTGAAGGCGTACGGCGCGAAATCGACGATTGGCACAAGCGAAATGAAGATGGTGGCCTGGGAAAGGCGGGCAGGAGGAAGGGTAGGGCGTAGATAAAAACCTTTGTGGAGAGATGATATCGAGGGAGAAGCGTGGTGCCTTCGGACAGCCCATTTTGCAATGCGATTATGACAACGACAGACTTGGATATGAACTTATGGACTAGCGATGAACATTTTCTTCAGGGTACTATCATGGAAGGCTGGATTGCCATGTGGGGTATCTAGGACGAACAACATTAGAATAGGGATGATACCAGAATAGAAGTGATTATCTACCAACAGTTATCAATTCGCTCTCAACAAACAGTCGCCCTGCGTCATACATGTTTCACTCGTCATCATGCTCTTAACAGCCAAGTAGATATCAAACCACATGTGTGGGCTTGTGCGTACTCGGAGATTTGAACGCGAGAAAACGTCTTTGAACCCCCGGGGGGCGAGTAAGGTTAGGGGTCTATGCTATAGGCATATGCTTGGTATAGTAACAGCGATGCATGTTTCGAGATTGATAAAATTAGATAGAGTACCGGCATGATGGGTTCTGAGGCAAGGACAAAGCGGCCAGGGGTGACATTTGAGTATTCCAAGACGGGTAGGGCTGAGGGTGTGGCGTATCTTCCTTCAGGACGATGAGCCATGGACGTTGGCGTACTGATACTGTGGCGTTGCAACACAGCACATGATACTCACGACAAGGAAGACTAATGTCATATGTTTCCGTACTTCCCATTGCCGTACCTAGCTATCCAAACGCAAGCAGCCACCTCCACCAACATCATCTCTCTCCTCCTCATCAAAACAGCAAAGCCGACATTCAACTCCCCAACAAGAGACCCCCTTCTACTCAGCAGGCGGGATATCGTAGAAATGTAATCAAGATAAAGCATTAACCCTTTTTCCTCGAGTAGCCCAGAAAAGCAAGGTCATATGTACAATATCGCTTCCAGCGCTCTCTCACTCTCAAAACAGTCAACAAGAAAGAAAAGGCTGCGTCGCATGGGTAATGCGGCGGGGTATAGAACAGACAAAGTCAATCAGCCAGAGGTATGTCAGAGTCGTATGTACCAGAGTGTGTGCGTGTGTGGCGTGATTACTAGAACGTCGAAGGGTATTTTTGCGCGAGGTTGCGCAATCAGGCGGTGAAGGAGCGTATTAGACACTAGACCCGAAGGCAGTCTATAGTTCGCGCAGATCGTGACAAAAGCAGATGGTAAGGGTTCCCCCGGAGGTCGTGACGTGTTGGTGGCCCAAAGGGTTCAGACAACGGAGACCCCTGGAGGGGTAAGGAGGACCGATCATTGGGGGACCAAAGAATCGAGGTCGAAAACAGGGAGCAACGCGTAAAAAAACATCATCGTGGCGACATTACTATTTGTGCACAGGGTCGGAACCGAGAAGAGTGCTAGATCCCAGGGAATGGGCATCTGATGTGCCCGCAAGTAGTGGCCGTGTTACCAAGGAAGGTGGTGCGGATGGGATACGACTCTTGCTCTTGCCATACTGTACGTAAGGCGGTGGGCGATTTAGGGCAGGTGATGGCGAGGAAGCAACTAGGTAGCGTTAACAGACCGGGCCTTTAAGACATGTTTAAGGGCTTGGAGGTATGCGGTCACCTCCACTCCCATGTCCGACAGAGTCTGTGCTGTCGCCTTCTATGGTCTTCCTCCAGTGTTGCGGCAAGCACACGCAGACCAAGGGGAAAGCCTTGATCTCGCTGTCAGATTCAACGGGTGATCGGCGGCCTCCGTTGCTCACGCCCGAGTCGCGCTGCTCGGCCTTTCGTGCCTCCCACTGCTCGGCCGTCTCAGAAAGTCTTACACCTGTCGCCCAGCCATCGTCCCATATACCGACAACCTTGAGCATGTCTCCTCTTTCGAGCTCGAACTCGTCGCCGGCACGAGGTTGGTAGGCCCAGAGAGTGGCGACAGTGTCGTTGGGATAGATATCCTCCTGAGAATAGTAGTCTTTGAAAAATTGCAGCTGCTCAGACTGGCCGGAAGCGACACCATCTGGACTAGAAAAGTTACGCGTCTGATCTGATCCGGAAAGTGGTGACGAGCTTGCTCCTAGAGCGGAGTGGCTTGATAGAGAACCTTGTCGTTTAGGGAGATTACCAGCAAGATGACCACGGATCGATTCGGGCGAATCATAGGGACCAAGTTGAGAACCACCGTATGCAGTCATGCGGCCACCTCGATCGCTGGGGGCCGAGGATGTTGATCCTTCCAGGGCTGACATACGTTGGACACGGGCGCCTGGGAGAATAGTAGCGGGCGTCTGGCCATCGCCTCCATAGCTCATGGGTGGCACGATACCCGCCTTGGGTGAGTGATGTCGCGATGGAGACGGCGTGTTGAAGACGCTACCAGCCTGGCTGTTCTTTTGATGCCGCCTACGCATGCAGCAGAAGACAATGGCTGCGATGATCAGGGCGACGCCGATGAGAGATCCTATAACGATACCAGCAATGGCACCCCCAGAAATGCCAGAACCAGAATCACGTGCACCAGATCCTGCGCCGGCTGTAGAGCTTGGAGATCCAGATGAAGTGCTCGAGGGAAACACTGGAGGCATCGAAACCGTTGTGGGCAGATCAACACCTACGCAGCGCGACTCGACGTTCGCATTGACGCAGCAAGAGTCGGTGGAGTTGACAGTACTTGAGCCACAGAAGAGGCATAGTCCCTGGAGGTTACCTTGGTATCCGCATTCGTTGGGCTCGTTTTCGGTTGCATCGATACAGTTACTGCTGAGTGAGCTGGCAGGGTTGGAACAGCGAGCGAAGTCGGAACGAATTTCTGGGACTGCATTGTTACCAGGTGTACCGCACAGATCCGGGCTTGATACGATGACTTGTTCGCTGATGGCAAAGTCGGCCTGTGTTGGTCAGCATTACAATACGGCGTAATTTCGGGAAGATTGTTACATACGCAAGCACCTGCGCAGAGCGGAGTTGCGTCCGTGTCGCTGAGTGCGCATGTAGTCCTAGAGGATTGGATAATGAGGTTACAGAGGACTGTTTTTGTATAACGAGCATAGAGGTTGGTGGTGCTGGTAAGATTGACGCTTGAGCATCCCAATATATCTTCGTACCTGGGGCAGCATGTTAGTCTATCGGTGCCATTGATAGGCTGCGTGGCATGACTAGGGCTGAACTGACTGTCGCTGCGCGTATCCGGTTTCAATGTAGTTGTTCAAGCCTTCGTCGAACGACCGGGTGTCGGACACGTATTGGAGGAAAGGGCTGTTGTTTACCACCAGGGTTAGTCACCACTCGATATACCCAGTCACGTTGGACGTACAAGTTGCCGGTCAAATTCGTATCGATGGAGGCGGAAGCAAAGGCCGGGCAGGCTGTTGAGCCCTGGAGCGATACGCAATTCTGCTGGGCCATGGTCGACGGTACAGAGGCGGCAACGACAGCAAAGACGAGAGCGCTTTTTATGGCGGAACGTGATTGCTTTTGGGAGCAGGAGGTAGCAGTTGGCCGACGACAGCGTCCGCAGGGACGGGTAGCGCGAGCATTGTCGCAGCACAGGCACGGGCGCATGCTGAGGATAGTTGTACGCGTAGAAGCTGTATGGCTTGTGGATAATGCCAATCCCAGGATGTGGCCGCGGCGGAGTAGAGTTGTCGACGATGACAGGCCAGCAAGAGACGCGCAGCTTCACAAGTCCATTCGCGACATGTAGGTAGGGCGTCGGGCTGGCGTATATCTATGTAGGTGCCGTCGACACAAGCGTATTAGAAGATAGAGGCCGTATCGATTGCGTGGCGGTCCAAGAAGGGAAGGGGAGAGCCTGGCTCGCAGCAGCGGAAAGAGCGTACTGGGTAGGGAAGCTGCGATGGGTCTCTACAGTGGAGAGAGGAAGGCACGCTTGAGCCTTGGGGGATGGTCAACACGCACGAACAGCGAAGCTACCGTCTCGGCTAGCGCCATGCTCGGGGCCAGGATCAGGGGTCCTCTGGCTGGGCGGTGATTGGGCCGACCCTGCCGGCGGGAAATGAGCACGAAGTCTGTACCTGGCCTAAAATTATCTCTCCGATGCTTTTCGTCTCAGCTTCCTGGCTGCGGATGGCGACAATAGCTGGTCGAGTGATGAGGTCCAACACCGCCTTGTTATGCGCAGGCTCTTCGACGGCCCACTGCACTCCACTGTGTGCAACGTGTCGACGGGAGCTCGCAGCTCTCCACCTGGCCTGCAGCCCTCTGCAGCACGGCGCATGCGGTATAGCGCCTGACTGCACGCGCTAACCGGCCTGGTGGACTAGTCGGCTGTTTCAACATACACCTGCCACCCTCACCGCGCAACCGGTCCGCTTCGGCTGGCATTGCTACATTGCAGCGCATAACGTCGAGCTTGTGCCTGAGACTGTCCCGCCTTAGCTATGCGCGTTTCGAACAGCGCATGGAGCTTGCGGACCCTCCAGCCTCGTCCTTGGCCCCGTCCATGGTTCTGCTTGCTGCACCTCTTCTGCGCAACACCCGTTGGGCCTCGGCCCTTTCCTTCTCCAGACTAGCTAGCGGCCCGCTCCCCTCCATGAACCATTGTTTGTGAGCAACGAGCCTGCGACGATCTCTGCCCTGATCTGCGCCCACCAGCCTTATCCAACATTTACTGTGGAATCGAGCTGGCCAGCATATGTTGCGTCACTATCGCGCCTAGTGCACCGCAAGGCACGAATGCCGATGACTGACTGACATGCGTGTCACGATGCACGAATCCCGCATCATCACCACATGTACTACCACATCCACAGCCTGTTGAACTCTCGGTACCCAGCCTAACATGTGGAGAAGCATGTTGCCCTGGCACCCCATCTGAACTGCTAATATGCCAAGCCAGGTACGCATTTCCAGTTTACACCCATTCCTCTTCTTTGACCTTGGACTCAGACACTGTCTATGATCTTATCTGCACTTCATCTTGCAAAAACCTTGCACAGTTCTACATTTCTAAGATTCCAGCCTTGGACCATCTCTTCATCATCCTGGTCCCGTTGTGGACGGATATCATCATCCAGCCCACCAACATATTATCTTCCATGGTCTCCTTGTTCTCAAGCGCGATTTGCAATATCCTACGGTGTCATCATGTCCACAGCTCTCAGGCTCGGAGCATCCGACGTTGCCTGTTTGAGCTTCAGGCCTTGCTGGGATATGCTTCATGCGATTCAGGCACACTCAACTGCCGGATCTCTTTCTATTTCAAATCGTTCTACCCAATGATCTACATGTCGCTAACCTTACGTAGTCAAGTTCTACATCAACATCTACCCGGGTATAGACCTATCCATGCTGGAAGAGAGAAACGCCGTGGACTTCTACCGTGACACGCCAGTACAGACAAACTACTACATCATCTAGAAGAGAACAGTCTTCTTCCCGTGCGCTACACAGCCCTGTTTGAGAGTTCCCTCGATTACTGGGAACGGTAAAGAGAGACGGGCGCTTTAGGCTGGATGCGTAGCATATAATGAATAGAATAGCCGCGCTTGCTTTGTGTTCTTGCGCGTGGACGAATTTATAGCCTTCTCTGAATATGTGCTGTAACTTTCAGGTCTATTGTGCAGTGAGCTCTGTTCCACGCCTTCTAAATCCACGCTCAAAACACAATTGGGTATCATTTAACGTCATGTCCTCGTTTCTACATCCTTCATCCTTCGCCGCGTCATTATTCCTGACATATGTCACGCTGTATCGACCCAACAGCCACGCGACGAAATCTCCTAGAAGAACTTCACACCCTCTCCTTCTCCCCCAGACCCAAAAACCTGCGCCTTGCCCCTCTTAACGCAAACTCCCAAACTCTTCTGCAACAAGTCCATATCCATTCCATAAAACTCTTCCCTGCGACTCGCATCCCCCTCAACAATCTCATACAACGTAAGCACCGTTCCCTTCTGCCCCGTCCTCTCCACCCATTCCTCCAATGCCGCAGCCCATTCTTCCGGTCTCCGCCAATATATCCATGCCTTGCCTCCTTCACCCTCTTCTCCCGCTTTAACTCCCTTCCTCGATGAACCCGTATTTATGAATTCTGCACGGTTGCCGCCTTCGGGCGAGGCCATGTATGTGAGTATGGCTTTTGCGTCGCGGAGGGAGAGGCTGCGGCGGAGGGTGGCGTTTGTGAAGAGGGGGGTTGGGAGCGCGTCGATGAGGGAGAGGGTGAAGATGCGATTGTGGCGGCAGTAGGATTGGATAAGCGTGGACCAGGATGCTAATTGCGAGGAGCGTGTGCTGGCGACTGGTTGGAGTGTAAAGAAGGGCGGGAATGAGTAGTGTGGTGGGAAGATGAAGTCCGGGTTCGTGAGGGTGGTTGCGGTTGAGGGCGTTGCTGTGGGTGTTGAGGCGGGGTGGAGGGATGTTGCAGCCATGATCAATATGGTGGTAGTGTCGAACTTGCAGAGGACGCGAGAAAGTAGACTTGTGTTGCGTTGCGCGTGTGGATCGTTGATAGTTCGGAGCGCGTTGATGGAGGTCTGCGGGGACTTCGCGACGTCATTGGTTGCTTGGCTTGGGCAGCGAGGCCTCGTGTATTCGTCAACTTTCCACGACAAAACCCGATGCACTGCTATGTAGAGTATGCCCTTCCGGGCAGTTCATCTTTCGTTAGCCACCAAAGCCTTGCCTGTATACTTTCCTATTTCATTACACGTCTTCAGACATCGACATTCTTTGTGGGGATCCTTGGATATTCGATCCCATATTGAATCCATCGCGGTGTATGTAAAAAAAAATTTCATATGCTACTCGAGATCTCATAGTGATGATTCCGGATGGACCGCTGTGTACTTATCTCATGTAAAACTATGGCGGATAGGGCATATCACCGTTAAATCTCCGCAGAACTCGCGTACGTCCTCCTCGGCGTGCTGCAACTGATCACGAAAGACATTTACAAACTGGCCTACGGTGACGCTACCGTCGTTCGCTCTGAAGATCTCATACTTGCGAGCTGTGTTCCTACGTCTCGTTCGAAGAATATTCGAATACGACGCCGAGACGCTGGAGACCTGGCACATATAACAGCATGGTCTTCCACGAGCCGTCCTTGGTCTCAAAGTAGTCCTCGTTTACCTTTAAGCCACCACCGCAGGTGCTTGAATGATTGGAGCTGGCACAAGCTTCGCGGCTTTCCATTGTCATCTTTGTCGAACAAATGGTCGTCTACAATGTGCATCCACTTCTCCAAATCCAAAAGAACTATGTGAAACTCTGTGCCCTTGGAAAATTTGGCCATGGGGTGAGGATTGTGGTAATCTCCGTTGAAGTCGAGTAACATGTTGATCACAGCTCGTGGGTAGGAGCCCATGTAGCGGAGTACGGTGATGTTCGACGTCAGCTTAACCACGATGGTGGGGATACCGTTTTTCTTGCTGTCGGTAACATCGCTTTCATACTGCCCACTCTTGATGCTCACGCTTTGTATGCCATCTCTCTTTTTACTGTCTTGATCACTCGCTTCTCTGATTTCTTTTGTCTTCTCTTTCTCTCCGCTTTCGTTGTCAGACGGCTCTGGTCGATTCATGAACAATTTATCATAGAGCTTCAAGTCGGTACCAGGGAGGTAACCGCGCCATATAGTACGCACTTTTATGTAGCGGAGGACTTAAGATAGAGTCAGCGACAGGTATTGAAAGGCATGGCACGAACAATTTGTTTCCAAGGCTTGTACAGTCGGAGCCGATTTGAGGAACAGCATGCCGCAAACCCTGAAGCGCCGATGCCGTCTTCCGATGAACAGAGTCGGCAGATTGTACCTACGGTCAAATAAATCTAGAAAATTGAAAACCATCTGTAGCATCTCAGGTGGGAGGTGGGAGATATGGTCACCAGTCGGCGTGCTGCGACTGGCCTCGTTAGTGCGATCTTGCGTGTTTCCTTGCATAATTTATGGTACCACTAGTAGTTTGATATGGTATAATTATCCTGTAAGTTCAGTGTTTCAAGGGACTGGAAGACGACAGGACTAGACCTTGAAGTACCTGCGATGTCACGGCTGTCAAGCGGCAGAATATGTGAGAAGTCTACATGATCAACATATCAAGCTCGCAACGATCTCTTTTCGTCGACACTACGGTGGTATTTATACGTCATTATACTATCATTTCAACGTATGTTTGCTGTAAGCGGAAGCTAGATGTGCTGATGCATTTCAAAATGCCTTTTGGGACCTCAGAAACGTAGTAACATTACTTTGACCGACTTTGTTAAGCGACCATAAGCATCTGGGGTACATAAGCTCCAGAGATAATGAGGTGATTCCAAACTCATTGATACGGCTTCGACATGGGGCGGATCATATCTGCCAACACCACCCTGCTGTTTTTACCGTCAACTGGCCATCCAAACATCTCAACAGACTTTTTGCCTAGCGTAATCTCGTATAGCGTCATGTTTTCAACTATCTCTTACAAGAAGACTCACAGTGAGAGAACTGGGTCATGGAGTCTCGCCCCACGAATGTTGACAAGTTGGTGACGCAACTTGACAACACCACTAACTATACAAGCATTTAGAAGCACTTGTAGCTTCTGCACTACCAGAATGCATATCAGCATATCGTTCCAAATGCCTTCGTCGACCACACTCCCGATGTGCTTCGTTGTCTTACGTAGCTACGCCAGAGAGGAGAACTGGAGATCATAGCTAGTAAAGCCGTCTGATGCATCCTTCTTTTCCATCTATACTGAGATAGGCGACTTCGTTCCACTTGGGATGGAGGAAGATTGGGGTTACGCGTGGACCTCTGTTCCAGAAATTCTGATAGACAGACTGCACACGGTCGGGCGACACACAGTACCCGAAATAGTTGTTTCTAAGAAGGTGACGGGCTTGCATGGAGATGTTGCTTGTCCAGGGTGGTCTCCTGGAATACAGCTAAGCCATTTCATTGTGCATGCGCATGCAGCAGAAAAGGTCCATGAACGGTAAATTTTCGAACATCATTTGCAGTCTTTCGCCAGACAAGCGCATACTCGCTGGTTTCGCTATGCTTTGTACAATTTCATCGGTCGTGGGGGGCGAAGAAGCGATCTTCTGCTTCTTTAGACGTGCCATCACAGGGAGTTGAAGAGTACTGGTTGGGTTCCAGTTCACGACCTTGGAAACTCTTATAGAAGTTTCACCTAGCAATCGACAAACTTTCGTCTCCCTTTTCTTGCATTCTAGAATATCTCGAGTGATACGGACAATCCCTAGCCATCTCGTGCTTGGTTAGTGGTCAGATGGTCAGCTGTATTTTCCAGAGCAAACACCTTGCCGGTCCCTTGCCGATGTGGAGACAGAACCCCAGTAACTAGCAGCAGTGCTGCGATGCTTGTAGTAAAGAGCTAAAAAAAATATTACTATCATGGATACCATTATTCGTGATGCTCAATCATATACAACTTGCTGTCGTCTCAAACACTTTAACGGTGTGTGCGAAGCCAACAGATCCCAGAGCCAGTCTCATGCTTTTCAAGATGCCCAAGCGCCATAACAATATGTGTAAACGGGCAGCTCTACGCCCGGCCATGCGGCTCAAACCCAAGAACCGCAGTCGTTACATTGACAAACATGCATATCCCATCTCTTCGTACACACATGCTCTCCAGTTCGCTCCCTGCCACCCTCACCGCCAGCCCCTTTTTTTCTGCTGCTGCTGCTGCTGCTGCTGTGCACTCGCCTTCATCCTGATCTGGTCCTCCTTCTGCTGCTGGAACCCCTTGACCTCTTGACTAAACATCTCGTACTGTCCCAGCCAGTACTCGACCAAGCCCTGCACATCCTCCACAAAGCCCTCAGGCCCCCTATTGTACACCCAGAAGCCCACGACGAGTATGCCGCCCCAAAAGACCAAGCGCAGAGCCAGGTTCACCCAGAAGATGACGGCCCGGTACATCATGTCCAGTATCTTGAGTGAGATGAAGAATATGGCGAGCAGGGCGAGGATGGAGGCGACATCGGGCTGTGTGATGAGTTTGTTGAGGAGAGGCGAGAGGTGCGTGGTAAGGGTGCGCGAGATGCCGAAGAATGTCGTGAGGAGTTGGAGAAGGGGGCTTGCGAAGGAGGGTGGGAGGAAGCGCGGGATGAGAGCTGCGTAGTCTGATAGCGCATGTTAGCACAGTGCATCGCGACACAAGAGCATAGCAGTAAGCGTGTCGTAGAAGCCTACCCTGTACAAAGTCCATCTTGGGCGGTTTGCGATTGGGTGCACAAGTGTCGTGTGCCAGACGCGATGAAGGCGCTGTGGGGTGCAGAAGGCGACTTGGCGCTGGCGACTGACGTGCGCGCGGGTGGTGGGTGAATGGGGCGACGCGTGACGGAAGGAGAGACGAGCACGCGATGTGTTTATTGTCGTGTGGCTAATATTTTGCTTGTTTGCACACGGCTGCGGTGACAGCTGTCCACGTCGACCCACTAAAACGCTTTCACACGAGCCATGCAGCTCAACACACCTAATCCTGGCTGCACGTCATCCGCCCGGCTCGCTTAGCTTAGTCAGCCACACTCTCCCTTCCGAATCCACTCTTGATGTGCAAAAGTAACCTACGCCGAAGATCATGCTCCACCACCCTGCGTCTTGCATTCCAGTCCCCATCTGTATCACGACTGCGCGACAGGTCGCGGGGTACACCTGGTCTGATGATGCGGTGTACTTGTTGTGCGCGGGAAGTGCCATTGCGCATGAATCGCGTCCCGTCGCTTTTCGATAGCTCATGTGGAGCGCAGTGGAGATGGTGGCCGAGCAGAGTTTCAGATCGAGTATTGCAAATTCTGGGGTCTTGGAACTGGCGGTGTAGACCACGTTTTTTGCACAGATGAGGCGTTTGCACGGCTACAGTAAGGGGTCGGTCGGCAGGTCCTGTGTTGCATGGCCATGGCTGCCGTCGGTGCAAACGGTCGTTGCCGAGATGCCGCTTGGACTGATGTCGTGATCTGTGGTGCCTTGCAGGGCGCGTTGCGCAATCGAAGGAACATCACCGCAGTGTTGGTAAATTGTCATGTGGTAATATCTGTATTCTTCCTTCTGGGCGTAGAGGACTAGCCTCTTGCAGTGCTATAACTGCATGCCCAAGTCCATGTGTGGCTATCTACTGCATTCCCCTTCCTGTGCGATCTTCGGCACTGACTTGCTTCATCCTCCAACAGAAAGAAACAAAGAGGCTCAAGGCCTGTGTAGTGACACAAAGGTCTGGTATCATAGATGCAAAGCGCCGCCAAACGCCAAAACCCAAAAGACAGAATCATGTGCAATCGTAAAGTATGTATGCGAAGCGAAGGTCGTAAAAGTGAAGTGTTGACTGGTACCACAACTGTCTCGATGGGTGTACAGCAGGAAGCGGTGCGTTGTGACGCAGGCAGCTGTCAGGTGTCCATCACTCGCTCTGGGTGCATTGGGCATGCTGCAGGTGGTTAAGATAGCCACTGCCAGTGGGCATGTTTGAAGGTTGAATATGACTCGGTGAGTTGAATGATGTTGAGTGACGCTGTCGTTCAAATCCAACGTCCAGCACCCTTCTGTTGAGTGCCGTACTCCGAGTCGAAGTTGAATCGGAAAGCAGATGTTTCATCCACCGACGGATAGTGTATTAAAGGCTGGGATCGATGTGAGGATGTGGAGCCCCGATTGAACTCGCCGCTTGGTGAATTCGGTGAGTAAGGTGTTGGAGGTCGATCGGCGATAGACGAAGCTACACTGGACTTTCTTCGTGCACGCTCGGGCTTTCGTACTGAGCTGGTGGGTGACTTTAGTGAAGCCATGTCGGTTAATGAAGGCGTTCGTGGAGGAAACTCGTATGTGCTGAGCTCCTTCTCGAACATGGTAGTGGCTCTGGGAGATACATGTTCCCGTAGGACGGCTGGTCGGATGCCGTACTTCTCCGGTCGCTGGGTATACTGGCTGGGCCGTCTCCAGGACTCAAACTCG
The DNA here is from genome assembly GCA_019702505.1 of Alternaria panax. Lineage (NCBI taxonomy): Eukaryota > Fungi > Ascomycota > Dothideomycetes > Pleosporales > Pleosporaceae > Alternaria > Alternaria panax. Next base: position 1,286,963 of record JAANER010000008.1, on the reverse strand, counting down.
GCGTCGTCAAGTGGCGTGACTGCTCGTAGAGAGAAGCCCCGCATCTTTCTTTGAGATCTCTTCCAACAAAAGAGAACGGCAACGGCCACGGCCGTCAGAACGAGAGTGCCTGCGACGGCCCCGAGGATGATCCAGACTTTTGTTTCTTGCTCCATGATTGTGGTGATGGTCTGCAAGTAAAGTGTAGAGGCTGAACGGGATTGGGGGTAATAAGTGCTTAAAGACTGTTGCGATCGTCGTTGTCGCTATTTCGAGCAGACCCTGAGGGTGTATTGGAACGAAGATCCAAAAGGAATATACGAGAGAGTGACTTTGATCAGATAACAACCATGCTGGCTGTGGCTGCGGTTGATGCGGCTACACTTGAAATGTGGCGGTCGACGAAACGATGGTAGTAATCTTGAGCCCACTTCTGTCTGACATGAACCTTGGAGGGCGATGCGGATAAAGTAGTGCGGGAAGGCAAGAGCGGAGACTTGGGTCATGCGGCTGCCCTCGCTCCACAACACGGCAGTAGGGAATGATGGTATTCACTTGGCGCCACGAAACGAGGCAGCACAAAGAACGGTGCTTTTGGTAGAGGGCAACAATGGCGCACCGACAGAGAGGAGCGTTGCGGGTTATAGAGGCCGGACAAGCCTGGGTCGAGGCGACATGCAGGTACAAAAGCGTACCTGATGGTGGGTTGCGAAGTTTGTTAGTACGGCAGACTCATGAAAGTATCGGTGAGCAGTGCACTAAGAGGAATCCATGATGGGCTAATTTCGACAACCTTGGAACGACACCCCGCCGTTGAAGATGGCGCAAGGGCCGGGATAGGCAATTGCACCGTGCCTGCAGCAGGGGCCTGACACTCCCGTCCAGTGTATGCCATTCCAGAGCCTTGAAGCGGGCACCGTGGCGTCGTCGAGGTCAGCACGATGTTGGTCTTTGACAGCACACCACGACCTCACGACGAATCCAGGGGCAAAAGTCGCCTCCGCCTCAGCAGACTGACACCGAGGGCTTGATAGCAGATGCGACAGCGCACCCGCTTGTGCGTGCCGTCCAGCTCTACGCCGGACGCAAGTTTTCCTCTCGAGACTTTGCTTGCATAGCTGGAGGGCGGAGTACAGATGAGACAAGCAAACGCTCAGTTTGCCTGGAGGGGCGTGTGTCGGTCGGAAACTTCTCTTGGAGCAGGCAGGGCACTGACACGGCGTCGATCTATCAAACCCCACCAACTGCAACTAGCATCGCTCCCTCGCAGGCACTGGCCAATCCCGTGTCGGGCTTTAGGTGCGTCCCGCGATAGCTCCCTTTCAAGCTTCTTTATCTTAGCCCTTGACGGAGCGCGTCCAGATTCTGATGGTGTGCCTTTGTTCCCAAGCTGTGCTCGTCACCACCTCGACTCGCTCCTGCAGCAAACAAGTTCCGATGCCGACATCTGGAGCGCGGGCGATAGTGCGAGTTACTGGGCCGATACAACGAGTGGGTTGTGGGCTAGAAGCCGAGCGTTCCTGGCTATTGCACAACCCTGGCGTCGGGGGCCTCGTGCAGCAAACCGGGCATTATAGCGCAGACGCACCGACATGTTCCTTGGCAAGAACGGTTGCTTGGTCGCCAGCGTGCCAGGTCATCCACTGCTGATAATCTCCGATGCTTCATCGCGGGGCCATTTCGACGACCGCCAACAGCGCTTGAGGGCCTTCACCGGACCTTCTTGAAACACATCAAATCTGGTCGAATCCGCTCGGACTGGTCGAACAACGAGTTCAACGCCTCCATGCACATCCGTTTCACTGACATGAGACCCGTCGACTGGGGCTTGCACTCTGCTCCGCTACTACCATGCGACTAGTCGTAGTGCACTGGTAGTGCGTCATCTGGACTCATCACTACGATTGAAGCGACATGTCTTCTTGTATTTTAGGGTCATCACTGCAGTCGTCGCCGATGCTCGCAGAGCCATTGCAAGTGCGCCCGCTAGAAGCATCTAGTCCTATCGTCAAGGTACCATTGTGTTGAGACAATCTTCAGACGTATGACGACCACGTATTCGAGCTCTGCAAGATCCAGATAACATATCTCGAGTTCCTCACATCAAGTTCCTCGCAGGGAATCCCGTGCTGAGCAAAGGGTCAGCTCTCAACTCCGTGACCATCATGATCTTCGCGCCCATCCTGCAACCGAGATGAGACTTTCACTACAAGCCACGACCAAAGAGGCAGCGTCCCCAACCTACATGCATCTCGTCGCTTAACCCGCCACCTATCTTTACATCCGAGTTACAGGGGTCGTACTTCTTGTTGAAGCCTGCGACAGGATCATGCGCAAGCTTGACTGTCCAGAACTCTCCAACATCCCTTGGGTCAAGGGTACCCAGGTCCTGCGTTTGTGAGCGCGCCTTTGCCGCCATGCCGAGCGGCGAGCAAAACGGCAGAGGTAGGTACCTGCAGCCGGAACGCAGCGCCTGGCGTTGTCGTTCTGCCGGCTAAACTGCGCAACTTGCACGCGGACCATCGTCGTCAATCAAGCGTGGGACGCCAGACACATGCACAGACGGTTCCTGTAGTGGCCCAGATGAGCACACATAGTGGCGTACACTTTATTCGGCAGCGGTGCGAGAGATACGACCATATCTTTGGAACTACCTGTGAAGGCTGCGTGCGAGGCCCAACGTATCGCACATGTCATATTGCTTTTTTGACATCTCCTGATCTACTGCGGAGAGAGAATGTTTGTGTCTGCCTTGCTTTCATTGGTGCGACGAAAGCAGAAGGTGTCAAGACCGCAGCTTGCATCCACCATCTCCTGCTGCCACCAATGACAGCTTGGATGTGGCATATCCACAGCAAGCTCAGCCGCAACTCCAACGCCTTCATCGTGAACTCCTGAATATTGTAGGAAAGCGACGGCGCATACCCTGCGCTGTTCTTGGTCTCGGCACCGAAGTGCAACCGTCATGACCTCACGTAGGAAGCGAGTCATTGAGATGAAGATGCACGCAAAACTTCTCGAACGAGAAGAACGCCCGGGACCACACCAGCCTCACCTCACCACTCACTGCACGCCCTCTCCACTCAAGCAAGATGATCAGATTGAAAAAAAAAAAAAAAAAACTCCTGGATACTGCATCGGCAATGCTGGCATCCGAATGATCATGTCACCTCAGCAAGGTACACGGTCCTCATACCTGTCTTTCAACGATCACATAGGGTTGCGTGGGGCATCGTGTGGGTATCAATCCTGACACTATACAACAGACACGCTATTGTCCATGGAATCCATGACGAATACGCTTAACGACGAAAAATTTCCCATGCCCATGCAACAAAAGTCATGATCCGGAGTTTCGGCAATAAAGGTATTAGCAACGGATGATGTCGGAAGCTACACCTTTGCATCGTGGTCAGCTGGACTGACCATGTGTCGTTCGCATGTCATGAACGGTGACGCTTGCGCAAGAATTCCTTCAATCGGCTGTACACTACCGTTCACTGCAAGCCGACATTCGAAATCATACATGGGTCGCTGGAATGCTTGTCAGAGCGACAGATGTTAGTTAGTCAGACAACACCCATGCGTCCACATGCGCCCTCCAGACCTGACCTCGAAGACTTATACCTAGGTACATGCAATTTTTGTGTCACTTGTACATATTGAATAACCCCGTCAAAAGTCCCGCGTCACTTGTGCAATATATGTTCGTGGGGGCGACCATGCATGTATCGTATATTGGATATACTATAGTAAGCGCTTCATGATGCTTATAATAACCAGAAATAAATTAGAACTCCCTTCGCTTGCTGCGAAAACGATGCGATGCTGTTGACTGAGAAGTGAATCATTGAGGATCTGCAAGCAAGGCTTTCTAACTGTTGGTGTTGGTTGTTACACCGAGATCTGAGCGAGATCGCAATCAACAAGTGCAGGTGCTATATGCATGCTGGAGCATACGGACACGTCTATCCGAGCAACCAAGACTGACGATCTGTAAATCTAGAAAATTGATGAGCAAGCTAAATGGCTTTGCAGAACATTGTCACTACAATCAACTTTGCTTTTGCTGCTGTAGACCGATCAAGAACCCTCACGCTTGTACGGAGTCGCACTACGTGGCGTTAGTCCAAGGGGTCCAATCGATCCCGACAATAGGCTTCTATTCCCCCATCCATGCCCTCTACGTATTTAGACAACTTATCACTAATGCGTCCGACTTGTAGATGTTCTTGTGAGGATGATCACCATCTACAGCATCATCTGAAGGTGGAGACGATTTGTCAGTGAACACGGAACGGAATTCTATCCTATAAAGTACACGCTACGATATCGGGGCCGACATCGTACCAAACTCTCCGCGAACATCCCCTTATCTTGATTGCGGAGATGGAACAAGTTTCATTCCGACCACAGCGACACGGCTGTATGTTCATCTCCACTTTACAAATGCATGTCTACGTGGCTCGTAAGACGGTAAATTAGCCACTGCAGAGCTAAGCTCTTACGTGCTTGAACACAACGGTATCTCATTAATCCCCTGCCAACGTTGGTCCTGTGGAGCTCTCTCCGCACATCTCAGATACGACAAATCTTATAAGCGGCCTCGCCAACCCCTTCAACCTCCACCAGCCTCGTAGCCTTTCCCAAGCGACAGGAACGTTTCTAAGCGCCATCTACTCTTTTATCATGTCTGCAGATGTTCACTACAAGCGAAGCGGTATAGTTTGCGGCTCTCATACAGAACCCCTGAGAGCAAGTGTGCCGAACTCCAAAGTGCGACATCGGTCATCAACCTCCGCTGCGGATCATTAAGATGCAGGACGGGCTCGGTCCGTTGCCGGGCTAATCATGCGCCACTGTTTGCACTTTGGCCCGAAATAGGAAGGAGATGGCCACCCTCTCTCCTCCGTTGTGGCTTGCATCAAACCAGCCCTGCAACTTTTCACGCCGGCTGTACAAATGATCAGCAATGTTGTTCCCGGATAACTAGACCTCTACAGACCACAAGTTGGATTCACAGCGCAATGATCGTGGGAACAGCAGGATCGAGACTCGAGACCAGACAAACTAGACATGTATATAGGTATGACGAAGAGTTAGCGAGTGCCCAGGAGCCATTGTGAACCTTGTCGGTATGGCCGAGCGTCAAGAAGCGGCATGTCGTGAATGAGCTTGGCGGTGCGTCGCTTGTGCGATGCGGAAGTGGGCGGAGGCTACGAGGAGGACGCGCATGGATGGGATTACATGTGACTGCCATGCTGCGAACGCAGATGCTGATACAAAGTACGATGCTGCTGTCGTATGGGCCCACGCCGCAAGTCTAGTTCAGAGCGAAAGAAAGCGTCGGGAGCCTGCCAAATGGAGGTAATGGCGTATTGGCTGGGTCTCTACCGTTATGTGTCGAATATTTGGAAATCTAGACGTTGGGGTGACATCCATACTAGGGATTCAGGTACCGGAGTGGCAGCCGCTTACTCGATCGTCAGTATTAGTCTTACACAAACATGTAGACACTTAATCAGATGTACGGCGGCGAACAAAGAGCTTGTTTGGAACTTATGACGATAGCATGCCACCGGCAAAACTGTTGGTAGAGATGGAACGTGGATATACCAGTCAAATTGATGTGATCACAAACCCAAAGACACCTAGCTTTGCAGCCTGAGGGGAGCCGCCTATTCCATTTTCGTGCCCTGAACGCCTAGTGACATTGACCCAGCAGATAGCTTCCCTGACCCTCATACCAGACTCAAACGCACCTTTCTCTTTCCAGTACTTTCTTCGAGTTCATCAGTGATCCTGACAGTCACCTTCTCAAACAAGTCGATAGTCCTCTTGACATCACCCTTTATGCTCAACACATAGTTCTCAGCATCAAAGTCCGCTTCTGGCTCCGGTGTAGCAAGATCTCTCAATCGAATGAGGCTCTCAATACCAAACCTCGGTACAAAGACAACGAAACCGTTGGAGAAGATCTTCATGACGAAACCCTCTTCGTTGATGTCCTTGCCCTTGAGCGCCTGGCCGACGTAATACTCAATGGAAGCGCGACCAGCCATCTGTGCATTGCGATGACGCACGTTGATGTTCTTGCATACAGCTTCCAACTTGGCCTTTGACTGTAGGCTAGGGTCCAACTGCTCGTACTCAATGGCAGCGGCAAGCTGGCGATGTGCTTCGAGATCAGCATAGCGACGGATGGGGGACGTGAAGTGAGTGTAGATCTCGCTAGCAAGACCATAATGCCTGAACTCGGGATATGCTTGAGTTCCGGCGCAGAAGTACTCAGCGGACATCATGCAACGTGTTGCCATGATCCTGACGAGAGTGTTGAAGAATGTGTTGTTGGGATCAACACACTTGTCGAGTGAGTCAGCCAAAGCTTTCGAGCTATCAGTCTTAAGCTCCATTCCCTTCTTGACTTTGAGCTGGTTGTCCAGCTCTTCGAAATTCGTCTTTGGAGGGGCAGCGTGGCGACGGAGCAGAGCTGTTTGTGGGAAGGCTTCGTAGTTCTTGGCGGCGACACTGATGTTGGCGAGTAACATGAACTCCTCCACGAGCGAGTTGGTATCAAGATGCTTCTTGGTCTGTACATCTGCCGGGTCTGATGTTTCGGATTCGGTCCGGACCTTCACTTCTGGTGAAGATAGGTTCAATGCTCCAGCATCCATTCGCTTTTGCTTCAACTTCTTTGAGAGCATGAGCAGCGTCCGCATGCCGTTTGTAAGATCATCCTGCTGCGATTTATCATCTATCCGGATTTGAGCTTGTTCGTAGCTGAACGCTTCTCTTGAACGAATGACGGACTTGGTGAAATACGAAGAGACAATGTCGGCATCCTCGGTGACCTCCCAGATTACAGAAAAAGCGTAGCGCTCGACGTATGGCTTCAGAGAACATAGATCTGTTCCAAGAAGCATAGGCAACATGTCAATACGCTTGTCGACTAGGTAAACAGTCGTTCCGCGCTGGCTAGCCTCCTTGTCCATTGCGTTGTTTGGCTTAACGAAATGAGATACGTCCGCAATATGGACGCCGACTTGATAGTTACCGTTCGGTAACTTGTGGGCATGAAGAGCATCGTCGATATCAACACAACCAACAGGGTCAATAGAGCAGACCAAGAGATCGCGAAGATCTTTGCGTCCCTTCCAGCCCGGATCTTCCAAGCTAGCTGGTACTTTCCAGTCATGACCTTCAGCGGGTAAGCAATCCAGAACTGTTTTCGGGAAAGGTTTATATTGCACATCCCACTCCAGTAGTAAAGCTTCAGTCTCAGCGCCCTTGGATTCAAGCTCGCCAAGCGATCGTACGAAGTGGCCGACCGGGTATCGGGAATCTCTGTCCCAAGAGTCGATTGTGGCCAAAATACGTTGACCAAGGAGCTCTCCGGCTTGTCGTGTCCGTATCCGAATCTTGGGAATGCGCTTGTCCATTGGAACGAGGAATACGGTTTGTTGCTGTCGACTCGATTTTGAGGAAGAACGAACAGAGTCACGATCGATATGGCCCACGTATTGTCTCCAGTTTCGCTTGATGACACCTACTACACGCGCGGTTGGCTGTGGCCTGCCTTCCGTGCTCTGTCCGTGAACCCGCTTGACCTCCTCCTGAAGCGCTCGTCGTTCCCGCTCTGGGATGACATTTTCACCCTCTTCAGCTTCGGCATTGTCGTTTTTGTTCACCGTCTCCTCTTCAATGATCTTGGTTGAAGGTGCCTTCCACTGATCCTGGGGCAGAACCTCAACGACTACTACGTCGCCAGAGACAGCCCGATTGCTGTTTTCACGCCCTAGAATGAGGAGAGATTTATCGAAAGCAGGTACATGGACCGAGCCCTCCAGGTAGTTGTATGGGGAGACGTTGAAGATGCCTTGGTGTAGAGTGCCAGCTTTTACACCAGTCATCATCTTTGAGACTGTGTAATGTTCTGAGTAGAATATCTCTGGCTTTTTCGATCTAACTTCTCGTTGCTCTTGCGCGGCGCTGATCATGTCTAAGAGCTCATCTGAATTCTCTAGACCAGATACGAAGTCCGACAAAGTCTTGCCTGGGACTTTCTCGGCTTTGGCTTTCCGCAAGTTGTCCTTGTCATCGGTAATCATTACCACCGTAGGTATGCGCGTCTGCTTTTTGCTTCGTGCTTTGACAGCTTCCGTAATATGGTCGTTATACCACTGTACGGCCTTGCGTACAGCTCGATCATTTCGGTCATTGATGGTTTCTCCAGCTTCCCGCGCAACGTACGTCTCTTGCCTGAACTCGTTGAAGAACACGTAAAAGCGCTTTCCTTCGTTCTTGGTCAGGGAAATCAGACGATGGTATAGAGGAAGTGAGCGGTTCTTGACCTCCTCTAGTACGGTCTGGAGGACGATAACATCATGAAATGCGGTCTCAACTTCGAACAAGTCCATTCCAGTGAGGAAAGCATTTGTATCTGGAATGAGATATTGACCATTTGGGAAGTCCTTGGATCCTACTGGGGTGTCTGAAAGGACGAATGGGGCGACTGAAAATGGTTAGTTCAACTCTGCGTGTCGGGTTCTGCGACCGAACCTTTCTTCGAGTAGTCCGTCGGCGCAATCTCTAAGCAAGCCCTGCAAAGATTGGACGAGCATGGAATGTCTTGTCGTAGGTACAATTCCCGGACGATTTTCTGGACCTTGCCACTCTTCGTGGACCGCACGTAGACCTTGCTGGACAAGTTGGTCTGGCCACGATCGGCGGCTGTCGACCGCTTCAGACTAAAGTACTCCATCTTTGCGCAAAAGGTGTTGATTGATGAACACCGAAGGCGCGTGGTGTTGGTGTTTGCGAAAGATTGGTGATGCCAAGATATCAAAAGATCCTAGCTCCACTAGCTCCGCACCATGACGGAGCTCTCAGGTGGGCCCTCACAGCAACCAACATCACCTGGGCAGAGCTCCAGTACAACGAGTCCAGGCACCGAAGCCGCTATATCGCTCATACACTATCGCCTGTCACGACGTTCACAATGTCTTCGCTAGACCCGCCGACGTACCTCACCTCGATCCAGAACAACATCCGCGCGCGGCCCATATCATGGGAAGGAGCTGTGCGAGCTAAGACTATCACCGACGAAGACCTTAAGAAGATCAAGTCAATCGATAAAGTGCGCAAGGAACAGAGGAAACAGACAATCGAGTCTGATGTGGATAGCTTCGTGACGCTGCTAGTGGGCGGCAATGGGTCGCAGAGCATCTTCGAGGCAGCTGCAAAGCGCCAAGACATCATTCATTATATGCTAGTCTTGTTGGGGGACATGATTGATGGTGGGAGACCTAGGACCGTTCTTGATATGAGGCGAAGCTTATACAGTTCCAGACATACCCGCACTCACAACAGCTCTTGTCCAACACCCAGCGCCCTACAAGCCTTTCCTGCCGCTCCTGAAAGCTTCATCCAACAACGAAGACCCCGTACCGCTGCTGACGTCTTCCGTTCTGTCCGGCCTTCTATCACAGGCTGTCACTACATCTTCCAAGAACACACCCCAGCTCGATGAGGCCTTAGCACAGCTCTTCACCTACCTCTCTACACTCGCAAAGGCATCCGATGCCGGTCTGCAGGATATCGCTGTACGGGAATACTCATCCGTACTTCGCAGCACCAAGTCAAGGCGCATATTCTGGAAGCAGAGGAAGGAGACACTCAGCCCTCTGTTTGACATTCTGAGGGCTGCAGCTGGGTCTGCCAAGGACACAGATTCAACCCTGTACAGTGGCGGTGCCAGTATCCGTACAACAGACGGTGGCATCTCTGGCGGCGTTGGTCTCCAGCTTTTGTACCACGTGTTGCTCGTCATCTGGCAGCTCAGCTTTGAGGGTGAACTCGTAGGCGAAGGACTTCAGGAGTACGTTTGCTCTTCTAGATGGCGTCACACTCGTTAACAGCTTACAGGGAGCACGATATCGTCATACTCTACACGCATCTTCTCAAGGTCTCGCCCAAGGAGAAGACCACCCGTCTCCTGCTTTCCACCCTCCTCAATCTTTTGACTACGAACCGCCAGACTCTTCTTCCAACAGCTGTGCTTGCTCGCCTACCCTCTCTCCTCTCGAGCTTAAAGTCGAGACATCTGACAGACGAAGATGCTCTTGAGGATCTACAGGCCCTGAACGATCTTCTTGAGGAGTACACCAAGACACAGACTACCTTTGACGAGTACGCTGCCGAGCTACAATCGGGTCACCTTCGCTGGTCACCACCGCATCGCAACCCTACGTTTTGGCGAGACAATGCGCGTCGCATCCTAGAAGAAGACAAGGGCGCACTACCTCGCAAACTTGCGGAGATCCTATCTAAGAGTTGGGAGAACGACAAGCAGGTATTGGCTATTGGGTGCAACGACGTCGCATGCTTGGTCAAAGAGGTACCAGAGAAGCGACAACAACTTGAGAAGCTGGGTCTGAAGGGTAGGGTCATGGAGCTGATGCAAGAGGCAGATGAGAGCGTGCGGTGGGAGAGCTTGAGGGCAGTTGGTGAGTGGCTGCGGTACAGCTTCGAGTCGAAGACCGAGCTCCCAGTTAGGTAATAAGTGTTGGTGGTGAGGGTGAGGGTGAGCACTCATGCGTATGAGCGCTTTGATGTATGTATTTTCTCATTATGTGGACCCATCATAGAGTATCAGGTCCATCCAGTACGTGTTCGAACAACTCCGTCTTCTTTATGCTCTTCCGCTCCTCGCTCTTGAGATCCAAGTAGAATGGCACCATAAAATGCGCAAACTTTGCGTGTGCTAAGATGTCATCTACTCAGATCTTCGACGGCTCTCAGAAACTCCTCGAACTATCCCGCCACCTACCTCTGTAACCCATACAACATCGTGCGGCGATGCCCTAGGCGATAGCATACAGTTCGACAGTGCGAGCGAAAATACCTGAGGTTGTCGGTTATGTGAATCCGAGACAACATGATGCACTTTACCGATGACATGTGGTCATGAGTCGCTCTCAGTCGAACTGGTCTTGAATACTGTTAGCTCTCTATCCACATTCTAAAGGACTAGTAGTCTTACTTACTCATGACTTGTTGGCTCTATATATGTATCCTAGACTAAGATTCAGCTCCGTCAGAAGGACTTGAATGTGTTGTAAAGGAATTTTCAGTGTGTGGAAATGGGATCAAAAAGGTATCTGACAAGGTTTGAAAGCAGGCCGTTGGAAGGAACAAGGAAGTGGGCGATTAGATTGAGTCCAGTATGTGTGGATACCGAAAGCATGATGTACTGGCTTGAACTATTGCTCTCTCGCTATCAGGGAGGTAAGGTAATCCATGAAGCCGATTAATTGCATGTAGGCATAAGAAACCATACATGAGAACCCTTAGCATTGTGGCCCATCATCATGAGGAATTGGCTAAGAACTAAAACTGGAAATCCTACTGGGTCAAGTGACGAGAGGATTCGAAATCCCGAATCCTTAAGATGAACATCTCTAACCTTATACCTTGGCCCAAACGTACTACCGCCATTGCAATTTCAGATTTGTGGTGGTAAAAAGATGTATTGTTCATAATCATATTCAGAGGAAGTCGGTGATGCGCTGCCAGTGTTTTATAGCACTACTTTTGCAGATTATAACCAACACATAGCGCTGGCGTACTATCGCACTAATATTCATATTCTTCATGTAAGTTCTGCCGATTAATAATTCTATCACGAATACCTATTAAGCAAGTGTTGAAACGGACCAGGTCTTGGTGCTCTGCTCGCTCAGTCTAGTGTCCATGCTCTCTGGACTGACCGAATATTTTACTACAGTGTACACATATTCTTCCTCATTAACCTCCTTCTTCAACCAAATATTGCAGTCCTTGGAACCACACGGTCCCGGCTCCCCTGTTGGATCAATCAAATCTGCCCTCATCTCTCGTCTCATCGCGATCTCACCTTCTCGGCTTCATGAATATTCGAGAATCGGGTCCGGTACCCGATGACTTTCCAAGATCTAACCCATCTAAAGCTTCTCCAAGCTAGCGATTTCGGCATCTGCCATGGCTCGGTGTCGTCTAAAACTGTCACTGACATCGTAGCGTGCTATCCCGTCTTCCCCGACGGAATCCTGCGTGAACGACTTATCATCCAACCAGAAAAGCTTGGCCATCAAGCCCTTACTTCTTCCATCCGTTTAGAGTCCTCGGGTAATATCTACACAGACGCTGGTGCACAAAGGACAAACACTACTTGCTGCCATGTCCGTGTCATTCTCAGTGATTTCCTGGTCTGAGATATCTCCCCCTTGCGGATCATGCGGGATCGACCGACCACGAGCTGAGTCGATCGAAACGTGCTAGTACATTGGTTTTTCTGACGAATTTGTTCATCAGGAGGTTTATTGGCGCTCGAAAGTCGGTATAACGAGAGCCGAAACGTGCCTTTGTGCTTTTGTGCTTTTAGGGCGGTCTTCGTGTAGCTTTCATGATGTTCAGATGGCGTATTCCGTCGCTGTGTGGCTTGGACAGGTCTTCCCTCTCTTACCAAAGCTTTTATCGAGAGGTTACTGTGTCGCCCCGATTATCTGAAAGGGGAGACGTGGGAAGTCTGGTCGTCAAAATCTGGTTCCGACTTCTCAATGAAACTATAGTGATCCGCGTGGATGCAGGTACAAAGTTTCTTTCACGAATGTAGATCTGTTGCGAACCACGAAAGGGTTTGGTACTGTCAAGTCTGGTTCGCGGGACCGATATGAAACTACCGTGAATCCAGATGGAATGCAGGTACGAGTCCCAAGTACCAGACCGTATTATCAATAGTGGAAAACAAGTTTTTATCATGGCATCACCCGTCTTTTCTGCGCTGATTCTATTGTGGAGTGATGTGATGATTGATAGACTGACTTCAGGTTTAGTTTCAAAGTCCCATCAACTCTTGGTTATTCGAATCGATATGGACTGTTACAATGTCCTGTTCGTATCGAGTTGAAAACCTTTCCGCGAATCATGAGGCGTTGACGTGTCATTGTCCAGCATTGGGACTGGGAACCATTGGCTTGGCAGACGTTTTCTTTTCTTACACATCTCTCCGAGGATAAAATTCGGTTGAATCAAGCTGATGTTGATGACGAGTCAAGGAAGCGAACAGACAAGCGAAGCCGCGATGAGCAATTTCGGATCGGCCGCCGACTTCCACAATGATTGCTTCTTGCGCCTTAGGTACTCTCAAAGATTCCAAAGCAAGATCCGGTACTAGTCCGACAGTTTGCATTGCGGATAAAATTCCCATGAGCCAGGTCAATGCGAAAAGAAGAATAAAGATCCTCACGTGTCCGAGCGCCGTCAGCGGTGATGGCGGCTGTGTTGGCTGCCGCCGTCAGTTGATCATGTTTGTGTAGGTGTTCAAACCCTGTGGGTCCAAGCTGGTGGTATCGCTGCCTACAGTAGCGTTCGAAAGAGAGAGAGATATTCATGGAAGAAAAACCAACAACAAGATTTGCATGCTTCCAGCTGCAGCGTTAGCAAGATAGTCGGTTGGATGTAGAGTCAGCCACCATATGTTTTAGTGACGCAGGCTGGATTTCCACAACTCAATCGTGAACACTACTAAGTAGGCAGTTCCGATTGTACGTACCGATCGTAGGAATGCGGATCTACCCTGCGATTAGTTATTCAACTATAGACCCACAGATTTTGTGGCCGCTATATGGAGACGGCGTTGAACGCCGTTGGCTTGGTCATGCCAAATTTCTTTTCTTCCCTCTAGGAGCCTACCTTCGCTCAGAGGTGTCGGTCCGAATGCAGTAGCCGCCCATGCGACGCGACAGAGACTAATCCCAGGCCACGGGATACGGCACTAATATCAGACTAGCAGCATGCGATTGAAACGGCACTGTGATTCACCTGCATGCATTGTAGGTCTCCACTCTGATCAGAGTCCACAACAAATATTTGCATGACAGATTCCCATATCGACCTGTTGCAGAGTGCCAGCAGCGGGTGATGCGCAATCCATGTTTGAAAAAGCAACGTGAGCGCATGCCAGCCAGACACGTTCCTCGGCTTTGTGTACGACGTGCGTGTATGGATGGACCACAAAAATCCTACTCGACGATGATAATTGCATTTTCCGATTTGATCAGAAGGGATTGGCCAGAAAGGTGAAAAGGGTCCAGTCACATTACACTTCGATACCATACTTTCTAGCGATGATTTTGTGGCCTTGGAACGCTGGCCAGAGCCTAGAGGACTATAGGGCTAAATTACCCAGACAGCGGGGTTTGCCTTTCTTTACGAGGTACGGTGAACCTTTTTACCGTTTCTGCAGGGGTTCCTGTAAGCCAGCTTACTATGCGACCATTGTTCTGTGGTCATTGTGTGGACGGCAATTGTCGCCGTCCAAACATGAATCCATGTGGCAATCTGTTGAGATCCCCACATGCAAGTCATACTACAGTACATATGCCGAGAAACCTCAGGGTAGTACGACGACACTCCATGCCCGCAGATAATCCAATTGATGACGGCGAAAGTGGATATAGATCGAAAGAGGCATCCGTGCTCCGACGCCGTTTGACGCATATACAGGACAAGACTCCGAGAAACTTTCCAGACATACGTGTGCAACATAGTTTCTAAGCGAAATGCATTGCTATGTAACCTTTGCTCTCCGCGTTGCAAAAGCAAAGACTGCAGGGAGCGGGAAGCAACAGATCCGCGCCCATCACGTGTTTGTGCTGTGAGACTTCGGGTGATGGCAAAAGCAAGAACTCCTACGTACAGGCGATCAGCAATGGCCGTTGGACCGTTGAGACGACCGCGGAGGGCGGACGTAACTATGCATACTGACCGATGATGCGTCCTGTGAGCGCAGAAGAAAGCATGAATATCATCTTACCCGATGTACGTTGAGTCGCAACCTCAGGCCGCCTACATTACAATCATTTTGAAAGCCGCCGGCGTGGATCCGACAGGTGGAAGAAACCCTGCTTGCCCCGAACCTGCCCCGTTCCCGTCACGGAGCCAAAGCCAAACGACATGAATGAACCACAACAGCAATAACATAAATCGCGTACATGTCTGGGCAATGGGACAGTGTGTCTTTAAACTTTTGGTAGCACGTCAAGCTACTCCAGATAACCGAGCCATCGAGTCCCTTTCGCGCGATTCGATGATGCATCATGGTCTGAGCTCGGTCCAGTGCAGCCGTCCGCTCCCGCACCCGGTCATTGTTCGACCATGTGTCGCAGAACCCATGAACCATGTCTTTCCTCATGCTTAGACTGTAAGTTAGACTTTAGATGCACGTCGTCATCTACGCAGGTAGGAGTTGACCCCTGGCGGTTGATGGTGCCGATCAGATGCAGATGCAAGAGGCAATTGGGGTGCATGGAGCGGCATGACACACTCCTACTTCCTGGGGTGCAGATTCCGAGACAAAGCCATCCGCTGTTTAATGGACATTGCAAATCGCGGTGTCAGACCCTGCCTGATTCAAGTATCATATCTGCATGGCCAAGAGAGAGTATTACAGCCACGAGTCTGCGTCCAATGTAAAGCGTTTGACTGTGTTTGCGCAATAGGGGTAGTATTATTAAGAAGGAAAGGATACATGAAGAAGATCCTTCCTATTAGGCATTCCGAACCATGTTGTAGCGCATTCTACATGTTCCTCCAATATCCTGGAGCACCAATTTGCAGAAAGCATAACGTGCTTCCCTTCCAATGATGCGAATGACTGCAAATCAGTAACCAAAACACGAAAACAGGTGTTGGGGAATCTGGGGGGAATCTTGTGCAAAAAGCTATCACTAAAACCACCACGAATAAGACGACGGTGACGGGGATCTGCTTATACCAAATAAAAACGCGAAGAAAGACGATGTGACAATCTGTTCCAAAATGTCGTTACCCAGCGATGCAAGAAGTAAACTTCCTTCGAGTAATCCAAGCACTCCTGCCCGCAAATCCTTGCAAACACTACCAAGCTGCGAAGCACTGTGGGGTATCCATGCGATGCGGAAACATAGCAGGTTAGCAGACCCCCAAGTTTCACCAACGAATGCAACGTGGGTTCCAAAGCCGCAACAAGGCAACAGTAACTGAGCTCGTGGAAATGGAATAAGAAAATGGCACCGTGTACCGCATTCATCATGCTTTCGTATTGTCGTGCTAGTTGCTTAGCGTGTTCGTCACCGTCTCGTATGTCGTGACTTCATTGTTGCTGATGGAGCGAGGAGCGGAGTGAAAAGCAAGATGGAATGAGCTTAGTGTACAGAGTGCGACGAAGAAGGAATTGTAGCGGGTAGCTCCTGGTATCGATCGGAGCATGGAAAATCAAAATTCCAATAATGATTCCCGAAGCAGACCTCCGTTTGTGGATGCAAGGTTGTTGTCCACAGGGGCTCCAGCTCATAGTGCGATGCTGCCGCTTTGGACAACACGTGGTGGGGCGGTGACATCTAGTATGTTGACCACCCTCCCTGCTGTGGAGCCTGTGGTGGTGCCCAGCCGGGCATGCCAGGCTGTTGACCGGCAGCGCTTTGATGTTGCATAAACTGATGAGGGCTCGGACTAGGATGGTAAGGATTCTGTCCCATAGCTTGGTACCCATGGTCCCCACCAGGCATGGAACCTCCCATAGCACCCATGGTCTGGTACTGTTGCACAGGTGTGCCGTGCATCGAGGCACTGCTTTGAGCTTGATGGAGTTGTGGGGAGGCATGCAGAGGGGACTGTTGCGGAAGCGGCGACTGCTGTGGTCTTTGCGAATATTGCTGCATGTTGTGCTGCTGGGAGAGCGGGGAGGGCTGTGGGGGTCCACCTTGCCACATGTGAGATGGAGGATAACCATGGCCTGGGTTCTGTTGAACACCTGGAAGCATACCTCCAGGGCCCATGTTTGAGGCGTTCATGCCTTGAGGCATGCCGATGCTTGGTGGACGACGGTGCATCTGGTCCGGACGGAGAGGGGTGTGTTGCTGAGTCATGGGCGAAGGCACCATGTTGTTCTGAGCCATGGGCTGGGGACGGTAGGCTTGAGCACCCATGGGCTGTCCGGGTCTCTGTGGCGTCTGTGCTGGCATACCATACTGGTTGCCTGGCATGCTGACGGCTGTCGAAGGCATACGTGGGGACTGCACGGCCTGGGTAACTTGCGGTGTGTGCTCTCCTTCTGCAGTTCCAGGACGGTTTGGCTGGACGGGCGGCTCGTGGGGTCGTTGCCAGACATCGCTGAGATAGTCTTTTCGGTGTTTGCGTTGTTGCTCTAGCTGCTTGTTGACCTCGGCTGTCTGCGCAGCTGCGTTGAGGATCTCGCCGGACGGGGTTGGCCGTGTCATATCCTGATACGGGGCGCCCTGCATCTCATGTCGCGGGCGTTGAACGCCACTGTAGTCTCGAGGCTGCAGGTCAGCCGTTGTGCGCTGGTTGTATGCGTCTGCATTTGTGGATGGCATGCTTCCTGGTGCGGGGTTGAGGCCGCCAAATGGCTGGAGAGGATTAATCGCAGCACCGAGGTAGTCTTGATTGTTGCCTGTGTATGCTCCCGGATGGGCAAAGGCCATGGCACTGGCGTGGTTGGCTTCGGCTGCGGCCGCTTCTCTTGCTTTTGCTGCACCTGGCCTCTTCTCACCCGCCGCGTCTTCCTCGGTAAAACCCTGCTTCCGTGCTTTGCTCTCCCAGTAGTCGTCGCGCACACGCCGACCGTTGACGATCAACCGGCTTCCGAACTGTCTGAACATGGATCGGGCAGTCACAATGGCAATCTGTCTGGATCGATATGAGTATGGCAATATCTCCTGGTGGATAAGGTCGTCCTTCTCGGCTTGTGTGGCGATGATTTTGTACAGAGATCGGTTCTTGTTGAATAGTAGATACGAGTCTCGGTATCCTAGGACGCGCGCACATTCAGTTGCGAGCATGAAGAGCTTGTCGGCTCGGTGCGGCACGAAGAAAGTGCGACAGCGGTATTCGCGGCCATCAAGTGGGTGGCCGGTCTGCGTCACCTTCCTCTCTCCAGCCTCGTCGATTTCACGCGGTATGTACTCGTCGCCTTCGGCATTGAGCTGGTCGGTAGTGTGGTCGCGCACGGTCGGCAGCGCCTTTATGACGGCGGGCTTGGTGGGTGTCCCCTTGGCGGATGGTGAAGTTTGGGGAGGCGATCCTTGGGGGAGCGTTGTCGTCTGGGATTGCGGCGTTTGCACGGGCGGCGCAATGCCGGTCTGCTGAGGCGACGCGGCGTAGGGCGGCCTGGCCGCCTTGGGGGGGCGACCGCGACTGCGTTTGTTGTTGGGCGTGTCATCGCCCTGGATCTCGTAGCTGTTCTCTGGCGAGCGACTGCGCTTCAGGCTGCCTCGCGATGCTTGCTGTTGCTGTGCGACGGGCTGCGTCGGGCCGCCGAAGACATCTGGCTCTGGTCAACAATTGCTCGCGGGAGGCTGCGTCGGATGTAACAGGCGCGCGAGCCAGTGAGTGCTTAGTGAGGGGGGGCGCGACTACTTACGCGTCGGGTCGATGGTGCCAGGCGGATCCATGATGCCGCTGGCAAAGCCACCATTTGACATGATCTGGATAGGGTGTTGCACATGCACTGAGTACATCCAGGCGGCGCAAGAGCAACCGAGCTCGAAGGAAGCTTCCGTCGAGCGTCGCGAAGCTCAAAGGGTGGCCAATGGGCAGGCGCTGTCAACAGGGCTAGACGCACGGGAATCCGCAGCAGTTGCTGGGGATCATGTGTTGGTGAGTGATGGGAGACGGGCAGTGTGTCGGCGCGGTCGAACCAAGGTTCAAGTTCGGCAGGTGCGGGTGGGGCCAAGACTCGCCGGGAAGGCGCGTTCGGTGACTTCGGAAGGAGGGAGCGACACCACTCAGGCAAGACGTGCGCAACAGCTACGGGGGGTTTTGGGCGTCGCGGAAATTGCCAGAACAGGTGGTACAGGCACGGGTAGATATTGGTAGAGCTGGCGCAATGTTCCGACGGCGCTGGCTGATCGATATGCTGCGCGCGGCCTAGGACGCGGTTAGGTTTGAGCTTCAGGTGACGGCGCGAAAACAGGGCGCGCTGCCCTTGACAAAGGCAGAGTGCGGACCACGTGAGCGCTGCAACGCAACGTCGGTCGGTGTCTGCGAGCAGCCGCTGTAAGGGTGACTCGCAGGTGCCAGGCCAGGCAGGGCAGGGCAGAGCAGGACAGGACAGGACAGGGCAGGGCAGGGCAGGACAGCTGGAACGAGCGAACGGTTGGGGGAACGAACCTTAGGCGGTGCAGGCTGTCTAACCAGCGGCGGGAGCAGGAGCCCTTGGTGCAAGATATGTATGGGCGGCTGTATGGGCTGGATGTGTGGGCGATTGGCGCGGCGCTGCGTGCTGCGTGCTGCGTGCTGCGGGAGCAAAGACCACTGGGTGCTGGCTGCAACTGGGAAAGTCGGGCTATGGTGAGTTACGAAATGGGAGCGAGGCCCAATCTGATATGCCCTGCAACCCCAGCAGCTGACGGCCCGCGCGGCGGACGTCGACACTCTTCGTCTAGTGAGCAAATGGCACGCACTGACAATGGCGACAAGCTTCAGGCATTAGAGGCGCTGCAGTGTGATAAAAAGTGGCTCTCCCGCGGCCCTGCACGAGCCGGTGGCTTTTCACTACCTCGAGAGCGCACGGAGCCGAACAGCATTACTTGCATCATGCTGCGCGATAGCGACCACTAGCTTGGATCTCGCTCTCGAATTCCGTCTCCACCTCTATAGGCCAAGCACCCGAGCGCGCCGGGCCTTGTTCTCTGATGCTCTCTGCACTCTGCGTTCTGCGCGAACGCGAGGTCTGGGTCATCAGCGCTGCCCGTCGTAGACTCTCCACCACTCACACGTCCGCCTGCTGCTGATAGAGCAGCTCCCGACAAGGCGACCGTGTCAGCAGGCTGCTATCAAATCATTGATTTTAGACCCGTGGGCCTGCAGCCCGCCCAAGACAGACTACGCTGCCGCCTGCATTGGCGGCCGCAGTCGTCATGCATTTGACCTTTTCCCTCTATCAATCAACCCGTATCGTCTGACTCCCCAGCGCCCGTAGCCAACTCCCCCAGCCCGCTCATGCTTGCCGCAACAGCCGAATAAGGAAGCCCAACTTTATTGCGCTGCATCCGTCAAAAGCAGCAGTCCTCATCTTGCACGCGTTTTTGCTGCCTGTCTGCTCTGTTCGTATTCCCGCTACTCCGTCGCGACGTCTAAAAATGCTGCGCCGATCGCCGCCCTTTGCTTGTCTTGTACAATTCGTTTTCCTCTAGCATTTCCTAGGCCGAGAAAAGGCTCGTCCTCTCGTAGCGCCGTCGGTCTTCGCGGGCCTATGGTCAGCGCTGCAGCTGAAGGCTCCAAGCGGACCCATAGCATCGGACTCGCTTCCTACTCTCTCCTCTGGCCCAAGCATCCAGCGACAGCGCTTGGACGCTTCGATATTTATTCTTCGTTCCGTGTGGACAGCAGATTCATCGCAAAGTTGGCGATCTGTTCCACCAAGCGACCCGTTCCCCGCCGAACCAACAAGGGCAGATGTCCATGACCCTTGGCCTGCCTGTGCTGTAACCGATCCCCACCATGCTACCAGGCCCGTATCTCACATCCCTTCCGCACCTCGCGCCTCTGCCTTAGCGGGCGTCGAAACGCCATGTCCGTTCGTCTTTCCTGTCTTAAGCGCGGTCTAACTAACTTTGTCTGTGCGCCGTCTTGTTGACGTGCTCTTGAAACTACGCGAGTTCAAGACGTAATCTATCTACACGGACAACAGTCTGTGTCCATCTGTAGGCTGGGATGCCGGCAGCCGCTTCGGCATCTTGGAGCGCGTAGCCTTTCGTGTCTCTTTCCTGACGCGTTTTCCGGAGGCTGTGCCACATTATTCCATGTCTTAGACCCTGAGGCCGAAACTTTGTCATCTGCCTCTCTCTGCAGGGTCTAAACCGATTTAGAAACGTTTGCCATTCTTTGTCTGCTAGAGCCTTCTTGCGTCCGAACTCGGTACTATCCAGTGGGGTACGAAGAAATAACACGGACAATCAATTTTCTTGAATAGAGTGATGTAGACAATGTGCAGTCACTTATGTCCGTTCTCTTCGTAAATCGGGATTACCACACAAGTGGGACATGACGTCCTTCTTCTATGGTACAACGTCTGCCCTACAAGTCGTGAGTGTGAAGGCGAGAATGGCTCCGAGCTCTCTACCTGTTCTGCTCCTCGTTAGCACCGTACCATCCTTTGACGTCCACTATCATGCTACTAAACCCGCTCACCGCTGTCATGACACCTGTAGTGCGCTAACTGCAAGGATTGTTGAAACATTCCAACGCAATTCAGGTATTAGACCTAGTCAATATCTTGGCGAAGCACTACGGGCAGGCTAGGATGGCTGCTTGATCATATGACAGCTGTATCCACTGTCTTGGATCCCAGCGTTGGGAGATATCAGACGCCAAAGTGGTCCCACGTTCAAGTTAGATTGAAGATCGCGGCGTACGGCGGTTGTAGCCGCACCATCATGTCGAAGCCATTTGATGTCGAGGCCTTGTTTCAGAAATCCGAGGAAATGGACTGGGTAGGGCCACCCATTAATGAGTGCTTGTTCTTGCAGCCAACTGCGGAAGTCCCGTAAGCTAACACTGTACATGGCTTCCGTTTGGCCTCCCGTATGATAGCCACATGCAGCAGGTCATACAACTTTAGCGGTGAGGCACATTTCTTCATCGTCGGCTTTTGGAACACCGAAGTAAAAACAAAAGTTCCTGCAATACCACGTACACACGCAGGTCCGTCGTGTAGAACTGTAATTGAACATCCAATAATAGGATATGTGATCGTCCATGGTGATCTCGCTGTTCGTCCTTGGGTTTCGCCAACAATGGCGGAACGACTTTCGAAATGGCCAGTTCATGACTTTGAAATCAGGAAGATGATGGACGCTAATAGCTTCGGCATACCCCCGAGACTCGCTAGAAAGTAGCTGCGCTATCCATACCCTAAAGGCGAAACCCAACCTCTCTGGATCTTCAGTCCTGCTGGGCGCTGTAGTTCTATCCATGTTATGGTATCGGGCTAGGCAAACTGCGTTCGAACGGTGAGGCGGTTCACTCCAGAGTGGGGAAGCGTGGCGAGGCTGCATCAAAGTTCGAGGTAGTCGCGACCAATCATTAGATCAGATCCAGCATTTGTTCGACGAAGAGACGGTCAGGTGCTACCAGTTACGCCGACGGCTTGAAAAGACCAGGGCGGTTATCGTATTTATCCTTCCATGAGCATCAGATGATACTGGAAACAACCCGAGAATGGGTCGAGGTAGAACGTGATGTCTGTTGAGGTTGCTAAGCTCACGCCTACTGCCTTGAGTTAGGTAAACATCCGTTGCCGCATTTGAATCGGTGGGACCTAAAGAAGACCCGCTTATGTATTAGACCATACAGAAAGAGAACAGGGCTCGCAAAGTTACTGTCTCCACTCACAGAACTGGGTATGCTGTAATGTTGCAGATGGGAAGTGCGGTGAACAGATTTCCACGCGTTTATCTGGCTAGAATTTCTTTCCTGTTGTTGGATGTCATATAGCCTTGACGCCAGCTAGATCCGCATCGCGGGTAATATTCAAAGCCAGTCTCATGCAATGCTGTTAGAGATAGAGTCCACTCCATGTAGCCAGACCTAGCAGCATGAACTGCTCAGTAGTGCATTACACAAAGGCATTGTGCTGAAGAAAAACCGTCCAAAGAAAACTATGCCGCGACATCTTCGGCAGCAAAAGCCCTTTGGCTTATATGCTTAGTCGGCGACCGTCCATAACGGGCTTTAACACGCCTCACCTAAGCGAAGAGCTGCAGCACCCATAAGCACCTTAGTAGACTTCTTAGAAAGCAGTGTCATGGTCTATCAAAATATCCCTCGATGAAATGGAACCGAAGAGAAGCGGAAGCACCTGCACCTGCACGCTACTGCAGCACTCAACGGCGAGAGCCTGGTTGCCTATGCTTCTTGGCCTGCGTGATAAGCTGATCACTGAAGCAGTGTAGTAGAATACCGGACGGGTCAGTTTTCCGCCAACGGCAAGCAGATTCAGGTTTTAGCTGGAGCAATTTCAAATCCAAGTGGTGGCGGGATAAGGGATAGATGTGGTCGATTTGGGGCAGAAGCGAGAAAGACGGTGAAGGGTAATGCTGGTGAATCAGATGCTGTTGAAGACGTCCGGTCCGGACATCGATTGAGGAAGGCGCACAGACACAAGGCAAAATCGCTCTTGCTAGGTGCGCATCAACCATAGAGCAGGCGCACATTCCACGCTTTGGTTTTCGATGATGCCTCAATCGACTCCATTTCTTATCTTGAGTAAGTTACGAGTGTTGCCAATATGCCCCTGTGTGAGTATTAGTCCAAGAATTCTCATGTTTGGCGCACGGCGACATGACTGAATTGCTGATGGTACAACCTCGGTAGAGCAGCTTTCGAATAAGCTCGTTCTGGAGACTGGATCGGTAAGTGGCAAGAGTTTCTTTGGTTCATGTTAGATTTGCATTATCCAGTATTTGGTACCAGGACTACCTACACCGACATATAGATTCCCTCTAAATGTAGTCGTCATGCCCCCAATGGAACGCCGCCAAAACGCCGCAAAAGTCGATATTGTTGAGGTACACAATGAAAATACCCAATCCTTAAGAATGCTACTAGCGTCCAGGAGCGAGACCTGGCACTGCGCTGAAGCGTTCATCACGCTCAGTCTTGAAGAGGATCTGGCACCAGAATTCCCTGGCGTCCTCATCGAACCAGAACCAGAACTTGCCCTCCCTTCTGTCAATGTCGCGAGACTGCAGCTTGACCGCAACCGTCTCATAAGGCTCTCCAGCAACAATCAGGTACTGATAGTTTGGATCCGGCTCTTCCACTTTCTGCTCGTATGCGCTCATGACACGGACCTTGGGTGTGATGCCGGGCGTGAGGTCCGGGAATTGGAACTGAAACAGCAGCCCGTTCTGGCGTGTGTTTGGGTCGCGTACTTTTGTGATGCGGTATCCAGGCCGACCGATCTTGATAACGTTCTTCTTGGGCAGCACACCAGCGAGAAGTCCTTGCTGGCCCACGTCGTCCCTCTTGCCTTCTCTCTGCTCTTTCGCCGCACGACGTGCCAAGTTTGTTTGATGCTTCCTTCCTTGTGTATGCGCGAGATACGAGCCATCGTTCTGGTGCACAGTCAAGCAGAGACGACATTCGAAGCTTCCGACGTGGTTTTTGAAGAAGTACGGGTCCTTGTCAAGATCGATAGTCTCGAGCGCGAGCTTTTTGAGACGCTCTCGTCGGTCAGCATTTGTCGCGGACTGCGATGCGACGCCGCCACCTCCGAATTTGGAGCCTGCGCGATTCTGGACAAGTCAGTAGCTGTTCTAGATTGTCGCGACGAAACACACACCTGGTAATCCATCTTAGAGAACCTGCGCGATCTGCTATGTCGGTCTTTTTCAGGATTAGGTTGAAGTGAGATTGACTTTTACGTAGGCTATGATGAAGTGTGGAGCCGGGTAGGCAAGTTGGAGTGATGTCGCGCGATAGAACTTCTGGAGGCGCGCGACGCTAGGTAGCGCTACGACACCTAATCCCTGTCAGATTGATATCACGTGCACATCTGTCTCCACACATTCACCTCGCAAAGCCCACACTTGCGTCTGGGAGACTGGGAGATAGCGACAGCATATCAAGAAAGGGAAAATGCAGACGATCCAACCGCTTATGCCCACCGATATCTACATAGGAAAACGCCTCTCGTTCGACGCTCACCTCTGTACCGTCCGCTACCACGGCGCCGTTGAAGGAACAAAAGGCGAATGGCTGGGTGTAGAGTGGGACGAACCCACCCGGGGAAAACACTCCGGTGAACACCAAGGCACACGATACTTCACATGCTTGAACCCGTCACCAACATCAGCATCTTTCCTTCGACCCACCCGCAAGCCAGACTCGCCACGCACCTTCGTTCAAGCGCTGAAGTCAAAATATGCGTCAGAAGATGTTGCGGAAGAATTTCAAGATCCAGATGTACACGTTGTTTTCAATCACCAGCCTCCACAACAGAAGCCTGTACACTTTAATGGTAAGCCAGCTGAGGAGATTGGGTTCGACAAGATTCGGAGGCAGTTGGCTCAGCTCTCGGAGTTGAAAATTATCATTCTGGACGGATTACGTATGCATCGGCCTGAAGCACGTCAAGAAGAATGGTCAAGAGGAGGGGAGAAGAGCGATATCAGGGACGCATGTCCGAAAGCTATCGAACTTGATCTCAGTAGAAACCTTTTTGAAGAGTGGAGAGAAGTAGCTGCGATCTGTGAGCAACTACCTGGGTTGAGAAGCTTGAGAGTAGAGTAGGTGATATATACTCAGACCGTTCCTGTATATACTAATGTTTGTGCAGTGGCATACGGCTCCGAGATACCTCTTTGTCAGAAGAAGAGCGAAACCGCTGTCTCCAGGCCTTCAAAGGCATCACTTCCCTAAAATTGGAAGGCAACCTCCTCCCCTGGGCCGATCTCGCCCTTCTCACCCACTGCTTCTCCTCCATCACTACATTCTCCGCTTCCAGCAACCTCTACACAGGCCTCACTCAGCACACCCTCAACCCCACCATCACCGATCTGACCCTAGAAGATAATCAACTCAGCTCTCTCTCCTCGCTGGCGTGTCTAACAACGCTGCCCAATCTGAATCGCCTAATTCTCAAATCAAACAAAGTCTCTGAGATAACTAGCTCAGACGCGTTGATGCCCGTCTTCTCAAACACAGTCCGAGAAGTCGACCTTTCGTTCAACGAGATCTCAACTTGGTTTTTCATCGAGCAACTCGTACACGTCTTCCCTGGTCTTCAGAGTCTACGCGTGTCACAGAATCCGCTTTTCCAGTCCTTGCAAGCACCGGATGGACGCAGCTTGAGTGCGGACGATGGATACATGCTTACGCTAGCACGGCTGGGGCAGCTTAAAACACTGAACCACAGTCCTGTAAACGAGAAAGAGCGATTGAACGCAGAGTCGTATTATCTTTCCATGATCGCCAAGGAGGTGAAGTTTGCGCCTGAGAACCAGCGAGAGCAGATACTGAAAAGCCATCCGCGGTACGAGTGGCTGTGTGAAGAGTACGGTGAGCCAGATATTCAGCGCTCTGCAAGTGCTGTGAATCCAAACTCGCTTGCTGCCCGGTTGCTTCGCATCAGGTTCTACCTTGCAGCAGCTACAGATACAACGTTCGAGACGGAAATCCCGATGAGCAGTACGGCATACACGGTGCTTGGTATTGTTGGGAAGCACTTCAGCATCAAGCCCATGAGGTGCAGATTGATCTGGGAGACAGGCGATTGGATGTCGGTACGGAAATCAGCGACTGATATCGTTGACGACGACTGGGACTCCGAGGACAGTGAGGCGGAGATGGGTATGGAGCGGGTCATGAGGGAGGTGGAGATTGTGCCCGGCACGAGGTCGATTGGGACATGGATTGACGGGTCGGAGGCTACCGTGAAAGTTCAAGTCAAACCGTGACGGCTGACTGCCAGTAAATGGTCCCCAATATTAGAAGTTGGTGTACGACCTCGTTCAGATTCCGTTCAGCGGAACCACCAGTTGACCTGGACAGCAGTTAATATGACATACTCAGACCAGATCATATTCTGTACCTACCGAAGCATTTGCGCCCCTCCCAACACCCCTAACAGCATGCCACCACCCACAGGGAATGTATAACGCATCTCCACTCCTCAGAGTCGTTTCTACGCCGGTCGCACCATACACATCTGCCTCGGGTTGGTTGTTCCAGACCGCATTTTCCAAGCCCTCCATCTCTCCGCCTTGCATCATCTCCTCTCCCCTTATATTCGCGTCTCCACCAGCCCCCTGCACCTTCTGCCTCACTCTCTCGTACACACTCTTGCCAATCTCGGGCGCCATCAACCTAATTGTCTTCTTGCCTGCCAATTGTACGAAGAGGTTCGGATTCGGGTCGCGGTGTAGCGGCGTGCGAGTAGGCGGTCTACCCATCCAGAGACTTGACGCGTAGATATCGCCGCGAGCGTTGAGATGTGATAGGAAGAACGAGGGCGTGGGGAGATCTTCTTGGAGCGGCGCTGGAAGATCGGCTAGCGAGTGTTGCGCGAGGTACAAACCTGTGTCTTGCGTCTCAGCAGCACTCATATGCTGTAACAGGAGGGATAGCGGTGCCTCGAAGCGCTCAAACGTCTGGTTTGCAGCGCTGCCATCGGCGGAAGCGCGCGTTAACTCCAATGGCACAGTTGCATCGCCATACTGCCCCAGATACGCTGTATTCAGCTCCTGAGGATATCTGAACGTTTTGTAGAGTGCATCAAGTTTGCGCTGCTTATACCTTATCTGGAATTCTTTACCCGTAAGTACCTCTCGTGGTTCATTGAGTTTCTGGAACCATTTTCCGACTGCGGGTATGTCGAGGAAAGCTTCTTTGAAGACGGCGGGATAGTTGGATTTGAAGTCGGTTATCCTGAGCTGCTTCTTCTTTTTGTCCAGCCATTGTTCGTTTGGTAAGATTCGGAAACGCTTGTTCAATACCGGCCGTAAATCAGGCCTGGTAATCCAGTGGCGAGGAACACGAGGCGCCGGGGTCGGCATGAAGGACTACAGTACTTGTGGTGGATGTGAGAGGTTACGTGGAGGCGACTCGCCCAGGAGCTTGACACGCTCTCACGTTACCGTACCCCACACGAGCAGCTCGCCGCCCCGCCAAAACCTTCCCATCCTAAAGTTTACATCGTCACAAGCACCCGGAAGCTCTACACCAGCCCACGCGTCACCAAAATGGCACAAGCTCAAGGCGCACAGCCTGGTCAAAGTAAACACTCCCCAGACGTCCATCTGTCGCGCATCACGCTAATTCCATCTCGCAGTCGAAATCACATCCCTCCCCGTCCCCCGTCTGCAAGAACTAAAAACCCAACTCGATGCCGAGCTCACCCACCTCTCAAACTCGTTCCAATCGCTGCGCACCGCACAATCCAAATTCCGCGACTGCCTGACCTCCATATCCACGGGCCTGACACCAGCGACCGTCTCGAAACCGCTGCTCGTCCCCTTGACGTCCTCATTATACGTACCGGGGAAACTCACAGATCACGAACATGTGCTGGTCGATGTAGGCACTGGTTTCTTTGTGGAGAAGGATATCGCTAGTGCAAAGGACTTTTATGAGCGCAAGGTGAAGGATCTGGGCGACAGCTTGAAGGACTTGGAGGGTGTTGTACAGGGCAAGGCGCAAAATGTCAGAGTCGTCGAGGAGGTTATTAGGCTCAAGGTTATGAACGCACAGGAGGGCAAGGGCGAGGAGCAAGGCAGCTGAAATGCTCATAGGCATTGAAGGTTTGACACGTGGGACGACTGCCATCACTGCCGAACTAGCTGTGTCGATAAGAGCTGGAGCACAGCTGGGGAGCCAAGCACATCTTCCGACAGTAGAGAACGAAGCCTCATATCAAGAGTTACCAGAGACTATGGTACGAAGAAGCTCGTTTTTCCCGAGTTGTACTCTAGATGTATACATACTCACCTAAGTCGATAAACTACCAAGAAAGTTATAGTGTATACCTTTAGGGTGGGATTTCGTACTTGGGGTACGACTCAGGAAAAACGAGCTCCTTTCGTATTGGCATGGTTCTGCATGAGAATTAACTCCTAGACCCAACGCCTATTCAGATTACCTCAGATATCCTTGGGCTACCGAATATCAAGAAGACATGCAATCATGTCGGATGCACCATCCATCGCTCCCCCGTTCCCTAGATAGAGACGCCTCCCATGTCCATGACGGAGCTGACAATAGCCGAGAGCTGAAGCAACTTGTCCATGAGGATGCGAATACCATCGCGTGGTGGTGCTTCGACGTCAGGGCCTAAGTTGAGGCTCCTCATGCCGAAGTCTTCATCCTTGACAGCACTAGAGTAACTAGACTGTCCGTCGTCTGGCAGGAACGTAGAGATGGTATGGCCCCAGTCGGCTTTGCGACCAACTGGTAGGCGCTCTAGCTCTGCGAGGTGAGTCGCCCATTCGGGATGACGAACAGAAAGACCCTAAAAGGTGCGTGTACGAAGTCAGCATATGTCTTACATTCAGTTCGTACAGGGACATTTCTCACCCAGACGGGAAGCTTCTGTCTTGGGTACCACATGCAGGTAGCCTCGACTTTGTAGCATGTATTCTTGATGCTGAAAGAGTATATAGTGTCCAGCCGGCCCATCTGCAGGTACTTCTTTACAGTTGGTGTCAGGTCCCATTCAGCGAAGCTTTCGGTGGAACGATGATCATGGTCGGGCTTCATCTTAACACGCTCGGCAAAACCGGTTATCACAGGCGAAATGCTCTTCGATGCCACGGGGATCAGCGATTCGAGCGCAAAGTGCCATCCTCGGCTCTCTCCTAACTCAAGCAGGTTGATGTCCATACTCTTCGTCGGACCTAATCTACCCTGTTCGGTCTTGTAGAATCGTGTAGTGTTCTTCTCATACAACCCCTCTTCGTCGTCCGTCCAGTCGACTTGAACCACAATCAGACTAGACTGTACCGCTGGCGCTGGTGTCGAACTGGCGGTACTAACAGATGCTTGGTTGAACGGGTTGGGTCGTCCAGAATGGCGGGTAGCTGTGGCCTGAGGCGGGCGAGCAGTGGCAGTGCTGGGGTCTGCGAACACCCATGTCCCTCGGAACATAGGTCGGGTTTCTCGCAGAGATTTAGGCATGTGTCCAAAATAGTCAGAAGATTTTGTAGGTTGGAGAAATTCGTCGGCCGTGTAGAACGACTCCAGAATCTGGCTGCCCAGTACATCGTCGGCAAGCCTATTCTGTTAACTACTGCAATGATACTCTTATGAGGGGTCTACACTTACCACTTCTTTATGTCAAGGCCAACTGATCCATTGATTGACTTTAAGAAGACATCCTTCATGTACTTCTTGCCAATCTCATTCTCTTTAACATGTCTCGAGTTCAGTGCTAGGGACCCTAAACGGATGGTCATATCGTAGGCACCTTTCTTGTGACGAACGGCGTCAAGAGCCAACTGGACCGAACGCTGGATCTTCGAGAGCTGCACGAAATGCATGACATCACCGCGAAAGCTTCCGGGAGATTCCATCATCAGGTTAGGAAGCAGGCGGGGTACGACTCGATCTTGTCTAAAGTTGAGTTCATGAAGTTAGCATATCTCTCCCATGCAGTTGATACATATAGTCCACGCACAGGTTCGGCCACCAACCGTCAGCCTCCTCCAGCTGAACTTCTATCCCCTCTTGATCATCGAGAATCATATTGAGCGTATTATGTAACCCCATCGCTTCAGCTTTGACTTTGTCGATCATGGTCTTCAGATGCGCTTCTGCTGCTTCTATGTTCGCAACGTCTGCGGCTGCAAAGATGAGGATAATAAGTCAGCGCATGTCTCATACAGATCTTGAAACCCAAAGCATACCTTGTACCTCGATCTGCGAGACGTCGCCCTGAGCAGAGAGAAGCGATATGAAAACTTCATCGTGAGTCCGGATGGCATCCAGCACTTCTAGCTTGTTACCGAAGACGTCGCGAGGAGTGATTCCCTGGTTGATGAGGTCCTCTGGCCAATGCATGATGAAGCGTTGTAGCGGTGTTTCGCCTTCTGACACCTTGGGCGCCATTCCTCTGAACGTCTCCTTGCGTTGACGTTCCATCTCTTCAACTTGCTCATAGTACCACTTGTTTGGATCGAAAGCCGGCATCTTCGCCCACGCCGAGGAGTCTTTTGATTTGACGTGCGCGTTAGAAATCCACTGATTGATATATCGGACTGCCTTTTCTAGTCCTGCGCCTCCTCCAGCGATTCCGAACTGGTAAATCCTCCCATCATCCCATTGCGGAATGACTACACAACCAGTACTGATATTGACGTCGTTGACGATGTTGTCGCGCTCCCTAGCATGAGTGAGGCGACGGAACTCTTGAGGCACTGGTATAATCTTGTTTGGCTTTGGCCTGGGAACAGGGCCGGTGTTGTCTGCGTCCATGGCTACGGCTTCCTTGTGGTGCAGTGTAGTCGAAGCGGTGTCAAAGTAGTGGCGCCGGGGAGAGGAAAGTTTGGGCAGTGTTGTGGTGCTCATCGCTGCAGGGATAGGTGAGGTGAACCCGGACTGGAAAGAGCAAACGCTCAGGCGGTCTCAGAGCGCACCTGCACCAAAGGCAGTCAACTGGAAGTTCTTGAGCAGGATTGATAGCGTACTTATTTCCGGTATTAAACGAGAAATATATGCAGTAATGTATGAGATTTGATGATCAGTCGAAGAACTAAGAAGAAGAAGTGTTGATAGTCAGAACTTTGAACGCTGGGTGTGTAATGAGCAGAGAGATGAGATGCAAGAGATCACGGTGTCTTATCAAAACGAGTGAGAGAACATGGAATGCTGAGATGTCGCCGTCTGAAGTGGCATTATACAGGAGTAAACTACTTCTCTTACCTAGGTACCCACCCGAGGGCGCTGACCACGTGGACGTCATCAGCAGCACCAAGCAAATTCCAGTATCATACCAGCCGACAATGCGCATGTGTGATAACTCATTACAACAACGAGCAGAGGGACTTTCCAACGCATTTGGAATTCTTGGGGTGGAGCTGTTGGTTGGCCCGCGTAAGCGGCGAGGTCTGCTTTGTATCACGCGAAGAAACCATGCGTATGGCCATGTGAAGTCTCATAAGCTGAGGTAAGCGGATGTGGATAGGACACATGAAACGTAGAACTAGAAAGGCGAAGAGCCGTTGTTGTGCATTGCCACAGAAGGCAGAGGTTGGGGATGGGCTTGGCGGGGCTCGGTGTTGGGCGGGCGACCTCCGATCCATTTTCTGAGCATCACCAAAGTCTCGATTAGAAGTTGATACATGCGGCATTGTCGCGCATTGCACTTCTCGAACCCGCCGTAGCCATCGCCTGTGCGCCAATTGACTCCCTCGATCGCACCTCATCGCGGCCTCGGAACTGCATCGCAATCCATCGCCATGGACGCCGTACCCATCACAAAAAAGCTGATAGCCTTCGGCAGCAAGAAGATATACCTGTAGGACACTGCAACGCACCGTCCACGCTCAAGACTAATACTGTTCAGTCCCAAATTCACAGTCGCGCTTCTCCGTACACCACAACTCTCCCCGTACCATGCCCGCTTCCTCGTCCCGCTCGACTTCTCAAAGTACGACCTCCGCGACTACCTCTACCACGCCTACAACGTCAAATGCTTCAACATCAGATCTTACGTAAAGCAAATGCCTGTACGCGACACGCGCGAACAGCAACGGCATTGGTTCCGCGAGGAGTCGAAGAAGTACATGACGGTAGAGTTGGAGCAGCCATTCGTCTGGCCTGAGGTTCCCGACCTAGAGCCATGGGGCCAGAAAGAGAAGAGGGAAGAGATTAAACAGGCCACCAGCGAGAATGGAGCTGGAGATATGGCCAATGCGAGGGACGCAGCCAGGACGCTACGAGAGCAGGTCAAGAAGTTACTTGACAAGAAAGTCTCGCGGCCAGATCCCGAGATACAGAGGAAGAAGGCTCTGAATATAGAACTCACAGCAGTAGAGTTGAAGGCAGAAGAGCTTAGAGAGGCGGAAGAAGCAAATCTACAGCGCATGTCAAGACTAAAGCTGTGGGCGAAGGAGCGGACAGCGAAGGTCGTGGAAAGCGACAAGCCCAGGCGGTACGCGATCAAGGTTTGAGGTTGACCTTGCGCTGTGTATATATCCTTGTACCATATGCATCGGGGCGGAGCAGAAATTATCAATGCACTGTAACATATGAAAGCTAACTGCAGCCTGTGATGCGCTTTATTAACGCCATGATGTATGCTTAAAGATGTGGGTGTACTGGACTGCAAATGGCAGAGGTGTAGCCCATTCGATAGTACAAGTAGGGAAGTTTCAAACAGCAAATGATCGAAAGTTTGGCTAATTGCTGAGGAGATTCTGCTGTTCTTCATAGTCTCCCCATCTCGATTTATCGCTGTCGACTCACTAGCATGAGTAGTCATCTCTTCTCGTTTCGTCTTCAGCATCATTAAGAGCATCACCCGGCCTAGAACAAGCCAGGCAACTCACGCTTCTTCTTCTTCTTCTTCTTCTTCTTTATCACGATTGCACACTATTGGCGTTCAAAGATTCAGCCTGCAGCAAGGCTGAGAGTGATGGCGGAGTGCATGACCTGCGACACCCGACTGCCCAATGCTGGCTGTGCGAACCCTCAGTTGTCGCCAGTTCTGTTCTATTATCATGTCGACATCGTACCACATGTTCGTCAACTTATCTTTGTATTATTTCACCTCCTACTTGCTGACGTCCACAGGTGCATCGTGGAAAAGAGTGAACATCATTTACTCCCAGTCTACACGCTCGCACTAATCTGTACCACATCATTAGGCGAGCGGTTTCACAGCACGAGGAATCACAATCATGTCGTTTGGATTCGCAGTTGGCGACTTCATCGCCGTGAGGAAACTGGTCAGAGATACCATCAAATGCCCACAGTCAGTTGGCGGCGCGAAGTCAGAGTACCAGGAATTAGTCCTGGAGTTCGGCATACTCAGCAAAGCTTTGGAACACATCGACCAGCTTGATGCGACCGACGAAACAATGCCCGCACAACTAAACTATATCAAGTTTGCCGCACTTAGCTGCCGATACACACTGTTGGTTTTTGAGAAGAAGCTGGGCGCATATAATAGCTCACTCGGCATCAGAACTCAAATTGACGCGATGTACAATCCGCCTTGAGCGGCAATATCAGGACTTCCCTGGGCCAGCTACTAGCTGCAATGGGGGGAAATCGGTATTGTCGCTAAGCATGAGCATTGTTTACCCGCTTACCACTGCCGCTACAGACTGTCGATTGAGCAACCACGCACCAGCATCATTGAGTTTCAGAGATGTCTGAACGCCGTAGACATACGGATGGCTTACCCACAAAAGCCCTTTCACATCGAAGATGCTCTAGGCAACTATGAATTCCTTAGATCGAATCAAAGGTCAGCGAGGCCAAAGAGTTGGACACACTCCTGATGGAGAACCGGCTCTCAGGTTATACTGCACACAATGGAGGCGTGATTGGTGCGGACAGAGAAAGAACGAAGCCACAGGATACCCAAGACGAGGAGCTTTTACTCAGAAACGTCAAAAATTGCATCCAGGATCCGGCATTCTCCAGACAAGCTAACAAAGGAGAAATGTCGTGATTGGGCAATTTCAGAAGAACTCTTAATGAGGAGATGTAGCGAGACTAATTGTATCAACACGAATTCCTACAAAGGAATGCCAAGTTATGTGAACGGGTATTCAATAGGTTAGATATATCCGTAATGTGCCCAGCTGAACCTGAAAGTAATGCCTAACTTGGATTGTCAAAAGAATTAGATGGCTGGCATATCTACACGTGGTCTGGAGGACCTGCAACTGCAGCGTGAGCTCAAACAAATCGTCCTCGGTACGTCCCTACCTTCACGTCCGCGGTCAGTAGACAGGGTAACAGGATGTGTGATACTGACGCTGCAACAGAGCACGTCACCACGATCTACCAACCGACCTACCCCAGTAACCACGGCTTCTCGATCCTCATTTGCCGCCACCAGTTTGATCGCTCCACCCCCATCACTGCTGCCGCCGGTTTGCCCCGCCGCAGCGATAGAGCAGAAGAATTCATCATGATCCGTGCGGTCATATTCATCGAGCCTGGGCACAAGAAATGGAAGCTAGTAGCCGAGAGCAGCAAGGCTTACTACAGCATCATACCTGCGTTGCAGGAGTTCTCCAAAGATCTGGAGCGCGAGATGGGGCAGCTGACAGGGTTGATGAAGATAGGGGACAACAAGCGATTCAGCGAGAGGAATGAAGGCTTAGTCGATGAGGACGAGCAGAGATGTGGTCATTCCCGTAAAAGGCATAGGTAGAAAGACGGAAGTTGACGGGTAGGAGGCTATGGTGGTGTGATTCGATCTGGTGACCGGCTTGACATGGAAAATGCAAAACATGTACAGTTCAGTCTAGCATATGGCCCATGATGAATAGAAGCTATCCGTTCAGAAATTGCCAAAAGGCGTAGGAGACATTGTTGCTACTGAAGTAAAGCGATACGGCCATGCCCAAAATACTCGTATTGGCATGCGCCACAGGTCGCAGCGGCCAAACACAAGTTCGGATTTTGCAGCTATATCGTCATCGACTTGGTAAAACACAAAGCAAATAAACAGGGAAGAAAAGCATGTAGTTGGGCATCTTTTTCGAAGATTGTCAGGTACTACCCGGCTCTTCCAGGGTCGGGGCCAGCGTCAAGGTGTCAGGCCACAGATTGGCAGGTGTATCCTCGCATGTTCGCTGGAGTTCCATGTACCTGCCACGGCTATCGGCCAATGGCTGATGACTCACGCGGCGTTCTGCACATAGCACCCCTACACACAACGGCACCAGGCTTCGTCATCGAGGCCTGAATGCTGCCGAGCGGGCGGGGTGCAGGGCAGAAACTTGGAATCATGGCTGAGAAGCAGCGAGACAGGTCGAGTTGGAGATGCAGCCACGAGATGAATGGGGAGAAGACGCTATGCCTGCCAGGAAGCCGTCGTCGCAGCGTAAGATGGACGAAAGTGAGGCACCGGTCAAGCTTCGGGCACGGGCGGAGAGAGGCTATGGCGAGCAACATGTTCGCAGCGAAAAGCAGGCAGAGCCGTCGGGCGGTGAGGGATGCCGGTCAGAAGAGGTGGGCAGGCCAGCTGCCCCAAACCTCGTTTGAGACTGTCTTGTCGTTGGGCGCAGCAGCTGGTGGGAGAAAGTTTGGGCTTGGCTGCGGGCAGCCCAGCCAGCAGGCGGCAATGACGTAGGCACGCTGCTCTGCACCCTCAAGACTGCCGCCCACCCCAGCGTCGAGCAAACGGCAACATCTACGCCACCCCACCTGCACCGACACCGATCCCTGGGACCCAAGCCGAACGGACAGTCATCAGCCCTGCACCGTCCGAGTCCACCGTTGTGTTAAATACCATCGCCTGCCGGTGCCCTGCGACGCTCGACACCCCATTCCCCTACCCACCTTGTCCCGTCACTTCGCAGCCACCTTGTTCTTCGTTGCGACAGCCCCCAGCCATACAGCTTGCGCTAACAGCCAAGCAAACCCTATCTGAGTAAAGCGACTCTTTGGTATGCTTGACGCGCCGCCCGCCTCTTGCCCTCGGGCGCCCGCTAACCAAGCCTTGCGCAGCAGACCGGACCGGACACGACGCTCCCTGCTGCCGGACCCTGGAGAGGCAACATCGCCCACGGCGTGTGTAGAGCAAGAGCACCATCGCCATGTCCGAGTACAGCTACGCCCCGCGGCACCGCACGCGGGAGCCCGAGTACGTCACCGAGACCACGTACATTGAGCGTGGTGGCCGCGGAGGCGGGGCACGAGATCTCGTCTACCGCCCCGCCGCGCGCGAGGACAGCATCGAGGAGATCCCCCGCGACTTCCCTCCCGGCGCCGAGTATAGGCAAACCAAGTACCGCGAGGAGTATGCGCCGCCCCGCCGCACCCGCTCCGTGACGCGTGGCTACGACGACGACTACTATGACCGCCCCCGCCGACGTGACCGCGACTACGATGACCGTTCCGAGTACTCTGAGCGCCCCAACATGCAGCGCCGCAAGTCCATCGTCGACAAAGTCAAGGACTTCGGCGAGTCAGCAGGCCTAGGCGGCATCATCGGCGCAGTCACTGGCGGCGGCCGCGACCGTTCGCGCTCGCGCCCTCGTCGAGACGACCGTGGCTATGATAGCGACAGATACGGATACTATGACGATCGCGACCGCCGAAGCAGTCGCTACGGCTCACGCTCGCGCAGCCGCAGCCGAGGAGGACGCAAGTCTGAGAAGTGGGAGCAAGCCGCCAAAGCCGCCATCGTCGCTGGTGCCGTCGAAGCCTTCCGCAGCCGCAAGGAAGCCGGTCCATGGACTGGTGCCAAGGGCCAACGTGTCGCAACAGCCGCTCTCGGTGCTGCCGGTATCGACGGTCTCATCGACAGAGACCCTGGCAAGCACGAGAAGAGACACGTCGCCGAGTCCGCCCTGGGTGGCCTCGTCGCTTCTCGCCTAGCCAACGGCTCTCGCTCCCGCTCCCGTGCTCCTCGTGGTCGTGATGACTCCAGGTCGCGCTCCCGCTCTCGTGCCAGGTCCAGGTCCAGGTCCATCTTCGGACGCTCTCGATCTCGCGGCCGCTCACGCTCCCATTCCAGCGAGGGAGGAAACAACGGTCTCGCCAAGGTAGCTGGTACCGGTGCTGTGCTCGCAGCAGGCAAGGCCCTATACGACCGTGTGCGCTCCAAGTCTCGTTCCCGACGCGAGCGATCCCGCTCTTCCAGCGCCGACAGCTATGTGCCATCACGTAGGGGCAACCGCCGCTCGTACAGCCGAGGCCGCGGTATGGACGACCAGTATTCCGAAGCCCCTTCCAGGACTAACCCAGATCGCAGACTAGCCGCCGCCGGCGGGGCAGGTGCCGGTGCTTTAACAGCACAGGCGGGGGGAGCAGATCGGGGACGATGGGACGCTAGCAGCGATTCTGAATCATCCACCGATATGGAGGAGAAGCGCAAGAAGCTACGAGGTAAGGAACTCCTCACTGCGGGTCTAGCCACTGTGGCGACCATCCACGCGGCCCACGGAGTCTACTCTTCCATGGTTGCCTCGGAGAACCGCCGGAAGCTGGTTGGCGAGGGAGAAATGTCCCCCGAAGAAGCGCGCAAACGCAAGTCCAAGAACATGCTCCAAGACGCTGCCGCCGTGGGTATCGCCGCTCTCGGTATCAAGTCAGCCTACTCCGAATGGAAAGAGATGAACGAGCAACGCCACAGCGTCAAGGAACTTGAGACGCGCCGCCGCAAGAGGAGAAAGCTCCGTGAACGACGCGAAAAAGAAGCCCGTCAAAATGCCTTGGGCAACATGAATGGAGCAGGCGCTAATCCGTACGCATATCCTGTAGCTGCCAGCCAGCCCTACCCTACTACGTCCTATGCGGATGCAAATCCCTACGGCAGCTCAGTACCGCCGCCACCAATGGGTGCGAGGTATTAGATGTTCATCCGACTGTCAGACTTGTTTCCTTGGTTTCTTACGAAACGGCCTTTTGGTTAATTGTGTTGTCGCGCTTGTTTAGAAAGTATTGTTAAATACCTTTTTCTTTTCAGGCTTGCAGAAGCAGCAGAAGAAGCGAGCGAGGAAGTGAATGTCATTCTTCTTCTTTTTAGCTACTCTTCGTTACTTTTACTCACTTTGGTCTTGTGGGGTTTTGATGATAGATGATGATGATGATGATGGTTAGCGAATGATGGATGGATGGCTGGATTGCATCTTCTTGGTCTTGGGCAAGATAGGAAGAGCATATTGGGTTAATGCGACATTGGGTCTTCTGGCTCGAAAACGAATGAATCACGACACGACTTATGAACTCTGAATAGATATGAAATGCGAAACGGTCTTTTTGATATTCTCACATCCCTGCTTTGAATCCTATGATGCAACGCTGCCCAAAGACTGGGCTTGACAGACAGTCCAGCATAAAATCCAGCGTCATTGCTCATGGCAGTTATGCCGGACAACTACCATGTGTCTGATAAGCCAGTCAAGTTCTATTTTGTCCAACCGCGAGAACCTTCAGAGAGAAAAAAACCCCCCCTTAGGACCAAGCATAACATTTATCGAAATATAAATTCAATTTGGACATGGACGCAGCTCCCAACTCCACAAATGCCATGGTGAGCTGACTCTGGGATATGTGATGCCATACTAACAAAGCAAAAGAAAAACTCGCCATCCATGCTAGAGAGACGGCTCAAACACCTCAAGTATGTCGCTGCATTTTGAACGCTGGGGTATAAGGAAGGGTAAGATAGATAATTGAAAAATGTGTAAAGCAGATGTGAAAGTTGAGGTAGAGCTCTGAAAACGTCTCGCCATCGCGGTCATGTACTTCAGAGACTTTCTTTGTCGCTGCCGTCGTCGCTGCCGTCATCATCCATGTCAGGCTCATCGACCGCCCACAAGATGAAAGGTCCGTTATACTCCAGCTACGAATCGTTAGTATACGTCAAAAGGTGGGCTTCATGGGTTCACTTACGCTAGGATGACTCTGCTCTGAAGCAAACCACCATCGGCCAAGAATGATCCGACCACCTGGCAAGACAACGCCCTCATACGCCCAAAGATTGTCCTCATTTGGATGATCATAGTCCTGAGTGAAGTGCTTCATGAAGGATATGCGCTGCCAGCCCGGGATGCCACCTTGTGGAGGCAGAGCGTTGAGCCATCCAAGAGCCATGTATTCATCATCAAGATCCTCGCCTTTGCCTTCGAACTGGATGCTGGATGCGGCGGTCTTGGCCAAACTCCGGCCTTGGGTCGTGATGCCTTGCTTTCCAGTGTCGTTCTTGAGCGAGCAGAGACGGTCTTCGAAAACGGGCGGCCATGGTAGCTGGCGGCCATCAGGCAAGACTCTGTCTTGTGCGAAAGTGAGCTCGAGAGACTGTACGCGATCAGCAAATGCTCGCATAGCTTCGAAGACTTCAAGACTATCGTACCTGAATCTTCCCTTCATCGACGTTCTTGTCGATATACACTTGCTTGCCTGGGCCCTGTCGTCGCAACTTCTGAACCTCAGAGTTATCAAGAAACGAGTATGTGCCCTTCCAGTACTTGCTCAGAGGATGAGCCCCATTTGTAAGCTCTTCCCGCCATGCCGAGGGCTTTTGGGTGGCGTCCAGCTCTTCAAGTTTGTCGAAGAGTGTCTGTGCGTTCTCGTTCATCATGTGGTGACGGAAGAAGTTCATGGCGTGTAGCATCCACCCGAGGTTCAACTTTGTGTGATCATGATGGAAGAGCGGCGCAACAACGGCAGAGAGATAGACGGCATACTGTGACTCCTCAAATGCGAAGATGTTGTGTTCTATACCTTCAAGGTTGTAAACAAATTGCAAGCACACGAGCTTGACAGCGGCGAGCCCATCGTCGATGGGCATTAGCGCGCCGGGTGGGGTGTCAGGAGCACGTCGATCGTTGTTGAGGAGGCGGGATCTGAGAATGAAATCCACTATGTGAGCTTGGTTCTTGCAGCGGAGACGGCCATGTTCGTCAACTTCGGCGGCCCCTTGGAACGACTCTGCTTGTATTAGCACACGAATTGTGGGTTGAGTTCTTGAGTGTGCGGGTTGACCTACCATTGATCAGATCTTTGAGTGTATTGACGACTTGTCTCTCTCTCGGAAGAGTGCCATAGAAGAACGGGTATTTGACTCCGCGTCTAAGCTGCTTGGAGCGACGCTGGTATGTGCGACGTAGTTGCAGGTTGCTAGGGCCCTCCTTGAAGTCATACTTCTCGCGGTACTTGGCGCGCCAGAAGGAAAGTTTGTCAGCGTCGATGGCATCGTTTGTAGAGTGGCAGATCAAGCGATACGTCGCAATGTCCTTGTCAGTGTCAAGCTCATGAACGATGGACTTGTTGAGCTGTCACCGATCGTCAGTATCTTTACATCCATATGCATAATGGAGATACATACTTCTATGGGTAAAGAGTTGAATGCCGTAGCAGTAGAAGGGTCTTGTAGGCGAGACATTTTGATGTAAGAGACTAGCGTAAGGTCAAGAGATTGAGATGTTTGAAGAAGAGGAAGCGGGTTGGTGGCAGAAGGACTGGTTATGTGCGAGGACCATATGCGGTGGAGAGGTCACCTGCACCAGCCGCGAGTAAATGTACGCTCCTGTTGTAGAATAAGAAGTGAGAGCGGCAGTGGTCCAGCTGACTGTTGACGGCCGGCACAAAACGACGTGAAGGTGGAACGCCGTCTACTGTCTCCAAGCGGGCAACACCTCAGGCGGAACCCAGCGGCCGTTTCGGGCTATGCGAGTACTTCAAACTCCGCGGATATAGTCAAGAGCCAATGATTCGGGTTGGGCAGTACATTTGGGGGTTTCGGCGATTTGCTGAGAGCGGCGGTGACGAAGAGTTGCAAACGGCGGTGCTGTGCCAGGATACGTTTGCATACATGGGGCAAGGTTCCAACGAGATGTTACGTTGGGGTGGATTGCGAAGGCTACGAGAAGGTGCCCATAGAGGAAGCATGGCTGAGGATTGCATGCTGAGGACGTGAGGACGAAGACGCTGAGGGCGGTCGCGGTCGCGGTCGTGGTCGCTATTGCTCATCTTCCACATGGCTTCCCAGCAAGATACAGCCAATGACGCACAACCCATTTGGGGACTCAACACGACATACGCAGATCGTTGACGAATCTCTGCTTGATGTCAGAAGAAGATAGCGAAATGTTTGAGAGATCTCTGACGCAGCAGTTACAGTGTTGTATTGTGTGCATGTATATGACTACACAAACTTGACCGTACTGCTCTTCCTCGTCGTCATCTTCAGAGCAACGCGCCGGCCACAGCCGCACCAACAGTCCAATAGCTTCCGCTCCCAATACCCCACCTCATCGCCGCACCAGTAGTCTCGCTTGGCTGAGGTGCACTTCCAGATCCAGTGGGGCTCGGACTTGGACCGTCTCCATCACTAGCCGCCTTGCTCACATCCGCAACACCACTGCCATCCTCTCTCGTAACGACAAAGATCTCGCCCGTTGAATCCGAACTCATGAACAAGCGACCCTGGGCATCCCACGCAAGACCGACGGGTCGGAAACAAGAGCCAGGGCAAGCAGAGAGATCGGGGTTGGAGACGATGTCAGTGGCAGCAGTGGTGCTGTTTGCAGGTGCGACTGGCGAGCCGTTGCCGTCAAACTGGACCAGGCTGAGTTTGTAGCCGATGGGCTCTTCGCGATTCCATGAGCCATGCATTGTTACCCATGCGGCAGTGCCATTAGTGTTGAACTTGATATCAAGAGGAGCCATATGAGCATCGAATGTGACCCTAGGAGCAATACGATCGTTCTCGCAGAATGTGTCGTTCACAGTTGCATTCTGGTCTCCAATAGCAAACTGCTGGCCTGTCATGCCACCAAAGTCTGGAATCTCAGACACGTTCCATGCCGTGAAGCATGAAGGATAGCCGTAATTGCCGCCCTGCACATCGCTCTCGGTCCCATTGAGGTAGCCGTGAAAGTTGAGCTCCTCACCTGGGTTGTTCTGGTTGATAGTCTGTCCACTTCGTGGGATGTTGTCGACGCTGTTCTCGACAGAGTAGATGCCACCTGAGACAGGCTCCTCAGCTACTCCTACCGAGTTTCTAAGACCCCAACCCAGCAACAGTCCACTTGAAGCATGATCGTATGCCGAGTCGGTCATATTGTCCACGTTGAAGGCTTTGATGGTTGAGACTCCTGTAGTCACGTCCAGAGTCTGAAGATCGATGTTGCCTACGCTACCACGGGAGACGAGTAGCATTCCAGGAACGGCCTGGGACATGAGCAGTGTACGTGTAGTATGACCTTCATCGTCTCCCATGCCTTCGACGACATCACGGGATTCGGACGTAGTCTGACCTTGCGACGCATCGTAGTTCCAAGCGTAGACATTGCTGTGAGATGACGCATAGAGCGTATTACCATCCTGCGAGAAAGCGATTCCATGATTCAACTGTCAAAGTCAGTCATTAGAAACCATCTCAAATCACTTCCCGCCCAACATGACACGAGCACTCACAGATTCATCCTCAACTACCCTCTGCACGTCCCCATCAACCCTAACACAAGCTCCATCAACCGTCAACCTCAACCTACTAACCCCATGCTCTTGTTCCACAACAAGCAACCCACCTTCTCGATCGAAAATAATGCCGCGTGGATCCCTCAGCCCATTAGACACAACTTCGACACGGAACCCCGGCGCCACCGAAGGAGCACCATTTTGTGGGGCAACGGGGCTTGCGCATGCTATTGCAGCGGTGGATTGCGCTTTGGCCGTCAGCACAACGGAGCATGCGCTCAGGCCCACTACGGCCATTAAGTGTTTCAGCGCCATGTTGAACTGCGGAGAATGACGCGAGAAGTTGGCTCTTTTTTCGGACGAGGGAATTGATTTGGGAATAGAGCCGCTGGGGCTGAGGAGTCCGGAGCGCGGACTATTGGCGAGAATG
This sequence comes from Alternaria panax, assembly GCA_019702505.1. NCBI lineage: Eukaryota > Fungi > Ascomycota > Dothideomycetes > Pleosporales > Pleosporaceae > Alternaria > Alternaria panax. Next base: position 1,243,903 of record JAANER010000008.1, on the reverse strand, counting down.
GGGAAGTTGAGGCCTGTTATGCAAGGTACGGATGTAGTCGAGTCAACCAGGACTCTCGTCTCGGTGTTTATCGCTTCGAGGTTGTGGAGGTCTGAGCAAGTCGGGTTGTTTTGATCACATATACGAAGTTCGGATCGTTTGCGAGGATTGAACAACAAGAACATCAAGAGGGTCCCAAAGCGGTTCACATATAGCCACCCCTCCTTCTGGCGGGTAGCACAGGTGGCACTCGCCTCTCTCTTGGTGTCGTTTCCTGGTGTTGCTTGGCCTGCGCCTTCCAAGACAGGCAATCGTCATCGACCTCGGATGAACGAAAGCGCGGGGTCTTGCGATTTGCCCGTTGTCAAACCATCGCAGTCTCAAGTACCTGCAGATGCAATTGGCGAGTACAGATCTACGGGATCACAGTACTCGCCCTTGTCTTGGTCGCATGTTTCACAAGGCAGGTCGCGCGACTGTTTTGATGTCGACATGTAATAGTGGAGTAGGGTCGTGGAGGCTCTGTTTACAGTACGACCGAGCCGGCCGAGGGTATTATTCCCTCCCTTGGATACGTGTATACGCTTGTTGGGGAGTCGGACCAACAATGGCGGTTATGCATCCCGACACGAGCGAAAGAAGCTTCCAAGGTTCATAGTAAACACTCTGGTAAGCTATCTCATTGACAAAACAGGAATATGCATCGTGGATGACCGTGCAGCATATTAGGGCGTCCCTCGGTTAGTGGTAGCTTCGGCTTTATGACTGCAAAGCGACATGGGCTTTACTTGTTGTGATGATTCAAGATTGTTGATGTAGCTTGAAAGCCACAATTTATCATTATATTTTGGATGAAAACAGCAAATTTTACAGTCGTGCGCCGTGACTGTTGTATCGTCTGAAGATTGTCTGCGAGAAATCTCGTCCCGCGCGCATTCGCTGCTCATTGACCCGCCCGGGCAGAAGCGAAAGCAAGTGTTGGTACGCTGCTGTACGAAGATCTGGCTGTCCGGCATGAACAAGATGCGCAGGCGATCATCAGTGGTGCGGGAAACTGCGCCTCGTTCGGCGTTGCCTTGGTAGCTGGCTCATCAAAAGGCGGTGCGAGGGAATGCATTAGTGGCATGTGATTCGGCTACGGGTCTGCATTAGTTGGCCTCGCAACAACGGCTCGAAAGCTATGGTAGTTTCATGAAGACAACTTCACTTTGGGAACTAGATACAGCGATGGAATACGGCGCAACCGTCTTCTAAAAGCAAGAGGCGGTGTACGCAACTCTGATAATATGGTACGGGTGTTTGTCAGGGACTACGGGATAGTGTAGTCTATGCTAGTATGATGAAGTTGTCACCAATCCCGAAAGTTAAAAGTGTAAACATCACGGAATCCGTGGGGCCGTAGTGTATGATGTGTTTCAAAATTCTGTGTATTCGTGTCTTCTCAGGAGCCCGGGATTGTGGCCGTCAGGTATCAATGCTATGGTTTTTGAGAGAAACCTCGTTGTGATTCAAGATATCGTAGATCAAGAAAGACAAAGGAACAAAGAAACAAAGAGAAAACCCTCAACCCGCTTTTGTACAGCACTGAAATGTGTAGAGAAGCGGCCCGCAAACTGCGCGGTATGCCCGTCCCGCCAGGAGAGTATTATATGCTCAGCCTCCACAAAGAAAACCCCAACCATGAATACGCCGTAATCTTCCATTAGACAAAATACATGCGCTTCATGTCGCATGTCTCCTCTTTTCCATGTGTATCCTGGCTGGGAGATGCTGCAACTTATGCAAAAGGGAATCGCAAATGCCATGTCGCTCCAAATGCAGTACTTGGCCTGACATGATAGTCGACGGCTGCTTAATTAATACAGTGTAATAGTGGACCGGGCCGCGAAGGCTCCATCGTCGCTCGAACGCTCTGATCCAAAGGGAAATATCTAGAAGAAACTTTTGTTTCCTCCCACAAAATTTTGCCCAGATGCGTGTGGCCAGCACGAAGCGAGTCATATGCTTCTTTCAACATGCTCGTAAGTCGCGTTGTTGTATCTTGCGAATCTACATTACTGTCATGAGCTTCATCTGAGCCGCAAGATCCGCCTCTTGTTGGTGGATCGTGCCAAATGGCGGCTCCTCGTGTAGAGGGCTCGCGAGAGGACTCGAGTATAAGCCCTCTGCGTCCCTGATGGTGTCTTTGACCTTGCGCGTCAACGTGCTGACATATGGCACGATGCGTCGCAGAGTCGATGTGTCGAAAGGGACCTTCTTCGAAGGTGTCGACGGTATGGGAGGCGCATCTAGGAACGGCTCATATGCGCTCCTCCTCTTTTGCAGCGCTTCGATAACGGAGCGCGCTTTAGCTTCTGAGTCTTTGCGGGGTCTCGTAACGATGGTTTTCGATTCCTGGGTAGCAGGGGTGGCGTCAAACTCGGTTTTGGCTGGTATCGGTGAAGACTGCGGGGTAAAGATTCCGTTGTTTGAAGGAAGGATGGACTTGCGTAGTGGGCGCGCTGATTGGGACGGGTTCTTGGTGCCATCTTCGTTGGGAGACGATGATTTGCGCCGTCCTCTGCCATGGCTAGGGCTAGCAGATGGGTCCTCGAAGGCGTCTTCGTCGAAGCCTGGCGATGACGGTGGTGAGTCGTGAGCAACATCCTGATGGTCGGCCTCCTGGTCTGCAAGCTCAATCATCGCATCCACTTCGAGCCACATACCTGTCGGTGCGCCTGGTATCATGCCAAGCGCAACAGCGCGCACTCTTTGCTCTTTGAGTTCCTCAATCAATAGACCCCATTCGCGCAAGAGACCAATGTTTGCAAGAACATTGTTCTGCTGCTCTTGTATGCTCTTTGGTACAACCATGGCCGAGCCACTGTCCACTCCCGGGGAGCTTCCGTCTTCAGCAACAGGCTCCTCGGTCAGTTCGGAAAAGTCAAAGTCGTCGTTCCAGTCTTCGGTGACACCTTTGCTTCCCACACCCCAGGTGCCAAACTTATTTGTCACCACTGTGTTACGTTTGCCAGTCAGATCCGGAACCACGGGCAGACTCTGGCTGCGAGCGTGCAACCCGCTGGGTACCCGCCGACCGACAGAACGACTGCCTCTACGATCTGCATCCTTCTTTCCGTGCACTGTTCGGGGGCGTGGCGGTGTGCAGTCTCCTGAATTCTTGTCTGCGATTTGCTGTTCAGACCAATCAAAGATGCTGCTTCGCGCGTCCTTGTCACCGAATTCTGATGTGGAATGCTGTGGCGTAGTCGGGTTGGTAATAGAGCCCGGTGCGAGCAGATGCGTGTGCTGTCGCAAAAGCGCCACAGGGTTGGCCTTGTGGTTGACTGTTGAATGATCAACCCAGGGATCCTCATCATCTGCCTCTTCTAGTGACCACCTACTGCTATCGTCGTCGTCCCCTGCGCGCGAGTCCCACTCCAATGTGCCAAGCGAAAGCGGCTTGGGCATGCTCGGAGGAGACGACGGTATCGCCTTGGGGAAGAGCGGCGCACTGTGTGTTCGGATGACAGTGGGCGAACCCTGCAAGGAGCGCTGAGGGCGCACTGTCCGCACGGGCGTCGACATGCTCTCCTCTTCCTCGGCGATGCTCTGGTGGCCGGTGACACCATTGACCGTAGGTTCCCCAAAAGAACCGGGCGGCAGTAGATCTCGTAGGGCTGTAATCTTGACTTTGGAGGGGGGTGACTCGTCGAATATAGTCTCAATGCGAGGCCCACGCGCGCCAACAGTTGAGCCTCTGGTCGCACCAGTCCGCAGCGAATCGAACACGGTCTCGCTCTGGACGTCGGCGTCGTCCTCGTCGCCGGACCCTAAGACGCGAAGTTCATTATCAGACGAGCCGACCAATGTCGAGGCTTGTTCTGAGGGGGCCATGGAATGACGCGAGGCCCGAACTCCCGATTGCGCTAGAGTAGGGGATGGTGGCGCTTGATTGGCGCCCGGTGCGGCTGAGGCCAAAACATCGGGCTGCTGGGGCATTGACGCCAAGGCCGTGCCAGCAACGGGATCAGTCGAGGGGAAGGTGGGAAATAAGGGCGACGACACAGGTCTGCTCCGAGAAACATTGCGCGCAGGTGCTGTGTCGGTAGGCCCGGCAGACGTGGCGATGTCACGTCTTGCTGGTATTGGGTCTGTCACATCCCGTCGGCCTTCTCCATATGAGGTGCTGTGAGGCCGTCTGCTCATAGTAGGCAGGATGGGTGCTGAGTTGACCCGTTGGGTAGCACGGAGGGAAAGTCTGGGTCCGGGCACTGCGCCAATGCGGTCCTTCCTGGAAGAAAGGAATGAAGTGATGGAGAAGGAGCGTTTGGGTCTGGGGGCATTCTCGGCTTGTGATGTGGAGGGCCGACCACGAGATTGGTTTGTCACTTTGGTAGCAAACGTGGCCGCCATGCTAAGCGGCGTCTCTGGCCGACTCACGAAGGATACGCTCTCCGCATCGTCGCTCATGGAGTCGCTCACGTCCTCTGCACTTGCGACGACCGATCTTGCGAGCACGAGCATGGGCTTGTGCTTCTCGTCGGGAAATATCCTCTTGAACCCATGTGCATATGCTACTGAACCCCTCCGCCTTGCCAGTGTTCGTTCCTTGGTGATTTTTACGTTGAAAAACTGTGTGTATTCGATCTCGCTGTCAGTGCTCGCCGACGTCTGCTGCTCGTCTGTCGAAGTGTGCTCGGCCGTCATGGATAGGCGCGCGCCGTAGTTCTGCAGTGTCGCGTTACGTTGGTGGCTGGTGGCTGGACGACGGAAGGACGGCCGGAGAGTCGCAGAGCCTAGGAGAGGCGCTTCACGAGGCCCGCGCACTGAAGAAGAGCGCTTGACGAGCTTGTTCCGCGGTACTGCTGACGTAGAGCGTTTGTCGATCATGGGCACAGCCGAGCCGTCGTGCGAAAAGACCATTGAGCCATTGGAGCACGAGACGGCGGGTGACAGTGGGGACGGGCTTGTAGCCCTGCTCGACGAGTTGGAAATGGACGAGAGGCGCTTGATCCACGAGGCTCGCCGTGTAGGCAGGTATCTAGTCGTGTCCACGTCGGACACGCTCTGTTCACTCGACGGGTAGTTGTTTGCGCTGGTCGGCAATTGCAGCGCCGCATCATCGCTCGTCTTCCTTCTCACGATTCGCAACTGGGAGCGGCCTTCCTGGCTGAGTCGAGTCGCAAACGACATGCGCGAGGCAGGGGCGACGGGCATGGGAGCACTGAAGGAAGGCGCGGTCGTGGTCATGGCAGTAGTAGACATTGGATCAAGATTCGTCTTGTATGCTGGCGTGGCCTTTTTCTTATTGGGGTGCGACGAGTCGAAGGGGGCCTCCCGTCCAAAGGCCAAGCCGACAGAGGAAGTACCAACGACAGTGGCAGTGGCACAGAGCTGTATCACAAGGGTCCGTCAGTCATGGCGCCTAGTACGACTTCTTATAAGAGAGGTATATCGAGGTAAGACAGGCTCGGTGCAGACGCTCTCGGAAGTAAACGCAGTAGAGGCGGCGATATCGACATATCAAAACAAATCAAGGGCCGCTGCAGCGCGCACAGAAGATCCACGGACTGTGAGATAGAGAAAATGCAGGGTAGTTACCGTTGGAATCGTTTTCATTCTCGTAGGAAACCAAGCCGCCGGGGGAAGGTCACTCGTCGAGGCGCTTGTGACGACTTGTCGAGCATTATGGCATATCAGGGAGCCGGTGAACCAGGGATCGCGAGCTGCACGAGTAGGGACGGCGGGAATGGAGGGGCTCAATCAGGCGCTGGGGCAGGCGTACTGCATTACGAAGCGTTGTAGAGGAAAGACGGCACAAGCACCGCGACGGGCTGAAGCAGAGAGGTGGAGCTCGACGAGGAGCGAGCGGAAGACTGGAGAGAGTCCACTGCTTGTTGCTTCTGGGATCTACGTACAGGGCTACCCAGCTCTCTTTGGATTAGCGAGATGTCGCCGATGAGGGCTGATAGCGGCAGCTCGACTCGAAACATAACACGGAGGCACACAGACCCCATGCCTCACTCTGCACCGCCATAGCTCCACGCTGCGCGCAAAGTCAATCTCTTCCGCCCATGCGGCATGCGATGCGACGAGCCCAGGCAAGAATGCACACTGGCCCGCTGCGGTGCCCAGTACCACGACGTTGCGCGAGTGCGTCTAGGACAGGCTCTAGCGCCGAGCAACAATCAACAACAATCAGGGACATGGCGCAGAAAGGCTGGAAGAGCCCCTCTGCCGTCAGAGCTACCCAAATATAGTGTACCAGCGAGCATCCCGGGCGCCCGTCACAACACACGGTGATTGGCAGCCGGGCGCTGAACGGCCTGGAGAGGCCCCTGTAGTGCGGTGGAGATGTTTGCTGATCGCGGCGTACCCAAGTGTCAACCGGCTTATGTAGTCCATCAGTGGTAGCGAAGGTGTGCCTTGGACTGCGCAGCCACGGAGCCGTCGCATGCTACCTCACCAGCACTCGGTACAGTCGACAGCAGCGAGACCTTGGTACCTACGAGCATGGCCTTGGCTGTCGACATTTGTTGAGTCGGCCGAGCTCGGGCACCAGGTGCACTTGTGGGCAAGCTGCTTAATCATGGCCACGATGCTGGGTAGCCGAAACGCAGCGCACGTCAGCCCCAGAGCGGAGAGGTCGTGAGCAGCGGGAACATGGGTTGAGGATAGCACGGAAAGCGTGACTGAGGCAGCGAATCTGCACCCGGCACATGTCTCCGCTAAGAGCGCGCACTGCGTGATATACACAGTGACCATGGTTCTTCTCTACAGGACGCTGTCGAGGCCTAGCAACATGGCTACATCACAGGTTGCATGCCGTAGCCAAGGCGGCTCCGAGCCCGGCCCACGCAGCTGAAGGACGACTACCGCGGTCAGGGCAGACTGCAGATGCGTTTGCAGACAGACTATCGAGGCCGTTGTGCCCCTCGCTCTGGGCATAGTGGCCGCACGTTGAAACTCATCTGGCAGACGGCTTGCTGGACGAGCTGTGCGGTGCAGAGCGCCGAGGTGACTGTGCGATGCGTGCTGTCCCACGGGAACACAGAGATGCGAGCAACCGGAACAATCCCAGAAGCACATCATTGCTAACGCGCTCCAGACGCGTGGTGCAGATCCGCCAGCTCTGCCAGTCCGCCGACGCAGAGATGGGTTGTCATGTCGGATGGGCTGACGGCGTCGACGTCCTGATTGGCCGCCGCCCGCTCCTTCCAGAATCGCCGCCACGCCATATTTGGCTCCCCACGTCCAAAATGTCCTTTGCCTTGGACAAGCAGCCGTAGCACCGCAACACGCAGAGTTCGCCCGCTGCCCCGCTATTACACTGTGACTACCGCACAAGGCTCAATAGTACGAGAGTATTGCCCGCTCGCCGGCCCAGGCCAGCGCCACCGTGACATCGACGGCGGCCGACGTTGACACTGTCGGACAACGCACCATCCACCATCCACCATCACCCGCCAACCCGCGACCATGGAAGCTGAAATCAGAACCCAGATCCCTAACATTGACCCTGTCCTGTCAGAGTACTCGGCGGGGTACCTTGCCCATGCCGCCAACCAGTTCGCTTCCGACTCGGATCCCAATGGCCCCTCACCACTCGAGGAAGCCGCCGCCGCTGTGAGCGCCCTGCTCTTATCAGCCTCTGGAGATCTATCCAGCCAGAATGAGACGAGCATCCAAAACCTTGTTGACAAGTTCATCTCTCGCCTGAGTGCCGCCAATGGCACCGACGGCGAGCGCCGCCAGATGGCACCTTCAGCCAAGAAGCTCGACCAGGCTATCCACGTAGGCTCTTCCAGGAACATATCCTCCACGCTAGGGCTCGCTGGTGGCGCCGTTGACCTCGAGTCTGCCAACACGCGTAAAGTCGAATCCAGAGTCGACCGCAAGAAGCTCGAGAAAGCTGAGCGCAAACTCCGTGCTAAGCAGGACCGTAAAGAGTTCAAGAACGTTGAATATGAAGCATCCCGCCTCCTCAACGAGCCCAACGAGGCGCAAAGCTACGAAGAGTTCTACATGGCCGTCAACCCGCTGCAATTGGGTGATGCTGCCTCGAAGAGCAAGGATATCAAGATTGATAGCTTCGACATCTCTATGCCTGGGTTGCGTATTCTTACAGACAGCTCCCTGACGCTCGCATATGGCCGCAGATACGGTCTGGTAGGTCAGAACGGTATTGGTAAATCCACTCTGCTTCGGGCCCTTGCTCGTCGTGAGGTCGCTATTCCTACGCACATTTCAATTCTCCACGTGGAACAAGAGGTCAGTCAGCATGCATTCTATGCATATGCAACAACTGACTTTAAACACAGATTACCGGTGATGACACTCCTGCACTACAAGCTGTCTTGGACGCCGATGTTTGGCGCAAGCATCTCCTTAGAGAGCAAGAGAAGATTAGCAAAGAGCTAGCTGAGCTTGAAGAGGAGCGTGCTAAAATGGCAGATACCTCTGCAGATGCCGCCAAGCTAGACACGCAGCGTGAGGGTCTAGACACTACTCTGAGCGACATCCACGCCAAGCTTGCCGAAATGGAGTCGGACAAGGCAGAGTCTCGTGCAGCAAGTATCCTCGCAGGTCTGGGTTTCTCACAAGAACGCCAGCAATTCGCGACCAAGACATTCTCTGGAGGATGGAGGATGCGACTGGCACTTGCACGTGCGCTCTTCTGTGAGCCTGATCTGTTGTTGCTCGACGAACCATCGAACATGTTGGACGTCCCATCCATCACTTTCTTGGCGAACTACCTCCAGGGTTACCCAAGCACTGTACTCGTCGTATCTCACGACCGAGCCTTCCTGAACGAAGTAGCAACCGATATTATCCACCAACACTCTGAGCGACTCGATTACTACAAAGGTGGCAACTTCGACTCGTTCTATGCAACCAAAGAAGAGCGTCGCAAGACAGCAGTCCGCGAGTATGAAAAACAGATGGGTGAGCGTGCGCATCTGCAAGCCTTTATCGACAAGTTCCGATACAATGCGGCCAAGTCTTCTGAGGCCCAGTCCAGGATCAAGAAGCTGGAGAAGATGCCTGTCCTCACACCTCCAGAGGCAGCATACTCGGTGCACTTCAAGTTCCCGGAGGTGGAGAAGATGTCGCCTCCCATTATTCAGATGAGCGGTGTCACGTTTGGGTACACCCCTGACAAGATTCTGCTCAAGAATGTGGATCTCGACGTGCAACTGGATTCACGTATCGGTATCGTTGGGCCCAATGGCGCTGGTAAGACGACTGCTTTGAAGCTTCTCATAGGCGCACTTCAACCTACCACTGGTATCATCTCGCAAAACCCGCGGTTACGTGTAGGTTTCTTTGCGCAACATCACGTTGACGCCTTGGACCTGAACGACAGCGCCGTTGGCTTCATGTCCAAGACGTACCACGGACGGGTGGATGAGGAGTATCGCCGTCACCTAGGTGCCTTTGGCATCACGGGTATGACGGGTCTACAGAAAATGGAGCTGCTGTCCGGAGGTCAAAAATCGCGCGTCGCATTTGCGTGCCTGGCGTTGCAGAACCCGCACATTCTCGTGCTTGACGAGCCGTCTAACCACTTGGACATTGAAGCCATGGACGCGCTTTCGGAAGCCTTGAACAAGTTCCAGGGTGGTGTGCTGATGGTCAGTCACGACGTCACTATGCTGCAGAACGTATGTACGAGCTTGTGGGTGTGTGACAACGGCACAATTGAGCACTTTGACGGCACTGTCAAAGACTACAAGCGCCGCATCACGGCGCAAGCAAACGAAGCGGGAGTGGTAGCGAAGCACTAGATGCGGGTCGAAATGGTAGAATATGTGATGGTAACGATATACTCATGCATGTTTGACAGAAGTCGGCGTCTGTAGTATGTTGTGCGGTTCGAGCGCAGTTGCACGTCTTGATGTTGGCTACTAAGCCGGTGACAACATGTGATTGCATTGTGCCTTCCCTTGGAAAGTTGGAAAGCACGCTAGGCCCAAATCAAACGCCTGGACTCAATAACCACTCTCCGCGTCGTCCATCGCGCCTCATCACACGTACCACATCTCCCGCTCGGCACAGCAAGCAGACATCTGCCTCCCCTTCACCGCGAACCCTGCTCCACCTAATGCGCGTAGCTGCCTTGTGGTGCCCACGCGCTCAGGTTTAATTGACGGCGGCTACTAGCGCGCTTGCCCCTTCGAGCTCATCATCCGTCCTGTCCAATACACACCCACCGGCACCTTGTCGCGCACGCAGAGCTCCAGTACAGACGGCTTGTCCGTAGTCACTCATTTGCATCCGAATCCCACCCATCGCGACTCGTCCCGTCCACCCTGCGCCGTCACAGCACCCGCCAGCAGCACCGCAGCATTGACGACCGCCGGCGAATCACCCTACCCACCTCCCTTCTCCTCCCTCTTCTTCCCGCCCGACGACGCCGAGGAACGCAACAAGCTCGGTAGAACCCCACAGGACGAATCGCCGCCCGCCTTCACATCTGCGCCTGCCTTTACCGAGTCATCCTCGTCTGCTGCCGCTGTAGCTGCCACCAAAGCCGCCCTCCCGTCCGACACCAAGGACGCCTCGAGTAGCAAAGACGTCGACGACGGAGAACCGCCGCCGCCCTACAGCGAAGGATCAAGCCCGCTCGAATCCTTTACCTACGTAATGGCATCCGCAGGAGGTCCCGCGAGTATCATTACTCAGGTGTCGCAAACAACAAATGCAGGGCCGCCCATCAACACACTCGGTGGGTCCGATGAGAACATTACTCTGGAGCTGAGGTAGACATGTCCCTTACCACACGCGATACTGAAGACTACTAACTCGAATCCTAGGGGCACGCGATTCACTCTGTCACGAGACGAGCTTCTAACCCTCCCCGAATTCGTCCTCCTCTCTCTTTTCCCCAATGGCCTGCTCCTAGATGGGCACATGAACTCCTACCACGATGGAGACGTATACCCAGTCGACGTTGGTAACCCCGCTTCTTCTTCTTCTTCTTCTTCTTCTTCCCCTCCCCTCCCCTTGGCCCCAGTAGCCAAGATCTTGTACCACCTCTCCAACCCCGCATTATATTTATCTGACAATATCTATCCTTCACAGTATGACCCGAACTCTCTACAGTATATGTTGGAGTTCTTCCGCACTGTAGCCCAGACTATCCCCGCGTCGCCGCCTTCACCGACTGCTGCCCCCGACCATGCTGCCGAAGCCGTCCCCATTGAGCCTATGCATGGATCTGCTAGGGACATGCTCCAGGATCGTGCCGGCATAATCGTCCTTCGCGAGGATCTCGACTTCTACGCCATTCCGCCGCATCGCGATATTACTCAGCCCGAGATGATCGAAGTCAAGCGAGCTGCAGGTGAGGCACTGCTGAGGCAAGATGGCATTTTCTCGGGTCTTAGGAAGAGCGAAGAGCCAGGAACTACCGAGCAGCACCTCATCGAGATGTTGACCGCCGGGTAAGCATGCCGTTGGCACAGTGGAGATGAGAAACTAACAACACGTAGCGGCTTTAACCATGACGACCGATGGGGCCACCGTGCTGGCGAGCCTAACAAGGCCGTCATTTGCAGCATTGCCCTTGCACGCTTGAGAACGGACATCAAGGGTAACGACCTTGCTAACAGCAACGCTGTTGGTATGGCGCAGAAGCTGCTCCTCTTCTGGAGGAAACCCGCTCGCCGCTGTTGGTGGGAAGGTGTTGAGCTTGACAACGTTAGAGGCGTCGAAGGCAAACTCAAGGTGTGGATAAGGAGGGTGTGGACGCTCGAAATGGTATGGTTGACCTGATGCACAAGTACGACTTTCACTGACAACACTCCAGAGCGTTATCGGCCTCCGCTAGGGTACCCGCTACATATGGCGTATCTTTTCTTGACTTCGGTGGCGTTTCCCTGTTTACTTGACGTTTCAATCGCGGCATCACCACCGCCGATGAAAAGCACCGGCTGGCTCATCGTTTCCTATTGTTCTTGATACCTCTCTATTTTGGTTCATCATCACCTATGGAGACTAAGGCAGATGTTCTCCATCCCATAGCAAGCGTTGGCATCATAGGGCTTCTTCAGTTAAATTGTTTTTCTCCAAGATAATCTACGGGTAAAGACGTACATGTGCTTTGTATAGCAGTAGTAGCAGCAGCAGCAAGCGGATGCTTTGTATCTGCAATAAATTGTAATATCTCTTGTCGTCAGTAAATCGTTTTTTTTTTCGACTACTGCCCACACTTTGCAGTCTTCGTGACACCTCAACCCACTAGGAGAAGGGAAGTTTGGTGAAAAAAAAGAGGGACCAGGAATCCCTGCTGATTCAACAGAACACGACGTCTTCTCGACGTGTGGTTGGTTTGCGGAAGCAAAGCTTATGACACCACAAGAGAGGGGCGCGGCTAAGACATGGTGGCATATGAGGCTGATTTTGGTACCGTAGCCTCGTCCCTTGCATGCTGTGCGCGTGGGAAAGGAAGGCTACAGCGTGGTTGTTGCATGGAGAGTTTTCTCCCATGTCGTGCCTGTGGGGTATGGGTCCAATATAGATTGGGGAAATGAGATGCTGTGTAACGGGAAGGGGGGGGGGGGGGGGGGGATGAAGTAGGGGCAGGGGTGCGTTGTCGTTTGGTCATTGTACTTGTCGCTCTATATGAACCTTGTTTGGTTATGCATGTTTTCTTTTCCTGTCTACGATGGATTCTGTAGCTCATAACTAAGCCGACGATTCTAAATCTCGTTTGTCAAAGTCTATATGTGACTTCGGTGGCATGACCATACACGTATTCTAGGCTCAACTCTGGACTTGGGTACCAACAATTCAAAGAAACCCCTCATGCAGCTCGCCGTCATGATAGGAAAACCCCCCTTTCGTACGACATATCCAAGCAGCATTTGGGTCTCCATGCATAATAACTTGGGAGACACTATAGCAACTAACATTCTCTATATCGCAGAGTGGAGAAACCGACCTCTCAATTTGATACATCGAAACTTAATCCTTCCCGTCTCGGAAGCCTAAGCCTTAGTAGCAAAAGTGTGACGAAGGCTAATATGTAAGCGGACGACACGTTGCTACGCGTAGGTGTGGCGGGCCGATGCAGCTTCATCCCATGCATTGCATAAAACGCAGAAGGTAGTGCGTATGCCGAGCGGGAAGTATCAGATGGGGCGTGCATGCAGCAAAACGTCCGATCCGATATTAGAGGTGAAACATGCGTCCAACGGTCTCCTGGAATGTTGGGCAACGTTGTGTGTACGATCGGCTGTTGAGTTTGACGTATGCGTGCAATATAGCATGAATGTGGGAGAAGTTAACGAACAAGTTTTGAGGTTGGACATGCACTACACATGTCAATACGTCAGGAACGGCTCAGAGAATACCTTTTGCAAATCTTTGAGTCCGAAGGAAGTGGGTTTGTGTTCCTTGCGAAAGTTTATGTAGCTGCGCGATGATCACAGGAGACATCACGAGTGCAAGAAGTAATTGTCGAGGTGGGTATCGAGGCCCGCCGTTATTGTTCATTCTTCAGTGCATCGTTATAGTCGGCACACTGTTACTGCTCTCGTGCTGCGTGTAGAAACGCAGTCTATCTCATCCATGTCGCACTCTTACATAGGGTATCATCTTGGGTGTTGACCATGGTTGAAGGGTCAAGTGATGATGTGCAAACCAACGCCTTTTGAAACCCCGCCGAGCCCCGGGCTCGATGCTATGCCGTTGAAGACAAAGAACTTTTCGAAGTGGTATCATAACGTCGTGTTGAAACTTCCCAAACGCTGTACAGTAAGAAATCTAGTAACGGTAGATGTCGCTCTTGAAAGGACCCTCAACAGGGAGACCAAGGTACTCGGCCTGGACATCGCTGAGCTTGGAGAGCTCAACGTTGACGTGTGCCAAGTGGAGAAGAGCGACTTGCTCATCGAGAATCTTGGGCAGAACGTAGACACCGACGTCGAGCTTGCCGGTCTTGCCGAACTCGACGTACTTGTTGCCAAACTCCTGATCAGCGGCCTTGTACAGCATGATCTGGGCAAGGACCTGATTGGTGAAAGAGCAGGACATGACGAAGGAAGAGTGGCCAGTGGCGCATCCCAAGTTGACGAGACGGCCCTCGGCAAGGAGGATGATGTAGCGGCCGTTGTTCATCAGGTAGCGGTCGACTTGGGGCTTGATGCTGGTGACAGACTTGGCGTTCTTCTTGAGCCACGCAACGTCGATTTCGATATCGAAGTGACCGATGTTGCAGACGATGGCGTCGTTGGGCATAACCTCGAAGTGGGCACCAGTCAGAATGTCACGGCAACCAGTGGTGGTGACGAAGATCTGACCCTGAGGAGCGGCCTTCTCCATGGTGGTGACCTGGAAGCCGGAAACAGCAGCCTGGAGGGCGTTGATGGGGTCGATCTCGGTGACGATGACACGGGCACCCATGCTGTGGAGAGCCTGGGCGCAACCTTTACCGACATCACCGAAACCAGCGACGACGGCGACCTTGCCAGCAATCATGACGTCGGTGGCACGCTTGATACCGTCGACGAGCGACTCGCGGCAACCGTACAAGTTGTCAAACTTGGACTTGGTCACGGAGTCGTTGACGTTGATGGCGGGGACGAGGAGACCCTTGCCCTTCAACATGCGGTAGAGGTGGTGGACACCGGTGGTGGTCTCCTCAGAGACACCGTAGCAGTCCTTGAGCATCTCAGGGTACTTCTTGTGGACGAGGGCGGTGAGGTCACCACCGTCGTCGAGGATCAAGTTTAGGCTCTTGCCGTCCTTGAAGGCAGTGAGCTGCTGCTCGAGGCACCACTCGTACTCCTCCTCGGTCTCACCCTTCCAGGCGAAGACAGGCACACCGGCAGCGGCAATGGCGGCGGCAGCGTGATCCTGGGTGGAGAAGATGTTGCAGGATGTCCAGGTGAGCTCAGCACCGAGGGACTTGAGCGTCTCGATGAGAACGGCAGTCTGGATGGCTACGATGGGTTAGCAGTGAAATTGCAGGCAAAGACAAATTCAGCATACTCATGTGCAGACATCCAGCAATGCGGGCGCCCTTCAATGGCTGGTCCTCAGCGTACTTGCGGCGAGTCTCCATCAGACCAGGCATCTCGTTCTCGGCGAGCTCAATCTCGCGGCGGCCGAACGCCGCAAGACTGATGTCGGCAACCTTGAACTTGTGGGCGGGGGCAGACATTCTGGCAGTTTGTTGGAATGTATTGGGGGGGGGGAGGATGGGGAAGGGAGGGGGAGGGTGAGGAGGATGAAGAAACAAACGCTCGAGGGGAGAAAAGTAGGAGAGATAGCCCCGCGCTCTAGCAGTTGTTGACGCTAGTGGACCCTTAGACTATGCTCCACATCGGCAGATTACTGGACGAAGACAACTCACCGCCCAAGAACAATACTAGTACGCGTTGATAAGGCCATTGATGCGATTGAGAAAAACGTGCAGCAGACGATGGCTTCAGTTGGTAGCATTCACGGCAGATCCATGGAGCCCGCATCTACATGCTTCGAGTGCATGCTGTCTTCAAACCTCACGCTGCCGGGCGTGAAACGACACCCTGTTGAGCATTCGCGACGCGCCACCTGCTGGAATACAAATGCAGTAAGCCCCTTCCTTCGTAAGCACCGAATATCACCGAGTTGATGAGCCACGTCCAAACGCTAGAAGTACAACACTCCGCTCTTGTCGAGCTCAGGTATAGTGAGGCACTTGGCCTTTATCGCCCTCGGATCCTGCCGCCAGCGGTGAGACGCCGTTATCAATCTTCTTAGGACCAGGCCTCTTGAAGTGCGGCTTCAATGGCTCCCAGCTCTCGGCATTGTAGCCCTCTTGTATCTTCTGGCACTTTGTGAGGCCCCAATCCGTCACGCCAATCATGAGACAGCTCTCGAACATAAACG
The DNA here is from genome assembly GCA_019702505.1 of Alternaria panax. NCBI lineage: Eukaryota > Fungi > Ascomycota > Dothideomycetes > Pleosporales > Pleosporaceae > Alternaria > Alternaria panax. The sequence continues at coordinate 1,228,063 of JAANER010000008.1, read as the reverse complement.
CCATGCTTCCCTCACCCACCTTGTTGGGCTGCAGATCGACATTGGATGCCTTCTCATGAGTCGCAGCATCGGGCCCATGGCCGGACATGACATTGTGAAGAGAGGCACCGGCGGGTTGGAAGCCTCCACCAGTCTTCGCATCGTACTGGCCACCGATAAGTCCCATGAACTCTGACATGGTGTTACGGTGGTACCATGGTGGTCGGAATGTGTTCTCAGCCACTAACCACCGCGGAGGGAAGATGACGAAGTCTGCCACTGCCGTGCCCGGCCGGTCTGTCGGTGCAGTGAGGACCGTAAATATGGATGGGTCTGGATGGTCGAACGAGATGGAGCCCATGGTGTTGAAGCGGCCGAGATCGTATTTGTACGGGTAGTAGAGTCCATGCCACGCGACCACATCGAACGGCGTGTGTCTCTGCTTCGCAGCATACAGGTGTCCGGCAAACTTTGCGAGTATGTTCCACTCTGTTTCGCTATCTTCATCAAAGTCGGCTACTGGTGCTTGGAAGTCTCGCGCGTTGGCGAGGCAGTTGGAGCCAATAGGGCCCAGCTCGGGAAGTGTGAAGTGGCCTTGGTACAGCTCCAAGATGTAGCCTCGCACAGGACCTTCTGGTAGTGTGACACGGTACCGGATGCCTCGCGGTATGACGCAGATCTCATTCGGACGCACGACGAGGCGGCCCAGCTCGGTCTGGATGTCAAGCACGCCATGTTGGGCCACGATCAAGAAGTCGCCGTCGGCCGAGTAGAAGGCCTCGTTGACTTCCATGTCTTTGCCTGCCGCATAGATGAAGTACCCCACCCCCGACTTCATTGTAGGATCACCAGCACCCGCCACTAGGTGGAGCGAGTGCACCCAATCCACCGTCTCGTCGAGATCGAAAGGGTCCCATCGCAGCTGGTTTGGGATGTAGTGTATCTTTTCCCACGGCTTGTTCTCAGGGTTCGTATTGAACGTTTTCGATTCGCGGGGTTCGAAGTTGCTGTGTCCGCACGATGGCAGGATGCGGTAGAGCCACGTCTGCTGGTTCTCGTGTCGCGGGGCTGTGAAGGCAGTACCTGAGAGCTTCTCGGCGTAGAGGCCATACGGAGGTTTCTGGGGCGAGTTTGCGCCGACTGGAAGCGCGCCCTCTACTGCCTCAGTCCTGTATTGTATTAGTGCAGGCTATCAGAGCAGCGTCTCGAGCCGTACTCATGGTAAGAGTTGAAGCCATTCTGGTATCGATATTTCTCCTTGAAGGCAAAGCGAGTAGATGGCATCGTGGCGTTGATGTACACAAGATGAGCCGGCCCTTTGGGAATTTCTTCGCAGACGGTAGCAGCAATCAAGGATCAAGTACGCGCACCAAGTTACTAGATGTGCAAATACTGTCCGCAGACGATGCGGGCATGCAGGGTCGTAGTAGCCGTGGCATGCTGGCACTCGGCCATGGCGCAGGTGCGAGACCGCGAGATGCGGTAATGGGCGGCTTCACATTCCGTCGTTTGTCGCGTCGCAAGAGCAAAGCGGAGAAGAGATGCGCCATCGAGAGCGCTCGCGTCGGCTTACCCCACAAGCGGAGAGCGTATGATCCCTGTCTGTTGGCAAGTGACGGAATCTTCCCGCGCCCGCCTGCATCCCTCTTCCGTCACAAGCCGCGCATGCATCACAAGCACCACATTGCCCTAAGAATTGCGGTCATGGCGCCGAAAATCCGAGCCCGGCATATACCGTAGTCTCTGTTAACCTTGGCGGATATTACCAACTGTCAATGTGAAGCCATTGCATATCAAGACGTTGAGCACTTGCCATACCAAAGCAACCATTACGTCAACCTCCAGCTGAGCAAACTACCACAACAAACATCCATCATGGCCTCGCTGCAATCTTGGTTCAGTATACCTCGTGGCTCAAACTTCTCACTAGCCAACATCCCATTCGGTGTCATTTCAACACCATCATCCAGGTCACCGCGGGTTGCAGTCGCAATTGGGGATCACGCTTTGGATCTTGAAGTCTTCGCCGCAAACAATGGCTTCTCAGGACTCTCAACAATACAGCCACACCAAGCTGTGTTTTCACAGTCGTCGCTGAACGCTTTTGCAGCACTTGGTCGACCAATTCACTCCGTGGTTCGGAAGTACATCCAGACTGTCTTCTCCGTAGACACAACATACCCGGATGTTCTGAAGAACAATGCTGCCCTTCAAAAAAAAGCTCTGATACCGCTCAAGGAAATCAAAGCACACCTGCCATTCAAGATTGGTGACTACACCGACTTCTTCGCGGGCATGAACCATGCCTACAACTGCGGCGTCATCTTCAGAGGACCCAACAACGCGCTCCAACCAAATTACAAGCATCTCCCAGTTGGCTACCATGGCCGAGCCTCCTCAGTCGTTCCATCAGGAACACCTATTCGGCGGCCTAACGGTCAGATACTGCTTGATCCTACTGCGGAGAAGAAGGTGCCTGTTTTTAGCCCGTGTAAGAAGCTGGATATTGAACTAGAGTTGGGAGCTTTTGTATGCGGCTCTAATGAGCAAGGAGTACCAATACCAATCGAGAAAGCCGAGGAGAACTTGTTCGGCGTGGTACTCATGAACGACTGGTCGGCGCGGGATATCCAGGCATGGGAATACGTACCTCTGGGACCCTTCAACGCAAAAAACTTCGGCACCACAATCAGTACTTGGGTTGTGCTTGCAGATGCACTGGAACAGTTCAAAGTGAAGGGCTTGGACAACGATTCAGAGGTGCTGCCCTACTTGAAGGAAAAGAACGAGAAGACTGTGTACGATATCAACCTCGAAGTTGATATTAGGAGTATGTCCAAATACCGATTGTTTGGAGTATTACAGGCTAACTAATCTCAGCTTCATCTGGCAACAAGACAACAATATCAAAAGTCAATGCACGAAATCTACTATGGTCGTTCCCGCAGATGTTGGCACATCACACCATCACAGGATGTCCATTCCAACCTGGTGACTTGCTGGGCTCTGGTACCATCAGCGGTAGTTCTCCGGCTGAGTATGGAAGCTTTTTGGAGCAGAGTAGCAACGGTAAAGAGTCTATTGCGCTGGAAGGCGGTGAGAAGAGGACGTTCTTGGAGGACGGAGATGAGATTACTATCCGGGGTGTATGTGGATCGGACGAGGAAGCTTTGGTCGGCTTTGGAGAGTGTGTTGGTCGCATCGATCCTGCGCTGAAGCTGAGCTTCACTTGAGTGTATCAAAACATGTTGAACCCATACTTTTTACACTTGCATTGCAGCATATGAAGTCTTCGAGCTGATAGATGCAACAGAACAGCACTACCGCCTTCCGACGTTGCGGCTTCTCTACTAGGCGCACTTTCAGTCAACTCCACAAAACGAATATTGGAGAACTATAGATTCTCTATCTCCGAGCTTTCAGCGAACTAGGCCAGCATCGTCGCATCTTGCACAAGGAAATATTCCGCGAACTACACGACTCTCGCATCTCCACAATGTAGCATATGTCATGAGATGATCCAGATACGCTCGGGAAAGTGTAACTTTCTCGAAGATTGGCTTTCTGTATGAACATGTGAGGCACTCGGCCTTCGGCCTTTAGCATGATCTTGAGATACTCAACCTTTCCGGGCTTTCGTACATTGAGAAGCTGCAAGATGCAAGGGGCGTGTACGACTCTGGCAAAGTGTGTAATGCCAACACAAAAGTCTGAGGCTCTTTCCGCTGATCAAACAACTGGAATCCGTTCAAACCTGCTCCATCGTCCCACTGAAAGTTTATCGTGCCCATCACACTGTCCCAAAGAGGTTAGCTCACCATAACGCGTCCCGTCTCCGCACCGTCGCACTAACATCAACACCATCGCTTGCGGCATTATTCCGCAGTAAACCACACAAGCTTCTACACACCATGACATCCGAGACTGATGCCCCGCACCGGCGGAGCTACTCCGTTGAGTCCATTGCTTGCATCGCTCATGGCCAGTGAAACGGAGGCTAATCATGCTGAGCCTGTCCTCGGGATGCCGCGTCAGGCTAGGGACTCCCTCCCAAGAAAAGGCGCATGGCATCGAAGGTATTATCTTACTATAAGTGCTACCGAGAGCTTAAGCTCCTTTTAGGTTACAATCTTTCTTCTTCTATTTCTCTCACGTCTTGCCATAGACATTGAGTTTCTCTAAAGCCATGACTATCCCCATCTACGTAGCCAGCGTTGCCGTCTTGGGGTTCTTCTTGTATAAGTTGCTATATGGGACTGATACACCCCATATTAAAGGGCTGCCAGAAGTTCCCGGTCTTCCCCTCTTCGGAAGCTTGTACGAGCTCGGTACGAACCATGCGAAAGTAGCCCAAGGATGGGCGAAGAAGTACGGTCCCGTCTTCCAAGTGAGGATGGGAAATAGGGTAAGTTATAAGTCTTTGCGAAAAAAGCAACCGTTGAATGAAGTGGTAACGCTAACACGAATGTTTAGAGGATCGTATTTGCAAATTCCTTCGATTCTGTTCGCCATCTCTGGATCACAAACCAGTCCGCGATGATCTCCCGACCCATGCTACACACCTTCCACAAGGTTGTATCCTCCTCCCAGGGCTTTACTATCGGTACCTCGCCATGGGATGAGTCGTGCAAGAATCGTCGCAAGGCCGCTGCTACGGCTCTGAATCGTCCCGCCGTACAGTCCTATATGCCACTCATCGATCTCGAGTCGACCGTCTCCATAAAAGAACTACTATATGATAGCAAGGGTGGAGAAATCGATATTGATCCACGAGCATACTGGCAGAGATACGCCTTGAACACAAGTCTAACGCTCAACTATGGATACCGGATAGACGGAAACAAGGATGCGCCTCTGCTACAAGAGATTGTAGATGTTGAGCGTGGTGTGGGAAACTTTAGATCGACGAGCAACAACTGGCAAGACTATGTGCCACTCTTGAGACTGTTCCCCAGCCAGAGCAATGAAGCGATCAGCTTCCGAAAGAGAAGAGATGTGTACATGGACCGATTACTCAACACCCTGACGGAGAAGGTCAAGAAAGGCACAGATAAACCGTGCATCACTGGCAATATCATGAAGGACCCAGAGGCGAAGCTGAACAGAGGTACGCCGAGAACGTCTTGCCTTGAGTCTTGCTTATGCTGACACATCATAGCCGAGATCAAATCTATCTGCTTAACTATGGTATCAGCAGGTCTCGACACTGTACCAGGCAATCTCATCATGGGCATCGCATACCTCGCAACTCCCAACGGCCAGAAGATCCAGCAACGCGCTTACGACGAAATCATGAAGGTCTACCCCAACGGCGATGCATGGGAGCGCTGCCTTCACGAAGAGAAAATCCCGTACATCACTGCTCTATACAAAGAAATCTTGCGATACTGGACCGTCATTCCTATCTGCCTACCTCGGGTTTCAATCAAGGATATTGAGTGGAACGGCGTGAACATCCCAGTGGGAACAACATTCTACATGAATGCATATGCTGCCGACTACGACGCAGAACACTTCAAGAACCCCCAAGATTTCGACCCGGAGCGCTACCTGGACGTTCCAGATGGTGCGGGAACACCACATTATGGATACGGTGCTGGCTCACGTATGTGCGTTGGTTCGCATCTAGCCAACCGCGAACTTTTCACTGCTTTTGTGAGATTGATCTCGGCATTCAAGTTTACACCACCAGTGGATCCGCGGGATGAGCCAGTCATGGACTGCCTAGAGGCCAATGCTATCCCAACGAGTTTAACAATGGAGCCAAAGTACTTCAAAGTTGGGTTCAAGCCAAGGAACAGGAAGCTGCTAGACCAGTGGATCAAGGAGAGTGAAGAGCGGACGAAGGATCTGATGTAGATGCGTGTTGGGTATAAAGATTGCTATGTAGCTGAAATGTCTATAATAGTTCTGCTCAACGAACACTAGCTAGCCTTATACAAGCGGCTTGCAAGAATTAACCTTCATGGGTGGCAACATACCCAGCTTAGCCATCTCCTGGTAGGTTTCAAAAATACTTTCCATCGTGTCAACATACCCGTTGAAACCGAACCTGCGCACCTTGTGCCCGGACAAGGTACCAACGACAGCGAAACTGAAGTCAGCCATCGCAAACGTCTGCTTGTCGACTTCAGGCACATTCATCGTTAGCTGCCCGTTGGACTGCTTCATCATCTCCTCCCAGTCTTTCGCTACATTCGTTTCCTCCACCCATTTGCGCAGAGGATAGATCATTCTTGACTCGATTGGGGGACCGTAGCCCAACGGGGAGTCTTCACCACCGGCAAGGTAGATGGTCTCGTACTTTGACTCGTCTTCTTCGGGGCCCCTAATATCGGCGCCGAACCAGCGCCCAAGCTCGTTCCAGAAACGATCCCAAGTGAAGATTCCACCATCTTGGGCATTGAAGCGTTGGAACTTGGCTGAATCCTCCAAGACGGCCCACTCACTCAGGTATCCGGTCAGACGGGCGGTGGAGTGGGTGTAGTCCCCCTGCCAGCTGTTGAAGTCGGCAGGGAATTGAAGAGGTTGTTTCCTATGCGCTTGGACAGCGGCGTAAACACCGTATGCGAGGAACGTGTTCATGGCTGCGGCCTGTACTGCACCGATGATGCCCGCAGGCATAACAATCGTCCAGTCTGTTTCGGGATGCTCCTCACAGTACTTGAACAGGATGTCTTCTTGATGATAGTAGAAGTTTGGGCTAAGATGCTTGGGCTGGGGGTCAGACTCAATGACTGGTTGGCGTCCGCGGCCAATGTGCATGCCGTAGTTCTTGCCTCCTGTCTGCAGAAGGATACGCTTGGGCTTGAGTTCCGCCTTTGGCAGAGAGGCGATGAAGTTCCTGAAGGGCGGGACGTTAGCTTCAATCAAGGCTTCTGCTGAGCTGGGATCCATGTCATTCATTCCCTTCCCAGGAGGGAGGTAAGCATAGTAGAAGACGTAGTCTGCCTCGACACCTGCGTCCTTGAGCGATTTGGCAATGTCCTCGCTCTTGGAGCAGAGGTCGATGGAGATATGTTGGATGCGACCGCGCTGCTCATCGGTGAAGAATGCGAAGGCCTCCTTGGAGAATGGCTTCCGAGAAAGCGCGTAGATTTTGGACCAGCGGTCAGGGGTATCGAGAAGGCAGCGGATGGTGTTGAATCCTGAGATACCAGTCGCTCCGCACACAATGGCCTTCAGATCCTTCACGCTTGTGTCGAAGGTAGGCAAATTGCGGTAGATGCCGGAAGTACGGAGAGGCTGATCCAAAGAGCTAGGCATGGTTGTTGTAGGTTGCTGAGATGACGAGATGATGAGATAACGGATTGTGGATGAAGTGTTCCTGCTTGCTTCTTCCAAGTTGGAAGTCTCATCCCTTTTATGTTGAAGCCAAGAACAGCACTCGATGCTTGAAGCCTAGTCCACCGTTGAGACATGGTAGAGATGTAACCTTGGTAACACCGAAGCCTACCGCAAATTCTCGCACTATGCAACAATGTAATCATCCATCGAACGATGTATCTCGGTGATAAACCCACGGACTGAACCCACGCTCCATGCTGTGACTCAATGTGGGGCCTTTTCTCCATTGTTTTTGTCCCGGTAGATGCTCCGCCACGCCATCAAGAGGTCTAGTATACCTGGATATAGTGACCTAAGACTATTAGTTCCCGGCCGCCACGTACGCCAACACCCTGGGGAATTTCTTTTGTTGCTAAAGACTAGAAATTGCAGCTTTGTTTACAAGCTGCCAGTTGGAGGAAATCAGGTCTCTGATGTCATTCACTGTGCGCCAAGGCCCGAGGACGCCTAGGTGACACTTCGAAAGTCCAACACCACTCTATGTACAACCTGGTACATTTGGGCTTCCCAAGATGCTATAGTTATCGCTGTTGAGAGTGGACACCGCATTACATCAGAGGGAAAACCCTCAGACAATGCCAGATCGATTTGAAAGTGCATCAGCCTACACCAAGTGGGTCCCGGAGCGGGTATCGGCCGGCGGGAGGACCCCGACATGCAAAGGATAACTCCTTTCAACTTTTCTCATCTTCTCTTCATGCCCCGATCCTTCGTTGCGTTTGTGTGTGCCTTTGCTACGCTGTCTTGAGGAGATTTCGAGGTGCTCAGGTGGTGTTAGGGATCGGTCGATTTACTAGCCGATGACACGGGCATTGTCATTTTTGGGTCCACCTAGGGTGCCCGTGCGCGTGACGAGTTAGTTCGCGTGACGAGCCACACTAACGAGATTAGACGACCAGAAAGATAAGGCTGTAAAGCCACCTATAATAGCAATTATCGCAAGACTTTTTAAAGTATTATTATATTAATATATCTAAAGCTTTCTATCTACTTAAATCTTACTAGAATCTTAATATTATACCTACGTAGGCTTATTTTAGTAGGGGGGACGTGTTACACGAGGTTAGGCTATACTTCTCTAAGCTCGGTCTGTACTAAGGCGAGATAGACTAAAGCCGTAAGCCGTGTAGGTTGTCTAGCGATTCGTAGTAGAAAAGAGTTATTAAAGTTAACTAAGGTTTAAAGATAATCTAATTCTATATACGATAGAATAACTAAGTATTAATCTAGTGTTACAAGGTAACAAGAAGGATCTCCCCTTGATGCAGGTCGCATGGTAAGAGACCATCGGGCGACCACGTCAGAAGGTAATGATCAGTGCGGGGCGCTGATCACGTGATGGACATCCCGCCAAGAGGAGCCATCCCGCCAAGGATGGGATGGCAGGTCAATACAGGATGTCAGCCATCACAACCATCCCCCGGAAGGTTACACCCGATGGGATGGCAGTGATGGCAACGGACAAGGCAACGAGGATATAAGGATGGAAAGGTTTCATTTATTACTCTCGTTGTGGTCAACTCAAATAGTTCATCTCTTACACAGATTGTCAACTAGTTATTCTATCGTTTATAGAATTGGTATCGTTATTCTTTTGGTTACAACGATAACTCTTTTCCACCTGATCATTCCATACGCTACCTCACGGACTACCGCTTTAGTCTACCTCGCCTTAGTACGGACCGAGCCTAGAGAAGTATAGCCTAACCCCGTGTAACAGGATAACGTAGCTGTAGCTAGTTTCTATAAGAGGTTTTCTAATATCTTAGAGCTACCTAAAGTAATATAAGATAACTAGACTACTATACTATATAATATAATCTCTACTTATAGGAGCTTAAGAGTAAGAGGGGGGTACTTGTTACAAGTAACACGAAGGATTCTCTCCTTGACGCGGAAGGTGGGTTGGAGGTCAACCACATCTACGTCAGAAGGTAACGATCACCGCGGGGCGGCGGTCACGTGATTGACATCCCGCCAAGGCCAGCCATCCGAGGGATGGCAGAACGCCTAAGGATGGCAGCCATTACGAACATCACTAACATCCTAGGGATGGCAGTAATGGCAAGGATGGCAAAGGACACGGCAACGAGGATATAAGGATGGAAGGGTTTCATTTATTACTC